>VZSR01000520.1:20556393-20611393 GCA_013398615.1 Brachypodius melanocephalos
TATCATATACCATTCCATCCCGAACCATCCCATGCCATCCCACACTCAAGAACTGGTCACATAGGATGGATCTGTTTTGAATTCTTACCCATGACACAAGGATATGGCAGACGCCAGTTTTGAAGATCCTGGAGGCCTATCTGGGAAGCTGTCCCCTCCCTCGGTGTGGAAGGATGTTCAGAGCACCATTCTCACACAACTCCCAAACTCCGCCAGGGCACCAGTGAGCATCATCACAGCTTTGATTCCATTCCCAGAACTACTAATCTCCCACATCAATATTTCCTGGAAAAGGACCACAATGTTGAAAAGCTGACTGGCTGTGGCTGTAGGCAATAACTCATGGAAAATGCAAAGCAGAGAGTTAACATACCTGCAATTGTGGGCACGGGAGCAGGATGTGGGCACCCTCCTGTCTCCACCAGAACACAGCACATCAATAGATTCATGCCTACACCTATTTAAAAAGCTTTTCAGTGTTATTTATCAATTTACATAACTCTTTAAAACCATGGTACAGTAGTTAATTCCTATATTACAGTGAAATTCTTATCTATGGAAGTACATATTACAGCCACATTAATATCACATTAGCTTGTCGTGATTAATGTTATTGCAATGAATGAATTAATAATGATTTGTCTCTTTATCAAGTTGGGGTTTTTTTTACCTTGACATGAAGAGGATCCATGGTATTGATTATCACAAATATAATGGATTGATTCATCATTTATGGGAAAGAGGCTGCTCTTCCCATAAAGCTTCTTCTTTTATTGCTTTTCTGTGTTGTCTTTTTTCTTTCCCCAGAAAATATATTATCTTTGGCAGGAATTCAAACCATCTAAGGATCATTCCTAGGAGTCAACTTAGTTTCAAGTACTGTAACTTGAATGTGTGCTGTGAGGATGAATGGAACTCAAATGACTAAGTTGTCACATATAAACTGTCAGGAAAGGAGATGGTTATCCTGGATAGTGAAGGGTAGGCATTAATGGCTGCTCCCTGTAGAGTGAGATTAGGTCCTTTGCAGCTATTTAACTGTGGATAAAGGTGAGCAACCACCATATGTTGTGATGCCCGTGTATGCAGCAGCAGCATGAGTACCAGTGCTGTTGCTTTTGTCCAGCTGAAGGGTAGTGTCCTGGTCCTCAGTGAAAAGTGAAGTTTCATTCATTCTCTGAGATCATTCTCTTGATTTCATTTCTCATTTCTCATTTCTGAGACTCATTTCTTGAGTCTCAAGACTCTCAAATATAAATGCACTGTGTACATGATTCTATTCTTGTGTGCTCTTTTGTCACTGAGCACTTGAGTTCTTCATCAGAACATTTTGTGATTACCTTAGAAGTAATAGTTTTGCAACTACTTTTTTCTGCTCTTTATTTAAAACTAAAAAATAGAAGAGATTATTCAGAATTTTGGTTTTCTCTTCTGTCTTTATTTTTGCAAAGACTTGAGGATTAAGTCAAAGTTGCAAGAGTACAGTGGAGCACAAACCAAAAAAGAAGGACTAATTTGTTATATAAAATATGACACCTTTCCAAGCAAAGTGGTGTTTCCCTTGTGATGCAAACAGGGTCACTCACTCCATTCCTTATAACCTTTCCTAAATTGGAAAAGTGGTGGTTTTAGTCTCAGAGATCATGCCAATAGATGCTGTCTGGAACCTCCAGACGGGGAAAAGCTGGAAATGCCGGCAAAGGACTCACAGTGGCATTCAACTGCTCGGTGCAGCCACACTGCCTTATGTCCTACTTTTTTTAGGGTTTGTGATAGAGGAGCGAATTTTTAGTGCTGATATCCATTGTGACGTTAGGGTATTATAAACAGCACACTTAAGATACACATTTACATGATTAGTGTTTTAAATATTTTGCTCTTCTGACTTGAATGATTTAAATGTCACTTCTTCCTCAAACTGTTGATGAGAATTTAATGTTTTAAAATCAGATGATACTGAGGGTCATTTCTCAGCAAGAAAAAATTGTAAGTGTACTACTATTTACATGTGAAATGTAAACTACACAAAAATAATACAGCCTTCCAAAATAATGACTGGGTGATATCATCTTCTCTTGCTATTTCTTAAGATTTTCTTTTCTGAAGTCCACACCATGCTGATAAAAATTCCCAATATGATCTATCAGTAGTCATTTGATGTTATACTTCGCATATAAAGCCTGATTTTTCCACTATTTTTCCTGATTTACATAGGGAATCTTTTAAAATATTTTGCAGCTACACCAAAACATCCCCAAATATAAGCAGAATCATAAACTCCAAAGGGGATTTCCTGTGAGGTTTTCACATCTCTGAAGTTCAAAAATTAAAAAAAAAAATGAATAGAGAAAGTTTAATTTTCATTTTGTTTCCAAAAGTCAGAAAACCATATGTTTCACTGCAAATGAACATTTTTCTGATAGAGAGGGTCATAGTAAGGGCACTTCCATCTCAAAATGAGAGTTTAGAAATTCATTGAAAACCTATATATTAGCAGTAAACCAAACCATATGAATTTTCTTTGAAGATCTAGTCTGATCTTCAAGCTCTGAATCTAGAGTTTGTTTGGAATTGCTTTCTGCATTATTTGAAATTAAAGTCATCTAGCATCTGTAAATGAAAATTCAATGTATAATTTGCACGCCTGCTTGAAAAACAAGTTTAAAATAAGTTTTCAGTGCAACATCAAGTATTATGGCAGATGAATTCTAGTAATACAGTGTGTTCACACTGTTCCCAAGTGTTTCTTTAAACCTTTTGAGAACAGTTCATTTAATCAAGTTCTCAAAAAGGAGGGTCATGTAACACTCTCAGGTACATCCGATCTGGACCAAGTTAGTCCAGACTGACACCTCTGGAGATACTTATTTTTGGGAAACCACTTTGAAATGAATGAGAAAGGTTCCAGAGTCTTCTCTGCCACTAATTACTCACCGTCTTCTAACCTCTTCTCATCCAAAATTATTATACAAGTCTCTAGAACCACAGAATATTCTGAGTTGGAATGGATCCACTAGTATCACTGAGCTCTCAAGTGAATGGCTCATGTGGCAAGCAACCTGTGACCCTGAGGCCAGCAGCACCAGGTTTAACCAACTGAGCCAGTCTCAGGGTCACTTAATAGATAATATGCAGACCCTTCAAGACACCTATAGAAATGCATCAAACACATGCATAGTGGTAGGAAGGAAAAACTTTACAGCTCTCCTCAACATTTTTCACTGCACAAATTATTAAAATCCACTTGCGTCTAATGAATTTTTCAGTTGCTTCTCATGATCTTGTGTTTAAGAGGGAAGGGAAAGTGTTAGAAACTTACTAGTCTTTTTGAGCAAGACTCATTAGCTCTATTTCTGGTGAAAAGGGTTAGTCTAGGGCTACAGAAGTCTCAAGGTATAGTCTAAAGCAATGATCTTCATTCTTCCCTGGCCTGTGAGCAGCACTGTGAAAACCAGTGTGGTGTGAAAACCACTTATCCTTTACTTGTCAAGCTGAAACACCGTGGAAGTGACCCCATGGGACTGTTACCAACAAAACAGGATGGTGGCTGGGGGCTATTTTCTTAGTTTGGTTTAGGGGGAAATTGTGGAATTTTTGTTGTTGTTATTGTTGTGGTTGGTATTTGTTTCTTTGGGAGATTGCTTGTTTTGGTTTAGTTTTGCTTTTCTATGTGAACTTTGGCTTTTGAACACTATTTTCATAGGAGGATGCTTATCTATTAACCATGATATTTTTTTGAGAACCAAATATTCTTTCTCTTTACCTACAGTGCCGTCAAATTTCAAAAACAATTAAACTTACAACAAAATCTTGGGGTTTTCTCTTAATTTGGCAATATTTTAGTTACTGCTTTGTTTTGTAAACATTTTCAGTTGGACTGTCTAATCTCTGTGGCTAAAAGAAATCAAACAAACCATCTCTTCTGCACCTCTTCTGTCTTACAGCAACTAGGCATTACATTTAGGATTACATGGAGTCAACACTGGTGGTTGATGCCTATGCTGTTCTTTCAGCCACAGACTAAGCCTGAACTACTTTTACCAGTGAAAGAGGTTACCACTTTGGTAGGAACCCACTCCACAAATATCTAGGAGTGAATTCTAACCTCTGCCTGGGAGAATACTGGGGCTACACAAATCCAGGAAGAACCTAAAGCTAAGAAATAATAAATGGCTGAGGTAACTTTGAAGCAAAATATCTGGCAAGCAGCGGTACACCAAGACATAATGTGAAGGTACAAAGATGATGATCAGCCCGTCAGCAATCTCAAAGATCCAGTGTCTACTGCAGCATGGAACTTGAGAGACTCTTTGACATCATCATCTTGCTTTGTTTACACCCTGTAACCTGGCTCTTCTGTCAGTTGACAGGAGCCCATGATATGTGAATTGTCTCTTTATTCATGAGAATAGTAAAATGAAAACTCCTCTGCAAAAGAAAAGAAAAATTTGCAAAGCACAGCCTAGGACATAACCTTCCTAGGATGTAATCTTTCCTGACACAAGTAGTTTTTGAAAGGCTATGGTCTTTCTAAAATAAAAAAACAAAAACAAAAACAAAAACAAATACCAAAGGCAAATGGCAATATTCTTATGTTACTTCATCTTGATCCTTCTAAGACATTATTCAGTCTAAATACTTTCATTGGATGATTCTCTAAGACACTATTTAGTCTAAATACTTTCATTGCATGATTCTTTTAAGGCTTTTATTTTACACCACAGTCCTCTTAAACACAGTTCTGTTAAAGAAATTTGATATTATATATAAACCATACTTTTCTATTTTTTGATTGAGGAATTTCTTAGGTTTTCAGGATGTGTACTAAAAAATCCTTTATCTTTGATTTTATTTATTATACAAACCTGGAAACCTATTTTTGGAAATTCCAACAAATCTGGATTTTTGAATCGTATAGCTCCACATATGGTATTAATTTTTCTTTGTCTTGCCTTCATGAAACACAGAAACAGATGTTGGACATTTCTGTTTTTTAAAAGGCCTCTGATCTTACAAAGATTCTTTCTAGGAATAGGCAGAAATAAGTTTTTAAGCTACAGATCATTTACAAGATTGTTTCTGATGAAGTTTGTTTTGTTAGCAAAATGGATTTCACCCTTTTTTCAGATATTTTGATTTCCCATTGAACTTGCACTGGAAAAAAAAATGTTTAAAAGTTGTCCTTTCTGTAGATCAGATTAAACCAGACATGAGATTAGAGTGCTGACCTGTATTCATGAGTTTAATTGCTGTAGTGTACCTTAACTTCTTACAGATGTATGATTTAAATGGTTAACCTTTACTGGCTATCTTTACTAATGTGACCTTATCTCTTCAGATTCAGATTCTAAAAGTAGATGTTAAAAATAATTGTTGAAAGGTTAGATTTTCTTATGCATTTTGTGTGATTCCAGAGGAGGTATTGACCAAGTCTCATCAAGATACATGGACTGATTTGTGTGGTGTTGCCAAGCCAAAATAACTGTAAATCCATCTGAATCAGCCAGATGAGACTTGCATACAGCTGGTTTATATTGAACAGGGCAGTACAAAGCAGCTGGAATTTATTGGTCAACCTGACCTAGTATTTATTAGTAATTTATGTAGTGCAAGGCACATGTTATGTGGGTGTGTATCAGCAGATAGATACATGTGCCAAACTTGCCCACAGGTGCTATACAGACCATTTGTAACATGGACAAAGAAAAAGAGAGATGCACCATTTGCTTCTCAGCTAACTTGAATTAATTGCATCAGGGAAGAGGGCCTAACAACTTAATTGCACACTTTTTCTCATGTACAATCTACAAGACTTAGGAACAAGCGTGAGGAAGGATCATTCTGTACCCAGATAAACAGATATTGTGCATCATACAAGCATTTTACAATTGTAAGCAAAATAGCCTCAATTGTTCTAATTTTCCAATTAAATTAATTACTTTTCTCTTTAATTTTAATAAAAAATGAGATGCTTTTAGAGTTGATTTGCATTTCAGTTACAGAGGTTCATTGGTACTCTACTCTCCAAGATTCCAGATACACCCACCTCGCTTTCTAATTTGGGAATGAAATTGGGAAAGAAATATAGAACAAAGGTTATTCAGTGTTATCTACAACCATTGGTACATCCTATACATAATTGTGTCAAATAAGATCCATTACATGAAATGGAAATTTGCATTTTCTAAATTGCACTACTTTAATCTAAATTAATTTTCAAATACTCTGCGAGATTTTGTTAATTGGATTCACAAGGTAAAGTGGGTACCACAGTTTCTCTTAGGCTTGTTAGCAATGATGATCAACGTAAGAAAATGGTCTGAAAAGATGAGTCTAAATGACAATTTGCAGTGACATTTTTGGATTGAGTAGGATCTCTTCTATTGAAGCTTTGTGAGGAGAATCCTATTTTGTGTCACTGGGCAATAAATCCAAATCTGAAAGGACCAAGTGAACATTACTACTGCTTCTAGATACACAGTGAATCCTCCACTGAGTAGCAGCGTTCAGAACTACACTCTGTAACTGCAAAAAAACCAACAGTGTGTTTAATTTAAAATTCTGGCAGGGCTGCAGGGAATCACAGCTTACCCAGGAGACAGACAGCTAGGTTAGTTACCCAAGGGACAGACAGCTAGGTTAGGAAGAGCCCATGGTCTAGCTCCTAGGCTTCCAAAACTAAAATATCTTATAGCTCTCACTCTGGAATTGTTTAAAAATATTTCGAAGGTGATAGTTGCAACAATGTGCTTTGCTGCAAAAGGCAATAGAAGACAGTCCACACTTACAAAGTTTATGTGTTGGTGTGTAAATTCCTATTTTCCTTTATTAACAAGCGCTGAAGACTGATTTCTCAGCAGAAATCATAATTTTATTCATTTTTTTCATGCTGTGCTTTCGTCAGGGCTGTGTTTAGAGGCTGGAAAACCTCATCAGTGAAAGAGTGGCTGCTTTGATTGTTTTTGATAGAACGCTTTAATTAGGTCACCACAAAAACTGTGTTTTAATAACCTGTGTCATTACTGAACAAGGGCGATTTAAATTCTGCTATAAAGAGGTTTCTACAGCATCAGACATCTGCTCTAAAACTTACTGTGGTGATATAATCATGTACATGGATTTCATGTATAAATTTGATTATCTGGAACTTCCAGAAATTATTTCCATCTGATTAACCCAGGGACCTTATCTTCAAGTATTAGTGTTGTATAGATTGACCAAAATCTTAACTAATGTCAGATATTAAAGCCTATAATCACAAGCTGAGTGGAATATGAAGGAGCATAATGGCAAAGAGAGGACAGTATTTCTAGTATTGTCTTAGTAACTGATCATTTAATTCATGCAAAGATGGCAGCAACCAACACATCTAAAATTTGCAAACTTCTATTCAGTTACTTTTCTGAGCTGCACTTTATTTTAAGTGACCTTAGTACTAATCACTGTTAATGGCATGGTGTGTTGTTGTTTTTTTAATTGCCAAGGAAACATCAGTAGTAAAATACGTGGCATTTTAATGTATCTCTTTACGATCCAGGATGATGAGACCTTAATGTGTCATAGAAATTTAAAGTGAGATCAGTGGGTAATGGGGTACATATGGTGATCCTAAAAGAAAAGGTTACTATGGAGAATAATTAAAAAGCCCTTTTAAAAAATATTTTTGCTGCTTAGGTATTAGTTTTAGATGTAAAGAGGGATTTATTTTTCATTACCAGATGTATTGTCACTTTAGATTCTGCAAATCTGTGGTTTGGGAAGCTTTCATTAAAATATGTCTTGACAGCAATATGGAAGCCTCAACTTTGATAGAACTGTCCCACCCATATCTGAATTTTTTGCCTCTGAATGAATGATCTCTGGAAGAAAAAGGAAGACAATGAGATTACCTACATGTCTTCCGTAGTGCTTGCAGAATTGAAGGATAGTCAAGGGACATAATATTTAGTACCCAATTTCATCCTTTTTTCCTTTTGGAGCACCCACCTGCAGTTCAGGCCAGTTAAGGACTGTATCACCTCTAGAGGAATCCACTTCACTGCTCTCTGTAACAGATACCTGTTTCTAACTTTAGTGACTGCATCGACATTTAGAAGGGGTGAATCTATACCTCACTGCTTCAGATACAAACAATTAATTAATGCATAGGATATATGGCAACATACATTAAAAAGTAACCAAAATTATTATTCATCACTATGCTTACTGAGTTAACTGCTTATATCTTAACACAGAAGAAGAAAACAGTGGGTTTTTTTTCTGGACAAAATCCAGTAACTTTTTTTGCTGCTAACGTGATCTGGAACAGCAAAGATTCAACTGCAAACTGGAAATGACCTTTTCAACCCAGACTATGATAAATCCTCAGAGCCCATAACTTCTTCAACATGTTAAGCATGTTTTCAGGGGAAACTGTGTGAAAATCTCAGCTGGCAGGGCCGAGAATCTTGCACTCTTAGTTTCTCCTTTAAACTTTTGTTGTCTGGCTGTTCATGATGAAAAAGAGGTTGGAAGGATCATGGGGAGGATCTAACCTGCGGCGCACAGGAAGCTGAACTGAGATGCCATGGAGTTGCTCTCTATCACTCGAGAATGCCTGCATGAGTGGACAGCTGCATTACTTTTGAACTGTTGAGGCAATGGCAAATTGTTTTTCCCAAGTAGGAGCTCATATTGTTCAAATTATTAGGGAGATGATAGTGGAAGAAATCTATTTGATTTACTTTTCCTACATTAAGTAGTAGAAGGTGACAGAAGTCCACTACATGCAGACCAAGACTAAACAGTTCTAGATTTTCAGACAGATATACAAAAGTTTCTCTCACAATGGCACAGAGAAGCTAGAAAACAGTTTAACCATCCTCTGCATTAAACCTGTTCTGAAGAGACTAGAGAAAATTTCATGCATTTTAACAATTAAGAAATGGAAGCCTGAATACAGAGAACTCATCTTCATTTGATTTTGAAGTATCAAAGAAATAAAACACAGAAATATCTGCTTGCCCGTAAGCATATGTAAAAGAATATAAATATATTATTGGAGTCTCTATTTCCAAAATGATTCTGAATTCTTCCCCCAAACATCCATATTTTTACCACAAAAGTCAATCAGTGACAGTCTGGTTTTATTATGGGATCAAAGCTATCCTCTTAGAACTAAATTCTGTATAGAATAGACATGAGATGACCCTCTTTCTCTCTCTATATATATATGTATGTATATAAGTATATATATATATATAATGAATTAAATTGTAATGTGAAGTATAAATGAGAGGGGATTTTTTTAGCTTTTTTTCTGGTATGAGGACATAATCTTCTTATCACAATTATGAAAATTAAAGAGTTCCACCAGCATGAAACTGGTCCTATGAAATAGCTGAATTTTAATTAAATTTACATACGTAGTGTGATACAATTGGTAACCTCCAATACCACCCAAAGAAACTTCAGGGCCATCAAATGTGCTTCACAAATAATTAGTCTCTACTGTTCGGCTTTATCAAATAAATAACAGTCCTTCATAAGATAAAGCAAAGATTCACAGACAAGTTGAAGAGAGCCATTTTTCTGAATTGGCTTTCAAGCAATTTCTTGAGTCTGATCTTTATATATTTTGGCAGAATAAATCTCAAATTACATTAAAAAAAGGAAGTTTTCAGTCTTTTTGTTTCCACTTTTTTTTCCTCTCTCAAAATTTTTGGGTTGCTATTTTCATTAGAAATCACTCTTTCTGCCCAACAAGTGCAATGTTTGTTCTACTATTCTTTCAATTTATTTCTTTTTTGGTATCGTCACCATATTCCAGAGTTGAAGAGAACAGCAGTTAAATGTAATATCCAATCATAAACTTATTTTCTAAAGTAAATATCACTGACATATTATGATGCATTACATTCTTGTACTTTATTTGGTTGAGACAGAGCTAATTTTCTTCACAGTAGCTAACACAGGGCCATGTTTTGGATTTGTGACCAAAGCAGCACCAATAATTCGGGGATGCTTTTGTTACTGCTGAGCAGGGCTTGCACAGCTTCGAGACCTTTTCAGCTTCTCCCTGCACACCACCAGCGAGAAGGCTGAGGATGTACAAGAAGTGGAGAGTGGGGAGAGCTGGGACTCTCAGATGACCCAAGAGATATTCCAAAACGTGTGGCATCATGCTCAGTACGTAGAGCTGGGGGAAGAACAATGGACAGGGGCACTCAAAATGATGGTGTTTATGTGTGACATGTCTGAACACCTGCCTGCACACTGGTGAATTAATTTCATATTTTGCTTTGCTTTCATGTGCAGACTTCTCTTTATTTATTAAGCCATCTTGATATCAACGCACAGGTTTTCTCACTTTTCTCTTCCACTTCTCTCCCCAAGCCCTGCACAGGGGAGGTGAGTGAGCAGCTGTGGGGGCTTAGTTGCTGGCTGGATTTAGACCACAACAATTCTTTACATATGTTAGCTGGCCAACAATTTTTACACCTGCATTTTGTTTGGCAAAGAAACAAAACTTTTTATTTCATCTTCAAAGTGTAGTTCATTTTTCTCTTTGAGTCCTGTGGCACCATACACTCTATCCAGGTGAGTATGATGGCTGACTTGAAGGGGGCTTTTGCTTCATTTATGGCCTGTGCAAAATCCCTGTGGTAAAGGTTCAGGTAAGATATATAAAGTCCATTCTATCTAACATAATAAAACACAAGTCACACATACTGAAACACTGCATATCCATTTACAAAATATTTTTGTGGTTGTCTTAATTGCTAGGTAAAATAATTCCAAAATTTTCAAAACCGCTACATTAAATATCACAATATTGAAAAACGGCTTCAAGGAGAAGAAAGCTTTTACATCAACCACTCTAAAAATGCAATGTATGTGTTATTTTGTGCAGGGTCTAGTTTATGGAATATTCTGAGATAAGCATACGATGGTGAAAAGGTCCAGATACAGATTGCTCATTGCATAGTTTCCAATGAGGATCTTTCAACAAGAAAGAAGAAGAACAAGAACATATAATAACATTTCCTTTTGATAGGACTGCAACATAAAGTGTGCTTACTAACCCCAATTACAAGTGAAGTGCAAGGTGTCACAACAGTACATCTGTTCTCTTTTATTTCCTCTTTCAAATATGAAGTAGTTGTACTTAGCAGATAGGCTAGAATGAATTTCTTACATCTGTACGTTCATGTGTTTGGGGTTTTTGTGTTTATTTGGTTGGTTTTTTTGGTTAAATTCCTTATTTAGGTCTTTATAAAGGCAAAAAAAAAAAAAAAAGGTTGTAAATACTGATCATAAGGTCAACATGCAAAATCCCTCAGTGTTGCTCCTTTGAAAGGAGAACCCATTTTCACATATTGACAGTTCTAAGATAAGTAACCAAATGTCTTTCAAAACTTTCCAGTTTATAAATGGACCGTTTAGGTCAATGACCTAAACCATCTATAAAACAAAAATTATAGTAATCGCTTTTTCTACACTCCTTTGACAAATTAGGAGCTTTAGACTTTTATATCAGTCCTAAGATTTATCAAACTTTATTAGATGTATAAAGAATAGGGAAAGTGAGTCATTATTAAGGCTTTATCTGTATTCACAGTGAAGAATTTCTTCTGCATTTACCAACATGAATAAAGAAAAATTTTAGAACAAGGACCAAAATAATTGAGATTTTATGAGAATAAGAGAAAAGAAAAGTAAGTTACTGAAAAAATAAGACTGAGACTCAGAAGTTTTGGAAGTAGATAGCTACTGGAAGATTCATCAGAAATTTGAGAGGGTTCGAGTGAGGAAAGTCTGTAGGGATTGTAAGACACTAATAGATATTCTCTTCAGAAATCATACTGGTAAGACAAGGTAATGACAGATAAGTCCACTGACATGAGCAGCTCAGACTAAACTAAAAATAAAGTTTCTAAAGTTCCTAAAATGTTCCTATGATGGCTAGGAATGTGTTCCACTTGCTCTTCAAGTTCATTTTGATTACTGTGCTATCCAGTGGTTAATCATGGGGAACTTTTAAATCTCATAATGCAACAGTCTGGAACCAAAATTTTTGTCAGCCAAGAAAGAACTGGATACACAGACTCCCCATGACAAAAAACTCCAGGAACACTTCCTATTTCAAGAAACTAGATGAATGCTCTCACTGAATTTAAATAATGAAAAAACTTCAGTGTGTACTGCATCTTGCTTTACACTGGAAAGATGTTACTAAAGGGAAGGAAAATATAGAAAAGCCATAAGTAACCAAGAATGAGTAAATGTGAATTATGGAGGTTTTAGGCTGTGGCTGTAGAAGTATTAGCTACATGACTGTGAACAAGAAGGCAAATAAATGTCAGTACTGTGCACATGAAATTAATAGCTGTATTTTCTGGCTGTGACCTTCCTGCTTCGAGTGACAACTGTGAAATTCCTTTACTTCAGTTCTTTTAGCGTGGCTTCATGGAGATTCTGTAAAGATAATAAACACAGTCTTGCCCTAGGCACGAAGTACAAAAACCAGAAAGGCAGGCAATCATTGAATCATCTTTGCTTAAAAAACATCTTACTAAATAATAGCTCAACCTCTTAAACACACAGATAGCATTCCACAACCCAGTGGACAGACTGATGTTTCGTCTTCTTATGCAATAGAGAATGATACTTATGAATGATGGAAAAAGTTGAGTTTTCAGGATGTACTAGTTAAGTCATAGAGCACAAAGGTGCAGAATTCTGCAACGATAATTAGACATTTAGAGAATCACAGAATGAAGTAGGTTGGAAAAGACCATTGAGATCATTGAGTCCAACCTATGCCCTAACACCACCTTGTCAGGTAGACCATGGCACTCAGTGTCCAGGTAGACACATCCAGAGCCTTTTCCTCACACATCAGGCAATTAACAAGTGAATCTTAGTGATCACATTTTCTATTCCTTACATTGTTATTCTAAATAAAAAAAAAGAACAGAATAAAAAGTAGAAGATATCATAACGTTTAAAATTTTCATTTCTACATAAGCCAGGGAGATCAGGATTATTTGGTTTGCCCAACTATAAAAAAGTAATTCACAGATTAGCAGAAAAACTGAAAGCAGACAGCTACTTATCTGTCCTGACTAATTACTAAAGAGGCTGATACGTACCAAATACTGAATATATAACCAAAGCAAAATAATTGAAAAAAATCAACATATTTTGAAGAAGTTGGGTCTTTAAAAAAAAGGAAAAGAGCAAAAAAAATTGCCTATGTTTGCTGCCCCCGAGTAGAACAAAGAAATGTGGAAACAATGTCTTTGACAATTGTTTCTCAGATTCACACTGGATTTAGAATTTTTACTTTTAGCCTGGAGCCACTGAATAATATACAGATATAAAACATTGGTAAGTACTGGATGTCTGTGAACCATGATATGCTGTATGTTGATTCCAGGACACAACCCTTGTATTTCATGCTGAAAGCCAAGCCTGCACCACCTGATTTCCATGCATGACTTTTGAGGCAATAAACTATATTTTTGGGGCCACTGTCTGAATGAAAGGATGTACCTCCATGTTCACAGGAAAGATCAGTCCATTCAAGGCCTTACTTCTATTTTTATTTTTTTTCTAAAATACAATGGTAATGGTAATTAATAATGATAATAAAAAGGGAAAAAATCTGAAGTCATGCACAATAAATTTACTCACCACCTGGTGACCAGTGCCAGACCTCCCTTCCCAAACCCAGACTGGCCACCCTTCCTGGTTACTCCCCTCAGTTTATATACTTAGCATGAAGTTCTGTGGTGTGGAATAATGCTTTGGTCAGTTCAGGTCACCCATCCCAGCTCTGCTTGCCCCCAGCTTCTTTTGTGAACCTTCTCACTGGCAGAGCATGAGACAAGGGAAAAAAATGTCCTTGACTTAGGATAAAGATGACTTAGCAAAAATAACACCATTCCCATTCTGAATCCAAAACACAGCACTGCAGCAGCTACTGAGGAGAAGTTACCTCTATCCTAAGTGAAATCAGGACAAAGAAAATGTTTGGCTTTAACGAAATTGCAAACCCCAGCACAGGTTATTCAGTTATTTTCCCATCAAAATTAAACGTCAGTTAAGGTTTTAAGACTTGTGCAAGTATTCATCTCTACTTGCACAGGTTTCCTTTTCTCTGGTCTGCACAGCCCACACCTGAAATGAGATGGAGCCCAGGGCCCAGGCTATGGGTGGAGGCTTTGGGTGGGGCTTGTCAGGGACATTAATGCTCATTAGCACCTACAGGTACTGCCAGTCATCTTCTTTTTCGTAATTAGTATGCCTCTAGCTGCAAAAAAAAGGAAGAAAAATCACTAACAAATATATATATTCTATAAAAAATAAAATATCATGGGAAAATAATTGTGCTGGCTTAATGTCAGGCAGCAGGAATATGGGCAAAATCTGACAGGTAGTGGTTGACCATCTGGTTTTTTTTTCTTATATGGGAATACTGATTTAGTTAAAAGAGCTTCATCTGCCACAGAGAAGATGAATGAAGACAAAATCTGATCTGTTTGACTAGGGAAGCATAATACTGATTTTTGTCTGTCCTTTTCCTTGAAATGACTATGTGATCATGAAGGATTAGGTGCCCCTTATTTTGCTGGGTTTCTTTTCTTAAAGTAATAAAATAATTCAGCATCCTTCTTTTTTCCTCCGAAAATAAACGTATTGATGAACCACTTCAAACAATGCTAATCAACAGTGTGAGAAGACTGCAAGATGGGACATTGACAGGCAAGGTACTATTACTAATTTATTTGTCTCTTTATGGTTCAGTTAGAGGAATATCTTAGGGAGTGCAGCACATGTCAGTGTTGTCAGATGTTACACGGTAGCTGTCATCGTTTTGACTGATGTACAAGCACTACCTGCTCATGTTTGCCCTTCCTTTCTGTGGAGTGCACACAGGTAAGACAGCTTGTTGGTAATTTTTATTTAATGCTTTCAGTATCTGCAGCTGCTCTTTTGTTGAAAGTTCTGACAATGAGAGATTCCACCCACCAAGATTCCCAAGATTTCCACTGCAAGGGTTTCATCATGTAAACAAGGTTTTCCTCTGGGATTAGAATACCACTCGCATTTTTTTCTGATGCCTGGTGATCTTGGCTATAACTCTTTATGTTATCATTTATTAGGAAATACCAAAAGAAATGAAATCACAGAAATTAAGGCTGCAAATGGTTTTACACTGCTCAAGAAAAGGTAATTGTCTTTTCAAAAGTTTTTTTCTGAAATAGACATCTCCTAAACCTAACCTTATGCAGACAAACACATGTTAATTTGAAGACTTCTATGCAAAAAAAAATCTGTAACTAGGTGTCCAGGGAGGTCTGATACTCACAAACTTTAATCCTCTCTCAGACACAATTGCTGGATAAAAAAGGAAGCATTACTGATGAGCATGCATAATCAGAGGAAGCCTTTAAACATGGCAAGCATTTATTTCTTAATATTACAGAGCAAGAATCAAGAATTTTTGTGAAAGGTTCAAAAACAATCTCAGGGTGGGAAGCTAAATAAGCTTTATGAATGACAGTTCAAGTTGTGGTGTAGTTGTTCCAGGAAACAAAAGGATGCTGCTCCTAGATGCAGAAGTGAAACCTTTTCAAAATGTAGAAAGTCATTCCAGACACTACAGAAACTATAGAAAAAAATCAGCATACTGTCTTAAGGCTATTTCTCCAGTATAGTCCAGCCAGTGAATCCTAGGAATTAAAAGAAAATATCCATATCTTGAAATATGTTTTAAAATATTTTTCTCTAACTATTTGTTTAATTTGGAACAGAAATTCCCTTTTGCTGTATTTTTTCATGTCTTTCACCCTCCCCATCTTTTCATCCAAGAAACTGGTTCCACTCTTAGGTTAGCAAAGGTCAATGGAGCAGAGAGCAGATAGGCAGCATCTATCATTGATCATTCATTTACTAATTGAAAAGTTATAATTGGTGGTGTTGTGCAAAATAATTTTTATTTCTTTTCCTCCAAGAGATTTGAAAATCAGTGTGTAACATAACTTTTAGAAATAGTTTTCTGGGTTTTTATTTAGTTGGAGGTTTTGAGTTTTTAGGGGATTTTTTTTTTTTTTTGCAAGGGGGCAGATTTGGTTTTTTGGTTTGGTTGTTTTTTTAACTCTGTAATACTGTTTTTGTTAGTCTGAGACCATTTTTGTCTCGCCAGGAGGCACTTTTCACTCAAAGGAGTGTGGTTTGGTCACAACTCTTCAAGGAATCATAGCGTGTCTGTGGTTCCTCTGAACTCCAATGTTTTCAGGATATCTGCTGTGAAAATTGTGCAGCAAGAAGAACTGAAGCTCTCTGGCAATCACTGGAGGTAAGCAAGTTTGCATTTTGAAGTGTGAGTAGGAATAGTGATGAAAACACGAGCATTTTTGTACCACATGTGTGCAACTATATTGAAAAATTTATCCAGTCTCTGGACTGCTCCTAATAGCAACGTAGAACAAAAATGTGATTGGAAATATTCCTAAATTAATATTAATAAAAGAATTAATAATATCTGGAGTACTGGCAAAATCTGGAGCCGCAGAAGAAGAAAAGACCAAGTTTTAACCAGAGTTATAGTTTTCACAATGCAGAATTTAGTCTTAGTTCATATTTACTTAGCAGTCTCAATTTTCTTCCTTCAGATGTGAAAAGCAGCATAACAGTATCACAATAGAAAAGAAAAAAAAAGTAAAAAAAATTCCTTAAGCCATTGTTATTACTCTCATGTAATGTATTTTTTTGTAATATTCCTAGGAGATCCTGACTACAAATAATTTTGGAATGAAACATTGTCACAGAAGCAAGAATGTACTCCTTGTGGATATTCCTAGCCTCCTAGTTCTACCTGGAATATGCTTGAGATTTTACAGGAGGACCAACCACTTGTTTTAAGGTTCAATCACCAATGGCATCCAAAAAGCATAATTGTTGTGGTCTGTGGCACTGAAGGTTTTGGGTCATAGAATATGCTGCACACAGTTCAATTTGCCTTTTTAGCTGTTTTTCGTAGTCCATCAGATCTTATGACTTGCTTTCTGCAGCTGTTTATGCCAGTTTTAAGTAGCAATCACAATTTTCTTTGACCTTTGTTAATGAGGTCTTGATCATGAACACTTGTTGATCACTGCAAATGGGAACACGAATTTCAACTAGAAATGGACTTTATCAGTAGCCAAGAAGAGAGTAAACTCTCACTGGGCAGGTAAATGCTATCAGTTAAAATTATTATGAGATAGATCTTAGTGCCATGACAGTTTCACACCCTTTTAAGTTCTTACAGAGTCATGGAAATGAGCATGAGGTGGGATTGGTGGAGGTGATTCAGAAGATCTCCTGTTCAGAGTGGAACTATCTTGAGTAAAGGCTTGTCTGCATTTTGTCCTAAA
Source organism: Brachypodius melanocephalos (assembly GCA_013398615.1). Lineage (NCBI taxonomy): Eukaryota > Metazoa > Chordata > Aves > Passeriformes > Pycnonotidae > Brachypodius > Brachypodius melanocephalos. The sequence goes on from VZSR01000520.1 coordinate 20,573,799, forward strand.
CATTCTTGTGAGACAAAGCAGGGTGCTGGCCCCAGGGCCTTTCACACGCATCTGCAGCAGGGAAGTCGGCATAAATACAGTGACTGTTTTCAAATACTCGTGGTTGGGGTGAATTAACATGGAAATATAACCACCTTTAGCTGTCTGAACTTATAGAATTACATAATAATAATTTTTGATAGCCTTTTAGTGCAAATATCAGAAACAAACAAAAAACTGGAACCAGAATCCAGCATGCTTTCCTTTAGCATGGATGATTATTTAGTCATTGGTTTAATTAATCAAAGAGAAATAAAGAGTTGTTTGATAGAGAAAAACAATATATGGCGTAACTCTTAATATATCCATTACTCTACTGCATGAAAAAAGACCATAGACAATGGCATGTATTAAAACAGGGCTTCTCCATTATAAATTATTATAAGTGACTTTGTTATGTCATTGCTTAGGTAAGAAACAGTCACATTAAATCTTTGTTGATGCTGAAATAAAATTACAGAAGAGCTGCACAGCTGCACATGCATTATAATGCTATTTGAAGTAAAGTATTTCATATCCAATTTTTTTTTCATAATGCACATGAGGTCGTTTTAATGATAAACATTTACTCTGGAAGTAGTTGCACTATTTTCATTTAATCATAATTAAATATTAGTTGAAAGCTAATGTTAATATTGGCAGGAGAAAGGTAATTTCTATGGAAGAGGAGCAGTCCTGCAGTCTGTCAGTAAGCTGTGTCTCAAGGTGAAGTCTAGCAAAATTCTCCAAGAAAGGTGATACAGCAGGTGAAAGCCTGACTGTAGTAACTGGAGTCTAATTCTTCTCAGTTTTCAATTAATCAGAAAGATTTCAGGTAGATTTCCCACCACATTCTAGGTCACAAAACTTTTTGTCTGGCTATTCAGAGTGATTTCTATTACTGTTGGCAAATTGCTGTCCACTTTAAAGGCTATGATGAATTTTAATGGCATAAATAATGAAAAAGGAGAGAATTTGAGACAGGGCTAACATAATAGACTATTCTTTATTTGTAAAGCTCTTACTAATTATGTCTTATGAAGGATATCTTCACAGCAGCACATTCACAACAGTTCAGGGATATAATTAATAATAATAATAATAATAACATCAACAACAATAAGAATAGTAATTATAATAGTATTGAGGCCACTGTAGGGGAAAATCCTGCTAATTCTAGTGCATGTAGCTTTCTCTGAGCCTCTTCCTGCCTCCCATATAAGCATATTTCTATAAGATAAAGAGACTGTGAGCTCAGGTCTTTGTACTAAACCAGCAGCTGCTATGATTTCTGTGGGTTTTGCATATTAACACCATCCTGTATTAGAGGTATTTTTTTCTGTAATTCTTTTGGTATATGTTCATTGGGAATATGCCTCTTGATTCCCTTTCCAAGAACACACCATGGCAAGGGCTGCCAGGAATGCCACAGGCAAGGCAGCCTCAGAGCTAGCACAGCCTGAGGAGAGCCGTATTAAGGCAATTCTCCGCCATTGGCGCCAGGAAGCTGGAATCCAGAGAAGGCCATCTAAAATAATCAAAGGATTGAGAAATGAGATCTGTAAGCAATGTTAAGAGAGATAAACATACGTGCTTTTCAGAAGAACTGGTTGAGTGGGAGGACAGGGAACATGAAAGCAATTTTACATAAAAACAGAGTGTAAAAATAGATATTCTAAAAGGAAAAAAAAATCTTGATTTAATTAACTGTAGCTCACAACAAAGGAAGGAAGAGTCCAAAGCCTGCAGATCTACACAGGTGGTGCTATTAAAAATAGAATTTTTTCACTGCAAACAGTATGGAAAATAATAATATATTATAAAACACAAAATAAAATCAAAAATGCACGTTACGTACATAGACATAAACCAAACACAGACACACATAAGATAGATATATAAAATGTCATATTGTGGATTCTCAGGATTGCATTTTTTATTGTGCTTGGCATTGTACCAAATTAATTTCTCTAACAATATTGTACTGTGTGTCTTCTCTTATTTCTGTTTACATAAGAGCATGTCTTGTATTTCCTTATCATTACTGAATAGTCTACAGGTTTCTCTTTTTATTCTGCTAGAATGGCCCATGGGGAAAAAAAACCAAACCCAAACTTTCTGAAATTAGTTAAAACTCTTACAGTGTTTGGACATATGAATACAGTATGTGTAATAAACATTCAGTAATATTATCAATATAGAATGATGAAGCCCATATAACTTACACTCTGGGATTAACCTATCATTTTACATTTTGAAAGCATTTTTTCTGCTACATTTCATGGGGTTTAATGGCATCTTAGTATGTCAGATTGTCATTTGACTGGTAATCAATTTTCAATTGATACAATTTTTATTAAAACATGAAAAGGCAATTCTTATACATACTATTTTTATGTGTGAGGTTACCTTTTATGATGTTTTATAATGTTCACACTTAAACTGCAGAATAAGTCTATCAGTTAAAAATTGAAACCGCGTTTTTAGTTTGTTTATTTCCAATTAATTGTGATTACATGTGATTTTTATGACATCAATTCAACCAAGGAGCTACTGAACATTATCTGTGAGCATTTCATATCTGAAATTTCAGCATCAGTGGAAAACAGGTTTAACTCATTTTTTGCATATCACAATGAACAAAAGTTCTATCTCCCTAAGAGAGTTCCAGAACTTTTACTGTCTCTGAATATCTCCCAATGGTATCTGAAACATAGGTAGCACTCCCTATACGGAGATTTAATAAAATAAAATTTATCCTCAGATAAATATCAGATGGGGATCCTAAGACCCCCTTCAGGATCCATAAGCAACAGTCAAGAAACTACCTTCTGTGTATTAGAATTAGAAAAGTAAAGAGATGTAAATACATAAGAAAGAAATTTGGTATTAAGTAAAACTATATAAATTACATATAAGAATATACATGGAGTTTTTAGAGATATTTACTTGGCGTGCTTCCAACATTTTAGTTGATGTTGCCTTAAAGAATTTGAATTGGTTTAGAAAAAAATATCCAAAGTTGGTTCTTTATGTAAATTTCTGGCTGGAAGAGAGTACAAAATAGTGACAGCATTATTTGTCAATGTCCTCCAGTGATTGTTAGCAATGCATTCTTGCACATATTGTTTCAGACAAAAAAATTAGTATTTTGCATTAGCAGAGGATAATTAGGCAATAAGATACAAAAGAGAGTAGGGTTATCATGAGATAAACACACACATGGGGTGTTATGAGGCACAGCCAAGTATCTGCAATCCCTCCAGGGTATGATTCTCTCGTGATAACCACACACCCTGGAGTTGCCTTATTGCTATTATAAAATATCTTTATTATAGGAAGAAATGCACATTTTTGTGCTGAAAGAAGACGAAGGTGGCAATTTAGAATGCTGAACAGCAGTTTCGGCTGAGCTGTGTGGTTTACACAGATTAATCTATCCCATTGGAATGTTTCCTCAGCCAAAAAAATGTTCCCTAAATCCAAGCAGTCATAATCTGTAGTGATGTGCAGCTATTTGGGGTATTTGACAAATTCCCTCCTTGGTTCTTATGCTGTTCATTTGACTGCAACATATGCACACAACAATATGAAGAGATGGAGAGGTGTGAACAGGACAGTGAACATTCTGAATATCTGATAATATTTCTAAAGTCTTATTCTTCCATTTTACTTTTTTGCAAACTCTCTGTAAACTCTGGAAAGCTTCAGAGAGTTGAACAATGCATCTAAAGCTAATTGAAAGCTATTGGGAGATAGAAGTTCCAAAGTGCAAACGATGCCAATAGAGCTTTAAAAGCTGGGAAACTGATGAGCCAGGGAGAAGTGAGAAGCCCCTTCCAAGTGGCAGGGTTGTTTTTCTGCCAGGCATAGAGAGGTGATGCCATAAGGGGAAAAGACAGCTGGATAAATATGCACTGGCTTCTTTGTAAAAAACTGGAGTTTTGCCCCCGTCATCAGTGGACAAAGGCCATGAGAATACTTAGCACCAGTCCTGTGCATAACAGCTTTGTCCATGTGAATGGCCTCTCTGAATTTACAGTCTTGCTCCATCTCTTTGTGGACACCAATTGGGAGCGAAAACAGCTTGGTCAGGCTCAAGGTCGATGTTAACTGTTCTGATGACATGCTCAGAAGAAACAAATCTTGTCCCTATATCTGCATTTCAACAAGTGGTAGGTTAGTTGTATGTCCTGTTAGTCATAGATTCTTCATGAACAATTATGCCTCAGAATTTATTTCCATTCCACCATTTAATTATTTATGAAAATCATCATCATATTCCAGTGGAACAGAAAGAAATTCAGGGAACATTTTGTTTCTGTAAGTTTGTATTATTATTGAGCAAATTTTAGGAAGAAATAAGCATTGAAATAGCTTATAAATTGTGTGTTAAAACATAATCAATATTTGTATTCATGTTTGGGCATAAAAACACACAAAGAAAGCCTTGTAGAATTTATTTCTGCTTAGAAACTTGTACTTTGGCCTTCAAAATGTGTCAGCTTTAATTTAAGATTGGTGTTTAATATGGAATATGGAGATCAATGCAATTGATTTGATTGAATAAAAAAGTCCTTGAAAGGATATATGGTGCACATTTTTAAATGCAACAAGCCCAATAATTGGTTTAAATGTAAAAATAAATTGTATCTAGAGATATCTATCCTAGCCAGGGGTGATGTTTTATTGGTTTTTGCATTTCACTAACTGATGTGCTTTCATGTAAAATCAATATTAAGCAGTCAAATACATTTTGCTTGGTTGTTTAGTAGGTTCAGTTAGCTAAAATATAATTTTAATCATGGCACAACTAAGCTTTATTTTACAGCAAACCTTTTGTGAAGAAATGAAGGGAAAATGTAAAACGACACTTTTAGCTTCCTAAATATTCTATGGAGTCCCCTGCATAATGTATAGATTTTTCATGTGCTTCTGCAGCATTTTACTTTGCTAACTCTCAGCATTTTAATTAAGTCCCTAGCCATTCCTCTGCAAGTAATTGCCATCTGTGGAATATTAGACACCATTTCAAGTGATGCATACGTACCTGCTTAGCAGAGCTGTGTAAAAGTAGACATCATACTTTCTACCTGTACTAAAACTGAAAATGCATTTGCATTCAATTTTTTTTGAACCTATCATGAAGAGAAAATCTATTTCTTCACTTAGTCAATATTGACACTTTTAATACAACTGAAAACCAGCTTTTTTTAGGAAAAAGCCTACAACTCATAATTTTTTTTCCCCCTTCTTTTTAATTATTATATCTTCCTCACAGCTGGGGAGAGTTGAAGTCAAAAAGGGAATCTGACACATCTCACTTTGTGTTACCTAAATGATCAAGGAAATTCCACTGCCACTACAGAAAATGTCAGAGAAGGCAGAATGTTATACAAGAGAGTTCTAATGGATACAGTTCTTCAGTTCAACAGGATACAGTCAATACAATTAGTTTAAAATGGCCATTAAACATCTGCTGGTCTTCTTAAAGTTTGTACCTCTCTCATCATTAAGGAAAACAGATTATTTGAAAAAGCTGTTAATGTCCAAAGGAGAAATTTATTTCAAAGGTTTATTTCAATTTGCTTTCATGATGTACAGATTGAAGGAGCCTATGAAGAAAAGGGATTTTTGTATGTACTATTCTAGGGAAGCAGACTTTTATATCTTTTTGTCCTCAAACTCCAAATTACAGCGCTCTGTTCAGTTTTTATTTTCCCTACTGCAGGATGCTGAATAGAGATAGGGTATTTTTCCTCATCTTTCCTCTCTCTCAGCGGTATTGAGGAAGTAGGTAAAATTCTGTGGATTGCTTTGCAAAGCTGTAATTATTGTAGAGACCTACATTTCCACATTTTAAAAAAAAGTGTTTTCTGCACCATGAAGTTTACGTACAGAAAATTGATATTTCTAAGTACTTCTTCCAACCCTACAATTCTGAAACACTCAAAAGGTTAAAAAAAAAGTAATAGACAGAGAAAGTAAATATACACGCTGCTTATTGAATTCAACAGAGCAGAGAATTTTTCTGAACTAGCGATTTCATAGACCAGTTTTACACTTTTTAGTCATGCCTTAAAACAATTGAGCACACGCCATAAACATCGAGTTGCTGGAAAATGAAGAGTCGTGAACCATTCAGAACCCAACTGAACTAATATGTCAGAATGTTATAGCATCATAATGTGTGAAGGGAATTCTAAACCTGCTTGCAAGCCACTTTGGCCAAAGTGGTTTTGGAAGATATTTGCATAAAGACACACATTCTTTCAAACAAAAGATTACCAGGACATGGAATGCTGGTTTTTAGAGAGAGACTTTGCTAAAGAAAGAGAAATAGGCTTGATTCTGTTTAAATCAAACCTTTAGCAATATTCAGGACCATTTGAATAACAATATATTATTTGGCTACTTATGTCATTCAATATAGTTGAGGTGCTACATGTCTGTTACTGTCATCATAGACAAGAAATTATTTTCCCCTCTTGTTTTGGCTAAAAAGTAACAGAGAAGCTGAGTAGGAAACTTAGATTGATGAGGGCAGTGGTAACTAGAGAGAATATATTAGAGTAGATCTCATGAGAAAAAGACAGCATTGCAAATTACACCACTTGCCTTAAAAAACAACCTATTCGAAGTGTTACAGAATAGTATTCAAATGGAAGAATTCCCCAGAACAGTATTCAAAACGAAGATGTCCCAAGAGTATAAAGACTTCTGGAGCAAATTCTTCACACTAGCAAGGACAATGAAATTTGTAAAGGTCTTTGGAAAACGTAAGAACTAGGAGGAGAAACAACGAAATAAGGAAGAAGAAATTTTAAAAGCAGTCCCCCTTTTAGATTTAATTTTTTGTTTTCCTTTATCCATATGCCTTCCTTTTGGTTAAGGTTCTTTGAGCTACACATTTATCCAGTCCCTATTGTAATGGGGTTTTATTTGGGGTAGGGGGCAAGGTTCAAAGCAAAAGTATAATCCATCTACTAATAATACTAATTGTGTGTCACATGAGGCCCATATTCACATATCATAATGTTACGGTTACTAACACAAACAAAAAAAAATCCTCCCATCTGAAATTGTTGAGATTCTTTAATTACTACCCTCGTTCATTTCCAATTATACCAGGAAAAGGATGCCATGCTGAGGAATATCTTTTACTACCCTCAGGTATTGTCATCTGCTGGTACTGCAGCCCTGACTTCTCCCTCAGTGGTGGCATTCAACAGCTCAGGAAATATACTGTCCAGAAGACATACATTTCACATATGCTCTAGCACAAAAAAAATGGCACCTTCCACAATGACCTACTGGTTAACTTTGGTCAAGGTTTTGTATCTTTACAGAGTAAGAAGTCAGGCAAAGCTAAAGGCCAAGCAACTAAGTCATATTTGCTGTCCTACAAAATCTGCTGCCTGGTGGATTAGTTCATTCCTGGAATCTGAAAAAAGCCCATGAAATGAGATTTTTCATCACTAACAATAAAGCCAGGACAGCCACAGTGACAGAAACTATCATGGAGGAAAATCTTGCATTCACCACAACCTCCACCAACTGAAGCTCTATTTCCTACTCATGTAAGTGTAGGGGCCAGGGGAGTACTCCTTCACACTGGGTGGTCTTTTGGGGGAATAATTGATTGAAAGAAAAGCCTTGAATTCTAATCAGAAGTATCTAGAAAAGTTTCTAAAATATGTGTGTGTGAAGGAATATTTACAATAAAAATGAAAATAAGTAAGAGGCATTTAAAGGTGAGGCTCTTTCACACAATTTCTTCCTCTTTTTTTCCTCAGAGAGTAAAACTAGAAAGCTTCTAAGTCACTGAGTGGAGCCCTTCGCTTCTCCAGGGAATGCATTATTTAGCTCCTTTCTGAAATGCAAAGATCTTCCCAGAAGCCTACTCTCCCATGTTCTTCCATTGGAAGATAGACCCAGAATTTCTGACAGCTGGAAACCTTATCTGTTTTCTTCTCTAAATGGATTTTGGCATCAGTGAATGTTCTTTAAATGCATTGTGTCTTTAAATGGCTCTTTCCCATAATTGGCATGTATACCATGGTTTCTTTGTTGGCAGTAACCAAATTTCCTTGCAGCCTCAAAAGCCATGCTTGGAATACTGGTCTCAAAAGACAAGGCTTTCCATGTCTTTGATAATCATTGTTTGACAAATATCTTGCAATATAGAATTATTTGAATTATCTAGGTTTTAATGAAAAAGGAGTCTAGTGCGCTTCTTTTGTCTATGAGGTATGTTACCTCTTTGTCTTGTTAGGTTATAGTTTTGGTAAACCCACACTGCATTTCAACCTACTTACACTTCATTTCTAAATTTTCAGCTTTCTTTCATAAAGTCTTCTCCATTTCATAATTAAATAGCATCACACTTGTTAGTTTTCTTCTAAAAATATCACCCTTTTAATTTCATGTACAGTTCTTTCAGAAATCTGAGAGGGAGATGATGCTGTTCTCACCAGACAAACACACTGGCTTCCGGTGAGAGCAGCCCACAAATTCATGAGCAATGCATTGTACCTTTTTTTGGTACAAACTTGATTTTGGTACAAAATTTGTACCTTTTTTGGTACAAACCTACTACACACAGAAAAACCTGACCTGGTAAGGATACAGCCTATGATCAAATCAAATCAAATCAAATAGTATTGGCAGTGAGAGTTTTTGTTTCCACATCAGATACATCAGAGTTTGAGGCCACTAGCATGCTTACAAAGGAATATGTTAAAGAGAAGGAATAATGACAGGAAAAAGTGTTTTGGAATGTGTGAGGTTGAACCATAGACCTGCTACCCAAAAATGTAAGTCGTGCCTTTTCCTTTGACTGAACTGATCAGATGTGCAATAATTCAGGAACTGTTCAGAAATAATTTTGTCCATTTATTTATAATAAAAGGCTTTTGTGCTGTGATATATGAAAGATAATGATTAATTTCCTGAACAAACCAAACACTAAACACAATCAACTTTCCACTTTCATCTTCTCACTTTTAAAAGCAGAAAAAATGCAAGCAGGCACTAACTGGGCTAGAAGACCATAGTAAAATGGCCTTTTTTTTTCTCATATACTTCTGCACATTTGTATTCTTGGGTGTAATTGGGCAGTGGTTTTTCAGTGCTGAAGAATTTGTCATTTTTTGAAAGGAAATAGTTACCTCTGTAGTGGCTAATTGATCGAGCGAGCTTAAGGACAGATTCCTCAGCAGGGACTGTTGATCCAAGGAGGAGAGTTTCCTTTGTTTCTCATTCTGTAGGCAGAAAAAAAGCCACTAGTATATGTCCAGATCTCAGTGGAAATATTATTAAGAAACTTGAGAAAGACATAAAAGTTTGAAAATCAGATTTTAAATGTAAAAACACAGTTTTCAGTGGCAATGATATCCTGTATATTCCTGGCAAAATTGTTGGTTTCGGTGGTAATGCATCAGGGAGAGATTTAGTGAAGAAGGAAAAAGAAGTTGGACAGCAGTCCTTTCATAACCATTGAAATGTAATCTGACTCAATAAAACAAGGAAGACTGCTGTGCTTCCCGACCCAGGTCACACAGGTGATTAGGTCTTCATCTTTTCATATTATCTACCTGTACATTCCTCTAATTTTTTTTTCTAATACACCTAAGATAAAGAGACTTTCATGGACTTCGTTGTCTTTATTGCAGTATCTTCAGCTGAAACTAGAGAAACTCATCTGTAATTCTTGATACTATATGATTGCAAATCGCAGTTACTAGAAAATTAATTTCAAACAAATCCATAGATAGCAACTTTGCTAGCAAATGAATTTATGGGGTATGTTTTTTAATGAATAAGTTATTTTACATTTTATTTATATATGACTTTCAACAGTCACCATCTGTTTCTGTATTCAGTATTAAAAATTATTTGAAGCATTTTGCTGTATATCACATGCTAAATTCCCAATTAATAAATGTAATTGACAAAGGTAATAAACAAATGGCATAGGTGACTTGGCTCAAAATAAAATTAGTTCTGATGATACAATATTCTAAGTGTTTAAAATAACTATCTTACATATGTAATGGTGGCTTTTTTTAGAAAGAATGGACAGAACAGAAACATGCAAGTAAGCTACTTTAAGCACATGTATATTTGACTATATAAAGCTCCAGTCATAATTAGGATGAGGTTTTCCAGTTACACCAACAGACAAAAGACAGAATGTTGCACAGCAGTTGGCCATTTTTTAGTTTTGAAATTTTCCTTCCCTCCAGCCACGAGCTGTAATGTGTTCTGATGAATATAGCTAAATGAGTTGTTTCTTGAGACAATTATAGGGGACAAAAACCCCTCCTTGCTGTCACTGAACAGCAAAGTTAATGACAGAATTGACAGAAATTGAAACATTTCCTCAACATCTCTTCTTTATCTTCTTTAATGGGGATATTTACAGTAATGTTGATTGTATGAAGAACACTGTTTTCTTGATTTGCGATCTAGACTATATATTGCTATACCTGGGACTCCCAAGATGGATCTAAATCTGACTTGGATCAAGCAAATCCCCTGTGGTGCTTTAACCTGGTCTTATTACCTCTGCTGCTAGATGGCCTGCCTTGCTCAGGAAAGATTGTTTTTTCTCTTTTCCCATCTGGATTGCATGCTAGAAGTTGAAAGTGGGCAGGAAAGGTCCAGGTTTCAGCTCCCAACCTTTGCCATCCTTGTCCCTGTGTTGTCTCTGCAGCTCTTCTCAGCTGGTGTCTCCTGGAGTCTGGATGTCATTGCTCTGGTAAAGAACAGCTCCTGAGCCCTGGTTCAGCTGGGCTGCTGATTGCTCTGCCACACACTGTCACGATTCCCTCGCTGTGTGTCAAGGCACTGCTGCAGAATGAGTGCTCTAATTCACAATGAAAGTTACAATCACAAGGCAAAGTGGAAACGATAATTTGACACCGACAGATCCCCACACTGGCATTGACTGTGCAGAATTTCTCCTGCCTCCTTTCCTCAGCTGTCTCCTTTCTGTTACAAGGACAAACTTTGGCATTCCCAGTCACCATTATTTACAAATTACCTGTGCCTGAGACAACAACAAGGCAGAAGGCAGAAGCAACTCCCTGTTTGGCATTTGAGTGATTGTAACAAAGAAAATGGTGTTTGAATGCTGCTTCTATCAATGTCACAAACATGACAGCCATTTTTAGGCTGGGATACAGAAATAAGTTTTTTTAAAAGACCTATTAATATTAGTTTGAATTTTAGAAAGCTAAATGAATACACTAACGTATTTTGAAGGTGCCATTACAAAAATGTTTTCTGACTTGCACAAAAAATATCAGAGATTTCATTCCGTTTTCCCATAGCAGACAGTAACCCACAGAGGCAGAACAGATTGTCTTTTAGAAACCCACCCATTTTGACCTAAAGTTTCCAAGAGATGAAAAAGATTACTGTATTACTTGAAAATTTGTTACAGTAGTTAATTGTCCTCACCATCAAAAATTACCTTTTATTTCCAATTTGGGCTTTACCGACTTCTACCTATCACTGAACATTGTTTCTGTCCACAAGATGGAACAATGCTCTAAAACAAACTCGTTTTAGAGAATAAAAGACCACAGAAAATTTTGTTTTCCTTTAACTTCTTCAACTATTCCAATAAGCAATTTTCCTAATAGAATGATGTAAGGAAAAGGTGAGTTGTGACCAAATACAATGAAATAAATTGTATTTCATACTGCTACTTATAAAAATATGCTTACTAAAGAAAGAGCTCAAATAGTTAAGTTAGCCAGCCAGCAATTCCAATCTTACCTTATGTTTGGGAGTAAATTATTTTCTTTAACATGTTGTTGAATTATTTCCTTCAATATTATACGACCTTCATTTAACTGTTTGTCTATGGGTTGTTCAATGCTCAGAACTCATGTTTGATTTTCTATTATGCAGAAAAAAAAAGACTTGAAATATTAGTTTGGGTTTGGGGTTTTTTATCTATCAACTACTTATCAGTTTGCAAATAGAGAATATGCACATAAAAGAAATGTTTTCATTGATTGACTTGATGATTTCTAGTTAAAGGCTTTGTGTTCCCAAATAATAGCATCTTTAATTTTTTGTTTTGGTAGTGGAGGGAGGTATAGTGGTAAAGTGCTGGTATCTTTTATGCAGTGTCTTGTTAAGAGAATGTCTGATCTAGGAGGATTCCTAGATGATAAATCAAAAATGGTTTCCAGATGTATTCTTTGATTTTATCATGGCTTAAATCTTCCTCCACAAAGAAAATCCAATTCATTTGATAAAGTAAGTAGTGCCAAATGCAGAAGAATATAAGTAAATCAGTTTGAGACTAAACCTTTTCTTTCTGTTCTGTAGATGTTAAACATGATGGGTTTCAGCAATGTATGTTTAATTTCTCTACTTCTACGTATAATAGGATTATTGAAGATTAATATTTGTCAGCTAAAAGACTTGAAAGCATACAACCAACTGACCTACACCCATAGCTGTAAAACTTACATGCATGCATCAGCTCTGAATCTTCTTTCCAGGTAGCAAGGTCTAACTCTGCATTCTAAAAAATTTCCCTTTCCTATGCTGTGAGGTTCACTAAATTTTCTCCCTTTTATTTACTATAGTGTCAGTACTGGTCAGCTTACCTTGCAGCTGATATTTACTACACTGAGTAACATAATGTTATTTAGCCCCTCCAAATGGTCTTTGTTATACCATGAGGAAAGTCAATTCTGGTAGAATCTGTATTAATATTTGTGTGTAAAAAGAAATTCTGAGGTGCTGTATGGATAAGGAGGGGTTTGTGGGAGGAAACAGAACGTCCATATTGAGGATATATCTTCTGCTGATATAAACATCAATTATAATTGGATCAGAGATCAACATACCCTAACACAAACCTTATCTAGAATACAAATTACACATCAAGTAAAATTTTATTAATGATATGGCAAAGTTCTTTCTAAGTATCTATACATTATTTATCTTGCATTTTTAAATTCTTTTAAATGTTTAATAAAAGCAGTGAGAAGCTTTTATGTAAAGATAGCAGAAGATGATCTGGAGCTGTTGTCCTAGAAGTCAGTGAATTTAATAGTGTGAAAATCTGGAATTTAATTTCCTTTTCTATGCTGCATTTCTTTTAAACAGTTAGTTGGCATACAGTAGTACCCAAATCTCTGACCAAACATGCTGCTGACAAATGGAAAAACATCTTATTTAATAATGAAAGCAGGATTTGGCTCTTTTTCAGACTCTGTGATATGCTTAAGATTTTTACAGAAAAAAGCCTTTCCAAATAAGGGCAGTGTTTTTTTAGGTCTGAGATCTCCCTGTGAGTCTATGCTTAGGAGGCATTTTGCAGATTATGTGGCCATGGCTCTGTTGTCCACATTGTGGTGGGAAACCCCTCTGCAATCTCTTTAGCTGCTGTGTACCAGCTGCTGCTGCCTGTCGTGAGCGAGCTGTTCCCATGTGCTTCCTCCTCCTGCTGAGGCATCAGTCTCCAGTCATGAAAGCAGATTCACTTCTTAGCAGATACATCACATTAATTTCTGTTGCTCAGCTGAGTCATTATGTGATGTAGTTGTTGGCCTTTAAAAAATCAGTTTGGTTTTTCCCATACATCCACATTTTAATTCGGTTTACGGCAATTCCGTCTAGAGCAGTATACTAGACATATGCATAAAGCTAAAAAAAATCTAAAGCCACATGCTGTCATAAATATTCAAAATCAAGCGATGGATCTATCCACAGTAAAATAGTTAGACAACAATAGTACATGACACAAACTTTTAAAAGATTTGTGTAATGAGATTGTATTCATCCACAGCAAAGCCAAGGTTTGTGCTTTCAGAAGTAAACAGTATGCAGTTGCACGTTTAATTTGTGAAAAAACATTCTTTTTAATCTACAGCAATCAAAATAATATATACATATGTGTAATTTTACATATGCAGAATATTTATTACAAAAGCAAATGGTCATTTACACATAAGACAATCACAGTTGTGGGGTTTTTGTAGTACAAATTCTGCCACAACATAAGCAAGTATTACAGGCCAGAGAGAATAATTCAATGTGAGAACTCCCTACTTTGTGAATAAATCAAAGACTACAGTTCAGATAGAACTATTCAGCCAGGCTCAAAGAAGAGAAGGCGCAAGGGATAAATCACATAGTATTCTGCAGTATCTTGGCTTCTCAAAATTTTCACGAACGGAAAACACTCAGTGCTACAATTGCCATTCAAGGTAATGCACCATTCAATGCCTGAATTGTCACATAAAGCCATGTTTTGCATCATTTACTGCCAGATGCCACTGCTCCTGAATGATGTCTTTCAAGACACAATGCCTGATATTCTAGATCATTGTTGTCCCAGTCCAGCACAGAGTATAAGGCACAGAATCTCTCGGCTCTGGAAAAATAACATCTCATAACAATCAGGCAGAACCTTTAGAATTAGCTTCAGTGAAGAGTTTTTAACAAAAATTTACTGCTCAAGATTCTAATTGGCAACTTCCAAACTTCAACTTCCACATTTTGTTAGATTCAACAAGCCATTTCACAATGGTATTTTTCTCTTAGAAAAAGAAGATTTCAGGAGAACTAGACTTCCTTTGAGATTGCCATTATATTTCATTGTGAGGGGGTTTTGAAATATTTTATATAGAGAGAGGTCTTTTGCTGAAATAATTTAAATGATGTAAGTTTTTCCCCTTCTTTTCTTCATTTATGAAATTTAGAAAGGTCAGTTTCATGTACAAAAGTCCTGACAGTAAACTATACAAACTTCTCTTACTGGGTGTTTTTGGTGGAAACAACAAATTGTATAAAATAGTCAGAATTGGGAGAGTGTCCAAATTTCTTCTCAAAAAGACCTCAGCACTTTAACAAGTTTTTAGTTACATTTTGAACCAGTTAAAATTGTCCAGCAGGAATCTCAGTGAGCTAACGTGAATTCTGGACATTCTGGAAAAACCTTCATTAAATTAAATACAGACATTCAAATAAAAGTCTGGGAATCTGAGGAACAACAGTTAAGCTAACTTGGTGAAACACTAGTTAAAACAAATATGAAGGAAGTAAAGACATCAGTTTGCTAATAAATGTTTCAGGCAGATATTCATCCCTTTCACTGATTTTTGTATTGTTCTGCTTCTTATGTCCTGGATAAAATTTTCATGAAAAAAAAAATCAGGACTCAATCTCCTCCTCCTTCTCCAGTTCCAAGAATTTTGCCTTTTGACCTTTGTATTTATGTAACACACTCAATTCTCCTTTTTCTTTTTTTAAGATCAAAAAGTGTTATGAAGGAAACTTGGAAAGAGAGTTTTGGAGTACAATTATGACATCTGACATATTGCTAATATTTATGACACAGGTCCCTTCCATCAATAATCTTCATCCTTCTGAAATTAATTTGCGTACTGTTTTTTAGAAGATATTTTCAAACTTAGCTTTAACATTTCTTATTGTTATGCTTTTATGCTATGGACTATATCTCTGTTTCCTTAACTTTTTATAGACCTTATTCTAGAAGGGCTTTAAAGTGTACCCAAAGACTACATTACTGTGACATTCATTTTTCATATTTTTTGTGTAATTTATAAGACATTCCAATTTTTCTGATAAACAGCCTGCCAAATTTTTTTTTGGAAACTATTCTGGGCATTTGGCAGGAATTCATGTATTTTGAAAGAATTTTTATCAGAGATAGATAACTATGATACACAGGTAACTTTTATCATCTAGGATATACATTTTTCTAAGTTGAAGAGAAATGCTTGCACATCCCTATCCAAATGTTTATACAATATCAGCTGAAATTATGGTTTCTGTTTACATTCAAGCTGCCAATCAAACATGATTCCACAGACAACAGTAATTAGCTGTGTTACCCAATTAGAAAAGAGAGGAAAATATCTTGTTGGCACTCACAGTATTGCTTGACAGACAGCTTGAACATAACTTGTATTTTGAAAAGGTTTGTGTTGGAAAAAAAGATTTTCAATAACTAATTAAGTACTGCAGAAATTTACTTTTTTAAGACTGAAAAGTTAGTAAAAAAGGATTTAAAATATTCATTGCCAATCAGTTGTTGCAATCTGAATGCATACATTGCATTTTTACCATTATTAACATTCTTGTCCATCTGTGACTTTACGTTTTTGCTGGTTTGGGCTGGGGTAGAGTTAACTTCCTTCACAGTAGCTAATGTGCGGAGGTATTTTGAATTTGTTCTGAACACAGAGATGATTTATAAAGATATTTTGTCACTGCTGAGGAAGGCTTAGACAGAGCCAAGTCCTTTTCTGCTTCTGGTGCTGTCAGGCTGGCGAGGGGGCTGGGGGTGCCTGGGAGGTTGGGAAGGGACACAGCTGGGACGGGTGACCCCAAGTGACCACAGGGACATTCACAGTGTGCGGCATCATGCTCAGGGTATAAAGTGAGGGGAGGAAGGAGGGGACATTTGGAGTGATGGTGTTTGTAACAATCACCTCTGGTGGGTCCCCAGGGGTGGCTGAACACCAGCCTGCCCACGGCGGGTGCTGAGTGAATCCCTTGTTTTGCTTCGCTGGTGTGCTTGGCTTTCGCTCTCCCTCCTGAATAGTCTGCATCTCAGCCCAGGAGATTTCTGGCTTTCACCCTTCTGATTCTGTGAGGTACTTGATGCTGGCTGGGGTTAAACCATGACAACAGTAATGGAAAACTCTCTCCGTATCACAGAAGAATCTTTCTTAAAAATTGAAAATTTGGGCTTTGCCAAATGTTACATGTGTGAGATTCTGGGACAAACTTGATTCAAATAAAAAGAAATGGCCAGTTAATATGCTGACAGAATCTGATCTAATCCAATATCTGTGGAGGATTTTTTTAATGGTTTATTGTTATGAGACTTTTAGCCACAAGGAATTAAATATTTTGTAAAATTAAATTATTCATTCTTTTTATGGTTTTGAAGCAAGTCTTTTACTATATTAGAAAAACCCTTCAAAATTAAAACAAGAATGCTGAAAAACAGAAGGCTTTTTATATTTCAAAATGTCTTGTTAGCAATTTTTGAGAATTTTAGAAAGATCAGGATTTTTTTTTTTAATGTTTGGTGAAAACAATATTGAGTCATATAAGAGACTTGCTTGTGCGCTATTTTTTGGAGAAGACATCACAAGGAACGTCATTCTATTGCTTTTTATCCTGAGGTTTCCACTAGGATTTTCTTAGTCTCATTGGAATGTAGTATGATATTTAATTTTAAATACACAAGTCTTCATTTTAAACATACGAATAATCTAAAAGCATATATAGGTCACACAGATGTGAAACTAATCATGGAAGCTTTTTTCCCTATTAAAAATAATTTCTAATGTAAAGTTTAAAATTAAGATGCACTTATCAGAAGGCTCTCAGTAAAGCTTAACTGAGTTGCCTAAGCACGTGAATGTAGACCTCAGTTTAAAGCCTTTGAATCCTGCAGAGAAACAAGGTGGTCTTCCTGCTGAAAATCTTCAAAAGGATTTTGGATTTCAGGGAGCATATTCACACAGAACGGTAAAGCACATTACATAACAAGCTTTACATTCACACCTTTCAGCTATTTTGGTTTTAACTTTCCCAAGTTCCTCAGGATGACATGCCCCAAATTCATGCATGTCTGTCTAAGGTGCAAGTCTGTTGCTGGTTTTACAATGTGCTTTGACAAATCATGAAGAGACCAAATCTTCTTTAACAAATTCTTTAAGATTCCTATTTTAAAACCAGGTTCAAACCAGGAATCCAATCCTATCCAAATCACTGATATTTTGATTTCCTCAGTATTTCCTTGTTAGAAATAGCTTTATCCTTTGTCATAATTGTTATAATTAGGATCAAGATTTGGATTCTTTTTCAAAGGAAAATGCTAATGCAACATTTTGCTTATTGCCTGGACAACGCACTATTAATTCCAATGAAGTCTTTTTGACATTAAAATGGATTTGCACTGAAGGGCAAACACCGCCTCCATATGCATCTAGACTGCATTACAATCTAATCCATCACATTATGCATTTATAGGTGTCTACCATTGCTGGATTGCTAAAACACTCAGCCATAAAAAAATGTCCATATGAAAAGCTGGTTTAAATTTCATGCATTTTTACTTACAGAGTGTCTGGTTAGATGAGCATGAGCTTCTGTTAAAGAAATCCTTTTGGAACATGAATATGTAAGAAGGTATGAAAATTACATGAACAGCAGTTTCTCTATTACCTTCTCTGTATTCTTTGCTGCTAGGTGAGTTTTAGACTCAACTAATTTGCAAATATCATTAAAATTCTTTTCAAAGTTTTATGGCATTGCATATTAGTAAATAAGAACACTACCTTTCTTCTTGATGTAAAAACACATTCATAGCTGATTTCCCAGATGAGGAAAAAGATGGCTCAGTGGACAATAAAGCATCAGCGGTGAACTTCCTGTACATACTAAAACTATTCATCCTGGGGTATATTTTCAAAAGAAATGTGAATGGATGCATACCCACAGCTTTGATTATTTGTTAATGGGATTTCTAAGAGTGCCTTCCATTCATGGTCTATCCCCTACTTGTCTGTCATAAATATCTACTTTATTTCCTTATTTATTTGTTTATTTACTAATATGAAAAGTAACAGCTTAGAGAGCATGATAGTGGTTGGCTTGGGTTGGGATGTCTTGAACATCAAAGATCATCTAGCTCCAACCCCTCTGCCATGAGCAGGGACATCTTCCACTAGACCAGATTGCTCAGAACCCCATCCAACCCAGCCTTATAGGTTGAAGTATTTCTCAGTGAAAGAAAATCCTGAACTAGGTTTTTCAGTCTTTGCAGCTGATTTTGCGGAAATATTTTCCATTTCCTGTAATTAGAATTAGTACCACTAACAAAATAATGAGTAACTGAAAAAAACAACATGACAGATAACATATCATGTATAAAGGGACTTTTAAAAAAAGTAATATTATTTACATGATTGAGATTTTTAAAAAACAATACTATGAAAAAATGCCCCATTATAGTATAAATGTGGTATATTGTGATCTAGTGGTATTAAAAAATAATATATTCTAGTTTTAGATATTGTGCTTGCGAAAGATAATGCACATATACCTGTCTTACAATGCTAATCTGCTCCAAATAGCTAATAGAAAAATATATTAAATTCAATATTGTTCTTAAGTCTAGATAAGTAGACATACTGCAAAGTCTCACTTCACAGAGTGTATCTGGGTTCTAGAGGCATTGTTTGTCCATGGGATAAAGAAATGCAGGCTTAATACTGCTTCAACATGGACAACACTCCTAATGCTGAAGTCCTCCACAGAAAAGGACAAGGTCTAGTGGCTGAAATGCCGAAGAAAGTTTCCACTTGGGGAGAATTAGCTTTTCCTTTTTCAGTTTCCTGCTGATCTCCCTTTCTTTTGTTCTTCTCCTCAAAAAGGGTAAGAATTTAGATCACAAAGCCATCTGAGGTCTATAGCCACATAGAGCTGTGGAGAAAGTGCTTGTGGAGACACACTGGCCCTGCTTGTCAGCCTCCCAGCTTCAGTGTATGTCAGGAAAACCCAGGCAGAACAGAAATGTAGATGGATTAGCTGTTTGGCCACTTCTGGTTTTGTGGGACAGAATTATGGAACAGTCTAGCTAGTGTTTCTATTAATCTTCTCTTCCTCCTTCCCCCAGTGTGGTAAAACCTTAATCCCTGAAGAGTGGGAATGTCAGGGAGCCAGCACCTCTCCCTGCAACTATAACTTTCATTCTTTATGCATGATAACTGTGGGAAAAAGTATTGAGAATTACAGCATATAAATTCCAAATAACTGAATTTCTAATTACAAACTAATGATAAGGGCATAATGACAAAAAAAGATTAAAAGTCAGGACACTGGTAATGCATTAATATTATAGTCAGCAATATACCATTTCTAAATGCTATATATTTAGCCTTTTTGCTTTCCCTACTTGCTAACATGTTTAAGACGTCAGAGATTTTATCAGGTGTCTAGATTTTAGTAATTAGATTATTTGGACTAATTTTTGTATTATTCGGGACGTTAAAATCATGTTTTGATAAGTTCGAGAAGTTCTTGACTTTGCCTGGGTACAGCAGGTTTTCTGCAAAGTAATGTAATCCAAACCCTCAGACATCCTTTAGACTCCTTTATCAGCTCTTTCAGGAGCTTTTTTGCAAGCATTTGAGGGTGAAATGTGTTTGAATATTGGACAAACCCATGATAAGATGAGTTGCAAAAACTTAGTTAAAAATGCATACATAAAAGATGTGCAGCAAGGGAAGATGAAAGGGAGGGTATGTGTCATACAGTGTTCTTGGGAAATAACGAAGAAAAAACCCACGAAAAACCCATGAAAAACCCATGCTCCATGCTTGTTCTGGACCGCAAGACTAGTAATTGGGAAAAACTAGTGCGGGCACAAAACAATCGAAATCGAATTTCCTTTTTGGATTTGTTTTGAACAAAAATTATCGTCATACATTGATTGAAGTAACAAAGTATGTTGTCATATGTATTTCGCCAAATTGTTGAAAACTGCTGAAAGATTTTCTGTAACCTAAGAGCAAGTATCCTCCAATGTATATTTGTATTTCTTCATATCACGTAACCCAGCATAACCTGACGGTAGATTCTTTCTTTTTTAAACTGTTTTTGTGAAGGTAGCAGCAGTGAGAAAAAGCACATAATAATTTAATTTCAAGCATGTGACCTTTCTTCAGACATACCAGGGAAAGTATTTCCAGGGATGGTTTATGTATAACTTCAAGTGAATGTCTTGGTACATATTAAAAGATATAAACTTGTACAGAGCAGAAGAAATTCTGTTCAGCTCAGCCAGCCAAAATACAACAGACTGAACAGGAAAACACTAATATTTTTTAGATGCGTAATGTTCTTACAAATGGCCCATGCTGTGCTAATAAAACTATTGTGACTGGGAGCTTTTGCAGTGAGAACTGACAGATGAAGCAGAGTTAAGTACTTTTTCAGACAAGCTACTACAGTAAATCATTAAAGCGCACAAACAATCATCCTTCATCAGCCTGGGATTTGTTTTATAGCAATTGCAAATCGAAAACAATGTAAACAAACAAATCGACAACTAATGAACATTCCCCCACTGCTCACTGTAAATAGATCTACAACTTTAGAAGAACACTTTATCCAACACATTGTCAACTCGTTGTAAACACATCTACAACTCATAAACAACTCATTACCCAGTATGTTGTCACCTCATTGCAATTAAAGTTGAATGCTAACTGTACTGCATTTCCTTGAACTGAATCAATTCAGAAGCACGGAGGAAAATGTCTAGATGTATTAGTCCAATAAGTTTCAGGACTTTTAAAAATATCTTCACAGTGTAATTGGAGTTTCTTTTGCAGTTTTTAATGCAAAAATTGAACAAAATTTCAACATTCCTATTCTAGCTTACATCTAGATTTATTCAGTTAGACTTCCAATTTACATGTAACAGTTTCTATGAAAAATTTTTTAAATGGAAAAAGTATTCCCCCAAAGGTTGTAAAACTCACAAGTTTCCTTGGACTTGCTCTTCATGAACTATATCTGACAGTCTTGTTTATTTATTTATTTATTTGTTTATTATTTACTGGCTTACTTTCTACACCACTAGAAATTTCTACCTTCTTTTTAAAGCATGATAGGTATCAATTGGATGTGATTGCTAATGAATGAACCTCAGTACCTCTTAAAAATTTGCTATTGAAAAATCATTTACCTTGAAGAAAACATGTTTTATGTGTGGTGAATATAAATCTGAAGATGAAGAGAGCTGGATTTAAGAGCAAACTCCACATGCATTAGACTGCTGATTGGGGCACAGCTTATGAGAACTGGAAGTATCTGAAATTGCTTCCACAAGCTCTTCTGCTGGGCTTCATGTACAAAATCTGCTGCTGTTTACAAATATATCCTCTGGGGCAAGAGTTGTCTTTTTTATCCATATTTACATAGTACATAGTACAAAACAATCTAATGCTTTACAGGGCTGCAGTGCTACAGATATTAATGAATACATGCAGTTAGCAGATGCATTTAGTAATGGATCACTACATGATTATAATAATATTTTAAGAATAATTCAGTTTCTCATACAAAAGATTTCTACCTAGCTTCTCAATTTGTCTCAGAATTACAACTTTTTGGTTATGTGATGGACTGTGATGCTAAGATTGGAAAGACTGGCTTACAGTGCTGTCACACACAGGATCACAGGCTCCATCATTTCACAAATGAGATTTTTTTAAAATGTCATTTTGCAGAATGGATATTATCACTATCTTCTATGCTGTACTGCTCAAGAGCTCTCTTATATGTATTGGTCTCACACGTCACATTGGCATCCAAGGAGCCTGCAGTACATTGTTTGGTGAGCGTAGTGTACCAGAAACAAATTAAACTGGCTTAAGGAGAGAAGACACTCTACACACAGAGTATGGTATTTCTCACCATCCTTTCTTCAGCAGCTATTTAAACAGTGGCTTCAGCCACTTTTGGAGATATCCACAATCTCTGGCTTTTTGCAGAAGGGAAGACATCAACAGTTGCAATGGGCATCAATAACATCTGCTTATACCAACACGGGCATCTATCTCACAGTTTTTAATGTTGAGGGTTTCTGCTTGAACTGGTACTTGCATTTGACAATATACTTTCCAAATGGTCTCTCGAAAGTCCTCACTCTTGGGGAAAGAGGTTAGCTGCGGTAATAAACTGGTAGAAGCATTTCATATGTTCTAGTTTTGATTGCCTCCCTCCTGTCCAGCCTTAGCAGGCAAATGTTATATTGATGTGATAGAGCAATGGTGAGAGAAAATGATACAGCTGTGGTGAGAGAAAGGAATCAGTAGATAATCACTACGTTTCTAGAGCTCTCACTGATTAGAAAGCACAGTCCTACAATTAGGAAAGTTTAAAAAGACTCAAAGTTTGATTGTTTCACTTGTGCCTAACTGAGATAGGAACGACTGTGAAGTGTGGCTTAAGTAAAATCCTAGGAAGTTAACAATAATTTGGAATGGTCAATGAATGGTTTATTATCTATATTTATTACAAATATGAACTCACTTTTCAGCAAAGTGAGTCCATTATGGAATTTCTGGGTTAGCACTGTGAGGTATAAAGACCTTTCTCATCCCTTTTTTATGTTTTCCTCATTCACATGTGAACTTTGCAAATGTAAACATGTAACTTTTTCTCCCTAATCAGGCTTCATGTAGTCCTTATGGACTCTGAAAGTTATTTCTCAGATATAAATACTTAAACTGTTAAAATGTGCAACTGAAAAAGAAGGAAAAATAATGTCAAAGGGTCAAATAAATATTTGCATTTGAATTTGGAAAGATACTGTGCCTCATATTGATGTATCATTAAGTTTTGTCTAGTGCAATGGTTATGAGACAGAAACCTGTCTTTTAGGACATCTTAGAACTATAATTTTCTGTTAAAATAGAAAAAATTTGAAAAGCTTCTTCTCTAATGTCCTATTTCTTAAATATATATATATATATATATATCATAAAACATTGAAACAGTATCTAAGGATGTAATGTTGTGTCCAAGACAGAAACCCAAGAACAGCTCATATTTCTGTTTAAAAGTTTTAATTTAACTCGCTGATCAGTTATGGTCTGGAAGAGGGAATTCCTCAATTGTTTTTTTATAGAATATAAGACTAGATATTTCACAGTGGTTAATTCTGAGCCTGATTGATAACAGGTTATATTGTGCCTAGAAAACAGCAAGAAATGTAGAGTCAAGTAAATGAAAGAGCTTAGGGGAAAAAAAAAAAAAAAAGAAAAAAAAAAGAAAATTAAAAAGGAAGTATTTTAACTATATTTTGAGTATAGTGTATTTGACTATATTGAACTAATAAACTGCTGCAAAAATCAAGGCTTTTCTTTTAAGAGGCATAATTTAATCACTATAACTTTCCTTTTATTCTTATATTTGCTTATGTGTCATTGGATGCAGATATTCTATGCTACTGAAAATTATTCCCACCAAAATATTGTAACATATCTTTTGTTCTACATTTTAAAATAGACTGACAAAGGAGAGAGAAGAAACCAGAATTATAATGTGCCTTTTTAAATGTAAAACGTTTAATAAATCACAGAAATGAACTTCTTTTTCTTCTCAGAGAGGAATTAGATTTTTACATAACTGGGGGTTTTTTTATGACTCTATTTTCTTTTGTCTGTAGAGCTGAGGAAGGAAATCAGTAACTTATTTTAAAATTGCACAAGCCTTATAATACATGTCTGCTTTTACTTGGTAATTTCTACAGCTGGAAAAAAAAAAAAAGAAAAAAAAAGTGGGCTCTGTTTTGGTTTTTTTGGTTTTTTTTTAAGATTGATCATGAGCATTTTTTGGAAAAATTTAGAGAAACGTAATTCAATCACCAAAATATTTATAAACCCATATGCAACAACAACAAATACACATGGTGTCTAAGTTACACTTAGTTTAGCACCTAATATTTACCAAATTCTTACTAGGACCCTAAATGCTTCCTTCCTGCTGATAACTATTTTAAAGTTTTGAATTAAGTGCAGTATTTTTCATAAGAAACCAAGTTCTAATTTTTGTCACAGGCTTTTTCTCAAACATTTTAACAAAAAACACCACAAAAAAGTCCTTGGATTAAAACCTGTATACTTTTAAAGCTTTGTTGTATCTATTAAGTGTAATTTATTTCCTAGATAGAAGGTCTAAAACCAGAAATCTTTAGGACAAGTGATCTCTATTTTCCTTTAGGTCTCTGAGCTATCTCTGCTGGTTTTGGCAAAATATTTGCATTGCTTTCCTCTGTAAACCTGATACCAGCAGAGACATTAACTTACCTTGAATGTGGTGTCTACATTCTATTTTGAAAGATCACAATTTGAAGATTATACTGGTATTTAGCAGATGGTTACCTTCTTTTTTCCACTCACTTATGTGAACTAAAAGACAAATGTTTCTCTGCTCTCTAATGGATTTAACTGGTTAAAGTCACTGATTTTTTGTATAGAAAAAATATAGCTACAATTTTATAAAGAACTAAGATTATGCAGAATTGTATTAACAGATACAGAGCTGTTGAAGGCAAAATAAATCTCCCATCACAGTGAATACTTTCCCGAGGTGGATTCTCAGTGATGCACATGATGCCATGTAGCTTTTATGTCAAGGTTGAATACCTTCCTAAAAGATTTCAAAAGAATTGTTAGATTTGATCCAGAAATTATTGTGTGTCATATGAGTGACATTGTTTTAGACAAGAAATTACAGCTGAAGACCAAGATGTGCCTTCTGATCAGTCTTTGAGAATAAGTAATTTTCACTTTCTCATACATCAGCAACAATACTGAATGTTGTTGGCCAAGAAGGCAGAACAAGGCAGCTGAGAGTTCAGATACTCCCTAGTCAGACAGCTGCACTCAGCTTCTTCAGGATCTTGAGCAGATACAGCAGATGGCCTCTTTATTGAAAGGTGTAAGGAAATGGTAGGTGACAGCAATCACCACGTAACATCGGAATTTGTGTTTGCTACGGACAAAAAAAAAAAATCAGGCCAGAAAATCAGCTTTATTCTTGCTCCAATAGGCTTGAGTCCCTGTGTGCTGTCCATGCAGTCACATTCTGAACTGTTTTTATTTTCCTCTGAAGCAAATACTAAGGAAGGAAAGCAAAATCTCCTTAAGAGTGGAGCAGGTTGTCTTTCCTACTAATCTGTTTGTCTTACAATACAAGGCAGTGTTGTCAGAGAAGATACAGTGTATAGAAAAAAATATATTACTTTGCTTACATGGATTCACATTTAGTTTATCACCCATTTGGTCCAACTCATGTGCCATAGATCAGGCCCTGACGTTGTAAACTCTCTCCTGCAGAACTGCCTGTGAATAGCAAATAAAAACAATCCAGCTGTGATGGACATATTGTTATAACTGCTGCCAGTGGAAATGAATAGATGACAGTTCTGCATACACTGCTTAGCTACCCCAAACAAGAGAAGGAGCTGAGGAGACTATTCCACTACTTTATTACCTCAAAGAAGTTATTAAAAAAATATTCCCAAGAAATATTTACCTTCATCATTCTTTGTAGAATTTCAATGTTTTCTCTCCCTTCCCTTTTCTTTTTTTTTTTTAGCTCAAATTGGCTTTGTTTCACTTCTTGCCCTTAAATAACTCATACAGTGGGGAGCAGTTTCCCCAGCTCGGTTCAGGAGCTTCAGTATCTTCAACAGCAGATTGCTTTTGTTTGCTCGTGAAATTAGGGGCAGAAAGGTGAAGTGTGGTGTTTTGTTAGGATGGCAAGTTTTTATTCAATATCTACATAATTTATGTTTTTTTCACTTCAAAAGATTGAGAAAGTTGGTAAGACTTTCTACCGCTAAAAAATAATTCTGAAAAAATCATGGTTCGATATGCTGCAAATTGAAGAATTTGTTAGGAACAGTGTTGACCACCAAAAAGCTTTGTTTCCTCCTGGTGACAGTGGCTTGCTATCAGAGACAGAGAAACTCCCTCAAAACACTACTTAAGAGAAAAAAACCCAAACCTTTGCTATTTCTTTCAAATAGGTCTGAAACAAAACTACTGGGTACAACCCCCCAAAGAAGCTGATTTTTTAGTTTCGAACTCTCATTATGGTCTGCTACAAAAGGCATTCCTAAGAGTTACCAGTGTTTGAGTGTATCTCAATACAAATCTCAGTCTGGCTTTTCTGCACTGTTCACTTGACCCAGATTTCTCTCATTTTAACCATTGTGTGTTTTCACCATTTTGCAAGTCAAAGGAACAATACAGTACCTATCAAAATAAGCACGTAGTACTTGCAGCTCATTGAAGTGTATAGATAAAGATAAGATATATGCATACATAAGGATTCAATCCATTGTGAGGAACAAAATGTTTGGACCAAACACCCTGGCAGCACCTCTGCTGTGGTGTGGGGTCCCACAGTCAATGGCCATGGCTGCAGGGCTCTCCCAATTAAACTAGTGATGTTAAATTAGGGATGCATCCATGAAGACAGCAAACACAGAAGGATTGAAGAGCAGGCCAGTGGTTGCTCAAAGAACCAAGAAGAAGCTAATAAAAACGCAGGGATAATTCAGGTTTTCTTGTAACCAGAAAACCTGGAAAATTTGTTTGCTTATAAGCAAAACACCACAGGAAGACATTACATTTTGCAAGAAAACCCTAATTCCATGATTTCAAATAATGTTGAACTGAATACTCTGCATGTAAGCTGTTAGTCACACTAGGGCTTTTTCCTTGAAGGAAAAAACCAAACAACAAAAAAACCCAAAACCAAAACAACCAAAACAAACAAACAAAGCAACCAACAACCCAAAACCTAGAACCTACTTTTTCTCTTAGTTTTATTTTGTGATGTTTTAAAATTTCCTGCCATGAACTTGTTTTTTTTCTCTGTTATTATAATCTCATTTTTATCCTTGAAGATACGTGACTTCTGTTTCTTCAATTTTTATTACAAGTGCTCATAGCATCTGTCAGAAGTGAGGTTTTGTTCAGCTAGACTTTATTTTCACTTTAAAATTTTGCTTGCAATGTCCTCTTGAGCATGTATTTGGCATTGTTCTGTAATTTAACCTGTTATAAAATCCTATCTTCATTTATCACTAGTATAATAATCGAGCCAAAAACTAGCCATTTCCCATTGGAATTGCTTGGACTTGTTTTGCAAGCAAGGACATGAGATAGGAACTTGTAGTGTCTTTTGGCCCCAAATACGGATTCTTTGTCTCAGTGTGCAAGAGCCCTATCTGCACACATGTCCTACTATCTATTTGAGGCTTGCCAAATATTTGGTTTTTCAAGTATTCTGAGTGAAACCCTGACCCATTGACACTAATGGCTTAATTCCCCGAATTAAAATTTCACACTATTTTTATTTCACAGTTTTAAGCGATCTAAATTATGTCATAACAGTGACTTTGTTGCATCGGTATTAAATTCCTTATGAGGAATCTGGCTTTGATTCCTTGCCACAGAAAATAGAATTTAATTCTGTTTTATACAGGTGTAATTTAAGTTCTTTACAGGTTTTTAGGAGCTGGGAGAGAAATACAGATTAATAGATTAGAAGAGATGATTCAGGGGACAAAATTACCCCATTGCAAAAGTTCCTCTCAGAATAGGTGGAAAAAGCAGGCAGATGAAGGGAGCAGGATAATTTAACACTAATCATTTTATCTATTTGTGAAAAGCTCTACAGTAATGGGACCACACTGAAAAGGTATCTCAAATATATTTTCGCTGAGGTTTGGAGTCAAATAACAAAAGGTGAACACGGTGCTTGTATTCTCTGATTTCCATGTTACCTGCTCAGAGTAAATCACATACATATGATGGTGTTCCTTGTCCTGTGTGTCTGAAGACTCAACATTAAAAAAAACCCAACAAACATTGTGCTTTGAAATTTCAGATCAGACAACTGAAACAAAAGGCAGAGAATTGCGGCTCTATATGTAATAACTAAACCTCTTGTTATGTGCTGCTGTATCAAATATAAAACATTTTCATTTCCTTTGTATAGGAAATTCAATAGGACCTGAAAAAGGGGTCAACCAAGTACTGTGACTCCCACTATAAAATGTGAGTGGTGCTAATATTCCTTTTTCAACTCTCATGTGATTGCAAAGAACCAAACAGATAAAATATAGCTTTCATAAAACTGGAGGTTTGGTGGAGAATTAACATGAGAGTTGTGCAGGCAACTTGCAAACGGAAGGCTGGCCAAGAGCTCAGATTTATGCCGTGAAATAGAAATGCTTTTCTCCTGAGGTTTTCTTGAAAATATCACTGCATGTGGTCATGTTGGTTTACTGGCATATTTTCCTGAGGTTTTTTTTCAAAGTGAAGGGGGGAGGAGGAGAGGGAAGAAGCCTGTTCCTTTAAGAGACATATAACTATCAGGGCATCGGGAAAGCATATAAAAATACGTAATATAAATAACACAAGTGAGAATTTTAAACATTAAGGCATATTCAAATTTGTATTGAGGAATTGTTAGGAAAATACAAGAAATGTTATCAGATCAGAATTGAAGTTTTATTTTTTATGAAGCGTTTATATTTCACGTATTTTTTCTCCATAGATTGCAGCTGTCACACACCAACATTAGAAAATTCTAAGGACCAAAATACAAATGTAATTTTACTGGGGTTTTTCTTGCCTACTTAGCTGAGATTCAGTCTGAATTCAGACACAGGTATTTTAGTAGTCAAACTACATTATTCCTGGTATACTCGGCACAATTTTAGTAACACAGAAACAAGAGATCCCGGATGGAAAGCTTACAAGCAGTACAAGCCTATAAGCAATTCAAACAGAATTTAATTACACAAAGGGTGGCTGAATTATGGAACACATTGCTGAAGGCAGCAATAGATTCAAGAATTATAAATCAGTTCAAGAAAGAGCTCAGAGAAAGGAAATCAAAAAGTAAAACAAATCAGTTCCTTTAAAAACATCACAGGGTTAAATGGGGCAGGCCACAGCGGACTCAACAGTCAAGGCCTTTCTCTTTAAATGTTCCTGTGTTTCCTAAGAAAGAAACTAAATAATCACTCCACTGATTTCCATAAGGACTGTAGTTCCAAGTACCAGAAATATATGTGTGTCTTTTGTGTTTTACCTGTGCTTACGGAATTTTTTTGCATTTCCTTTTATCTCAAACTTCATTTACACTTCCACTGTTTTACATGACTCTGGCAGTATAAAGCAGCCATGATGTAACTGTAAATATGATTTATGCTCCCTTTACACTAGCAAAGTGATGTATAGTATCCTTAGGGAATGTGGAATCATGCCCAGTGCCCGTGAAACAGACACATAAACTCTGTTTAATTTTATTTAACAAGCACATTTCTATTTTATGGGTTTTTTTATATCATTTTAAGACTCATATTCATTTCTTCTCCTTAAAGTAGACTGACAGAACTGAATTCAGTGTTCTCAGTGCATTAATATTTCATTAATTCTATGTATATATATTAAAAAATGACGGTTTATACCTACACATCTAAACAAATCATTACTAATAGATCTCTGTTAATTTTTCTCATCTGCAGTATTTGCAGTCTTAGGAATATTAAACATAGAAAGAGTGCATAAGCGAAGTAATGATTACTCAGGATGATAACAATGCCATCATTTTTGTATCAAAATGAGCATTTCAGGGATGATTACTGTAGAATTGATCGAGTACCTCACCAAATCTTTCATATAATTACAGTGTTGATCTTAAGGTTGATTAAACAGAAAAGAAAAGGAATTAAAAATCTGCCCTATAAGAGCGAAAATTAACAAAACAAAATCTCCTGGAAATCCACCTAATTTGAATTTACAACAATTTTATGGAAAAAAATGGTAGAAAATTAGGCAGATGTATTTTTCTGCAGGTATTTTCACACTTTTATGAATGCTGTCTGTAGGAGACATTGTGGTTGAAAACAATGTTAATTGATTCTCTGGGCCTTAGTGACACATATTTTTTTCAGTTCTTTGAATATCAACACAGAGAGAAGCCTTTGCGAGGGATCGCAGCAATATTGCATCATGTCCATTTTTAAATGCAAAGTACTGATGCCTGAACTCTTAAATAAAAAATGGAGTCAGGTGCTTGAAAAATTAAAACTTTAGGGTTTTTTTCCCAATGATTTAAAATTACTTCCATAAAGATTTAAGATGCTGACACTACAATGACTGGAATACCCATTACGTGCTTAGTAACCTTGCACAGCACATTTGAGATGTTATTATCATCAGTACTGATCCTTGTAGTTTCTCTGGCATTCAGAAGCTGAGGTGCTCAGTGGCTCTGATATCCAGGCTTTTGAACCTTTCCAGATACAGAATATGTCCCTATACACATCTGCTATGTAGCTGAAAACACAGATGTGAAAAAATACATTTAGAAACAGGTCTTTAGAAATTGGGTGAATTGTGCAATAGAGTATCAAACCGTGGAACTAAAATGCAATTTTTCTGATTTCTTTAGTTTAGAAAGCTTTTTATTACCATTCAATTTCATCGTATTGAATAAAAATCTAGGGTTTGGTTTTTGGGGGTTAGTTTGTTTGGTTATTTTTTTTTTTTTAATATGGCAATTATTGACTCCAAAAAGGAAATTGTTTGACCAAAACAAAAGAAATCTTGATTTGTATTAAAGTTAGAATGGAAGACCAGATTGAGAGTGCTTGTGCATAGCAGCAATATTTTGCTTTACACTTGTGAATGTGGGTTTTTTCATGGCAAAGAGAGATAAAGGATTATCAAAACCCCAGAAGACTAAATAAAAGTAAAGAAAGTGCTGATGCAGCCATAGATGAGGAATAGCTTTATTTTTAGACTTATGTATGGCAGACAAAGAAATCTATATGCGCTTCTGCCTGTATCTTCCCTCCAAGAACTTATGTGTAAAAAAGGGAACTTAAATGTAATTCTTTTGACATTATTTTACACAAGCATTTTTTCATTCTATTCATCCTGTTCATATACTACTTCTCACTTTGCCTGCCCTTGCCAAAACTTCATGATGCCTCCACAGCACAGGAACAGAAATCAGCATTGTGTTGTTTTGACTGCCATTGCTTTGTGATCTTAAATGGTCCCTCAACCCTTTTGTCAATATTTATTGATGGGATCCACAGGCGCTCTGAGTGATCCCACTCTTGAGGGGCATAAACCAATGGAAGCTGGGAAGGCAAGAAAAGGGGGGCCTGCTCCAGGCAAGAACTGTTTGGGAAATATCAGAAAGCTCAGCAGCCATTGACAAAATGTCAAACATTTCAAACCTTTGATTGTTTCTCTGGTTAATGCCATGCTAAACAGAACCATTATCACCCCCTAAAATGGAAACAGATACATACATGCACAAGACATGCACATACACTCACCTCCACCAACACACAGGGGTCTGCAGGGAAATTAAGCAATGCCAATGAAACCATGTACAGAGAAAGTTCTCGGATAAATTAACAGCGCAATTACATTACATGACATGCCACAAGATGGATGAGGAAAACTTGGCTATATTACGTTCTGTTTTCAAATTGCAATTTATTTGAGGGTTTTAATGGATGCCTTATTAAAACATCTCAGCATTGGTCAGGTTTCAGCGCATGTCAGAGTAGCCCATGATTGATGACACCCTCTGCTGCTTCCCTTGCACATTTGCAGGGAATTTAAGCAAAGAGGGAATGAACAGAAGCTCAGATTCGTATTGATCGTGTGAAGGTGCACTGCCTGAGAGCACAGTCTAATAACATTCTCTTAGCTGAAATGCCTCACATGAAGGCATTTATTACAAGAACTAAAATGTTATACTGTTCGGGATAAAAGAACATTGTACAAACAAAAGAGTAGGCAACGAGCAAGGGAGAGAAGGAGAGAAAAAGAGAAAGAAAGAAATACAAATGTGTAACTTTAAGCAATGAAGTGCTATTATCTCCTAAGAGCATATTTCAGACAGCTAAAAAAATTGTGAATTTAACCATTTTCTATGTGTAGATATAAAAGAATCTTCTGAACGTAAACTAGAGACAACAAGCTCCGTTTTTTTGTTGTTGGTGGTGTTGTTGTTGTTGTTTTTAAATCCATCTCATTTAGATGAGATCCTGTAATTATATTGGTAGCAATGAGGGTGGAGGTCAGAGCTAAACAAAATTAGGATTTCGAACATCAAAACGGATAGCTTGACATTAATCATTTGACCATCTAATGTCTTTCTTCATCACTTTAAGTACTATATACCGTAGTTAATCGATCTGACCATCACCTATTTTATAAGCAAAAAGCACTCGTATCTAACGAGTGTAAATCTTAAAGAGTTCTCCATACATTTAGGGGGCAGCTTCTTGATAGATTTGGACTAGACTTGCATAATATAAAAAACGCTTCCTCTTGTGTCGTGAGATTTGCAAGTTACATGATGGAAAAAGAGGAAATTTACATGATTTCAAACTGCAAAAGTACTGTCGGCTTTTACCTCCCAAAACACCCTTTTAAAGAAATCCGTGTAAGTAGTTCATCACATCAGCAATGTTTGGTTAACTGATACTATTTTTTCTCATTGTAAATGGAGTCAAGCTGAAGGTAAAATGAGATAATCAACTACAGATGAGGTAGAGTAGAAATACCTTTGCCCCTAGGTACCTGAAAACACAATACTGATTGCAAATAAAAATTCAGGTTGGGCATTAGAGTCCAATTCTTTCAGATGCTGGGTACTTGTCAGTACCACTACTATGGCTGTGTTCCATTTACTTAGTCTTTCTTGTGGCCTGCAGGAAGCACTCAGTATCATCCATGATCAGATCTCCAAAACACTCCCCACATATCTATGCTTGGAGCTTGGTTAAGCACTGTCTCATATGTCAGCACTGCCTCTGGCTGTTTGCAACTCTAATACCATTCCAGTTTCAATTCCAGGTCTAAAAGATTATTTGTTTGACCTGCCTTGCTCGTCATTATCTGAGCTGCTAATTTTATTATTTTGTTAGCACCCTGGGCTGCATGGTATAGAGCGACACCATAAAAGTGTAGTTTGATTATATTGGAATCATTCAGCATCACAGAGCAAATGCAGCACTCCCACCCACACTGCTGTGGCAGCAAAGAAGAGGGAGGATAAAAGCTGTAAGAAGGATAAATAAAAGTAAAGAAGCCATTGTGGTTGAAGAGCTTTACAAATTCTCTCAGGCTAGAACTGGACAAATTTTCTATGACCCTAGCCGAATTACTTAGTACTCAAAATATCCTTTAAAATAAATAGAGGTAAAAATAATGCTAAAACAATTACAATCTGTGAAGTTTTGCTGACTAGAAACAATGAGTGAAATCTCTAAGTCTCTAGTTCTGAAAATTAACTTCTATAGAAATTATAGAAATTTGACTAGGATTTAGAAACCTTTAGATCAGGGCATCAGGTCTTGGTTCAAATTTAGATAAGTCACTGTGCTTTTACTATTCAATGTTCCCACTTCTTTCTGTCATAGCTTCACCACATTTTTCCATCTGGATTTTTTTATCATCTCCATCTGAATAAAAATTTTAGACAAATTACAAGTTTCTTTTGTAAGTTTATTTTAAATATAGACAGGGTCCTTTAATATTCCCCATATTTAACATTAGTTATACTGTTGAAACATTGAATCAGAAAAATCACTGTATTCTGCTTTTGTCTCTGAGGGTTTTTTCTTCCCTTCATCCTCATGTTTTATTTTCTAGGTAAATGACAAAGTTATCTTGAACTTCTAAAAGGAAAAGGGCTAAATTTTTATTCTCTGCTTTCATAGTCCGTGCTACTCTCGATACCGCAGACCTGATGCTTTTTCCATTGTTGCAGAAGCATTAAAATGGCTGCCTCATATTGCAGGCATTTTATGGCAAAAGAAAAAGGCTTTCTGAAACAGAACAGTTCATCTACTTCAACCAGAAAACTTACCCTTGTGATTAGCCTGCTGTGACTTTTTCAGTACACGTCACACCTGAGCAAGCCATCTACAGGTAATCTAGCCTAGTCGTAAACCTGATCGTGATCCTTAAAACAATTCTGTGTTAAAAGTCACAGTCATCAAATATTTTCTAGCTACCATAATTCAGTTTCAACTTTACTTATGTAGATGAAACATAGTCAAGATTAAATGTTAATAAACATTGATTTTCTAATTAATACGAATCGAAAATCTCATACTAAGTGTAACTCGGAAGATGCAGCTCAAATAGTTCCAATTCACGCGAGTCACATTGTTCTCAGCTTCTTGATTATAAGCAGTAACCATGTCTAAGATAAATAAACAGAAATTTTCTGGCAGTTTAGTGCACAAATGCAACCTCCCTAACCCTCACCATCAAAAGGTCAAAAGCTGCAAAACCTAGTCCATTAACCTCTGTAAATGGTTGTGATATTAAAAACTGACTCTCAATATCCAAGGGTCATGATCTAGTGCAATAACTATCAGCAATAAAGAATTATGACTATAGTACATTATCCATCTATAAAATGGCCATTTATGACACCAGCACATGGACTATCTGTAACAGGAATGAACCACCCCTTTCTAAGAATCATTGCACACTTTCAATTATGGGGTTAGAGTATAAACTGTTAAAACTTATTAAGTTTTGAAGCAGAGAACAGAACTACTACCCGTATATTAGGAGAAGCAACAAAAACTTACAGGCTAATACAGCTAAATACAAAACAGCAATTTAAAGTATCATTCTCAGTCTGATTTCTGAATTGTGACGTCGAAATTTCAGATTTGGCTAGATATCACCTCTCTACAAGAGAGCCATGGATAGGCAGATGTCTATCAATATGCAGAAGGGGCTTTTTCAAGAAAAAAGTCAGCTAATTTTTTCTTCTAGCAAACTTTTCTGGTAGTTAAACGGAGTTCTAGCACTCCAAGCAAAGCAAGGCTTTTGGAAAATTGGCTGAGGAAAAAAACAAGTGCATCTGAAAAAGAGTATAGATCATAGAGCAAAATCAATTTTAGTGGTATCGACATAATTTTGGTCACAAATTGTCTATTTTCAGGGAAAAGGGTAGAGGGTGAAAATTTAAGAAATATGATAAATAAATGCAAAAAAATGCTGTGAATTTTTTAGAACTTTAAAAAATCTAGTCAGAACAGGAGGAAAATTAGTATCTTTCCTCTAAGACATGCATATATCTATAAATATATATAGATGGATAGAAGATTTCTTTCATTTGCATGACATCTGTTTTAATTGATGAAATGTCTTGTATGTAGAAACTTTGACCAGTGAGTTTTCAATCAGTCACTAAAACTCTGATGATACATTAGCTTGGAAGACCTGAAAAAAACCTAGCCCACTCTCTCTTTTAGAAAGCAGCTGGTCTTAATAATTAAAATGGAAAATTTCCATCCATCTTCATTTGCAAAGAAGTCACCCAGACAGACAGAACTTCAGCACCCTATTGTAGTTTCACAGGATGTCTGAAAGGGCTAGGGAGAAAGTAGAATATATCCATTATTTTAATTTTGACAACAGATACAGAGAAGCCTTTTATTTGTAATTAGATGTGAGAGGTTATCAAAGCTAAAAGCAAATAACATACCAATTTTGTTTACTCTCTCTTTTTCTTTTTATTGGGTTCAATGAAATCCAACCATGGAGTCAATAACTGACTTTCAGGAATGGAATTAACTATACCCACATTGTCTTGCTTTTTCATTTTCTAGTCACAGAAAAATAAGGAAAACCCCATGCATGTATATATGATATAGATTTTAAATAAGATTGCTGAAGCCCATCTTTTCCCATGCAGTTTGTAGTGATAATCAAGTCTCTGCTAGAATAATGCTTATGTGCTCTTTACTGCTTGGACTTGTAATTTGTTTTCTCCATTTATGGAACAAAAGAAACATGTAGAATTCAGCTGGACTAGATTCAGGATGGCACTGGGCATTGAAACTGAAAAGCAGAGTATCTACTCTAAAAGTGGTTAAGATGAATTTTTCATGGTGCTTGGCTTTCTGGAGAGCCTAACTGGCCAGTGTTTCTTGCAGGGAGTGGGGGAGTGTTCCAAGAGGGTGCCTGAGCATTTCACTGGAGATACCGAGGCACTGTGAAACCAAACAGCTCAGATGGAAGCTGTTTCAGGATACAGCCTTCCCCCTGCAAACACTCTGTGTGAATAAGATTGCATGAGCAGCAGCTACTTTTGTCTTTTGCAGATCACTCCCTGGTGTAGACCCTGAAGGCAAAGGTCACTGGAAAGTGCATCTTATGGCAGCAGAGGCCAGTTGATATTCTGTTCTCCAGTCCTTTGTGCAGAAAGGGAAAGAGCAGAGCATAGAGCATATTGAGTGGCTACAAAGAAATTATTTTATTATTGAGATTCAGTACTGGGCTCTTTATCTCTTTTTTCTAATGACTTAACACCTGGCAAGCTCTGGAGGATGCTTTAGAGCATCTTTTCTCCCTGTGCAACAGTTTCCCACCAGTCTGGCTCAGTCTATGTACCAGATCCCCTTCATTAAGGGATGTTAAAACACCATCCTTCTTCTACCACTCTGGTTAAGAAAAATGTTAAATTATAAGTTTGTTTCAGATGTTGTGTCCTTTCCCAGAGCTGGGCTTATTTTCACTCTTAGTAAACCATGAGGTTTTGTCCTAATTCAAGGACAGTTCTAAGAAAGGCATATGTAAATACAGTGACATGATACACATACACAGGATGCACAAACAAACTTCATTTGGGCATTGTCTACAATGCATCTTAGGTTATCTTGAAGGGAAGTACACTTAAAATGTTTTTCTATGAAATATATGCTCATTTTCCCTGAATCATGCATTTTTGTCAGCTAATTTTCTTAGCACCACTGAAATGTGGAGAGACAAACTTCTTTTATTCTAAAACATCAGGGTACAAAATATTATGAACAATATCTGTAAGTAACTAAACTGTAAGAAACAGATTTTCCTTGAATGATTTTGATTTATGGTTATAAATGACCAACAGAACGACTACAA
>VZSR01000520.1:20616393-20621374 GCA_013398615.1 Brachypodius melanocephalos
TGCTGAGGCCTCACCTCGAATGCTGTGCTCAGTTTTGGGCACCTCAATTCAGGATGGGCATTGAGATGCTGCAGTTCACAGAAGGACAACGGAGCTGGGGAAGGGTCTGGAACACAGCTCTGATGAGGAGCAGCTGAGGGAGCTGGGGTTGTTTAGCCGGGAGAAAAGGAGGCTCAAGGGAGATCTTATCTCTCTTTACAAGTGCATGAAAGGAGGTTAACAAGATGAAATGGCCTCAGATTACACCAGGGGAAGTTTAGATTGGCTCTTAGACAAAATTTATTCATCTAATGTGTGGTTAGACGTTGGAATAGGCTGCCCAGGGACATGGTGGAATCACCATCCCTGGAAGTATTCAAAAGACATGTGGATATGGCACTTGGTTTAGTGATGAACATGATGGTGCTGGGTTAGCAGTTGTTCTCAATGGTCTTAGAGGTCTTTGCCAACCTTAACAATTCTGTGATTCTATCATTCTAAGAATCATGCACCTCATGGCAACAGTGAGGACCATATTTCCTACACCACCATCACTGATTTTTGATCTAGATTCCTTCTGTGGAATCATGATCTATGCTGAGGAGATCATTTTGCAAAGAATTTAAAAGTATACACGGATTAGAGATGATCCAATAAACCCAAGAGCAACAACCAGTTCCACAATCTGAATTTGAGAAAGTGAGGTAAAGGACTCTGATGGATGCAACTTTCTCTGCAAGTCAGCAATAGTCTACTTCAATTCTAATCAAATGTGTGCTTAATTAATTGGAAGCAAAAATTAATCTGCGCTCTTTTTTTGTGGCATTGCATATTATTGAAGATTTTCCTAATGTTATGTCATAGTGTAATAAATAGTGTGGAACAAAAAGAAAGGAGGACTGTTCTGACAAACCTGATATACTCAGTAAATACGTTGCAATTCTAGGAAACAAATAAGCATACTTTAAAATTTACCCATTTTTTCCTTATCTTGTTAATAGGAAGAAAACATGAAAGCAGAGCAGAAGAATACGCTTTATGTAAGTTGGAGAGAATCAGGTTTACAGGAAAGAAGCCAACATGTATCACATAAATTTATCATGCAACTTAAAGCAAAAAAAAAGAAAAAAAAAAAAAGACTTCACAAAAATAAACTGTGAACTCTTGCATGACTTGCAGGGGAAACCACAACCTTTTGATTGAATTCTCTCCCAAAGAGGAAGTAGTGCTTGATAAGATTTTATAAAGAAGAATACATTTTTAGGCCCTTATACACAGGTAAAAGACTGAAAATCAGATTAAGATTTGCACTTTAGACGTGGCAAATCTACTTCTACTTTGAAAGAAGAAATTTACCAACAAAATGCCTTTCTATTTATCTTGGGAAATTTTTCCCAAGTGTGAAAACACATAATTCTCTGGATATCTTCCACTGAGAAAGAAATTAGTAATTTGATTATCGGTATCTCTGGGGGGGAGTTAGTAGAAAAAAATGCTGTCTTTAAATTTTTTGTATTATGAACTAAAATGGCTAAATAGTTGACTAGAAAATTACAGTTAACTTTGGGAGGCTATTGATATAGACTTGGCTTTAAAAAGCCTGTTTGCAAAAGGCCTGCTAACCACGAGCACTGTATAATCCTTCAACAAACGGGTTAAAACCCACAGAATGGCATAATCCAGGGCCTAAAAATTCATCTCTCAAGTTCATCTCCTTCCTGGTAAGAAACTAAGAAACAACACACTGTCTTGGTGTGAAAACATCTATGTGGGGCAAATGCATCTAGGTCATGCAGAAAGCGGTGCGTTGCCATAGCTATCATTAGTGTAATACACTTCACAGCAAGTCCTACTGTGAGCTAAATTCAGACCCAGTGGGTGCTGCACTATTGACTCCAGTGAAGCTGCACCTGCTCACGCCCTGTCTGAACCAGGCCCGGTGTCTACAATAAGAATACCACTTCAATCACTGCCATTCACTGAACGCCATTCCAACAGCCTCTCTATATTCCTGCTATAGAGTATCTGATGTGCAGTAGCTGGCTATTCCATCCCACCCTGTTTGCCCTCCCCTCCATCATTCCTCAGGGCAGATCTCTTTCGGGCAGCACTGATCCAGTCACCGAGGCGGACAAAAGGCACGGCCAACATGAGGGATGATTATCTCGTGCTATTTTGGCTGCTGACACAAAGTTTCGTTGCTTCTAAAGAGTGCCAAGGGCACATATTGCCGTTTTTTCAGTCTACCTGTTTGACAAAATGCTGTCAAGTAGTTCATCATCTTAATTTTGAGAGGGAAAACATGTTGCATATGCATTTTCTCTGTATACTTTTTAATTACTAGAGTACATTAGAAGTATTAAATGTCTTCTTGGCTAAGAACAATTAAATGACATTTAAAAGGTGTCACCACCTGAGAACTAGGCTGTGAGTGTGACTAATGCATGTTTCTCTATTTGCTCAGTAAGTCATCCCACCACTGACACATTCCTCTCGTTGTATTTGATATCTGTAGCCACATTCCTGAGTATTTCCTTCTTCCTGGCTGCACTCTCTAACTTGTGTTTCATAGTCTCTCTCTAGTCCTGCTTCATCTTACTCTGCACCTGATATCTGCTTCTGAATGTGTCTTTTCATCTTGCCCTTCAAAAGCTTATGGTGGAATTTTTTTCCTGTTGTCTTAGAGGTACGAAAGAAAATCTTTGTCAAGACAGTTTTTTATTTCATTTTCA
This sequence comes from Brachypodius melanocephalos, assembly GCA_013398615.1. NCBI lineage: Eukaryota > Metazoa > Chordata > Aves > Passeriformes > Pycnonotidae > Brachypodius > Brachypodius melanocephalos. The sequence continues at coordinate 20,619,105 of VZSR01000520.1, forward strand.
GCTAGCTTCCTTAAAATAGTGGCAGAACACAGGTACACATAAGGGAAAAATTGTAGAATCCCCTTTCTACACACATAAGTGGAAAGCTCCAACACTTCCTGATGGGCATAAGATACTCCCTAAGGAGAAGGACAGCATGAATGTGGATCATGCTTATACAAATCCTCATAAGTTGACTGCCACCATGGTGCCACATGGTAAATTCTCTATTCCTCCTTCCTGAGAGGTGAGGAAGACTTCAGCTCCCTACAGGCTGATTAACCCTGAAGTCTCCTTTATGTAGCACAATGGTTATGGTAACATTTGCCAAATGTGTGGAATCCAATCCAGCATAGCAGAGATGGAGAAAAGAATGAGAGGGAGCAGCTGAGTTGCAGGCTGCACAAAACCATCTGGATTGGATTTTGTTCCAACACGCAGGAAAAGGATAATTTGTGTCTGAGAAATGCTCTAAATCTTGTTCTTCTGCTTCCCAGGTAAATTTCATAGCTAGCATTGAGAAGACAGAAATCTTGTTCTCTTCCACCCACACGGGTCTTAAAAGGCAAGCATAAGTTAGCATCCTGAATTCACATGGTGTCTTTGTGAGAACTTGATTACTGTGAATGTTCTGTCCATGCTTCAGGAGCAGTACCTAATAGCCCAGAAATCACAAAAAAAAAAAAACAAAAAAAAAAAAAAACAACCAAAACCAAAACCAAAAACAAAACAAACAAACAAACAAAAAACAACAACAAAAAAAGGCTAGTATAGACAGCATTATCTTGCTTGAATTACTGGCTGATCCATGGTAAGGACTCGTTATTTTAAAAGAGCATAAAGATACAAATGCATCTCACTACTGTGTGATTTTTGGAAACTACACTTTTCTGCATCTGCAAAACAAGAAAACTATTGATTCTTCTGTAGGGATTTTTAACTAAGTTTTTAATGTTTTAAAAATATTTTAGGAGTCTTCTGCCATTTTTAGGAAAAGTTTGTAGAGCTCTTGTGCCAGAGCACTGCTCCTTTTCTGGAAGCTGTACATATTCTCTCTCAGCTACTAACTTCTGAAATCTGGTCTTTTAACTAAGTTAAAAGCATCTGTAATACAGCATATGAGGAACAAATACAATGACCTTCAGCTGTGAAATCTCCTTGGAGCTACACATTTCAGTTATGTATTTTTGGGGAGTATTTTGTTTCCATAAAGATGAGATCTAAAAAAATGGAAAATTGTTGGAAAGAAAACCTAAGCCAGTGCTTGATGGCAGTTTAGTTGCTGACAGTCAGGTGAACTTCTGTAAAAATTGTACATTGAAGGTTATCAGCTAAAGACTGGTTGTCAGAGGCTGTCATCATAGTGTGACATCACAGTGATTCTGAGTCTTACCTTGGATTTACGTTTTCTGAACTATTTGTTTCCTACAGCAGAATACTGCTGCATTGCAAGTTAAGGAAGGAAAAATATAATTGAGTGGATTGCTTTCCTGTGAGGCTATAACCTTAAAGTTAATGTAACTAAAAGCTGCAGGATCTTTCGTATACGATTACTTGTGTAAGTCTGACAGTTCTAATGTTACTCGGTAGACATTCTGAATTTGAAATATTCAGGGATATGGTTATTTACATTTTAAGCTGGTTTATCTCTGTATGGTCACCTTGGCAACATAGAAGGATGGAAAGAATGCATAAAAAGACTCCGCTTCTCAATAAATGTTTATCATGCAATTGCTTACATTTACAACTTGGTACAATACTTTGCTAAATCCAGACTGGGGGGCAATGCTGTTTACCTTAGCTGCAAATGTACAAAACATCCTACTGAATATTATTTCTTATATGAGCAATGAAAGCAATATCACAACAGAAACATCAAAATGAGCACAATATATTGAGCACAAAATGTCCATAACTTGACAGTATTTCATAGAATCATAGAATTATCAAGGTTGGAAAAGGCATTTACAGATCAGCAAGTCCAACCGTCAACCAGCACTATCATTGTAACCCCTAAAACACTAAACCATCACCCAGAGCCAGATCCAGATGCCTCTGAAACACCTCCAGGGATGGTGACTCCAGCTCCCTAGGCAGCCTATTGCAAAGTCTGACTACATTAACAAGAATTTTTTTTTCTAATATCTAATCTGAATCTCTTGTCTCAAAGCCATTTTCTGTGGTCCTCTCACTACTGGCACAACAGAAAAGATCAGGCTCATTTCACTAGAACTTCCTCTCTAGTAGTAGTAGAGAGCACTGAGATCCTCCCTGAGCCCCCTCAAGACTAC
>VZSR01000520.1:20621474-20664879 GCA_013398615.1 Brachypodius melanocephalos
CAATCCCTACATCCAGATTGTCAATAAAGATGCTAAACAGGACCGGATGCAATTAAAATTCTGTAGGATTTCTATACTACAGTTTTTGAATCTCTATAAAGTTGTCTACTAGGTATTACAGACAAAATTTTTGCAATGTTTCAATATTGGCTTTTATTTTCAGTACTGGGACTCTCCTCACTTAAAAGAAACTACTAATGGTAGTCTGGAAACTATTAACTTTGAAAGGAACAGTTTGAGATGTTTGATCCTCCTTTGATGAAGTGTGAACACTAGACGTCTTTCCAGAGGTGTAATGGTGACTCTTCTCTGAAGGGAGAAAAGGGAGAGGGTAAGAAGGGAATGAGACTCTGTAACTTTGTTTAAGATTAATTATTTCTGGTGATCAGTTTAATTAGTTGTTGGTAAATTTTATTCTTCATGTTTCCATTTTACATGAATGTTGTCAATACTGTACAATCTCTGTCAAAAATGTCAGATGCGAATTTTCCTTTAGAAAAAAAGGAAAGTAAATCAATTTTCCTTTAGAAAAAAACAAAAATAGATGCAAACACCCAAAGGAGGCCTAGTGTATGTACAGATTACGAGTACCAGGTCATTCTGGAAAATAAACAAAACCCAAACCTTCAGAACGTGTTCTTACTGGAGGAGAGTTTCAAATCATTCAGGTGTGATGAGTCTGACCCAGCATTTGGAGTCCTAGGGCTGATATTAGCATATCAAAATATAGCCTGCCAATTTAATCTCTAAAAGTTTATATTCCATATAGAGAAGACAAGGTGGAAAAGAGATTCAAGATAAAGGGAAGTGAGTGACTTTCTTGGACTACACAAGAAATTAATGATAGAGTTTGTAATACAACACAAATCTTCTTTCTGTGTTAGTGACTCATTAGCTCTTGCATGCCATCCAATATCCTAGATTACATCTTATGACAAATATTATGGATAGTATAGGAAGAATTTTCATTCACCTTGATCAATTTCTTTTGCATTTTAATACGTGGAGATACAGAGAATCAGATCCAGAGTTTTGAAGTGGTTCAGCCCATAGTATCTATAAAAGTACAAGAAATCTTTGGCTTTACCATATCCTTTTAGTAGTTTTCTAAATAGAACAGAAAATTAATGCAGAATTAGGACAACTTTACATCCCTCAAGCTTCTCTCATGCTGTAAAATCAAGTTCCAAATTTTCAATAAAATTTTTGCCTGCTTTAAAATGCAAGAATATTTATCTTACAGGACTTTATATTCTCCTACCAGTCCTAGCAGGATTGAAAATGAGTGATTGACAATGATGCTAAAAATTCTTTTTGTGGAATAATTGCCTCTTTCTTTCGTCATAGATCAGTTCATCCTTTTCTGTCAGTGTTTTGGATACCAAATTTGAAAGTTAAAATTTGCTCTGTAGAGGAAAGGTGTGTCTGATGCATTCTTGTGCTGACTTTTGTTATCAGTTGTGTAGCCATACCTTATGACAATGTTACTTTTTTAACTTGTAGATAAAAAAAAAATCTTGAATCATCATTTCCAGTAGAGCTGACTGCACAAGTTTCCTGGGCTTTAAACTTATGGAATCAGGACTTGACCTGCAGAATTCTGTTGGGCTAATATACTGATGCCATTATCTCTTGACATGGAAATTTTGCATATGTTTTTTATATACAGATATATATACACAGACATTTATACAAACATATTACACACGTTATATACGCTATTTTGGATTAATTGCCTGCTGGATCTATTTGAAAATACAGAAGAAAATCTAGTGGTTTTTTTCTGTATACATACCAGACATACTATTTTAATTTTAATCATGTGGATTCTGAAGAGAAATGTGCTTCTAGGTTTACCCTAGCCTCTCTCTGGTGACAAATAATATAAGCTCCCAAATGTGTTTTGACCTTCATAGGCTAAAGGCCAAACCTTCAAAGACGGGCTTCTAAAAATCTTCCAAAGGAGCCAGTTTACCACAGTGCCACAACTCATAGTTCAGGTCTGTTTGAACACCTTTGACAGCAGATGACAGCTAAACAAAACCAGAATATGGAAAAGATCCCTGTGAAAGATTCTTTTAGGCCACTCTTTTAAGAAAAATAAAGGAAATGCTCTAAAATAACTTCCTTCATACAATCAGATCAAGTTAATCTGTGTAAATTTAGAAATTCTATCTTTGATTCAGCCTGCTCCCCTTCTCCCCAAAAACAATACCAGGACAAAGGAATCAGTGCTTCTTCTTGTGAAGCTTGGTAACATTGGAGAAATTCCAAGTACAGTTACACAATGTGTGTTTTTCAAGCACTACCACAAAGTAACAGTACAAAGGGGCAAAACTGAGGACAGAAGACACAAAAGCACCGTCTGTTCCCTAGGGTTCTGCCTCTGAATTAACTGCAAAGTGATGTCATTTTCTAGCACTGTGGGGTGAATGGCCTAAACCCACATTATTCAATAATTGTATTCTAATTGGGCCTGGGAGTGAGAAGCCTAAATATGATGAGGTGCTAACAATTAAGGTGCTAATATTAGGAGTATCCTCAAGAATTTACAGTCTGCAGTTAAGTATGTTCCTGGAATGGACGTTGTAAATCATCTACTCCAACCACTTTCTACCAAAAGGTTTGGGTACCAGACACCTATTCAAAAATACATTAAGCTAGAAAAGAGAATTGCCATTATGCATCTGAAGAGTGAGAAACAAAATGTGACTTCTGAACTACATTTGAACCTCTGAGAGTGGGCTTAATGTCTCAGACACAAAGAAACATTTACTAGTTTTACTATTATTTGCCAATAACTAAGTTCTGACAAAGGAAAATCAAGTGCTTGGCTAGAACTTCCGTAAAGTTTTAGAAAGAAAAAGACATTCAGTAATAAAGAATCTTTCTTTTAATAGTGTTTGGAAACTGTAGAAAGGGATGCATTACCATTAAGGCAACAATTTCTCATTCTCATATTCATGAAAATTGGATCAGTAACATCTGGAAGTTCTTTTGGTTCTGTCTGATAAGTCCCTAATGGTCCCAAGGACTCTAGTGTTTGTAAAATTGAGTTTGACAGAGAGACATCTTGCAGGAACAGCTTTTACATGGAAATAGATGATTCCCACTGTCAGTTAGAATAGTTTTTTTCATAATATTCCAATGTATTTAGTGCCAGAAAAGTTATTGAACTAAAACAATTAGACAATTTTAAGTTTGTTAAACCTTAAAAAATTATTCAATTACATAGGGGTTTCTTAACTTGTTTGATTTAGTTTCCAGTTGTTTAGAAAAAAAATTCAAAAAGAGTTTTCCTACAATCTTAGTATGAGGTGTGTTCATTTTGAACTTTGCTGACTGCAACAATCCTTGTGCAGAACATTTCGTTGATGGTCAAAGAAGGATGATAGGGAGGAGGAGAGCTGGAGACAGAATAGTGGAGGTTTGTAGCTGTGTTTGATATTGCACAGTTGCCTGTAGAAATGTCTTCTATCTTTACTGAAAGTTTATTTCATAACTGTGCACCCCAGGTCCACCATCTGTGTTCACAGTGTAAAGATACCAACTCTAGGCTGGACTGGATTTCAGCCCACTAGAAACTCCAATTATTTGTAAGCCTCAGTGTTAGTTCTTACGTTCCTACATCTGCCAGAAACAATCAGAAGAAAGCTTGGCCACTTTCAAATGACAAAATTGCCTCCTTAGCAGTGGGAACGAACTTAAGTTCTGCTGTGGAAGTTCAGGAACAGTGCACTGCCACCTGAGACCGTTGCAGAAGCCAGCTCCTAAAGGCAAGACTTCTGTTGGACATTGAATAGCTCTGTGCTAGCACGTCATTAAGAGATTGTTTGGGAAAGAGGTGATTTGCACACAGCCAAATGAAGTGAACATCCTGTTCATTGCTTGCAACTATTGAAATGAACTTTTGTCCCTCCATCTATACCAATTTTCTCAAAGGAGCAAGGACTCTATGTGTATAACAACCTCTGGTTTATTTTTGAAATGCAAGCAGGAAATGTAAACAGAATCCTAGGCTTACTGTTAAGCTGCAGCCCTTAGTTTATTGGCTGAGGAATCAGTCCTGACGGATGCTGAACCTTCTGGCACTAGTCCAGACCAGCACTTCAGCACATGTCAACTTTAACACGAGGGGCCTAGTCCTATGATTAGAGTTAAGCATGTGTTTATGTGTTTTCCTGGCCTTCAGCCAGGGTGCTCAGCACATTTCAGGATCATGTTTTCAAAAAGACCTGGCAGTATCTGAACTTCAAAGTGAAGTGTGACCTATTGATCTTAAATCACTTTCCACACATGCTAGATACTAATACAGACTAACCAGCTCAGGCCACATCCTCCTCACACCCTCCTTTGTCTCGTGTGTTCAAGAGAAAGAAAAATGATTAAACATACTGCAGTTTTTTTCTGCCCACATTGCACATCTTGAGTCATATGAAATAAAATGCTGAATAAAAATGTGGTGATCAGGTGTGATGACCCCACCATTAAGGGGAAAGAAGCACCCACATCAGGCTAACCCCGGGTTTATCTGAAACCTTTATGCTGAAATCTGCAGGTTTGAGCACCACACAAAATTCTATGACCTGTCAGTCCTCCCACACTGAAGGTTGCTTTGAATGTTAGAGTTCAGGTTTGTAGATCATTATGGATTTTTTTTTCTTTTTGCTGGATCGCTGGAATAGCACTACTGTAAAGTTTATTACAAAATTTAAGAGGCACTTTTAGGATTAGCAGAAAAGGTAAATCCTAACATCTGAAAGAAAAACGATAGTACTTGAGGTCAATTCTTACAATTTTCCAGGGGGTTAGTGTAGGAATATATTCCATTTTCCAGCAAACATTCATTTTAGGAAACAGCTTTTCAAGACCAAATTTTCTGAGTCTACTTACCTTTCAATATATTTGAGACATAGAGAGAATATAATGATAGTTAGTGGTAGATATCTTAACTGAATGTTGCCTTTGATTTAATCTCTTAAGCCTGGAAAAGGTTTTAGTTTTACCTGGAGCACACTATACTAAGAAACACAGTTGTCATGGTTTTCCTCCAGTTCTACTTTCCCTCTGAAGGCATTCCTAAACTCAAGACTAGTATTACATTCAACATCTAAATTAACTTCCAAAAATAAAAATGGCAAGAACAGCATTTCCAGACATAGACATTCATTTCTTAATACACATTGCCACCTGGGGAAACCTGAAGATACAGTATTTGCAAAGAAATTTAACATACTAACTTGAAAATTCATAGTAGTTTCTAAAGTTTATTACACATTATATCTCCAAGACATCCTTGATGTATATTATTACTGATTTTCTTAATATTGTGAGATTTAAATTTTTACAGAAATTATACACATCTTAATGAAGGCAGTAAACATAATGAACTTAAATTGACTAAGGTAATTAAAGAAAAACATTACAGATTTATTTTGCATTTATTTACTAACTTATTTGCAGGTATATCTGTATTTATAACAAACAGATAAACTCATCTCTCTTACCCATATGGAAAAATTTAAGGATTTCTGAAAAATAAATCATTATTTGAAGAAAATATTGCAACACTGTTCACAGAGTTTGAGCAAGTAGTTCTGTAAATTGCTGTGAGATCCTAATGTCAGAAAAGGCTTCTGAAAATTAAAGAGCTGCTGACACCTCATGGCAAACTTTAAAAACCATTTTCAGCTCACAAACGTCTACTATCCTACCGTTTTCTCTACATTTGTTTAAAAACCAGGTCTTGGTTTAGTTGGTTTGTGGTATTGTATGGGTCAAAATAAATTCGATAAAATTTCCAAGGATACATTGTTCATTCAGTTCAGTAAAAAAAAAAAAAAAAACAAAAAAAAACCCAAGTAGAAATGAACTCTTAAGAAGAATACAGATAAAAGGCTGACTATTGCATCAATTGGTCTACACTAGTCATTAATAGAGAGGTGCTGCGGGTACAATACATGCTTATCTTCCTTTCAGTATCATAATCCCCTCATTTGGGAGTTATTATCTCAGCAGTTTCAAATCACACAAAGCTGACATTCCATGTAAAAAGTTGTCAGCAAGTTACACTTTTTAATGGTTCAAAGCTGTTGAAAAGTTTCAAAGCTGTGGAACACAAAACAAAAAGGTATTTTTGCAATGCTTCTGATGTTTTCTCTCCTCCTACACCACACCTTTTTTTTTGTGCAGTTTTTTTGTGTTCCCTCAGATGATATTTCCTGACAGAGACACCTTTCAATCTGCCAAGGGCTAAAAGCATGCTGGAATGTAAGAAAAAAATTCAAAATAAGAAAAAAAAAATCCCAAAGAAGGAATTTAAATCCTGGAAAAGTCATTTTTCCAGTGCAAACAGCAGCGGAGAGTTTATATGTGCCATTTTAAAAACCAAAGTCTTCAACAATCAATCTGGGAGGCATAAAATGATTGCTGAATAATTCTGGAAATTATTTACTTTCTTTCTTTCTTTCTTCAATAACATATACCTGAGAAGTCAGCAGGTATCCCTGTGGTTGCTTGGGGTTTCCACACCTGCAAAGGCACTGTGACCAGTCAGATCTGTAACAGCTGGAAAAATGCATTCTGTACACCACCAAGCCAACACCTGTTTTACCCTTACCATGGGTACAGCTGCAGGTATAAGCTGTTTAAGGTAACTATAGGACATTTAGTCTTTTCCATAAAATTGCCTTAATATCTCCTTATACACTGTCTTTTCCTAAGACTTCTGTCTCTTTGGCAAACTGATTCTGAATGAATCCTACCTGCAAAATTCAGGAAAAATACACAGAACGGATGCATTAGATACAACCCAACTTTTGGTAAATAACTGAATTTGTTGGAAAAAGTTTAAGTGGGCTGCTGTATAAATTTTTTAGTATAAATTAGCTTAGCTTATCCTGATATAATAAATTCTTACATCAGGAAATGCTTCTGAAAATTAAAGAGCTGTTGAGTTCAAATGCATTCCAGATAAATCAGTCAAATTGTGAAATATATATAAAGAATATGTATCTAGGTCTGTAGAACACAGTTTGTGGATACTGTATGGTGGTCCAGCTTGGGATTTCCTTGGGAGAAATATAGGAGCTATTAACATCCTCTTTGATGTAATATGAATAAAAGATATCCATGGCAAGGATCATACTGTGTCAATTCCAAGAGGATCCAGGATCTGACTCCAAGTTCCACAGCACCAATTTTTCTATTTTTTTACCTGTTAATCTGTCAATGAAGCAATAGGTTCTGAGGTCACTGCTGTCATGATCACACTTTGTCGAACATGTTGAACATCTCCATCCTTTTACAGTAATTTAAATGAAGTAACCAACAAGGTCAGCTTTCACAAGCCACTAAGAGATTAGTCTGTATGGGGAGAGTACTTGACAACGTTGCAGCATTTGCTAGAGTCAGCTCAATTTTACAAGTTTAAAAATTTTTAATTTTGCTACTCAGGTTGATGTTGATATTTTTTCCCCTTTATTCCTTATTAGTGTTTCACTGTGAGAATCTTCATTTGCTCCACAGAGTTTAACTGTGCATGGCCTTTGACAAATTTAATTACTTTCCTACTGGTTAACTTGAGAACCTGCTTCTGCTCAATAAAATCCGATGCAGAAATTGTTGCCTTTTAGATGCATATTTAAACTTTGGAGCACCCAACACTCTACTGCATAGATCTTTGATCTCTAAAGTTGTCAAAGTTTGGGGATTTTGTTTTTCTTCTCCACATTAAAGGTATCTCTGTTTAAACTTACAATACTCTCCTCATTGACTTTAGTGACATTTTCTTCCCGTATTCAGAATGCTGGCTCATGCATGAGTTGGCTTTTGTTGACAGACTTCACAGGAGTTTAAAACTTAGACCCTAGATAATTGTCATTACCCTTTAATATATATTTCTATAATTTCTGGGTTAATCTAAAATATCTAGGTCTGTTGATGGTTCTTATATAAACTCCATTTGTAGCTATAATTTAAATAATCAGACTCCTACATAATTTCCTCCAGTTTTGAACCTGACAAACTATGCCATGTAGGAAAGGCTCCTTTGCAGAGATTGCAGCCTCAGAAGAACAGATGCCCTAATGTTCTTTACATTCACATATGCTGTGGTATGTCCCCGAGGGTGATTTTTACCTGCACTGTATTTCCCAGTTTCAGTAGCTTCCTAGCCTGTTATCATGAGCTATGGAATTATCATGAACTATGGAATTTCCAATTATTTCCTACTTCTCCTTTAAAAAAATACACTACTGGCCTGCATTAAATTTTACAGCAATTCACTGTCTTTGGAAGAAAAGTGAGATAACCACAGCTTTTCAGTACAAGGATAATAATTTGTCTACCATAAAAGGCACTTATAAAAAAGTTTAAGATATGCTCGAAATGTGTTATGTGAAAGGGTTTGCCATCTCCTGTAGCTTTCACCATATTAATGCATTTGCCAGACATTATTAATCCTGGCACTAGGAAGTTAGAGGTAAACCAATGCTTAAACTGTTCCAGTAACAGATACAAGAAGTATATTTCACCTTGCAATCTGAATATTAGAGCACTCCTTGTCTCCTGTGTGCTGGTGAATAACACACTATGGATAAAAACAAAGTTAAATGAAGCAACAGATACACTATTAGCAGAAAACTTGTGTGTACTTTGGAGAGCATTAACCCCTTCTTTCCATATTGTTCCACTGTAATCAGAATCAGGAATTCTGATTACAAAGCAGTAAAAAATAGTGCAGAATGACTTCCAATGTGATTAAGATTTTGCTAAAATACATGTTAATATCACCCATATCTCTTAAGTATTTTTCCCTAAGCACCACATATTTGCCATTAATATTTTAGGCAGCCGTTGAAACTACTGGTAGAAGATGAATTTTTGTTTATATTGTAAAATATCCACCTTGACTGTAAGGATTAAATCACATCCAACGTGATTACAAGGGTTTAATTACGCACAAAAAAGATATAATTGGTGACCATGTTGTCCAATCAAAACTGCTTGTTTTCATATTACTGAACTCCCAGAGACAAATAATTTTGGATAGAAATTCAGAACAAAAAATGTTTCCAAGAATTCTTCTATAAATAATCTGCAGATCACACTCATTCTCAAAATATCTGAAATTAAAAATACTAGGTACTCAATTAAATAGGCAGCGGTGAGACAGCAAAAGGTTTAGCTGACATTTATTCCTTGGAGTTTGGAGCTTCCAAAAGCCATCATTCCACAACGTGTTTCAATTTTAAGTCTCCAGAGTCCCTATTACAAAGTCAAAATTAATAAAAAGAAAATAAAGGAAGCTATAATGTTGTTTAAAAAAACATGGGAAATCTAACACAAAAGCTGTTAAAATAACATTACTGTCCGACGCAAACCTAAAAATACGGGGGAATTCCGAACCAGGGCAGATGCAATAACCTTAACGCAACCCCGTTGTGCCTACCAATTGCATACATATGGTATGTAAACTAACCCGCTGTTCTGAGACCCTCGCATAGAGGACCATATGTGCTGCAATTGGAAAAGCACAGAGGAGCTGTGTGAGGAGTGCTTTGTCATTGCTTACACTAACTTTCTTCTGGGGTCACCTGCACGTCTTCGTTACACCATGACCTGTTTGCTTCCATGTCGCTGTTTTCTCCCTGAGTTTGAATTTAGTCTGCTGATTTTAGTTTTGTTTCATCTGATCGTTAAGACAAAAATCTTGTCAGTAAAGTTTTCCTGCTAAACGCCATTTGACAAAATAATTTCATTAGTGAAGTTCCTGTCTCTTAATTGTAAGAATTTTCACCTCAATTACTTTCTTATGTCTTCTAAAATAAATGGCATATATCTTGCTTTGGTCCTGTCATCTTAGTGACTGTCGATTTCACCCAAATTCAGAGATGTTTGTTTGGCTCCTCCACACTTCTTTGTAAGTCTGAAAATAAATTTGTATTTGTTCTACCTGATTTAGCAACAACTCAGTCTCAAGTACCTAACATATTTGAGCTGAAATAATTCACCATATTATATTTTTGTACTTTTCACCACTTTCACTATTCTCTAGGTAACTTAGTGCAGATTAACATCATCCATTTTCCTGTAAGCAGCAATGTAGACAACCTGTATCTTTTACTCCATTAAGTATTGATATTTATCATTTATTATTAAAGAGTCTACATTCCTTTTCCCACCATTTTGAATGTCTTTTGAAAATAATTTAATAGGTTTAATGTAATACCTTAGAAAGAAAATGTTATCCTCCTGGGACACTACACATGCCTACAAGCTCTAATCAGCACAGTAAATAGGTCCAGGTAAAGTATAGTATAAAACACAGAAAAAACCGCTACTAATTAATAAATAATGTACATGAAGTGTGCACGTGATAGAATGCACACAAACCCCACAAATAAACTGGGGTAGCAGATGGCAGAACAACAAGTTCAAGGTATTTGGATATTTTTGTGATTTTTGGTTACATTATTACATGTAACAGTAATTAAAAGGAACAGAAAGGGCAATGAAGAGTGCTCTGGAATTATGTTTTATTATCTAGCTTCCAAAGTCCTTCACTGAATTTTGAGTGCTTATTTCAGCACTCACTGCAGGATGGAGATTGTACAAAGGTGGTTTTGTTTTCCTCTAGTCCCAGGACTTTCCTAGTGCTGGATCAGTTAGGTTGGAAATGGAAGCAGCCTCGGGCACTTTGCTCTTGGCTGCTCTAATCTAAGACAGTTACCAAAGGCCCCTGGGGGCCAATTTATGGGTAAGGTGTCAACTAGAAGTATGAGCTGTATAGCCTCCCCTCATGGAGTGGTGCAGAACTCTTGCAGTGCCTCCACATAAGGGAAGGTTTCCTTTTTCCTGGTGGGATCCTAAATGTTAATCAGGTCTGCATGCACACACTTCAAGGGAGAACTGGATCTTATCCAACTGTGTCCAGCCCAAGAGTGCAACCAGGACATTTCAGTAATCAAAACTAAGAAATGTAATTGCATAAAACCATAGGGTTTTTTTTCAGGACAGGAGAAGTAGATGGAATATGTCCTATCTCTCTCAGATAGAGTTTCGTAGTTGTTTTTGTTTTGGGGAATAAAAAGGTGGCAGGACCTACTGATCTCAAACTACTTTATGCATATTTATGAGTATTTATGCAACTAAATGGGTCTGTCACCATGTTCCAGAGAAAGCCAGTGGCAAACAGAACTCCTGAGCTTCTACAATAAGAAATTGCAAGAAAAAAGTTTTCTCAGATTTTGCATTATTTTAGAGTCCTGCACACTCTCTTTTCACTCCAGTCATTTCCCTCTTTTGCTGATATAGTTTCATAGGGGCTACAAAGAGAAGAAGGATACTCAGATTTTTAGTATAAAATCTATTAGAGGCCATGTCAGATGAAGCCAGGGTCAGAATCATGTCTAGTAATAAATGGCACATCTAAACAATGTAATATTGTTTTATTTCTCTGTGAGTAAATTTTGTTTTTAATAGTTGATGATTGTGCCTTTAGTATCAACATTTTTGATTGTTCTCTCAATGTGATAGGGTTGAATTGAACCCAATATATAAATCATTACAGAAATGAGCATCTCAGAAGCTTAGGTTCAGTTTCCTTGTTAGATTGAAAAGGATGGAGAATTCCTGGCCAGGTGCAAGCTGCTCAGATCTCGTTGACATAATGTTGAATTGAAGTTGACCCCAAGAGAAGGAATCATTTCAAAGAACATAATATCATTCATTAAATGCTTGATTCTTGTCCGAGTTACCACTGAAGTAAGTTTGAAATTAATTTACATTCTTTTAAGAATGTCTTTCTACTTTTCTGTCTACTTTTGAGGGCCCAAAGTCTCATCAGCAAAGAATTAATTTTTGGCTTTGGAAGCTAATTCACACAAGGTAAGATTTGGGAGGTTTTAGTTTTGTGTGTGCCATTATATGCATGAAGCAGGTAACTACATCTGGGAGCAATAACCTTGTGTTGTTTGAAATCTCAGGTATGAAGATATGCTAATCATGGATTAGTTTCTTAATTTCTTTAAAAATATCCATATCTGATGATAAAGCACTGTAGACAGTAACCTGACAGGCATTGTGCTAGACGAGATGCGCTTTTTAGTCAACTTCCTTTTTATTTTCAAACGTTTCTCCTTTCACTCTTGTGGCCTATAGCTGTGCAAGTGGATAAGTGGCTCTTTCAGATCTGATGCCAACATCAGTCTGCAAATTGGCAGATGGTGCCATGAGGCAAGGCAGTTAGTTGGCAAGCCCCCCACCCCCTGCCCTGCAACCAATTTAGCTTCTTATGTTGGCATGGATCCTGCCATCCTGAGCCAGTGCCCAAACTGGGCCTTCTAGTGTGTGACTCAATATGCTACTGCTTAGCCCTAGGACAGCTAATCATGTATTCTTTCAAAATTGATGTGAATTAATTAGGCACCGTGGGCAGGGTCTGAAGGGGAGAAAGTGCACGGTCCTACTAAGTAGAGCAAAGCAGAAATGCATTCCCTGGTAAAACAAAATGTTCTCCCCTTCTGCCAGTGGCTAAGCACTGCCATTTATTTACTCCTACATCACCTTTCCGTTGAGCAAGATCAGGTTTGATCTGCTGGGTACTCATTAAGTCGCAACATATTTGTTTTGTTAATTGGCACCAACATTCAGGATATTTTTTTTCCCTGGCAAATATAAATCTTCTTGGCAATTGTGCACCCCAAGAAAAGAAGGAAGTGGAAAGCCCAGTGCCATATAAGTGTAATTAGCTTTAACTGGAGAAACAGAAGCTGGAGTTCAGACAAGCTTGCTGGCTGAGTTATAGGGGAAACTTTATCAGGAAGTACCGCTGTGTCAGTGGGAAAGAACTGTAGCTATGGATACTGGGGATTGCTGAAATATAATTCAGCTACATAAAGGCCTAAGCAAAATGAGACAAATCACTTCCTTTCCAAAACTTTAGATATTAAACTCACAGCGTTAGGCCAAAACCAGAAACCCTTTCAACTGATAGAGTGACAGGCTCATAAATTTCGCCACAAAACCTTGCAGTGGGAAGGACTGTCTCCTGGAGCCGGGTTTCTCTCCAGGGACCCTGTGTATACAATGGCATGTTTGCTCAGGCACTGGGAGCTGGGATGCAGACACTAAAGAAGGTTTGATTCTTTCCTAGTGTCTCGGAGTTTCATTCCAACTTGCCAGCAGATGCCACATATACAACGAGAATTCAAGTAGTGGAGAAACAGAAATATTATTGTAAGGCTTTAAATACAGAGGAGGGAGAAAAATAGCCTTTTGGTTCCATTCTTTTTTTGTTAAAGTAAACTAATGGTTCACTGGGAATAACCTATTTCATGAACAGCAAAATTATTTTAAAGTTATGTTGAAATTTTTTGCTGAGAGTTTCTGCTTTGAAAGTTTCCACAGTTGTGTTCACCATTGTGTTCACTTTGCTTACAGTTAGATTAGAAAAGCAAGCAATGACTCTTGTGCAAGAAGTGCATCTGACAAGAATCAAAAGTTTTTGTATGAGGTTTATAATACTACAATTCTTCTTGTGGGCCTTGCATAAAGCAGTTTCAGGATAGTGCACGGACAAAGTAACAACCACCAATGTGATTTTGATACTCTGTTCACTATGGCAGCATTTTATATGGGCATACAAAATTGCAGATGGAGAAGAAAATATTTACCTTTTTTTATGCAGGAAGTGTGCAGGTAAACAAAGCAAATTTGTTATTTCTTCTGGTAAGGCTCAAGGAAAGTTTTTTCACAACTTAAGCTGACTTCCAGACAGAAAGATTTTATATAAATAATAATTGGAAGTATTAGGATTTGTGGGATTTTTTGGCTCGGTCAGTTTGTTATTTTTGGAGTGGGGGTTCTGAATCCAGGGATAAAAAAAGGATTTATAGAGGGTAAAGAGAAAACAAGAAATACAGGAAAGTAATGCTGTAAATTGAAATTATTAGCACATTTCTCCTTTCCCTTTCCCTTTCCTCCCTTTTCCCTTTTCTTTTATCTTTCTTTTTTCTTTGTCATTTTGCTTTTTCTTCTTTTTTAATATTTTTTTTCTTTTCTTGCTCTTCTTCTTCTTCTTCTTCTTCTTCTTCTTGTTATTCTTCTTATTATTTTTCTTTCTTCACTTTTATTCTTTTCCACTTCCACTGTGGAACAGCCTGATCAGCAATAAGAATTTAGTTACCTATCTATGCCCTCCCTTCTGCAAATCATTCTCTTAAAGAGCATGTAAAAACCCCAAGTATTCTCCAGAGCAGCAAGAAAGTGGGATTAAAGACCCAGGGGAACTGTTCTAACGTCTTATGAAAAAGAAGAAAATCACAGGAGTATTCAAAGGTCAAGGTCTTAGACATGACAAGAAACAGTAGGGAAATTAAAAATATCTCCAACACAAAGCTGAATCCAAAAGGTAGAGGCTGTACAGGTGCCACACACATAAAGAAGTGAAATAGCAGAAGTTAATTAAACACAAATCTAAGGAGGAGAGTGAAGGCAGAAAAAGAGAAAATGCCATCATGTAAAGGCCCTGAAAACTCATCATTAGACCTGACACTGAATTTAAGACTAAATCATACCATGAGAGCACAGCCTAAAGCAAGGGCATACTTCAAGAATCATAATTTTATCATAAAGGACCTAGATGCACAGGTTCAAACAGAGAGAAATAGATTAAAAGTAACTTTCCATAAGTAATAAAAATGTCCTCATTTTGGAAATGTTTTTAAAATATTTTATAAAACTAAATGTTAGGTTAGACATCAAAAGAGGTGTAGTTATAGATTTGTATGATTATCAGAGACAAAGTTTCATCAGCAATTTTTGAGAGGGGAAGAAAGGAAACTTCTGGGTTTTAGAACACATCTTATCAAGATAATTATTAAATATATATATATGATGAATTTTATTCAGTGATCATTGAAAAATTATTCTGTGATGTAATTTTGGCCACTCAACCTTAACAGCCATTGTGGGAGTGACAAAGCTGAACACACACCAGGCATTTGAAACTGCAGTTTTCACAATAGACAAAGTACCATTACCTGCAAAAGGGACATAACAGAGTGCCCTACTTCATCTGTAATACCAGTTTCAGCTGATTAACTGATTTTTAAATCCTGAATCAAAGCCTATGTCCTTGTTTTGGTCCTTTATCTTATTGTACATTGAGGTAGGTATTTAGAAATATGTCTAGCACTTTTCAAGCACTGTAAGTTTACACTAACAATATGCCCACAGAAGAACAAATATAAAGGCCACTAAATGCAGTAAATCAGTATTAACTTGTCACACCAAAGTGTCAATGTGCATTAATTGAGAATTTGTTGGGGAACACATAAACTCGAAAGTGAACCTTACAGGCTTATACTTAGCTTTAACGTACTCAGCATTTATGGTGATTCATGTAGAATCGTCTGTCTAGCTCTCACATTCCTAACCAGTGTTTCCAAGTGAGAAGTGAGTTGGCGGATTGATTGGACAAAAAGATTTTGGTGTCTTAGTAGGAAGCAGAGGAATTAAAAACTATCCACTTGGAAAGCAATAAACCCATAAAAAGCAAATATTTATTGCCAGCAAGTCCAATATTTTGCAATACATATTCTTTATTGTCCAACACTTCAGCAGAATTACAAACAAGTTGGAGTAAAAGTTTGGACAGTAAATACAAAAGATTAAGATTTTTCTTCATTGAGCAGTTATGATTTATGCTTTATCTTGTGAGTTTTTCTGATTATCCCTGTTATTCTGAGTTTTTCTTCCCAGTTAGGTGTATTGGGAGAATAGTTTTGGAAATGAAGTTCTTTTTTGCACGTACTGATGACCAAAGCAAAATAGATTGCTTTATAACGACCAAGTGCTTTTGATTGTTTTGCCTTTGCTTGTTTTGGTTTGGGATTTTTTTTTTTCTGATATTGTTACATTGCTTTTAAGAAAGACAAGTGAGGCATATTCTGTGACTGGTCAAACAATTGTTCACTTCCAACCAAAGACCATCTGATAATGTCAGTTGTGTTGCACTGTGCTTTTATGCTGTGAAGTGTTTCCCAACAGGAAACACGGTTTAACTGTGTTTTAAATATTTCATTAAAGGAGTAAAAAATACTCCATCTTAACAGCTTTTTACATATAATTCATAATCCAAAAGCTTTTTTTAATGTGTTGGCTCCAAACTAACGGCCTGACAATAATTTATTTTCCATATATTTTTATCTTTAAAATTATTTGAATAGTAGATGAATGTAATGAAGAGGTACTATTTTAATAATAATTTTAAAAACTCACAGAAAATAGCTTAAAATACATGGACAAATTACATATCTTTTTAATATCTATTGTACTCCTTGGTCCCAGGCAAACAATGGAACGATTAACAAGAACACATTACTATGCCTGGCGATATTTCATATGGTATTTGACAATCCATAGGGGCTACTTCTCCTTCTCCATAAATAAGATATATAATTTAATGGGTCTCTTTTATCTTACACATCACAGCAAATCTACAAGAACATCACTTAACCTCCTCTAGCCATCTTTCACCTGCCATATTCTCACAGACATGAATAAACCAAAATTATAATACTTTAGATTTTTGTATTATGAATATGTATTTTCACATGTTAAACGTTGTCCCATCCACAGCAGATTTCAGACTGTCAAATACATTAAAACTACTGATTTGAAGAATGTATAAGACTTCCAAACATCTTGGGGATATGTAAAACATTATGAAATCAAGTGACCGTGAGCTATGACCCACATACTTCAGCTGTAAATTTCCAAAGTCAAATATGTACTGGAAATGTTATGCTAATAGTTTCTTGTTCCTTCTCATGTAACTGCCTCAGCAGACCAACATGACAGGTGTCACATGCCATGTATCCTGAGCCACAGCATTGCCAACAGCAAGGAAATGACAGCCGGGCAATTGATCACCTATTTCTTATTGACGACTATACAAAAAACCAACCATACCACATCCTTAATTCTTTTCAAACTTTGGTATCAGTTAGTCTCAGAACTAATGTAAGCCCTTTCCTCTTTCTTAGGAATTTGGAAAACATAAGGAAAGCTCCTAAGTGGGTGTAGTTTGGCACAGGTTTTACAAATGACATTTTTACAAATGGCATCCATGTCAAGTTATATTACTTGAGAACCTGGTTCTCATTTTAAAAAATGCAGAATGCTTAGATGGATTACAGCCATTTGCTTAGCTGATATTTTTTTCTGACATTGTATGATTATTTGTGACTTTTTGAAAGAATCAATCCTTTTTGTTACACTAGGCAAGAAAATGATGAATGCTTTAAAAATATGAACTTGTACAAAGCCATGAAAATTGGGGAAAAATTGAATAGTTGTATTCTGCTTTCAAGGCTATTGTAAAGCAAGGCTTTACTTCAAATCTTACCAAAAAGACTTTTCCCTATGATTTCTTTTCTGCACAACCTTCGGACACCCACCTGAGGTTATGGATGGTTGCTCAGATGAGCCTCAAAAAATCTAAATCTTGTAATTTTACTTACTTGGTAAAGTACTTATTTTATGATTTATTGCTATTCACTTTCAAAAGTGCAGCATTTTATGTGTGATTTCTACTGTGATAATGACAAGAAACACCAGCCAAGATACTATGTGAATGCAGAACAAGGAAGTTGGTCTCAAGCAATAGACATCTGTACAAAATAATTTCTCTTCCCATTGCAGCTGTTCAGTATCATACAGATGCCAATTCTAAGACACTGAGAATTGTGATGATCACGTTTTGCAGGTGCTCAAAATGGACACAGCTGCTTTTAAAAGACATGGATGTTTTCAAATTATCTGTGTTTCCTAGTATATCTTACAGCTCTCTGGTCTCCCACATCTGTGTTATCCACTTAAATTGCAAATTATTTGGTGCTGTTGTGAAAGAGCAGTGCATATCTGCCCAGCATGTGGGTTCTTAGATTGTCCCTTAGCACTTCTGTAGTAAACAATCAAACAGAAATTTTGGCTTCATGCTATTATAAGAGAGAAAGATTTGTCAAGAAACAGTAGGTTCAATGAGTCTTATAACATCAGTGTGTCATAGGAACATAAAAAGACAGAAAACATCTCTCCAAATTCCTTTCCCATAAACCTGTGTTACTCCTCAGACATATGTGCCTAGTGTGCTCCTGAAAACTTTAATGCATAGAGAAGCTGCTGTCTTTCCCAGTGATACGTTCTACTTTAGGAATATTGTTCATAATATCTGATCTGACTCTCCTCTGTTGTGATTTTAATGAATTTCTTTCCTCAAATCAACAGCAGAGAGTGAATTCCTCCTTTTTTCTTTTCTGTCTGGTCAGCAGAACATGCTTTCTAAATCTTGGATTGTTCTTTCTCTCCTCTAGATTGCCCCAGGATTCATCCCTTTCTTGACTGTGGTACCAAACTCACATAGTACCAATTAAAATAAAAGGATTATTTAATGTGTCTAGCTTGTGCTTTCTATGGCATTCCCTTTTTCAGTAGTGCCATGCTGTTCATAACACTAGTTTATTATAACTACAAACACTAAATTTATTCCTGAAAAACATTCTTATAACATAGCTATTTATTCTCTACTCTGTTTAGGAATTAATATTCCAGCATAACTCCTCATGTTTCTGAAGAATTTTAAAAAGAACACCTCTTTGTCAAGAACGCCTATAATCCTGTTTTGCTGTTTACTTCTGGTTACTTAAGCAGCACACTCTTTCCATCAGATAAACCACTAGCCTAAGCCTCAGTGTTATCTCAGAGCTCAGGTATCATCTCTATTTTTCTTGGAAAGAAATTTAGTCTCTATTCCTTTGTAATGTTAGACACAAGATGATGAGTTAAGCCAGGGTGTTTGTGGTTTGAAGATATAAGTGGGGTAAAGTAGAATTAGTCGAGTTCATGGAATTAAGTCCATAAAAGCCAGTTGTAGTCTTTTACTCTAGAGATTTTTGGGGCACAGGTAGCTGTAATCCATAAATAAATACTGTAGTATATGTGATCTGCCATAATTCTTCCATATTACTGTGCCAGGTTGGCTCCTGTACCAGTGACAGTTATAGAAAGAGGGTCAGACAAACTTTCAATGTGACCCAATTTTACAATTTTAAGTAGGATTCCCTATCCAAACCAAACCCTACTGATGTAAATCAGATATCAATCAAACTTGTGGGCTCTAGTGAAAATTAAGACTGTATATGAAGCAGAATAAGTCTCATCCCTTAAAGAGGATGAGACCTGAGATTATGTCAACTATTTCTTAAAATATAAAAATAATAATGTTAATGATGCTAATAATAATGTTAATGACATATCCAAATCTGTAGCAATAAAACCTCATGCACTATACAAAGAGGTGAAAAAATATATACAGAAGTATCATTTATTTCACTGAGATGAGAATTTGAACTATGGAAAACATTTATGATGTTACAAAATAAAAAGCTTTTTTCTTTTAACATTATCGTTATTGCTTCTCTCATTCCTGATTACAAACTACAATTTTCATCTTGATTTCACTGTGTTCTCTTTAAGTTATCTTTAGTAATATTCCACATTTTAATGTTATACTGCAGAGTTCTGAGAAAAAAATTGTGACATTTAACTCACTTGGTGCAAAAGAGCAGCCCAACAAAGACAAGAATTGGCAGAAATCCCAATTAAGATACTGTGTGATGTTGTATGCCTAAATAGAGAAAGCCATGCTCAAATTAAGTTCCTCTTAGCACTAATTGTATGGTGACTACATCCTAGTCCATGCCATCAAGCAATGGGGACTTTTCAGATGCATATAACAAAGTTCATCCTACACTTTAGCAAAAACTCTATTTTAAGGACTCAAAGATTTAGTGAATATCATATTGTATGACTTATAATAGTTATAAAAATATTTAAAAGATCCTGCAAAAAATTTAATGTCAAAACAAAGGAAAACACAAGTGAGTTTCAAAATGTTTGCTGTAGTCACAGGACCAAAACCAAACACTGGGAAACTGCTGTGATTATTGCATACCCATTTCTTAGAAACTTAATAGGAGAGATATTGGCAGGATTTAAATTTTGTAGTGGAAATGCAAGATCCTGAAACCGTTATGTATTAAGGAAATTTCCAGTGAGTAGCTTCCAGCAAAATCCAAGACAACCTCTCAGGCCCAGTGTCATTAGTAGACTTGCACAAAAGAGACTGGTCCTGGCAGAGCACTACTCTCACTTGAGCAGTCCAATACTGAGACTGAAAAACAAACAACCTTCTCAACAAACAAAGTCATAGTGGCAGATTTACCCATGAGCTGGCTGTGCTCTGAGTCGTGTTGTGGAAGGAAATATGCTGTTGCCCAAAATTTGCTCTCTCTTTCTGCAGAATGTTTCTCCTTGCAATGTGGCTATATTTAAATGCATTCAGTCCTGACTTGCCACTTTCCTCTTTGCACAGGATTTGATGGCAATTCCTAATTTTCATGTCCTTTGATAGATTCACTGCAGGTGAAACCCCTCATGGTGAAAAGGTCTCCTTCCCAACTTCTTGATTCCTTGTCCTCACATCAGGGTGATTTATAGAACAAGCAGCAGGTACTGCTTGTATTGTCTTACTGCCTGCAGTGGGGTTTTTGAACAATATGCTCAAGCATTCTTATTCACTGTTCTCACAAGCAAACAACCTTACATCTCAGAGTATCATGAAGCCTTAGGAAATGTAATATGCATGACAGAACTGGCACTGCAGACTCACAAGTCTTTTAGGTACTTTACTTCAAAACTTGTTCATATAAAAGAGCAACACACATTTTCGGGGGTTTTCTTATTCTAACACAGAAGACAACCATGATAGTTTGCCTTTAATTTGCCGAGGTTTCCATTTGATGCAGGAGTAAATTCAGGCTAAAAAATAAGCTTGAAAATTTATGACATTTTCCTCTAAATTCAGAGGCCAGCCTGGAGATGATTTCAGACTGATTTTTCTGCCCCAGATGATTAAGAGGTTTCTACATTTAGAAAACACACACCCTCCCATGTATATATATACATGCATATATACACATTAATATATATATAGTTCATAAAATATCCAGTTAAAACAAAAATATGAATAAATCATTCATTGAGGCTTAAAGTCTATATATATATAATCAACAGGCACAAAAATGTATTCACAGAGGAACAATAAACTGTAATAGGAAAAGATTTGTAAAATATTTAATGGCCATAATGAGCCATAGAGTACCACTTTTCTATGTGTAGCACATATACATAACTTTCCAGGATGTCTTCAGTGTGAGCAGGAAGATTTATGGATAGCTGGAAAGCCATGATGCTACTCTAAGTTGGAGGATAGGATGATGTTCACTCAGAGAGAAGTCATGTCTCTGATAGCATAACAGTTATCAGGGCAGGAGAAAAATGCTCAGATGAACCAGAGAATACTGGACAGAAAAGTATAAATCTGTATTTATAGTCCACTACAGTTAGCTTTGAAGCTGGTTAATTGGGGGAAAAAAAATGTAGGCACAAAACTATATTTTAAAAATCCAGTTCCTAACTGTCAAACTGAGTAGGATTTCATCAAACTCCCTCCTTCCATATTAAAAAAATAAGTTAATCTCCATTATGGTTTGAAAATAAAAGATATGAGCTTGCAAACAGCCTGAAACAATGACTAACAGTGATTTGTGTTGCCCCAATCATTTCACCTAATTTTGTATTTGACATAAAAAATGCCATTGGAAGAATACTTAGGAAGAGCACTTTGTATATGACACAAGGAGAAACCCATAGTGTGTCAGTCTTCAGGTGCGTGCTCTCTTGCTGTGCTTCCTGTTCTACACATATGATAAAGGGCTTTGCTTTTCACCTCTGATACCCCAGGGTGGAACAGAGAGCAGGGGCTAGACATATGGCACCTATCACATCTCCTCACAAGGGCAGAGGTAAGCTAGGACTGAACTGAAAACAGGGCTGGGGCCAAGTATTAGCATGGGACTGACACAGACATAATCGCAAGGAACTATCTGTAGAAAAAAAATTAATTTTCTTTCTCTTTCATAGAATATCAACATGCACCATGAATCATATTGCAGTAGTTAAATATGAGCTTTTCTGTCTCTGTGCTTAGCAAACCATTTTTTTACTGCAGTCTAGGTTTTTATATGATGCTGTTGACATGCAGTTAGCAATCAAGGTCCACATGACAAGACATAACTTAAAAGTCAAAAGGGAAACAGACATGGACCAAAATATTCCAAAATTATTTTACACAGCATATACACCTGAAACCATTTGGAAAGGAAAAATCCACTGATTTGTGCAAATAAATGGAAATGTGCTTATATGAACCGATACAGTATCTTTAATTGTTCATTCTTTGTGGACAAAACTATGCCATACCTGTAAATGTCTATTTTTATATATGTAATACATCATGCAGTGAAATTTATGAAATGTTGTCTGCCTTTGAAGAACAGGACTGGGTTATTTACTCAGTCTGGTTTTCTCCTCTCATACCTTCTGTTCTTTATTTTTATTTGCTCCCCTGTATGCACTGTCAATAAAAACCTTGACATTTCTAGCTTCAATTTTTCTAGCATCTATAAAGGGATACCATTTGCTAGATAATTCATTAATAAAAAAACCCATAGAATGGTTTATACTACATTTTTACCTAATTTTCTAATGTAATATCCACATCCCACAATTTCAGTTTATCTTCATTAGGAAAGAAATGAGAATATATAAAATTCCCCATGATTTTGTTTTACTGAAGGCCTGGAATTGCAGCATGTGTGAGACTTGCACATACTGCATCAGGGTGCAATAACTGAAAGAGCAATACCCATCTTGAACATTGCCACATTGACTCACAGAATTGTGCCCTTGAGAAAAAAACTGTGAGAAAAATGGAGAGCCATACAGTGACAAAAATGAAATAGAACTGTCACCTGGCAGTTCTTCATAGTCCATCACATAAACTATTACAGATATAAGAAGAGCCACAGAGTGCTTGGGCAAAGGTTGTTAAACCACTACTCCAAGGTCAGGTCACTGCACATTGCTAAGATTGTTAGTAAAAGATAAACCAGTTTTCACTATGAAACTTGACATTGCCAGTTTTCAGCCTCACCTATAACACTGTATGCCTGCAGCTAGGGACACAGCTGGATAAACTAATAATACAGGAGTTTACAAGAACAGTTCTCATTGATGGTAAGAGCATTTAATATTGAAAAATCATAGTTTTCTTATCAAATAACATGAATGTGATTTTCATGTTACTTTACCTGTATTTTTATTCCATTAGTTTATTCCGTGCTAATTCTGTGCCTATCTTTAAAAAAAGAGCCGCTTTCACAGTGAGAGTGTGGTGTACCTTCCTTTGGAAGGTACAAACTAAAAGGTCAGCCTAAGATGCAATTGACCCCCAATTACCAAAGATTAGAATGAGATCAAGAGATTATCTTGAAAAATTAATGCCTTTTAAAATTTAGTATATTCGAGTCCTTTATATTTGCCATCTTATTTTTCAAACATTTTGGGTAACCTCGATAATGAGTCACCCTTTTCTTTGTAAGGATAGGGATTGGAAGCTTATTTAAACAAAGATGAAAGTTGCTTTTCTGCTGTACTCCCCTGTCTCAAAGAGCTAGTCATTTCAGTTAGTATGAGCCAATAAGAGACACATGATTAAATCATGAGAGATAGCAACACAGACAATGTGCAGATGCCTCTGATCTCAGTGAAGAAGGAGAGATGCTGGTCAGCCTTTTCCTGACACAAGTAAAATTCAACAAATACAAAACAGAGATGCAGAAACTCTTGCCTTTAAGCTATACATGAATCAGAATTGCCAAATGCAGACAGGACCCTAATTTTCAGAGATCCAGTGCTCTTCTAGTTACAAATGAAGCTATTGATTTTCAGCAACTCTGAAAATTCAGTCCCTTAGAATTTTACAGGGGCATTGATGGATGTTAATGTAAAGCAAAGTACTTGGTCTATTGCCATAACAGCAAATGAAGTGCTGAAAAAGATGTCTGGTTACTAAATACCTCAACATTCTCAAAAAATTGCTTAATTTAACCACTGTCCTGTCTAAACATAAATGTGCTTGTGGTTGCTTACTAGTTATTCCTGGCTAGTGCTTTGATACTTAGGCATAGTTTAAGAAACCAAAGAAGGATTATGGAGGATTCTGCTCTTTTTTTTTATCATTAAATAGAATAGGAATAAAGCATACTGCTAATCTGACTACAGAAATTTCTATGTCCCTATGTATTATACCCCCAGAGAGCAAGCGTGAGATGAACAGACATGAAGAGAGGTACACAGCACAGGCTGCTTACATGCATACAGCAAGTCTCTGCTTTCCAGTTCATTTGGGGTTTTCTTTGGTGCTTTTGAGTTTGATTTTTTTTCCCAAGAGAATATAATAAAATAGTTGACCAAGAATTCTGCCATACGTAGTCTGTAATGCTTATCAGAAAAAAATATTATCTAACCAAAGCAAGAAGCAAGGGATGCAAATATCTGATCATTCTGATCAGTCTCCCTAGTGCTTAAATACCATTGTGCTAACTAGCTATCATGTCATTAGTATTTAGCACACATACTTGGAACCAAAAGATAAATATCTCTGGATTATTGTCTGTAAGGAAGACTTTCAACAGCTTAGCAGTGTTCTTGTTACTATCCTATCTTTGAGTCTTCACCTTATCATTCACAGTGAGCTGCTCACACCACCATTAGTGTTTCAACATTGTCTGAATTAAATCAGATAAGTGGTTTAGCTAGATTCTAACTGTTGCCTTCTGCAGAGAACATGAACCTTAATAAGGCTGCTAGCTATAATAATTCTTTTACCTCACCTCTTAGAGGATAAATTTTCAGAATTTGGTACAGTTGAGGTCAATTTTTCCCTTCCCCAAATGCTTTAATTTACAGCCACTCTCTATATCTGTGTTGAGATGGTCTTTTTTTCAAAATTACACTTGTGCAATTGTTCAGATCTACTTGAAGTTTCAAGTAAAATCATATCCTGAATATTATATATAGCACAATAAAGCATGCATTTAAGTTGCCATAAAAGCTTGATTTTCATAATGGGAACTTCAGGAATAGTTAATACAAAATGTTTAACATGAAGACATTTTAAACATTACGGATTAGAGTCTCTATTTCCTTACACTGTTTTTGTACCAGCATGATATCATGATAAAAAGCAGAGAAGACAACTCAGCCTCTGAGAAAGCAATCTCCTCTTGATGTTTGACAACTCA
Organism: Brachypodius melanocephalos; assembly: GCA_013398615.1. NCBI lineage: Eukaryota > Metazoa > Chordata > Aves > Passeriformes > Pycnonotidae > Brachypodius > Brachypodius melanocephalos. The sequence continues at coordinate 20,646,749 of VZSR01000520.1, forward strand.
GAGCTCTTTGGCTTCTACGGTGGGCATTGGCCCTGGTGGTTTGATATTCAGTGTGTTACATTGAACAAGGAAGTTTTTGAGAGAGATGTGCATAATGCAAAATGTATAAGCAGCCCAGAGTACAGAGTCTGGAATATGGGTGAGCACCCTCAAAGAAGGAAGCTAAGAGTCCTATGGTAGGTCTCCTTTTCGTTTTCGGTTTCCAAGGCCTAGTAACTATTGAGTTATTCCAGACAACAGATCAGATCCATTATCAATAATGTGAAGTCTTCAATTTGCACTGATTCATAAACTTGCAATGGAACTAGCTGTGAATGATAAATGAAAGGGTGGGTAAAATATTTTTGTTACATTCTGCTTAAAATTCTACTAAGCATTTAAGTAAACTTAATATTACTACAATTAGAATTAGGTAAATTTCCTTTAGTGAGGACTTTATGTCTCAGAAACCAAACTGTTTGTCCATGATATTAAAAGAAAATACCATTTCCTCCTTATCTAGCTGATAATCAAGGTATATGTTACACTATTAAAAAAGCATGGAAAATTAGTGAAAAAGATACTGGACTGAGCATTCCAAGCAGATGGAGTGTGTCTTTTCATCAGGTCTGAAAAAGAGATACCCACAGAGCATGGCAATTTCAAGAGCATCAGGGTCCTGTACTTTTCCTTTTGGCCAGCTGCAAGAGATGACATGCAGAGGACTTTGGGTGACACCAGTTCTACTCTGAGGGTTTTTTAATTCTCTCGTGTTGCATATAGGTAAAGCTTTTTAAATAAGGGCCTTGTTACCCTTGTAAAATCATGGCTCAGGCCTGCTACTTCAGCTAAGCAGGAAAGGACCATGGGAAAGTGATTCAGCTGAATTAGAGATGGAAAAACAAGTTATCTAACCAATACCTGCTCGCATCGTGGTGTGTGGTGGTTGGTTGAATTATATCTGTTATACTTAAATGGAATGTAACTGATAATAGGCTATCTGTTTAAAAAGGACGGGTTTTTTGTAATAAAGTGGCTTTCCTCTGCACCTGCCTGGGGACTCTGAGTCGCTTTGTTTCACACATTACAGAATTATTTACCACAAAAGCCGATTCTGACATCTGAAGATTATCTAAAGCAAAGAATGGCAGTATTTTCATTATATTTAAAATGAAAATTGCATTTACTCTGGTTTATGTTTGGAATCTTCCTGTTGCTGGCTCTGCTATATTTAGAATTTCTTGCATCAACACACCAGCCAAAACACAGTTTGGGGGAAAAGATTCAACATAAAGTTTGCACATGATGCTTATTCTGGGTATGTGGAGAACTATGTGTTAATTTCTGTCAGAAGTCACCCACCCAAAATCCTGGAGTCAGCCCCTGGATATCACATGATCTCTCCTTTTATTCAAAGACTTAATTTGATTTTTCAACTTTTCAGTTTATTTTATTGCTTCTAGTTTGGTATGAATTTTATTTTTAAGAGTGCTTTGATAGTTTCTTTCTATTTTAAATAGAATATCAGGAGGCAAATCACTAAGCCTCCAAGGAAAACTAGGATGAAAATTTTGTATTTATAGGCAGTTTCTTTGAATAATTAAAGGTACATTCTCAAATGAACTGGCCTACTGGTTTGAAACATAATGGCATAAATTGTCAGTAGCTCTTCAATTAATTTGCCCTCATCTAGCTGGGGAAAACATAAGCCTTGCACTTACACCGTTCTTTTTTCTTCCTCGAGGCTTGTATTTTGTCTTTAGTAATTTAGTATAATGTTATGCTGCTTCTGTATGCTGCCTATAAGTGAAATAATTTAATATTTTCTTTTCCTAAACATTTCCCTATTATTTATTATCTTTGGCTCTGTCATGTAAAAACAGTCACTGTGGCTTTGCATCTTTCTATAGTTCCTGTAGCTTTGTAATTTCTGCCTCTATCTTGGCCTTTACATACCTATTTGACAACGATTGAGTATTTCAATAGGGGATGAGTTCTTTGGATTATTTAAGGATGATACTTTATCTGACATTTTAAGGGTTCTACCAACATCCATTTCTAATGGCCTTGTTCAATTTCCTTGTGTTAGGTAATGTATATGTAAGATGCAAGTGGTTCAAACCTTCTTTATTCAATAGAGTTCAATTCAACCAATCCACAAATTAGGAATCACAGTCCTTCTCAGCCATAATGTGTTCTATCTACTATTCAGCTCCTGCACCTTCCCAAAAAAGTTATCATTGATGAAGAGAGCAAGAAGCCAGAGCTGGATGTTTAAGTTTAGGTGTTCAAGGGTTGTTATTCTCCCCATTTGCACTGTGGGAATGGAGCTGGCTGCCAGTGACTCCTTCAGTCAACATAAAACCTAAGCTTTCCTGGAGAAACTCCAGTCCAGCCTCTTGCTATTATCCAGGTTATCTGACTCAGGGCATCAAGTGTTTAAATTTGGTTTTGTCGTTGTATTCTTCTAAGACTAGCCAGAGGATATGTTGATAGTATCTTAAGGAAAGCATTTACGCAGGCCAAAGACTAACCTTAATCTTCTTGGATCTTTCTGAGGGACAAGCAAAGAGTTTAGGAGCCAACAAGTTTATTTCCTCTGGCTAAAAGCATAAAAGGAGTTTCCAAGATGTAATCACTTCTTGTCAGGTACTCAAATGTCTGTGTCTGAGTTTTGCACTGCAGTATTGATTGTGCAAACACTCATGTGTGGTTTGTTTCTATATGTGTAAATGGTAAGAGGCCAATTAAGATCTTCCCACATTTGCATTGCAGTTTAAAATAGTGTAATTTATCCAAACAAGTTTTCACACCAACAAAGTAAAAAGCCAGGCTATTTATTTAAGGGATGGTAAGGATGAAGAAAAAAAAATACCTTTGAAATAATTGTGCTCCTTTAGTAACCTATATAATATGACCACATCTTTTTGGCACAATCAGATACCGCACAGTTAACTACAATATCTTGTTAGGACAGTTATATTCTCTCATATGACAATGACTTGCAGTATGTAGTCACTGCCTTCTGGGGAAAGGAAAAAACCCAGCAATTACTGTGCAGTACTCGAATCTGCCTGCCAACAGCAGAACAGTGATTTGTGAGACACATCAAGAGCTTCTGGCAAGATCAATCTAGTGAGATCCCTCTGATAGAGGAATAATGAGTTGACAAAGACCAATGTTCAGTTGGGCCCAAGTCCAATAAGATTACTGTACAGCATCATCAATATTGTCTGTGTTTGGAACTGACACAATCAGAATGGAATCAATTGTATTTTCCACAGCACTGTCACACATGATTTTTAACTTTGGCTCGCAACACTGCAGAGAAGCTTGCAGATGTTGGCAGATTTTTGCTAACTTATGGGATGTCATTATTAAGTAGGAACTGTGCACTACAGTAATTTGTGGTTCTGTGTGTTCCATCATATGGTCTCTGTGTTTAGGAGGGAGGAGAGGGAAAAGATGCAGTAGCCGGAGGGATTCGTCTGTTATCATCCTCATTTTACTGTGATTGTTGAAAATACCATGTGATCCTAAAGGCGTAGATTGTTTTTCAGAGGAGGACTAATTTGGGCTGTTTAGTAAAGTGATTTTGCTCAAGCATGAGCAAATCTCTGTCTTAAAAAAATAAAAAAGTGAAAATGTTTAGATTATCAGACAAAAGATTTAGGATAGAGATGACCCCACTTGTGAATAATAGATGCTATCCAAGGCCTTGTAATCTATACTTAAAAATATAGTTTTTGGAGACAATTATGTTTGGTCTTGTGACTGCTAGAGCTAAACATTCTGTCACAGAAAGCTGTCATTTATACTTGCTGAGTAATCCACTCACATGTCTAGGTATTTCTGCATATAATATAGATTAGCATAATCCACAATAGTTAAGAATACAGTTGCTTGTGAACTAGTTTAATTTAGAATTTTAATTATGAACTTAAGGTATTAATCTTATTCTTTATTTTAATATTTTTGAAAAATGAAGAGAGAACTAAAAGGTCAGTTTCTCCTTCAAACATGTAGGTTTCTTTGGATACTAAAAGCTTTCTTTTTCCCCCCTTTGTTAATATCATTATCTTCATTACTTTTTTTCTGTGTAGTGTGTGTGCTTCTTTTTGAGAATGAGATTTTAATTTTCATGAAAAGTAAATTTGAAAGCCCTGATGAGAGAAGTCACATTTTCATTTGTAAAATACAATAACCCAGACATCACAAGAATAATTTCCGTATAAGTCTGCACAGTAGAATTTATTGATGTTCGCATAAAGTTGTTTTGATACACTTTGGTGTTTGTCTAATAAGAAATACTGCTTCAGACAGAAGACTGTCTGTTAGTGTTAATGAATATTGTATTTGATTTCACTGTAGTCAAGAGTTTGATTTTGAAGACAAGAGATTAATGGTCTTGTATTACACTTACTGGAAGATAAAGGACAGCAAATTATTTCAGAGATATCATTCAAGAGCAATCAAATAACAGTAAGCTTTAACCATCATCAATTTGCTCAGGACTTGACTCAGTATACTGAAAATGAACTTTGGGGCACCCATTGTGCCAAATAATTTCTCTTGAATCTGTCTGGTTTGATAACATTATTTATCATATCAGACACAATTATTTAGCAGCATTGTTTCTGTGTGTTATACTGTTTTATATGAATATAAAAGAATTCCTTCCAGGGGAAATTCCAGATAAACATTTAGTGTCCCCAACAAAATGAGAGACTTCCCACCCAAGACAACCACAAAATTGCATTTTTAAAATGCATTTTTACTTAGTGGTGTAGTATAATTTTTAGTGTAAATATTTGTTTATCTGAAACCTGAGACATTCACTGGGATATGTCCAAAAGAAGAGGGGGGGCAGCTGGCAGTACACAGCTGTATCACTTATATGCTTTCTTACTTACTGCAGAATTTTTTTCTGACTTCCATTCCCCTCTTTTTACAAGGTTTAACTGAAAGATTGTTTAGAGAGTTAATAGTTAATACACATTGTGTTTTCTGAAAAGTTCAATACAGCACATAACCTATTTAGAATTTTTAAGTATAGAAGGTTTTCAAAATTTATTCATTGTGAGTTTCATCCAATGAAGGTTTTCAATTAAAGATAAAAAAAATTTAAAAATCAGCTTACTTTTTAAAAACACAGCTAAACATAAGCATGTTTAAGAAATATATTTTAAAAAAATACATAAAATATATAAAATGTAGAAAGCAAACATTATTTTAAAAGAACTTGCCTTTGCCAGAACATGGCAGAAAATGTTACGCATGAGAAGCAGACAGGCAGACTCACTAGAATCAGGACTAACCTCCTTTATTTCCCATCACACCAAATTTTTTCCATGTTCACTTTGTTTTGGCTAATTAAATTTTAATGCTGCAGAAGTTAGTCAAATCAGAATTTGCACAACTTTTTATGTATTCTATTTTGCAACTTAATAATGATTGCATTAATATATTCTGTACTTGATGTACTCATTGATATCTGTTTATTTCTCAGCAGCTGTAGTTGAAGTTTTGTCACATACTGAAGCTTCCTGATACAAAACCCACCACAATTATTTCTCCGAGTATGGAGTTTATGCAAACTTTCAAAGATCTGAAGGAATAAAAGTTTCACTTATATCCATCTGACTGAAACACAAGCCAAACAAGTAAAAAGTTTTGTCACATTAAAGTGACAAAAACAGTATCTGCCCTTTGGGAAACATTTGCTCAAAGTGCCTTGAGAGTGAGGATTGTTTATTTGTGGGGAAGGTTGCTGGTTTTTGGTTTTTTTTTCCATTTCTTCTTTATCTTATGACCATTCCTTTTAGCCAAAGGTGTTTCATGCCTCATATTTGGTATTCACACCCTGGCTAAGTTATTAAAGACAGCTCCTGTGCTACCTCAGAAGATTACTTTTGATAAGATACAAATCACCAAGTGCTTAAGCAGTTTATCTAATTTAAGGGACGACTGCTCATGCTGGGGATAGTTAGAGATGTTGATGTCACTTGCTGAATTGGGGCCTAATTGTGATTTTAAATGACAATTTATCAAGTTTATTTTTTATACACTGCATGTGGCCCTAAATAATAATAAATTTATGAATAGAGACTACATGCCACAAATAACTCTTTTCTGTTGTCAGACAATGTGTGATTAATAAGTGTTTTTTCTATCATTTTAAACAAAAAATAAAAATCTGCAATCATGGATATATAAATTAGCTCAAGCTATTCAAAGGGTTTTATGGAGAATTCAACCGTTCTTGGGTTTTCCTTCCCTTTTTCATATTCTACTATATCATATCCCATTTTTGTTGTGTACACAGAATGTCTGTTTATATTGTTATGGTGTGCATATCCTTTATTCCCTTTTGCAGTTCATCTATCTGTCTCTTTCCCCCCCTTTTTTTTAATGTGACACCTCTGAGCTGGTACCCATGGCAACACCCACTAGTAGGGATGAGCCTATGAAGCTGCTGCAGCTCCCCATCACTCAGTTCTGACAATGCCAGTCATTAATCTAGCAGTGTCTGCTTTCCCAGATCTCTATAGGTCCTTTTCTGGTCTTGTTTCCTTCCAGCAGTTGCTGCCCTCTGCATAAAGATTCAAAAGATTACTGTTAATGATTTTCCATTTGTTTAAAACAGCTCAGGCTGGCAGCTCTGTCTAATCCACTCTCAATGGCACCAAATGTTAAATTACAGGGCAATCACTGTGTGAAGTAGTTTCTCAAATGTCAAAATTCAGCTCTGAGTTTTTCTAGTACCTTAATTTTAATTATAAAGTTATAGGAAAATCAAATAAAAATTACAATCACTTAGATCTCTATTGTATTCATGAAGGTAGATTGTAACCTATAAAAATGTCCCCAAACACAATGAAATTGCTTCTGTTTTTCAGTCTATAAAGCATAATTATTGTAGGTTTTTTTAACTAATGAGTGGTATGTTGTAGCTTAACATCTTGCATGTATTTTGACTACTTCCATTCAGGTAGGTCTAAGCCCAACACACAAGAGAGCTCAAGGTCCATTCCAGCAGAGGTCTAGACCTGTTCACGTATGCAAAAGATACATTTCATTCTGAGATCAATCTTTGATTGAGAATTTAAATGAGGCTAAAGAGGTTATGGACACAAATACCACCCAAACATAATAGAAATTCTCTCCCTAGATCACTTAGGTGTTTCTGAAATAACTGCTTCAATTTTAAGAGTCAAATCCAGGATGGAACTATTACATTTTGCTTTCTGTGGGTTATAACCCATGCATTTAAATTCTGTGAAGTTAAGCCTTGGACATCTGTCTAATGTCACATACATCATGTAAGTAAAAAGTGTTTAATTCAATGAATGAAAAGTTTTTAGATTGTTTCTGCCTTTTGCTGCATGTCATAATCCATGAATGATTAGGTAGATGGGAAATTTTGATATAAATCAATCAATTTTTCATTATTCAGGGTAAACTTACACCATTTCTAAGGGACCATGTATATGGTTCTTTTTGTCACTATGGGATTTAGTGAGGTTCTTCTGCTAGGATGTGTGTCTATGGTCATAACTGCAGTTGTATCCATTGATATTAAAAATGCAGGTGTGCTGAAAAGTCCTGGGAATGGCTGAGAGATTTAAACCCATACACAACCTACTAGGTATCTCAATGCCATTCTAAAACCTGGCCGTGCATTGGACCTCTCTTTGAACTCCAAAGATCTACTGATTTTAGACAATGCAGTACACAACCCTTTGTCAAAGTCTTCAATTCCAACTTATCAGAAAATTTGTGTCCTCGTACTGAATTGTTCTTTCAAAATGTGCAAAATATTCCAGAATATGTTTTTGTCAACAAAAGTCTACAAAAGATTTCTTTCAGGTGATATTGCTAGGCAAATGTGAAGGACACTTCTTTGAATTTAGGATAAGTGCCTATCTTGACAGTTTGGAGGTAACTTCAAATCACATTGGGGGAATTCTCTTTGACCTGATGATTTGGCTGGTATGATCTTCAGACTATATTGATAAATGAGTAAAAAGTGAATGACAAAAATGAAAATGGTATTGGGTTAAACTCATCAACCCATTTTTGGGGGACAATTTGTTGGAACAGTAAAGACCAGAAATGTATATAATCACAAAATAGCAGACAATGGAATAAAAATTCCCAGATGCATTTATTCTAAACAGAAAAGGAAACTTAAATGTGCCAAGTGCAGTTAAAAATTTATCTTAACATGAATGTTAATGTATGTTCAGTATTTATGTTAAAGACAGATTTATCATTAACATTTGGGACAATATTACTAGATCATTGTAAATAAAATCTCCTATGCTGAATAAAAAGAAAAATTTATGCATCTTAGAAAATTATTCCACTCTTCTGGGAGCTCTGGGGACATGCAACAAGAAAAAGTGTTCAGAATATTTTGTTATGAAAATAGCCTAATTTCATACAAAGCAAATCCTTGTACCTGCTTTATTTTTTAATTTTTGAGTAGGAAAAGGTGGACAAAAGCCTTACTGAATAATTTATTAGTTAAATATTTTTACCACTACTTGTGGTATAGCTCTATCATACATATCATCCACTGTATGTCTGCTAGATACAAAGTTTTCAGTTGCTTGAATATGCCACCTGAATTGTACATTCAAACTTCTTTACTAGCAAGTAAAGAGCCACATTTTAAACTCAACTTTAGATGTGCATTTTGAGTTGACTACACATCAGATTGCTCAATTTAGGTTAGAGACGGGAACATACAGCTTTTAACTAATTTTAAAACAGTCAGAAATTTGGGAAGCAGTTTTCCCACTTCACATACCTGAAGCTATGAGAACAGTGTCATATCATGGTCGACCCAGCAATTATGCAACAGAGCTTTGCAGTGTGTTATGTCTCGGGTATTAGCTGAGCACTAAGATTTGTCCTGGGAAAGGAGCTGGCATCTCTTTCTAGATAAGGAGAATATCCAAGGCTGATGCAGGACTTGAGTGAGAGCATTTTTAGCACAATTATCTAAGGTCATTTATGGGTCTGATGGATCAAAAAAGCTATTTCATTTATGAAATATTGACTAGAACTTTCTTAAAACAATCCCTAGCAAGTATCATGAAACAGATTCTGCTAACTAATTCTATAAATATGATGGACAAATAATAAATGACACTTCTTATTTAAAGATTTTTTTTTTCCTCAGTAGCTGCACCAATTTAGAAAAACACCGTTCTTTGCATATGGTTTTCATTTTAAAGGCAGGGAACCAATTTTTAATTGTTTTTGTAATGAAATTGAATTGGACATCCCTCATAAATCTTGTAACTTTAGTGGGCATTACTCATTTCACCCAAAAGCATGGATGGATGTTTTAGAGTTTCTCAGTCATTAAAATGAAAGCAATCTCAATATTACTTTCCTAGTAGCCAGACCCTTACTCATGGCGAGCTGTGCCTTCATCTGTAATAGGTCCTATTGATTTCAGTGAAACTCTTTGATTCCCAGAGCATTGCTGAACAAAAGCCAAAGTGGTAAAGTCTGTCCCTCATCCCTTTCAACAGGTTTTCACAAACACATTACAAAACCTCATCCTTAACATCTTTAATGTATCTCTTTCCATTAAAATCAGTTCTTCTAAACCCATGTAGGTCAATGAAAAATCTTTGATGGAAACACCACACCTAGAGATTTAAAATATATGTATAACATCTCCAGGTTTTCTGGCTGAACAAAAAAATGGATCTTGGATAAGATTAAAAAAATATTTTACACTCGTTACTAATATTGAATGGGTGCCCTGTGAAAAATCTACTCAGACTCAGCACTAAGGGAGCCCAGAACCTTACAGAGTACTGGAACTTTCATAATTGAGGTAGTGCTGTATCAGGAAGTGTATTACAGACAATAGTTTTGCTAGTTTACAGATTCTATAAAGCACAGGGTGGTAAATTATGCTCAAGAGTAACCTCAAAAGCAAAGGAGGCCCTTCGTATAACAAATAGCTCTTTTCACTAGGTGAAAACTAATTAGTTCCAAATTCTGATCAAATCATGTGATCGCATCCACATTAATACAAATTAATTTATCATAATGAATGTTAATAGAATTAATTATAATTAAGCACTGTTGCACTGGGTGAAATATTTCATAATGGTCCCTTTCACATTAGTAGTAGATTATGTGCATATTTCAAAAATATAAAAAAGCAAGAATTACATTTAACATTTTTTATGGCAGAGGCATGTCAAAGAACCATGACATGAAATTTTTGAGTCTAGTTAATGGTCCAAATGAACTTTTTCCTGTTCAAAGTTAGCCTGCTAAACTCCCTTGAACATTCAAAACCTGTTTATTTTTTTCTAGAAGAAAGACAAGACATCCAAATACTGTCCAAAATCTAGGAGAGTTGACATTCCCTTTGCTTTTTTTCATACACTCTGACTTACAGCCCCCACAATGCTAGATGCTAAATCATGGTATAATGACTACTGAATTACTTAAGCCTTTTCCAATTTCCATAGAAAATGGACTTTAATTCAAAACTATGCCTGGTTAATTAAACTTTCCATGATCTAATTTGATCTAATTATTTCTATAAATTGAGATGTAACCAGAGTTATATCCTAAGGTAGAATTAGGCTATGGTTACACATTTTCACTTGGAGGGAACAATGAAGTTCCCTCCTATTAACCCTAACCTTGCTGGCCACTTAAATCTACACAGTTCTGCAAGCCAAATGGTGAAGAAACTGTATTTTCAAAATGTTTGTTGGGAGTGGGGTATGGTATTTTTTTAGAGACTGATTTTCCCAAAGACCTTTGAAAACTAGTGTTCCTGCTTGCACCCATCTCGAATGCTAATAGCACAAGAAAAATATTTGATGTAGTCCAGGTGTCTTAATTACAGCCTAGTACATATTTTCACACTCTTTCATTTCTGTTCAGATGTACTAAGTTTTTACTTAAATACATTTTTCTCTAAAGAGGTCTTTTTATTTAGATCTGCTCTTTTAAATCATGTATAATATGATATGAACTATTTACATTTTTATTACATTCTGAATTAAGGGGAAACTCCTTCCTAAGTTATTTTATTTTGCCATATCAAAACCAAAGCCTGGATCTATTTGTTCACGCTAGCAATAGTTTTTACCTTCTGAAAATAACTGCTGGTCTTTCTTTGTGTAGTTTCCTTGAGTGGTTCTCCTTGAGTGAACTATCATTGTTGCTTACCAAAATCTTGTCACATTCAGTCAGCTGGTGTACACATACACTGTTCCTTGCATTTACCATAGAATAATTTCTTTCTGAAATCTTTGCTGACAGAGAAGCAGAGTGCAGATGCTTGCTTTGCCCACAAGCAAGGCAACCTGATGGAGTACTCAAGGCTTCTGGCTGTGCTGGGTTCGTTTAGAGGTTAATAAAATCAGCTCCCTGCTATACGTTAAAAATAAGTAATTAATTTGGGGATATCTGTTAGAACTAGAATATTATGCCTGGAAAGTAAGGGTAGAAGGTGGTCTGCTTACTGGAAATGCCTACTTGAGGCATATCCTCACAGCCAATTTAGGTGCCCATTTTCAGAGTGATATATGGTCCAGATCACCTCATGTAGCTGCCAAAGCTCTCTACAGTCAATGAAAAGAAAAAGAAAGGATTCCGAAAAGCTGAAGGCTGCCTGAACTTGGTTGCTTTCCTGTCAGCAGGCATTGGAAAGATAAGAACTCGATCAGAAAATCAAGTCCACATAGGTGAGGTGTTTAGTTCTCTATTGCACCACTTCAAAATGTACTGTAGGAAATCTTAGGTATTCCCATATTTCTACAACACAGTCTGGTGATTTGGGTCAGTCAGTAAAACGTGACACAGGGCCCAGAAGGTAGCCTGACTCTTTCCTTGTGCTTAAGAGTAATCTGGGAAAAGGCCAGACTTCCAGGTCTCTGGAATTGTGTACAGGCTCTACATTATAATATCGTTGGATTAAACAAGAAAAAAAAGTTCAGAAGTGGAGATGAGAATTTTAATTCTTTATCTACCTACCAACAAAACTAATAAATCAAAAGTTATACTTTCCTTGTCTACTCTTCCCTAGCCCACAGGTCAAGTAATCAAGGCATAACTTTGCTAAGTAGCTCAGTAAGAGATCAAAAATTGAGTCCTTTACTATAAACTCTGATTTTAAGAAAAGTTATTTTAAATAGAAACAATTATATGCTCCTTCTTTAACTTGTCAATTGTTGATAATTTGTGGATGTATTTCAATTTTGTTTCATTAAAGCCAATAATAAAGCCTTTTTACATCCTTACTATAGTTTTATGAAAATATTTTATTGTTGCATAATAGTATCATAGAGTGGGAATGTAAGGTTCATTTTCTTTCACTGTATTTTCTTTGAATCTCCTCAAGTTGCTCTGCAATTCTTGTAAGGTATTTAGCATCATCTACATACTCTGGTGTCTTGATTTGTAACAATACGCTTTGCTAACTCAAAAAGTATTTTATGTAGTAATTACTAAAAATCATAGACTCACCCACTAAGATTAGTTTAGTAAATAACATGTACAAAGCATTAATACTGAGTGATAATATGCTCTAATATGACAGAGATTTTGCTGGGAGACATAACAAACGTGTTTGACAGAGTTAAAAGCTAGAATAAAGTCTATTAAATGAATTTTCTCCATTAAAAAAAAAATGTAATTTGATGTGGCAATAGCAGCTACAACATAAGCTACCTGACCTTGCCCTTGAGATGACTTCAACCTTGACCTGCAGGGACACTCTCTCTAGGGATAAGAGGTATGTTATTACATGTTATTTCATTACAAGGCTCCTGCTGAGCAGCAACTGCCAAATGGACTCAATTAAGTGTTTCTTGTGATGTGGATTACTGTCTACTGGGGCGAGTTGATACCAGCAAACATATTTCATTCTCTTAAAGTTTGACTGGATATGAAAAGCATATGCGTTACTCATTCAGTGACACTCCAGTGTATGATTTATATCTGTTTAGAAAAACCATAACCCATGTACTTCGGTTGTGCACTGCAACCTTTTTTCACTCCTTGTCCTTCAGCAACCAGGCCCTGTTATCACACTCGAGGATTATAGAGCCAGACTCAACCTTCATAAAAGTAACCTTCCAAAAAAGAAAAATTACTACAATAGTTGAATTCTGATAAACAAACTCTTGTTTAATACTGAAAATAAAGTTCAAAAATATCACTGTATGCTGTCTGATTTTTATCTGAGCAAAGTTGTATCAGGGATAAAATATTGAACACTTATGAGGGCTGGGTTAATTTATCACTTCTTTAAAATCAATCTTCTACATTAAAACAACTCTCTAGTGCTGTTGGTAAAAATGGGGAAAAAAAAGCATTTCTCTTTCTCTCTCTAGGTACATATATTTTATATTCATGAACTAAACACACACCTTCTGTCATTGTCAAGATGGCCACTGCACTCAGAGTGCTTCAGTAAAAACTTCAGGGGGCTTCAAGAATCAGGACTTTGCTATCTAAGAGGTCTTTCATACCTTTTCCGTGTATCTTGCTATGTGCAGCTCCACACAGCTCTGGCTCTTTCTCTCTTCCTTCTGCAGTTCCAGCTTGCTGCTTCCTGTCCCTCGCACAGTGGCTCACCTGATCGATCCCTTGACCAACCTCCTGTCCCTTCCTCCTCACAGCATGGGCAGCAGATTCCAACTGATTCCTCCTGGCTCACCTGCTCTTTATCACACCCTTAGCCTTGAGGGCAAGGCTGTTCCCACTCTTTGGTGATTAACACAGCTGCAAGGTATCAGCCACAAGATTGTCTCTAGCACTATCTCTATCCACAACCTTCCCCCTCATTTTCACTACATTTTCTGTATCTAATAGTTTTCTACAAGTTCTTTTCTGAAGTATCATTTGAAACTTGTGGAAAAATGTCTCTTTGGCTGCAACCTACTTTCTATCAGACTGCCAAAAGAACACTCAGCAAATGAGAAAGCCATTGCATGCAGAAAGAACATATTTTATAAGATTTTCAAGTAGCAATTTTAATCTTGTTTTTATATCTCTGCATAAAATGCTTTTTTCTCATGATTTATACACATGAAAAGTAAGAATATCACTTCAGAATCTGTTTTCTCATCTTACCTCTTTTCATGTTATTTTTCACCAATGAAATTTGAAAAAAAAAATATTTTGCATGAAAACAGCTGGAAAAAACCACTCCATGGAATTCAGTGGAGATGTCATAACTTCTAAAGGAGCCTCCACTCCTTCCTTTGACCTCTGTGAAATGGAAAGCATTCAAGGTTAGGTGCTGAGGTGCTGGACTCTTTTTGGAGATGCTCAGCAAAAGGAAGAAGAGCAAAGGCCATAAAGAAAGCACAATAGGTTTCACCTCAACATGAGGAAGAACTTCACAGGTTCTGGAGCAGGTTCTCCATGAAATGGTGCAGTCTTTGGAGAGCATTATGCTGCCCAGGAATCAGACAAATATGCTGAAAACAACTGAGACATTAGGTCATTAAAATTATCTGAGTGGAAATAATAAAATTTTAAAAACTGTCTCATTACTTTTTTATATGTGATTTTCTTTTAAGTCTAAGGCTACCAAGAGAAGAATGATTTCATGAAAGCAAAGAGGACTCATTTTGGAAAGGTGAAACATATCCTGGAATACTGTCAGTGTTAAAGGAGAAAATGTTAACATCAGAGACGGTTATTTATTATTTCATACTTCTAACTTCTTTTACTTTTTCTGAAACACATCTAGCAGCTGCTACAGCTGCTGTTGTAGAAGCAGCAAGTAATTGCTTTGCCTAGGCTTGTGCAATCTCAAACTAATCCTTTGCAAGCATGAGGACCCTAGATTAACCCTAGTGTGCAGTTTAGATATCTATGCTTGTAATAAAAACTACTTGAAAAACCAAATGTGCACTCAAAAGGGAAATTAGTATAACTGCTGTTAAGGGAAACAAGTGTTTAGACTCTTCACAGCTTCAGGATAACTGTTAATTAGATAATGTGTTCTGAAAGCCAGAGAGAGATATTAAGATCATCTGATTTTTCCTCCTGCATAATATGGGATTTAGGACCTTCCTGAATTAATTACTGCATAAATTAGGATGAAATATATAGAAAAACATCTTACCATGGTTGAAATACTTACTGTGATAAGGACTCCTCTTAAACATTTGACAAACAGTTCCCTGATTTGGATGACTTTTTCTTTCTAAAAAAGTTCCCAAGTCATTCTATGCTAGATAATTATATAAGGTACAGGATGCCATAATTGTTTCTGATACTGCACATGGAATTTCTAATAATCTTTGACACTTGTCCTGTAATGCAGTAAAAATATGCATTTTATCATCTTGCATACTTGAAGATGATAAGACAAATGAAATTACTGATCAAGATTCTGATCAGTGGTTGGCCTGATTCTATATTAATTAGGCTATGCTGCCTTCCAAAGACCAAATATTACCAGCTGAAATCAGAATGTGACAAAAAAAAAATGCTAATTTCAGTTTTTATCAGAATATTGACGCGTCCTTGTGCTGGCAAAGCACAATTAAATAGGCATATTAGAGGAATATAGTGATGTTCTTCTGGTAAAGTCATGATTGCTAATCCCTGGATCCAAAAACTCCCTTTAATTGACTGTATAAATGTAAAGTAATTATGTTTAAATGTGAAAAGATGAAACTCTAAACCTGGTTTGCTTGTCACAAAGTGCTTTATTTATTTAGGTCTGAACTTGTAGTTAGTATGATGAATTACTCTTTTAATGAGCCTTCTTCATTTATTAAAACATTTTTGTGTTTTCAAATTTTTGTATTCTGTATTTTTTATTTTTATTTAGAAAAATACTACCTACATTGAATAAAAATAAATATTTATTATATTACATTCAGTGTGATGCATTTCTTAAATTTCCTTTGTTAGCTGCAAAGACAACTGTGTATAAGTATGAACTATTTCACTGTTAATTATTCTTGGGGTGTTTTTTCTTAGTATATTTTGTGGCACCTGTTGTCTGGCCAGTCATGATGAGTCCCATTATAAACTGCCTCTAGTTTTCTAGACACTCACTATATTTTCTTTGTGAAATTTGAAACTTAAATATTTGCTAGCTGTTGTTCAGAGAAAAGAGGGCTCATTATTTTTCTGTTAACTCCTGGAGTACTGTAGAAAAATTGAAGTTGAGCAATTGTCACTACTATCAATTTTCACTTGGAATTAGTTGCCACCTTGCAAAAAGTTGAAAATGAAGGAGCTTATTTTATCTCATTGTGGAAGGAGCTATAGATTATCTTGGACAAGACTGAAATCTAGATTTTCCTATACTTAAAGATTTAGCAAACTGCATAATACGTGTCCCTTAGCTGTATTTTCTGCTATATATCGTTAAGTTCATAAACATCAATTAGTGTTGATAATATAACTGCATTTAATGTCGCAAGGAATTATTATAAGACAGATACATAGGAAATAATGATTGTATTTTCCTGGTATTATATTTATAAGCCATAAAATAAGGCCCATTAAATCTGACTATTCTTTTGTCATCAGATGTTCTTCATGTTTCCATATTCAAGTGACTATATTAATTAAAGTTTGATTGTTTCAATAATTGAAATAAGGGTACTTTACTACATATTAAGAGGTTGGTGTAAACATTAGACTCTGTTATGAAGTTGCCCACTTCAGGAAGAAAGTCAGAAAGTGCAATGTATGACAGATATAGGGAGCTGAGGGCAAGGGCAAGCAAAATACAAAACAGAGTGCCCAGATGAAAACATGTGTGAAAGGAAACTGTGAGCAACTCCTAGATACAGGCATGTCTGTAAGGGAGTAGAAGTATGCAAAAGCTATATTGCTTTCTCTAGAAAAAGAGAAAGAATTAATGGAGTCCAAGAGGTAATGGGCAAACACCAAGTAGACTAAATATTTTGCATGTTACCTAAAACTTACAACTTCTGAGAATTTTTAATGTGTATATGCATAACACAGATCTGCCTAAAACCATTACATTGTTTTTATAACATTCTGCAATTCCGAAAAGTTGGGAAATTTACTGGTAATTTCTGAAAGCTTCAGGTTACTGATGGTGCTCTATTTTTTCCTGTTATAATGTCTCTTTGCATGGGTAGTGGTTATTTATCAGTGTATGGAAGATTAAAGCAAAACTAGCAGTATCAAAACCAGACACTGCTTTCTTTACAACCCAAGTAAGCATACAGCCTAGATGGTAGATTATATGTTTTCAGGGAATGAAAGAAGGATCACTCTTACAAGGTTCTTCTTGAACTTGTTTATCAAAGGATCACCAAAAATACATAATATATGGTCTTGGTTGTTGTTTTTTTAATGTGTTCTTTCCTGCAATTATGTAGTAATTGCACACTTGTTAACAATGAAGAAAAATTGGTGTTGATAAATGCCAGCTGGAGAGGTGCTTTCTTTTGCCTAATAGAGCAACTGAGAATTAATATAGGATTATATAGAATTAATATAGAATTAATATTATGACACCAGCATTGCACATTTTAATTATACTCCCTAACCCTTTTTTTTTTTTTTTAATGTGGACAGCCTATCTGCCACCAAAGTGCAAACACCAAACATTGTAGCATATTGGCAACTACTTAGTTGAGAGCAATACTGTGATATGATCTGTTTCAAAGTTTTGCTTCTTAAAAAATAACTTTATGAAATTTATATTATAATATGGTTTATTCTAGCAGCTAGAGTTTGCAGAATATGCATCAAAAATTACACAATCAAATAGAACTCTGTTGCAACAGCCTTCTTCTTTGAGAATAGACATGAGCTGAAACACAGACTTCTTGTTTACCACAGCATGAAAATGGTCCCAGTTTATTCCTCCTTGCAGCTCAGCCATCCTGACTCCAGCTATTCACTGACTGTGGCTGCAGCAAGCTCCTACTGTAGGTTTAGCTGCAGCCTCTGACCTCTGGGTATTTCCTGCTAAACTGCATGTATTGGTTTGCAGATTCTGAATGCAGGCTTTTACCTTGCTAGACTGTGACTGCAGCTTCCAACAACAGGCTCTGACTGCAGACCCAGACTGACCTCACAGCAGTGATCCTCTCTCCCCAGGATTATTCTTCTTCTCCTTCTTCTCCTTCTTCTCCTTCTTCTCC
>VZSR01000520.1:20665164-20701023 GCA_013398615.1 Brachypodius melanocephalos
TCATGATCCTCTTGTTCCCTCTTCCTCAAGGTTCCTCCTCCTTGAGCTAGACTCATCAGGGGCCACATTGCACGCTCATAATCATCAGGGGCCTTCATTCTGTCCTTCTCCTACAGAACTCCTCCTCCGACAAAATACCATTGCCCTTTTGGCTGAAGAAGAGATGGCAGTGACAGCAACAAAACTTAGCAACAAATTAAACAAATTATACCATATGTATTTAATAAAAATATAGAAATTAAAATCTCTCGTAAAAAAAAGGCTACTATCTGTTCTTCTGTTATTTGTAAGTTCTCTTAAAACTTTATTGAAGAAATTTCTCTTCATGATTCCTTGTATTTGATGAGTTTTTCTATTGAGTAGTTTTCCTGCAAGCTAAAAAAGACAAGCCAGTCAGCCAATGAAAAAGCGATGAAAGCATTCCTTGCACAGCCACACCAGAGACTGGACTCTGTTGCCTAGTAATTCTGACAGATTATTTACACTTACCTGGACGTCACACATGCCATGAGGTCCAATAAAGAACATCAGGATGGTATATTTCCTAATGTCAGAATGGTATATTTTCCAGGCACACTATACTGTTGTTTGGAAGGGCTCATATAATTTTGCAAGCAAAGTTGTTTTCCTCTTGGGCAAGCCCTTTCCTCTTTTCTACTTCATTCAGTCTGCCTTAAATAATAACATTTTGCAGTTTTTCCCTGATATCCTCATCTTGCTGGTGTTTGAAAGAAAAGAAAGCTTCTTTTGGTGTACCTCTTAGAATTACATTGACCAGTAACCCACGTTATGAATTATGAAAATACTGTCAGTCAGAATTGGTTGCATTTACCAACTTAAAACAAATTCCATTTCAAAGCACTTTGCCTGCCATCCAAGGTAATTGGAAAACCAGCTTGAAAAATCTTCTAATGTGTTTTTTAAAATTGAGCAAGTTTGCAGAGGCAGCTTCTTAAACAAAATATAATTAATTTCTATCTGTCTAAGCTGATCAGTGCAGGCTGACAGTCCTTCTACATTCTTTGTTTTAAAATGTGAATTTTTTTCAATAGACTACACCTCCCTTTCATCTTCTTCTTTTCCCTCTATAAATTGGCACTTTCTGTCTTCTAGGAATCTCATTACCATGCACTGATTCTCCATTGCTTCGTAATAAAGGTGCCCAGCTGATGTAACAAAAGAACTCTAAATATCTACTTTTATGTACCAAAGATTTTTTTCCTTATAAACTTATGGTTACAATGGCTCTAACATGTCAGTACTTATCTGAATTGTCCTAACTCATGATATCTATTCCATTCATTTTCATTCTATATCTGTACTCTTTGGTGCTATATAGTGACTAAGATGCTCCAAGGTCATACAGGCAACATTTCATTGATTTCTAGAGCAGCAGTTAATTTTAAAAGATCCTGAAAGAACTGAATTATGCCATCTGAAACTCTAAGTCAAAAAACCCCCCAAACAAATCACAAATATGGGTCTTGGGATGCACTACTATCCTTACATACACTTTCTGTGTCATCTTCAGGAGTTTCCATCTGTATATGTAAGATCAAGCAACCTGAAAACAAGCCCTCAAAACGTAACTGACATTTAAACATGCTTGTTTCTTGATCTAAAACATGAATTTATTTCAGACCCTCAGAATTATTACAAAGTTTAATCGACTGTTTTTACAAAATACATAAGAAATGTCAACAGGAAAGTAATTTCTCTTTTACATCTTAGAATATAGTAATACTAATGCAAGAAATATCTGGACGGCTGATAACTATCTGGATTTGCTTTTTACTGATTTGATGGTCATTGGATCATACCAACCAGTTATTAATTTCCAGAAAATGTCTCAGTCCTCTGATTTAATTGCCTAATAACTTGCTTTCAATCCAAGTGATTGTCCCAGTCTAATCCCAGCTACAACAGCATTTCAATAGCATGTTTCCACTTAATCTCAGACTTCTCTCTGATTGCATGCATATTTTAAAATTTTACAAGAATAGTTCCTTCTGTTTGCCTCAGGCTTTTTTCTTTCTTTCTTGAAGAGATTCTTATTTTTGCAAGTGAAAATTAGCTACTGGTGTAGGACTTCCATAGGGACAAATAGATCCCTTTCTTCTCCCTAGTATCCTCTGCTTCATACCATTGTTTATGACTCCTCTTTTATCCAGTAAAGTAGATCTTAAGAAAATAAAATTACCAGATACAGCATAGAGTATAGAAAGAAGGACTAGGACTTTCTAGAGTCATTGAGAGTTTCTTATGAACGTATGTTTTTCTTTCCTTTTTTCATTAAGTTGAAATTAATTCTAAGTATTTGGACGTGTATCTTTTGATTTTAAAGAAAAGCTAAAAGCAGCATTTCCTGTGGGACTTTGGAACTGAATAACAGCCATAAAAAAAACCCTAAAACCAGCTGTAGACTACTGGGCTTGAAACACTTTTGCAGGGTTGACTTCTTTATCCTCATGGTTTAATAAAGAAGTACTTTTGTTTTTATGATAGTATACAAGATGCTTCAGGTTAATATCAGGAAAAATATCATGAGCCAACAAAGGCAAAATAGGAAACTGCACCAGAGTATGGAGGGTCTGATTGCAGAGAAATAGACAGTGAGAGAGAGAGAGAGATATTAATTTTAAAATATTTATTCTGCCACTAAATTCTGCAATGTTGTTTTGAAGTATTTTCTATTAGGTCCTTTTGTCAGGACTCAAACTGTGCTACTTTACAGGGGGGAGAAGGCTTTGTTGATACTGATTACTTTTCATGAATTTTTTGGGGAAACATGGTATGCACGAGAACATTTACATATCATCCCATAATAGCTCTGTTCATCACTGCTAGCTTGAGCCTTGATAAAGTACACCTTGTAACATTTGCATACCTGTCACAAAGTGATTAAACATCTTAATGAATGTATTTACAGGAAGAAGTGGTAAAATACAACAAACATTTTGCAACATCCCTTCTTTTACATTAGTATTTTTTTCCTGACAAAAAAAGAGTTCAAGATTTCTATTTTTATCTGGAGCTCTGTGAACTTCAAGATATTTTATTCAGGCTGCAGTACATCCTGTTGTATGAAGGTGAAAAGTGGCAGTGATCAAGTTTTAGACAATGAATGTTGCGAGAAAATCAATAGTCTGATTAAAAAAAGAAAGCTCAAGAGGCTTCTAACCCTAA
The DNA here is from genome assembly GCA_013398615.1 of Brachypodius melanocephalos. Taxonomy (NCBI): domain Eukaryota; kingdom Metazoa; phylum Chordata; class Aves; order Passeriformes; family Pycnonotidae; genus Brachypodius; species Brachypodius melanocephalos. The sequence goes on from VZSR01000520.1 coordinate 20,668,351, forward strand.
AAAGTTGATTTGTTACTTCACTATATCTCATTGAAAGAGCAAACTATATTAGTCTTTAGATTTACCAGGTGCATTATTCCTTGTGTAGTTTCAAACGTATCAGCAGTAATGAGAAAGAACATCTTTAGGTTAGCCCCTGTTTTCTCCTAACATATATCAGTTAGATCTGTAGGGAGAAATACTCTATACTCTATACCCTATCAGGCAGGTGAGATATAAAACCTGCCAGAACAAGGGACTTCTTTGCACTGTTTCTGACCCTGAAGATTACACTGAAAAAATCTCTGTATCAGAGGTTTTAAAAATGTACTGTTCCCAAAGAGACAATGAGAGTGAAAAAGATATTGTACACAGAGCAGAAGGGATGATTATAAGTAAAAGTATGTGTTAAAGAAAAATATGTTAAATGCTAAATACTAAATTAAAAGACAAAAAGTTTAAAATATTTATTTAAAATATTATAATAAATGACAGAGGAAATAATGATTTAAAACTTGAAAAAGCAAAAGTAAGATGTCATCTGTAACTAGCTAGAGTTTCTAATAAAAACGGATAAGAGAGGTAGGACATTTAAGGCAATATCATCTGAGAAAATACTGAAAAAAATATTTTGGGAAAGTTTCCAAATGGTGAAGCAGAATATACTAGGTCAAGGACAAAGTAATCAGAGTTTCACTGCAAAATATAGACAACTTCTGTACTAGCAGTGAACTTTTGCTGATGAACCTCTGTGGACTCTTTCAGGGAGGCAGATTTCTGGGACTCAGTCCAACAAAGCACTTATTTTCAACTTAACTTTAAACATGGAAGTCAACATGTTAGACTTAATTCATATAAAAGCATTGAGTGAATATAGCATTTATCAAGACATAGCCTGATAGCTTTTGATTTCAATAAGATCCTCCTTTGTCTTCAGATTCTTAATAAATTTAAACTGCTGCAAATCATTAAACTCTTGACTCCATTGTCTTGATACACAATGAGTAAGTGTATATGGACTACAGCCCAAAACCCCAGAGTATTTAAACACCTACTTCACTTGAACAGCATGAGCAGCTCTGGTCCCCAGTACCAAGAGAAATACATTACTATTAGAAGAAAATAAATGACATTAGAGACTAGCACACTTGATGAGAGGTATGTTTTTACATAGGGAGAAGCTAAGCAGATGAGGAGTCTGCATTTTGGAAAAGAGATGACAGAAGCATATCATAGATGTTAATAAAATCAAGAGAATAATAACAATTCAGATATCTGTATCTATATCTATCGATATCTATCTATATAATCTATAACTCTATCTATATCTATATCATTTATATCATCTATATCATCTATATCTATATCAATCTATCTATAGATAGATAGATAGATAGATGTACATATATATATAAATATACACCCAGAGAGAGAGAGATATTATAGATATATAATGGAAGAGTTACACGGTACCAATTAAATACCAGCAGCATGTTTAAAACAAGTATTATGAAATGTGTGCACAATGTGTTTTATTAAACGGTGGTGGTATTGAGTGATAGGGTCTACTAATTTTTATTGATGTGGATACAGCCTTTGGTTTGTTGATCCTTATTGCCAGACATGGAGAAGTGATACCACACTGTACTTGCCTGAGCGTACAGTCTTTTCAAATCACTGGCTCTTGGCTGCTGTCTGAGACTGTTCTCAGCTGGATTGGTCCAATCTTTTGTTGGATTTTAACTCTACAATGAATAGAACACATGTACACAACTGATTCTGGGCCCAGTAATGGGAAAGCAAGAAAGCACAATAATGCTGAAAGAGGAAAAAATCTGAATGTATCACTAATAATAAAACTCAACACACGTTTAAACAATTAGCATCTCATTCATTTATGCCAACATGAATCGAGAGGATGTTTATAAATTCGTAGTTATTCATTTATGAGTTAACTTGCTTTCACAAAGCAACATGGCATAGTTGGCTGAAATTTTAATATAGCTTTTGTATCTCATCTTCTGCTCACTGCAAAAAAAAAGACATCTTTGTTTGTTTGTCTGTTTCAGGTTTTTTGTAAACAAGAACCAATAGTCTTAAACCTGAGTACAGTGATAGAGAAACACTTTAGTGAAAAGTAATGAATAACACACTGGAGAAAGTTGTCTAGGGCAGCTTTGAGACCAGCTTAGATACTTGTTTTAACAGGTTAGTATCTAACTCAGTCCAACCGTCACTTTTCTTGTAGTTATGTAAGGATTATATATTGTTCATCAAAAAAAGGTCAAACCACATTTGAGTTAGATAAATGTGTTGACTGAAGACCTGTTTGTTATCGTTTATGAAAACTACCAATATACTAAAAAAATTCAAACAGATGTTTGCTACTTAACTTGCATATTAGATACAAATAGGCAACCTGAATGTAAGAAGAGGCTATATCTTGACATGGTTTATACACCAGGCCAAAAAGTATCCCAGTGACTTCTTAACATAGTAAACCATAATTCTTGCAGAGAATATGTGCTATAATAAAATAAATGAAATTAAGTTAAAAAATCCTAAGATAAGAATTCCTCATTCTGTTGGAATAAGTGGATATTTTGAAGCACCTTGGGAAATCTGGGATTGTGATATCATTTGCATAATGGATCATGGATTTAGTGTCTGGTCTAAGACAATTACATTGAAGGATTTCTTTCATTGAAGTAAAACCAAGCCATTGCACAACCATTTAAAAAATTATGTTAATTTTTTTCTTTTTAATGACTCCAGATTAATTTATAAATTTATTTGTAACCTCAGATTTTAATGCTGAAAACAAAGTTTATTCTTTTCACAGTTTATTAGCTATGGAAAAGAAAGACCGCAGATTTTTTTCTCATTTCTGAGACTAAATTATGTCTAAGTAGCAATACAGTGGTTTAAGTCCAGATTACTGTAATAAGTATTACTTTATTATAAATAACTGCAAATTGATTTCAATAATATGAGGCAATTCACTATTAATATGAGTTGTGATTTCTCCAAAGCAGTGGTTCTCTAAAGAAAGAAAATATGTAATAATAAAATAATAAATTAATTAAAAGTGAATCAAATCAACTGAGAAAGGACAGACTAGTAAAAAAAAAAAACAATAAAAACAAAAAAACACCCCTAACTAAACAAAAAAGCCCCAAAACCTACAAAACTGAGTAAAAACTTTAAGCATTTTAAATTAGTTATCAAGACCAGAGAAAATTAAACTATAGAACAAAACAGAATACCTATTGTGATTGAAAAAGCTGAAAAGGTAAAACTATTACACCGTGTATAGTAAACAAGATTAACAAAAAATGGAAAAATATGAAATTCAAAAAATATGTCACATATCTTAAAATTCTATACATTTTTTCTTTAAAGCTGAGTGGTTAATAATAAAAATTGCCAGTATTGTATTTCATATACATGTTAGCTTAGCAGCAAACTCATTCAGGACTTGAGAGGCTTGGCATGATTCTAGATGTGCTGCTTTGAGAGAAAAGTACCCATTTTTCATGAAGGATAATCTCTGTTGATGAAATTAATAGAGTAAACTGTATTATAGTGTATTGAATTGAGCTCTTGAGCAAGTGGTAACCTAACTTAAAGATGGCTCAATGAGAAATAATTTTTAAAATTACATCCAAAATGGAATTTGTTACAGTCTATGGGGTGATTTGACTGAAATGGAGTCATTAATATGACCCTCCACATAACCTAAGCAATGAATTTCTTCATGTACCTTAGTCTCTGAAGAGAAACAATTCAAGGAAGATGTCTTATCTACCTTTGCATGCAAGCACAACAGTTTGCCATAGAACTGCCTAGGAAGCTCCAGTTGAAGCCCTTAATAAATCACAGGGCCATTTCAGAAAGACAATTCAGTTTTTGTTTCATTTTAATTAGCTGGAAAAAAAATGAAATCCTCTTGGGAAAATCAGAGTAAAGGGAAAGGGCAAGGCAAAGAGCTGGTCAAGATTAGCTTTTAGAGCAACAGAAAGGTGAAGTAAAATGAGAAGCCTTGTCAGATAGCTAGGGAATGTGTTTTCACCGTCAAAAGTAGCTGCTAACATGAAACTAAAGCATTGCTGTCTTTAAAATACGGAAAGTTCTGCAGTCTCCACAAGGACATGTCATTGAAGAAACTGGGTAAAATCTCCTGAATAACTTCTGTGACATCAGGGAACTGTTTCCTATGAGCTTCAAAGAAAGCCAGAAATCATCATTTACTACTTAGTGTAAAACTACAGTAGCCATGTATAAGGTTTGGACTGTATTTCTGCCACTGGTAGAGTATATTTAGAAGATTCCAAAATGAAACATCAAGCAAAGGGAATGTAAATGTTATATTTAAGTGACAACTCTAACTCATTTGCATTCAAATTTTCAGTTAATTCACAACCCAATAGCACAAGCTCTCAGCTTTTTTTCCCAGACTTTTTAGGGGTTTGGTTTCATGCCACTACCATCATGAAGTCTGTATTGTATCAGCCCTCTGGTAAAGTACAAAAGAGTGCTGTGCTTTTCAGAAATTTCAGTTCATCTGCTGAGACTTGAAATGACAGGTTAGTAACAAATCCCCATGGTAATTTCATCAAAATTCCCTGTAGAAAAAATCCAGCGGGACATTTGCATTCAGGTGACATAAGACTCCAATAAAGTTCAGTCAGACATGTAATTTACTTTCAGTTTGGAGCTATAAGTGGGCAACTTTTTGAATGATACTTCATTTCAGAGATAACTGAACTGCCCAGTATGTAGTCCAGAGATGATCAGAGCTGAGGTTGTTCATCCTGGAGGAGGTTCCAGAGAGACCTTACAGCAACCTTTCTGTACTTGAAGGGGGGTGCAAGAGAGCTGGAGACCTGGAGAGGGACTTTTTCAAAGGCATGTATTGATAAGACAAGGACTAGTGGTCTTAAACTGAAAAAGGGTGGGTTTACATTAGATTTTAAGGAACAATTCTTAATGGTGAGTGTGATGAGGCACTGGAACAGGTTGACCAGAGAAGTGGTGAATGCCTCATTGCTGGATGTGTTCACAGCCATGTAGGATGGGGCTTTGAGTAACCTGTTCCAGTGGAAGGTGGCCCTACCCATGGCAGGTGGCTTGAACAAGACAGTTTTTGAGGCTCTTTCCAACACAAACCATTCTATGATTCTATAATGATCATAGAAGAAAGATTTTGCGATCATCAGTCTGTAAAGATAGTCAAGTATTTTGGAGTTTCAGGAGATGTCTGTGTAGAAATATCAGTCAACTACTCTGAAGTGTTAAATGAAATTCAAGTACATGTCATTCAAAATCATTTATTTGAGATCCTCTCATATCATTGAGATGGAGATAACAAATGGATTAACTGTAATTTTGCTAATTGGGATGCATATTTAATTTTTTCTGACATCCTATTTAAATCTCAATTTTGCCTCAACTAAAGAAAAGACTTCACCAGAATATAAAGTCCTTAATAAGCATGTTGAGCCACAGGACTCAAACCTGAAATGCAAATGTGTAGCAAATCATACTTTAGTATGAATGTGCTCAAAGCAGTGTAACCTCAGTTTGGAGAATCATGTCTGATTTAGTCCAGCAGAGGAACATTGTGGGAAAAAAGACTACCTAGACACAAGAAAAAGCAGGAATTCTGCATAACCCCATCAATCCCTAAGTTGGCTAATGCAACCCAAGAAATGGGAAAGGCTAAACATGGGCCTCTCTCTTCACAAGGTTTTGCCCCACTGAAATGCAAATCATCCCACCCACTACACGAGTCCTGGCAAGAGCAATAGCTTTTTCACTTTCTGCTGGCTTTGAGAAATACATGCTTTCATATGTCTATTTTATCTCATTTATAATTTGCATTTCCTTTTGTCAAAGTGAGTGGATTAAGTCCCACATGTGCTAATTTTAATATCTTTGTTCTTTTCTTCTTTGTGTAAGCAATGAAGAGCTCCTCTGGGCATTAGAGTTGAAAATCAATTCCTCTGAAATAATTTTAATTTCTCTGCATTTATCATGAAATAAATGAAACAGAATTTGTCTCATTTGTCTCATATACACAGCAATCAGAAGATCATGAAAGTGCATTTATGAGATTTTTCCAAATTGAATCCAAATACAAATAATTCATATCTAGGCATAACTGACCTGCATATTTTCCAAACTCTACCATGGAGAGATAAAGTAATTCTACTGTCTAATATCTAAACAAAGTGTATTACTATCCAAAGATATTTCTCCAGTCTTTATTCATAATGTCACAATTTTTTCTGTTATGTTAATTTTTAAAACATCAGTAATTGCAAACCATTTATCTTATATTATGGCTTTCAGTACAGTGGACAGTCATTTCAGTTTCTAAAGAGATCCTGATTCCACAGGGAAATATCAGAAATAATTGAGAAGACTTCTACATATAAGTGATAGAGAAGACATCTATGTTCTGAAAGGTGAAACACAATGAAAAAGCAGGTGACAGCTTACTTAATATTTACAGTTGAGTATGACATCAGACAGAAGGGTAGCACTGATTGATTTTAATGGCAAGCAGCTGAGCATGTTTATTGATTTCAGAGATCAGTTACTTCACAAATGGCAAAGACCATTAAAACACTAAAATCATAACAGTGATGATACAAAGAATAAAAAGTGACCTTGCATTTAAATCGTCTTACTCCAGGTAAAATGCAGGGCTCTCTGTATGGGAATGTACTCTCAGATGAAACTTTTTAAACATCATTATTATTTCTTTTTGTTTATTGAAAGGCAAAATCTCAAGAGTCATCCAAAATACAGGAGTCTTCATTAAGATCTCATAAATTAATTTTTTAAAATAAGAGTTTAAGAGGTAAGTAAGAAAAAAAAAATAGATGTTTTACAGACTTTTATATTTTAGGTTTAATGAAGTAATTATAAAATGGAAACCATAATGAGATGAATTTTCACCTAGTATTACTGAAGTCTTTGTAATATGGTCCCAGAAATTCTTTGCTTTCCCTTTTGACTAAGCAGATTTAAGAAAAATAAATAGAAAGCAGGCAAAAGAAAAGCAGGCAGGAAAAAATACAGCAAAGAAAGGTAAGCAAATGAAGATTAATAGAAACAGAGACGAAGAATGAACAGTGTCCTTTTTAGGTTCCTCACCTTCCTTATCAGTGCTCTTTAGATTACTTTCCTGTTAACTCAAAGTATAGTGAAGATCTTCTGGAATTTGTATTTCTTTAGAAGATGCTAGTGATATTTTTGTCATTGATTTAATTTCATTATATTTTCCATGTTACATAAGGCTATTGTAAAAACCTGAAAATTGTTTTTTCTGCATTTTTTCATGTATTCCATGTACAATATTTTTGAGTTGTCAATAATTTGTGTGTTTGTGTAGGGCTGACCAAAATTCTGTCCCTTACTAGTACCAGCAGACCACACCACAGAATTAAGTCCATCCATAAAGTCAGAATAAGTAAATGCAGTTTTCTTTACTATGTCATATGTAAGACTATTTGAGAATACGTGCATGTGACAGCTTTTCACTCAGAACTCAATCAATCCTGAATTTTTAAACTAACTCTTGCATCATCAAATGAATAACATATTTCATGTACTGCATGAAGCAAAAAATGACCATCAATTTGAGAACCACTGTTCTTTGACAGAATCTCTGACCAGAAAACCAATATACTTTTCTATCAGCTGAAGAAGACAAATTCGCCTTTTGCAGTTAAACCAGTTTTTGTTATCTATAGAATTTTCTGTAAACGGAAATAGAAATGTCTCCAAGTTTTATCAACTGTATTGAAGCTTATAGAATAAAACATCATGACTTAAGAACATAGAGAACTCTGGTTTCAGAGTTAGAAATGTTACTAACAATATCTCCAGGAAAGCATCACAATTTAGGGAGCGACTCAACTGCAACTTTATATTGAGATAGGAAATATTCTCAGTCTGTCATCAGCTCCTATAGAGTGAAACAGAAGTTTACCATCAGATTCAGGAGCCCCACAGACTAATACTAAGATATTGTTTTATACAGTTGGCATTCTCAAGAAACACTGAACCTGTTTTGTAAGGGTGTGAACAGAATCTTTGGTTCCACAGGGTAAATCACTTGTAGGCCAGAGCAGAGGAATGTGATGTATTATTAAATGTTAGAGTCAGCAGTGTCATCACACCTAGCAGGCAGCAGTGGAGCAGCCAGCTAAGGAAAGCTTTAAGTAATCTATCAAATAAGAAGCAGATATATGATAACAGCTGTCAAAGCTGCAATTTAAGGTACAGACAACTGTGTCTACTGTTGCAATTATAGTCATAATAAACATAGAACCACTGGCTGCAGTGGAGTTGTGCCAATTTGAAGTATCCAAGTAAATGATCCACAATTACTGTATCATATCAACACATTGATATGTATATTAAGGTAGCTATACATAAATATAAATTTTATGCATTAGTCTACTCAAGAGAGAAGTGGTTAATTCAGAGGTTGCAGAATCCTTAACCCATCAGGCCATAATATTAAACTGATTAACACCTTCTGTCAATAATTAGAAAAATACGTATTGTTGTCAGCGTATGTTTGAGTTTGTGTGTTTCCTCCAGCACCATGTTTAATGAAGCCAAAGCACTTAAATCAGCACACAGCATCCTGCACTTAGGAGAGGTCAGAGCTCCTCCTGAATTTTACAAGAAGGCAGCATGTGTGCTGTTACCTCTTGTCCTCTGTGGCAAGTTCAAGTTCTAGGGGGATCTGAAAACCCTGAACCAATATTGCTCACAGAAGTATTTTGGTAACTGCAGGAAGTTCTGGCTGTTGCCCTCTCTGACACATCTTTGAAGAAGCCATGTGTTGCTCACAGACAGCTAATGTTCAGGTGTCAGGAAATACCCATTCTGGGAGCAGCCTCTAAATGTAGAGTCACCTTTTCCAGAAAAAGCTAGATATTTAGAAAAGGTTTTGTGTAAGGCCTAAAGTGTAACATCAAACAGGCATGGACTCTAGGTAACTAAAAAATAAGCAAGATGGTAACAAAGAGGACAGTAGTTTAACCTACATTAAAGAGAAAACCTGAAAATCGTGGATGCTTTATAGTCTTCCCAGTGGCCATGAATATTCTAGAAAATACTGCTGGAAAAAGAATTTTCTCTTTCACTCAAAGGGTTTTTGTGGCAAGAGAAATAAGATAGAAATACCCTTAATCACAAGAAAGAAAGAAAGAAAAACAGCGAGCTTAGCAAGAAACAAAGGGCCAGATTTTGATCTGGTATAAATCAGATGTTAGATGCCTGCCCTGGGGCATCCTGTGTCGTGTGAGAGAGCTTGAACAGTACCCAACTCCCTCCCTGTGTTTGCATGTAACCCCAACTGTAGCTCTGTGGAGCATTTTATTGCAGATTTCAAACCTTTGAATACTGAAAAAACGCTATGTGGAAGCAAATCTGGTTTCATAAGGTTTTGTATGATAAAAATAGAGTGTATTCTATAATGTACCTGACCAAAACAGTACCTGCTTTCTACCTACGACCAATGTGACTATCACTCCCTGCCAACGGAGCATTATGCAAAGTAAAAGCCAGAAAAATCTGTGGAGATAGAAGGAGTAGAAGTCGTATGCCAGAAACCTGCTTTTTTTGATTTATTTGATTTGACCTTCGCAAAAACAGCAAGCAAGAAAACTATTTTTTTTTTTACATCAAGTCATTGTGGACTGATTGCAGTAGTCTGAAAGAAACAATAATTGATTTCAATAATTAATTCCTTTTGACTAAAGCAATGTTGCTGTTTATGCACTCTTCCTAAGGCCAAGTAAAAAAGAACTTTTAGCCAGGAGTGCATAAGCAGTAATGTTACTTTAGGGAGCAGAAGTCCCCTAACATACTGCTGATTTGGGAAAGGCTTTTTTTACCCCCAGGCTATAAAATTTTTTTTACATTCTCTCATGTTGCCTCAGGATGACCCTGAGATTCTCTTAGATTTATAAAACACAGGAAACAAAGTAGTGTGCTATTTTGACAGCACAGAAAGAGACACAAAATTTAAAAATATAGTTTCTACCAAGTTGAAAACATTGAAATATCCTTCCAAAAATATGTGGGAGTGCTGTAATATTCATTTGAGAGCAGAAATAAAAACATTCAGTGAGGAATTTCTTTCAATTTTTTTCTTATTTTTTAATGAGACCAGAGTTGTCTTTTACAACATTATTATTATTATCTAGGCAGATTAAGTACACAATGAAAAGCAACTTCCCGTTACCAAAGTTATAACTTTTTTCCTCAATTTTCATGGCAGCCACACTGATATTCATGATGCATGGTTTACCAGGAGTCTACCAAGCAAAATTTTTACAAGAATTACTTTTTTAAAAGACTGTCTTATTCTTAACATAAACTCTGCCAAATTCATATGAGGGGCTAGCCAATTTCACACCAAAATGATTTTGCTCAGCTTTTTGTATCTTGGCTGTATCGCAGTCTGGGTTTCTTTACTTGTCTGGAATTTATTGCCTAAATCTGCTGTAATATCAAAGTTTTATTATTGGTGTTACTCCTATAAAAATGACATACCATAATATAAAGCAGTACCTTATTATTCACATTGATTCTGCATTAACTCCATGCAGGTAAAGAACTTGACCTGGTGTGACTCCACTGGTCCCTTGGTGATCAGATTCCTGCTATATAGATCAGAATTAAAGCAAAACTAGACCAGATGTTTTTTACTATTAGATAGATTAGCCCAAAACTAAAATTAGGAAAACATACTGGGTCTGATTTACTGTCAGTATATGATCTGTTGCTGCAGAGGGAGCAGTAGATAGTGGAGCAGAGGCAAATGGCAATTTATTAATGCAGGCATGGGAGTCCCATACCCTGACCCCTGACTGCTCTAAAAATGCTGAACAGAAGGGCCCAGTCTGGTGATGAAAGCTGGTTTTTGACAGTAAAGCCTCAGTAAAAACAGCACAAAATCATTTTTTAAATAGTGCATGAGAAAGTTCTGGTGGAAATACTTACCACTACAAAAAAATTGTTTGTCTACATATATATAAACACATATAATTTCAAACTCTGCCTTGAATGTTCCCTTGAAAAGATTAATATACCTGAAGCATTGTGTTGAGTTACCAGAAAGAAACATCCATGAGATTCTGTTCTTGAGTAACAAGACCCTTCTTTTTCACTATGCAAACTGGCTTTTGCCAGTGCTGTTCTGTTCTTTGTTTCGAATTAAAAAAAAAAAAAAAACAAAACTTTCCATAGAGTATTCCCATTTGGCATAACTAAATTACAGCATGAAAAGTTCATGCTCTGAGACAAACTATCATAAAATTTCAGGAATATAAGGGATTTTGTCACAACCTGCATATTAAGAAATCCTTACATTCATATAGCAACTGCAAAAGATTTTCAAGATGTGTTAACAAGCCTTAATCAAGATGCCCAGAATTCTGTGAGAAGAGCAAAGATGATCATTAGAACTTTTCAAAGCTTTTCAGTCAAATATTTTATTCACCAAAAATGTAAATTTAGGTGAACTGACAGAGTTTGTGGATTCAGTTGCATATGCTGGAAACTGTATGTCTATGGGAAATTGTGTATTGTGAGACTGTTTTCAAAAATTTGGAATTTAAAGAAAAATATACAAAATTACATGAAGCTGATGTTGGTTTTGAACAAAATTAATCTGGAGAATTCTTATTCATCAGGGCAAGGACACAGAAGTTAATGGTTGTAAAAACTTATTCTATTTTTGCACTGTGATGACTGAAGCAAAAAGAAAACCAACCATGTGGTCTATTAATATCTCTGTTTTGTGCATGACTAAAATGAAGCCTTACATATGGTTTTATGACATGACCAGTCAGGAGCAAAGTGAAGGGTGAAATTAAGTTTTCTTTTAGTAATGTGCTGGTTGGTTTCCTGGTTGGTTTCCTATTGACTCAGAAAGCACATTATCCTTCACAGCAGCAAGTATTGGATCCTGAACATTTAGTATTTTTTTTCTTTTTTAGGGCACACCAATATCAAAGTAATTTCTGTCAGTGTTAGGTGACTGTAGAATCATATTTTCGATTATAGCAGTGGCATGAACTGTCCACATACCATCTCAGGAACATTGCTGCTTTATTAATCATCTCTCCAGTATGGAAGTAGCACAGAAACATTTAACCAGGGAGTCTTATTTCTCAGGAATCTGGGTTAAAGAGCTGACCACAACAAGACTTGTCAGATAGCAGCAGTGATTGCAGCAAGTACTGCAAGGTAATTTCAAAACGTACACTTAAGGACTCTGCAGCTCTTGTTTAAAATCTGTCTTAGAGCAGATGGGGAATACTCTCTCAGGAGTACATGTTCACTTCTGAAAGTGTGACAGGCATTCCCAAGTGCTACTTCTTCTGGGACTCTGCCTTTGAGCAAGAAAACCCCTAAAGTAAATGGAGGCTGTTGCTCTCCAGTTACGTCTCCACTTTGTGGTCATCTACCTACACACATCTGCGTATTTGAGGCAGTTCAACATATCTGGGCATTGCTGTGCTCTGCTCTGTGCACTCACACACTGCCTTGCTGGCCTAGCTGAAATGAGGGATGTCCAAAGAGGTGCATCAGCCACCATGTCAGCCCCAGCGAGCTGTCAGTTTCAAGCCACTTCTGCAAACAAGCTTTTTATTTCATGATGTACATGTATGCTCTGTTGCTGTTTTCTTTCACACATGCTTCCACTGGAAAGTGAAGAGAAGTAGTTTTTGAGGGAATTATGGTAAGAAAGAAGCTGGTGAATCAGTTTTCTGTTTGCCTCCACCAGTATTCCTCACATATTCTCTGTCCCACCACACCTGCAAATGAGCAGTGATAACGTCACGACTGCCAACTTGCTGACTCTCACCTCATCTATCCCTTTGTCTCTTCATCCACAATTCATCACACCTCATCTTATTTTTTATTTCAGGTTCACTGAAAAATTTTAAGTGTGTTCTCCACAAGATCTCTATAAGATCATGTCCAAATTTTACCCGTATTTAATGTAACATTAATGTGCGCATTTATGGCTGTACATAAATGCAGTGTGCATTTTTGCTGGAACACAACATGCAGGAAGAACATTCTACACCTGGTTAGATCTAAAGAATTCAAAGAGCCATAGTATGCAATGTTAGCAATATATTAGGATAAATATTAGAGAGGTTTTTTGCCATTTACAAAACTATAGAGATAAGTGTTTCAGAAACACAGATTAGTGCATTGGAGGCTTAAGGAGTCAGAGAAGCTACTTAGGGAGATGTTTCCTCATTGAAAATGAGCAATGAGTGATGCATTTTCTTCCTGTGCAAACCAACAATTCTGTTAGTCTTGCTTTGCACACCTTTGGAAGTTTAAACAAAGATTAGACAGAGAACTAGAAAGGGGCTTTTTGCCTTTATTGCTGGCTGCTGGTATCTTAAGTAAAGTATTCCGGCTGATATTTCCCAACTAAGAGACTCAAATTAAAGAGATTTGCTGACTGTTAGTTCCATTTCCACATCAGAGGGAGAAGCAGCGTGACAGGCTCCTCATCACAGCAGCGCAGTTTTGGCCAAGCTCCAGCTGAACGGGGGCTGACTTAGATCTCAGTGGGTGGTGGCCATTACACATTTTGGGGAGGCTATTTAAAACTGGCATGTGAACTAGTTCTATCAGAGAGGAGAAAGTACAGGTAGTAAAGTCACCCTGTGACATCTGTCCTCCTGCTGTGGGTTAACTGAGAGAAATGAAGCTGTGTCTGAAGCACAGAACCATTCACAAGAGGGAAATAAACTGAAACAAATTGGAGATAATTTGATGTTCTTAAAATCGGAACAATTACATCAAGAATTCCTATGTAGTAGGATTTGCAAAGGGCTTCTGCTGTGACTAAGCATTTGGCAAAACAATAAGATTCGTGAAGATTATGCCAGAAAGATTACTGCTACCCTTTAAACTGATTGAGGATATCAAGTAAGCTTTTTGACAGGCAGTCCTGAAAATTATGATCATTTCTAGTTAAAAGGAATTCTGGAAATCAAATTTGCCCTAGTTTTCTAGTTCATTAGAAAAGTAGCTTATAGAAAAATAGACTCAACTAGGTGGAATATTTTTAAAATATAAATGTTCCTCAGTGTATAATGCCTAGAATCATCATCCAATGCAAACTCTCTCTGCTATTTACAACAAGCTACAGGGCCAGGAAGAGTACTGCTTATTCACTGGTGGTAGTCAAAATCAAATGTTTCCTAGTCCAGTTGCCATAGAACATTTCAAAAGACACACAACACTGTTATGAAGTCGCAGAAACATAAAATCAGCTTTTTTCAATGTGTTCTAATGTTCACTAACATGTACTCCACATTTCTTTGAACTTACTGTGAACTCACTATGAATTGCATAGTAAGAAAACTAGTACTGTAAGACAAATTACTGATGATAGCTGCTATTAACCATTAAGGGGAAGTAGTCTGTTACAGTTTTACATTGTTCAACCAAGAACAGAAACATAATTTTCTTATCAGTACACTATTACTTATAAATTGTACACAAATTTGTCACAATGCTCTGTGCTAAAATGAAACCAAATGTACTCTTTCATCTTAAAGGAATCCAAACTCCAGAACCGTAGGTGACAACTGCAACATTTACTGTTAGCAAGTATTACCACAAAGCACTTGGAGATGAGGAAAGCAGCTGTGGGGCAAAACAACTTAATAATAGATTATTGGTAGGGATTCCAGTGAAAGAATGGGAAAAAAAATAGGATACTGAAAAAAAAAATCAATAAAGTGAAAAAAGCATGTTTTTCTATGAAGATAGCAGGTACCAGGTGAGGCTATTGATAGTACCACTAATAAAAATGCAAATAAAAAGGAATTTGGCCAGCTAACAAATGAACTAACAGATACCAAAACATTAATAACTGATAGCTAATTTGAAAGTAAAGATATCACGAAGAACTGAATGCAAGTGGAAGTATGTTAATATAAATATAGACGTGCATTTTTCTGCTGAAAATCTAAGCAAATGGTGTAAAAAATTAATGACTATTAATAAATACTTAAACACATGGCCAGTTATGACAGAGCCCAGATTTAACTGCAGTCAACATCACAATGCAAACTTGTGGTGTGCACAGTCATCAGCTATCCCTAAACAGGACAATTACTGCTTAAGTAGACAATATGAGACAAACAGCTCTTGGCCAGATGGTCCTTTCTGTGGAAATGCAACACAAACTATGGAAGAGAAGACTCCAAATACTGAACTGGGTAGTACCATTCCACAACAGTGTTAAAATACTTTAAAATGTTGAGGAAAAATGACTCGGTTTGCAGCTCAAGTGCATAAAATGTATGACTAACACTGCTGCACCTTGAGTTATTTGTGAAATCAGTGGTACAACTTTTATCTGCTTATGTGTAAGGCATAAATCTAGTTCCTGTTCAGCTGTCTTTCTTCTATCTGAGAGTAGAGCAAACAAATGCTCTCTGGGTCTGCAGGTAGTTTTCCTTATGGGAGACTCTTCAGAGTCATTGAATTTCCTGCACACAGAATCCGTTATTTCACTGTTAGTGATTGCACAGTTTTCTAGAAATGGACATTTCTGCTGTTTGCAAGTATTGAAACTGCAGGGATGTGAGCTTATTAATGTCCAATCATACCTGAAAATAATCCTTCTGAAAACCCCTTAGAGTTCATGACATTTCAGTTTTGCTGTACTATCAATATCAGACTTCAGTTTGATGTCATCAAAACCATTTTCATTGGTGAAACTACTGAAATTAAAGAAAAGGTTGCTACCATGTATGCAGCAGTAAACATGTTCTCAGTTATGTCCCACAGTTGTACTATTGGAGTAGGACCGAACATGATCATAACCAACAAAGGAGCTTAGTTTCCTGGATATTCAGTCTTTAAACAGCGAGGCTTATGTATCATGTCAGATGCCGTGATGGAATGTGGGCATTTCTTCCACACAGGGAAATGACAGGAAAGGGTTGTCTAGGATGTATTTTATTATAGTTAGCACAATTCACAATGTAATCAATTCTGTATTCTACATCTCTGGTAAGTATAGAGAAGACACAAATCATTTTGTCTTTCTTTACACAGTTGTTTCTTGTATTTATTATTCACTAATTTGCAGATTTTTGGCTATATAATGTTTTCACAACAATTATTTGTAGTTTTGAAAACTAATTGGGAATTTGAGACAGGTTATTCTATTTTCTCACATTAACAATAATATCTCATTATAAAATGGTTTTACAGCTGATGTTGCCAGAAGTTTTGCTGTGTTATTTTGAATTGACAAATAATTAGAAATTAATTTTTTGCTTCTTTTACATATGAGAAATAAAAAAGCAGGATGACAAACAACATAGCTTGGAACACCTCCCCCTTCCTCCATCTTCACCCAGCTTTACATGTTGAACACGATGCCATATGATCTGGAATATCCCTGTCATAAGCTGGGGTCAGCTGTGTCTTATCCCAATTTCTTGTGCATTCCCAGCCTTCTGGCTGGTGGAGTGAGAAGCAGAAAAGGCTTTGGCTCTGTGCAAGCCCTGCTTAGCAGCAACAAAAACATCCCCATATTAGCAGCACCATTTCCAACACAAATGGAAAACATAACCCATGCTAGCTACTGTGAAGAAAATTAACTCTACCACAGCAAAACACAGCACAGTGGGAAATTTTGAGTAGTTAGTTATGTCATTCTTTTGAAGTTTTCTCATTTTTTCATTCAAATATAATTAATATCATAATTTTAAACATTTTGTCTATTTAATAGTATCATCTTAGCAAAATCATTGTGATTTTATCTTTTCTTCTGCATAGATTAATTATTTTTTTTTTTAATTTCATGCACAACACTTGACATCTGATTGAATTCTCTTCAGGTTTCCTTCATTAAACATTGCATGAGTATTTTACATTAAACCTGTTAGTTGTCTCCTGCAATTAGTATTGGCTGTTTGTTCAATAGAATACATTGGTGGTTATCAATGATTTCTAATGCTATCTTAATACTGATATGCTGCAGATACTAATGGCAGACATCAATCACAATTCTGGCTGAAATCTCTCCATTTAGTCTTAATAAAGAAAAAGCTAAATTCTCTCCTGTTTAATGATTGAAAAAACAAACTTCAATTATCAACCAATACATCAAATCTTTTGTTAGTAATGAATTAAATGAGTCACTGGTTAAAATTTAAGGATAGGTTTGGATTTGGATTTCCATTGTAGGTGTATGTGTTTTTAAGGAACAGTGAAACAAAATAAAGTAGATATTGCAAGAGTGCAAAGTACAGAGTAGGCCACCACAAAAAACAGAAAAAGGATAGTTCCCTTCAGGCAAGTTTGTTCTTGGTATAAAAGAAGGTTCAGAACAATGAAAATTTTTCTTAGCGTTTCTTTATGTTGTGTTCACAAAAAACAAACTTTCTGTGCAGTTTTAACAAATAAATTTGGCTAGAGCCAATATATCTCCCTAATCCTCATCGGTGTATCCTTCTGATGAAAGCAGAAAAAAAGTTGAAAGCCCTTGAATATTAGCTAATCAATAGAGCTTGAAGAAGTTACCAAAATGTGGTGCTGTATGTTGTCTGTTAGAAAAAATGTAAGAGCTCTGCAATATTTTCTGCTGGGCAACATCTCAAAGAAGAGTGAAAGAAAAAAAATTGCAAATGACAAGAAAGGTAATCAAGTGTTGTACTGAAGTCTTATAACACCAGACTCCTTGAGAAGAATCTGTTTCTTGAATAAAATCTGAAAAACTGGTACACCACTAAAGACATCAGGTATGTGAAAACAAAGTTTCAAAACCACTCAAACAAAATGGGTTAGAGAGACTCCAAAAACTTGCAGACTCAATAATTTTTGAGAAATACAGCTATATGGTATTTTGACTAATTATGGTGTTGGGTAAAAACACTTGAATTTTGAAATAATTAGACCAAAGACACTTTTTATCACTGTGCCAAAGTATGATTGACTGCTCTTTATTGCATATGAAGGATGGATTTTACATTTTTTATGTAGCTAACACTTCATAAGGATTTCTACTGAAATTGATGTCTGAGCCCTAAGTGTGCTTGATGTGGAATGCATAGGGTATTTATGGATCATTACACCCAACCAAACATATCAGTTATACTCTTGGATGCCAAAAGTATGTTTTAAATATATGAAAAATACCTGAACAGTATAAACATTGGGAATTTGTCTGCTTTTTCCAATGGGTCTAATAAAAGACAACATGACCTGCTTTGCTAGTATCTTAATATTATTGTGTCTACAGTAATGTCAATAGGAATAGCTAAACATAAATGCTGTCATTGTACCTCTCCTGTGAGGATGAAATAGCCAAATATTTACACATTTGACATTTTCTTTACATATTTGTGCTTTGCCCATTTTGAAAATTAAAATATAAACATTCTGGTAAAAAAATCTGTTCTCCCCATCATGCCACAGAGTCAAAGTCTAAATCACTTTTGCTTTGTTTGGTGTGTACATGCGTGTATAAAATACACTAAAGGCCTTTGTTTTACTGTATCCTGAAATTAAAAACCATGCAGTCTCTGTAATTACATTGTCCTTTGCCGTCTCTTTAAAAAAGAAAAAGACTGTGTTCAAATTTTCCCCCTGTTTTATTTGCACCCTATTAACAACTGTTACTAGAGCTTTAATTATGCCCCTGTGATTGCAGAGATGCGGCTGACTTGTGTCATTTTCCTCCCAGGGGATGCTTTATAATTACCAGCATCCATCGTGGCTGCCTGTAAGCTGATGCTTTTTTATTACCAGTTCAATAATCACTGCATCCTTGTGAACATCTGCTCTACAAGCCATGCATCGGAGGTCCCAGCGCCTGTCACTCGATGCTCCCTTGCTGTGGCGACCCTTTTGCCCTCACCTTCAGTTTATATCTAATTTGCTTAGCAGAAGCTTCATCCAGATTGCCTCACAGGAACACAATTAATGCTCCAGATTTGCAAACAAAGAAATTTTCCCCCCTTTTTTTTCTTTTTTTTGTCTTATTATCTTGATGTCGTATCCTATAATTTGTATTCACAGCAGGGTGAATCAATATAAATCCCAGGAAAAAATATAGTATTTGGTTGGTTATCTAGCTTTATAATGAAAAGTAGGTAAGTGATGGGGATTTTTTCTCCATGAACATCCATATAGTATTCTCAAATAAAAGATAAATATCAGGGCTTTCTGCATATATTTTCCTACAACAAATGTAGAAAACAAGGAAATGTTTTCCGTATAATAATTTAAATGTTTTCTAATTAAGAATTCTTCCATAGAATGATTTAATAGGCAGGAAATCACTACTTTTATAAACACATAACTGTTCATGTATGTTTAGATTTTTCTGTGGAAGTACATGGATTCTGAGTGAATGCGTTTTGCTGAAAGAGGGTTATTGTTAGTTGCAGGTACAGGTCATGTGGAGAAGTCCAAAGTAGCTGGAAACACCATCAAGTTGTCTGACTGGCTCTGTAACTCTGTGATAAACCCTTTAAGTCATGCAGATTTCTGCCAACATATATTTTTAATTTTTAGCCTATCTTATCAGGCCTTCCATAGCCAGGCAAGGTACAACACGCCTTTAAATGAATTGCAGTGAATAATGTATTGTACAAAATCAGTAATGTTAGCGTTTCTCTCTACATGATGCTGGAACTTATAAGTCTCTGATTAAAGATTTTCATCCAACCTACCAAAATTCTAAGAGCAGCGAACACTGATATTATCTCTTAGAAAGAAGGATGGCAGAAAATTAGTAAGCACCACACATCCATTTTGAAAGGCAGTAAAGTACTAATTGGAAACACATACTTCTACTTCGTGGCTGTTTCTCTAGAGTTTCTGATAATTTCAGCCTTGTTTCTTGTTAAAGACATCTATTTCAAATAGCAGCATGATCAATGGTTGTGAAACATCATTTGGTATGTTTCTACAGAAATGATCTAGATATTAATTTATTTAAAGGTTTGAACACTGCCTACAAAGGGCTTATTAAAATTCCTGTGAGCCAGTTAAAATACATAGAGCTATAACTTGTGTGTCTGGGATGGGCCTGGCCACAAGCTAGAATAGAAAACTTGGGAGTCTGTCACCATACAGCCACAATCCTGCATGGCAGTTTAGAGAAGTTTGAAACAGAGAGAAAGTGAGGGAGGCTTTTGTGAGTACTTGCAGGAAAACACAACCTCATAATATCCACCCAGATTGTGTGATACATGCCTTGTCTACCTATGCATCAAAATTTTCTGCCAATTAATTTGTTTAAATTCTGTCTAGACTGGATCTGGATGAGGGAGGGAGATTTGAATTACCTGTGTGAATGTCTCTTATTTAAAAAAATTTAAAAATAGAAGAAAAAAAATTTGGATGATGGAGTATACTACGTCTGACTCTACATACTTCATGGCCAATATGGTGTGTGACATTAAAAGTCAGTGGTCAGGATATTGTCATGTACTCTGGTAGCCAGAGGTCATAGGGCTCCCAAGTACAAGACAGAGATCATCCCAGCCCCTGTCTTCATCCACTCCAAAAAGCACAAGGGAAATGGAGTTCTGCTCTACACCCAACACTTCCAGACTTTCTGCTCTATTTCACCTCTAGCAGGAAATCTAGAAGGGCGTAGTGTACCTATATCAAATATGCAAAAAAAAAATATTCAAAAAAAAAAAAAAGAACAAACCACCAAAAAAACCCCAAAACAAAGATAAAACCTATGATATCAAAAACATGGCTTAAGCTCAGCCATGGCACTCCAGAGACGGCTCTTTCTCGTTTTGTCCCTGCCTGGAGGAACCTGACTCAAATCTGAAATCAAGCAAGGGACCTGCCTTGAAGGGAGATCTAAAAAGCTCACCAAGGTCTGATTAGACCACAGAGCTATCTCAGCATCACTCATGGCCCTCCCCTGATCAGGAAGAGTGGCTCCAGGGCTGTAATTCACTCCTGGTGGGCATAACCCTGCGTTCCTTGCCAAGTCTGAAAATAGAGCCGTGCTAACGGGTACCACAGATGCTCTGGCTGCCAGCTGCCACTGGTGAGGCGTAAATCTGTCTTTGTCTCTACTAGGTGGTCTGTCTCCTTGTCTCTTCATTATGTTCCAAAGGGAAAGCCTTTTCTGTGACCCAAAAAAAGACACTCAACAGTCTTAAAGAAACAGCATCCTGGTCTTGTGTTGAGAGGCAAGAAGAAGCTCAGAGCACCTCTCCTCCAAGTAGGATTGCAGTGCTCAGCTGAAACTTTATAGCCTTTGGGTTAAAGACAGCAGAGAAAAAATGCTTTCATTAACTTATCTATGGAAAGACCTTGTCTGTATTAACACTGGTATTTAACACTTTTTATAGACCCTAAAGTGCAGAGTTTAGTCAGCTAGTTACTCGAATAGTTTTTCACCCTGTGTTCTCCAGGATGAAACAGTACCCAGGATTTCGATGCTATCTGTAGATGTCACCATGAGTACCTCTCTTGCAGGAAATAGATTTTTTTTTTTAAATTTAATGCTCAGCTTCATAAAAATTTTCAAATTAGATGATTGCTCTTGCATAATCTTGTTCTTATGCAAGATATGTTACACGATGAAACAGGATTTATCTTTCTAAAAATTGTGACTTTTTAAAAGCTGATGTTTTCTCTTTGGCTTCACGTTGTTAAGGGCTTCAACAAAAGCAGTTCTTTATAACCTTTTAATCTATCTTCCATTAGGGAGATGTTTTTACTATGACTGCAATTCATATACTTGGAAGTCACGTACATGAAGCCACTTTTCCAGAAGACATAAATCCCCTTGAAACCAGTTGGACATAGAGAATTTATTATTTGGCTAAATAAAATTACAACTTTAGAATCCTAAGGATAAAACAAATAGTGATGAGTCATCAGTCTGCATTTCAATTTCAGAAAAATTGTTTTTAAAGGTGATTACTAGATTTATTAATTAATCTTTTGCCATCAGAACTAAGAAATGGAAAATATTCAAGACCAGAATAAAGTTTCACAGTTTGATAAGGAACTAACAGAACTCAGAGAGCCATGAGGTGTGACTGATCTCACAATAATTGTTGGATAAGTGGATACTAGTCTTTAACAAACAGAAGAATATAAGCTCTTAGGTAATACCTCATTTCTATTACCAAACTCTGGATAACAAATTAAAATTTATTTTGGTAACTTCCGAAGGTAAGTCTGTTCATTATAGTTAAAAGAGTTTTATGCTCTAGTGGACTAAATATAATAAAATTAACAAAATGCTGAGTTATAGTTGCTAATTTGATATTTAATTAATGTAGCTTTTCTTAGGCAAGCTACACATATTTCTTTTATTTAAGTTTTTGCTGCTCACCAAAAAAATGTATATGGCTCATAAGCACTCACAGCACTTCTTTATGTCAGGTGTTGTGATAATAAGCAAAAATGTGCTTAGTTTTTATTAGAGTCCTCCTAAAATTCTTAGTGAAACATGTTCCATTTATTAGATTCTATTGATCTTTAATTTTTAAAAAGTACTTTGGAGTAAGATAAACTGAATTGCTCTCTAAGAAATAACATTACATATATAATTATTAGTAAACAGAATTAATAATTTGGAGTTAGATGTTGGAAACACTGATTTGGTGCACAGACTTAATATGGTAACCCATTTATAATATTTGTTCTTGTTTCTTCCAATTTGAATATATGTAAATTATTTGTAAAGCAACTTCTTCAAACTTACAATGCAAGTGGGCCACACATATTTATAAGAGAGTTTATTGACTTGCATGAATAATTGCTTTAATAATTTATTAGAGATCTTTGAAGATGTGACTGTTAAATTTCTTACAGGATATATGGCAGATGGGTGCTCTTCAGAGTATAAAAATTATTTGGAAGTAGTAACACTGTGATGCACATACACACAGACAAATAAATGGAGAGAAAGCAGCATGGAGTGTAACAAGGATAATGAACACACATGCACGATTTTAGAAAATTTGGTCTTACAAAGTAAATTTTTTAAAATGGTAAAAATACTACATCTAAAGACCCACAGAGGCTGCCTGAGAAGACATCCTAATTTCATAAAAATAATTGGAAATTATTCACTAGATATCATCAAAGACTTGAAAAATGTAGTATTAAACAATTTTCCATAGGATATATGAATAAAAAAAAATTAGGTACATAATAGGAAGTCAGATTTAATTTACCAATATGAAATAATTGTTATAGAACTAACTAGATAGTGAATGTTGTGCAATGTGAGCAGTGATAGCTGTTAGCAAATAAAAAGACTGAAAGTTGCCAGAGAAAAATCACTACCATGATTTTACTGTAGACAATGTCTAAGGATAGAACACAAAGAGAATACCACGGGAAAAAAGTTTAGTAAACAAACAAAACTTCAAAGCAGAACTTTTTAAAAAATATTTTGTTCATTTTAGTCATCTCTTTTTAATTAAATGCCCCAATGATAGCTATGTCCCTGTCTTTTAGGTGAAAACAAACAGAGGGATAGGGCATCTTTCTGTAGGTAAATAGGTCCTAATGGGAAGAAAGACCACAAGGCAATAGAGACAAGGCAGTACATTTCCTGTACTCTGAAGAAAATTAACATAATAAAGAAGGAAATATAAAAAAATGGAAATCATATTATGAATAAATCGTGAAATAATAGCACTGAATTAAAGCCTATGCACTTCTGAAGACATTTGGAGAATTTTCTTTTTTCAAAATGTTGTTTCATTTCCAACTGTATCTGAAAATTTCTGATATCACAAGAAAATCTTGAGCATCTAGTACAATGTTCAGTATTACACATGCTACATTTCTTTTCATAAAGCCAGTTTATTCAATGAGCTTGAAACAGGAAGGTATCTATATTACATACAGATAGGGACATATTTCTAATTTATTGAAGGTAATAATTATCTGTCTACTGACTCAGATGTGCTTTTGATCAGGCCTTTTGATACTCTTTGCTTTCTTGTACTTTGTGCATGTAACTATTGGCTGCTCTCATTACTTTTATATAAAGATCTTTAAAGAATTCTCCCTCTAGATGAATTATTTCTCTTTGTAATATATGGAGACAAATCCGAGTTTATTTAACTTAGAGCAGTGTAATGTCGATCTTTTTTCCAAAAGTGCTGTACAAACACAGTTATGACAAGTCCTCACGTTACTTGAATAAGTATTTAGATGGCTGCTCTCTGCAAAACACGCTAATACATACAACATTTGACAGCAAATAAGTAAAAAAGCAAATTTGTAACATTTTTCCTCTCAGTTAAACATCAATTTTGGAAAAATAATACTTTTCCCATTTTTAAGCTGAAGAGAAATTTTTCTCATCTACAAAGACTCATCTGGTTTTAAGTCAAAATTACTCCCCTTTGTCAGAAAACAGATCTCATTCTAACAATACATATGTCTTTATTTCTGCAAAACACTGAAAAGGGTTGTAATCTGAAGGCGGGATATTCTAGACTATATTTTCGTTGAGTGATTTATTCATCCATTTTTCAGAGCATCTTACATGATTTTTCTTTTTTCTTCATTAGAAAACAACCTCTTTTCATAAAATGATTATTCAAATGTTACTTAAATTTTATTAAAAGCTTTTCTTCTTCAGTGCAGTACATATCTCCTGTCCTAAAAGGGTAGAATACTTTCTAGAAAATTTGTGGTGAGTATCAACTGTGTTTTCAGCAGCTCATTTAGAAGCCATTATCCATGAACTTTGATGATATTTCTCCAGCTTTTGAGAGTGTCTTTAATTGAGCACCAAAACTCAGACCAATAAAAGTATTTATATGACAGATTCCCAGGATATGGATAAGTAAGGTTCTGTAACAACTCATAAAATTTAAAACTGTAGTGAGAAATCAGTCACATGAACATATAAAAGCATCCTTTACATGAAGATTTTGCATGTTAAAGTACTGACAGTATAAACCCCAAACCTCTTACAGTAAATCAATTAAAATCCAAACAGTTTTGCTGAAATATTACAGAACTACAACAGAGTGTGTTCCAGTGTCTTTTCTTAAAAAATAAAAGTTGGTTTGGTGGAAGAAAGGGAAGCATTCAGAAAAGCAGGAATTAAATATGGCAATGCCCTAGCCAGAGCTTGGGAAAAAAGCAAATTACATTAAAATTTCTAAAAACAAAAAAAAAACAAACAAAAAAAAAAAGACTTCAATATATCTGGGAGTTTTAGTGAGAGGAGAGCATAAAGTTTGTGTTCATGTTTCATGACCCTTTCAAAAAATTATATTCTTTTCTTCCTTCTCCTACCCCCAAAAATTAAAATCTGTGAGCTTTTACCGTGCATTGCCTGCAGTATTTCACAGATGTGCTGGTATAGCGGTTTCGTAACTGCAATTTGAAATATTTAGATATTCATCTTTTCTGGAACCAGACATTTAGATCTTGTCCATGTTAACTCAGGTCATTAGTTTTCAAAAGTGGATGCACTGAGTGCAATGGTAATGACAGTGTGTAAAACTGAATAAAGGTATGACAAGTGCAATTCCAAAATAATTGCAATTAACAAAAGAATAACAACAAATAATTTGTTGTTTTTAGGAAATTTCAGGAAAAAAGTTGTCTAATTTTTTGGCAGTCTGCAGCAGTTTCTGCACAACCTGGAAAACTACAGCGTTTTAATATTGCAAAAATACTCATTTGATCACCAAAATGAACAGTAACTATGAGGTAACTAGGCTATCTATACAAAGTACAATCACACAAAATTAAAAAAACAAAAAAACTTTTCACATTCTCTTAATTTACTATGATGTTGCAAAATAGGATTGTGTCACCAATGAACCAAGCACTGTATAAACCAGCTGAGTAGTTTTAAATGCAAGCCAACACTAAGAAAATCTTGACTATACTGTTTTGCTACCGACACCAAACAATCTGCTTTTTTCATCAGAGCTATCATTCCACTTTCTTAATAAGCTGTAGTAGCTAGGCATTATTTGAATAATTTTATAAGGTTGCATATTTGCACATTGAAATCTTAGCAGAAAAATGAAAATCTGGTCATCAGTAAAAACTCTTAACTCTTTTTTCTGCTGCTCATGTTTTTCTATTTCTCTTTGTTTCCCTTTACACTAGAATCGACAGATGGTTGGAATATTCTACATTTCTTTGGCTAAACAATGTATTCTATTTGATTAACCTGTAAAAGTTGATGACAACTTGAGGAATATTTCTAAGAGGAATTATAGAATTTCTTCTATGCTATATATATATATATATATATAAAATTATGTGTGCAAACACAAGGTAGCTGTTGCCAAAACCAGCAGTTTTCATCTTTTATATTTTCTATTTAAACTGTAATTCCTCAGGCTTAGAACAAATGCAATTCAAAGTATCCCATGCTACACTTCCAGGAAGACCAACAGCCTTGAAATTTTGAATATTTGAATTTAAATGTGTTTAAATGTGTTTTCTAAAATACCTGACTCAATCATACCCTAACTGTTACTGCTTGGAATGAAATAGGTCCAGTCCTGTACCAGAGTTAGCAAATATGTATAAATAGAAACATTTAGATTTTAACTGGAAAATTAAATCAAGGATATTCCTGGAAAATGGGAAATGTGATTTATTACCTTTTTTTTTTGTCTAAAACAACACAAGCACCTCAATCACAGTAAACTGATTTTTGACATTAAATTATTGTCACTCTCTCTAGAAGAAAAAGTGTAAAGTAGCTTACACAAAAATGTTCTATGTCTCTTCATACTTTCTGAAGCATCATGTTACAAGTCTTTCTTAACCTTGTATGTTCATATCATCACAAGTCCTTTTATAACAATAGAGATGGAGGTGGTACAGTCTTTTTATATCTTTGGATCAGTGAAGATCCTGTTTTGTCTGATCTGAAATATGCACTGTGCCACCACAACAGTTTCCATATAGTACTGAACACTGGGTAAAACAAAAGAATTGCATTTTATCTGTTACAATACATGTTGTGTATTTATATACCAAAGTATTGCAAACTGTACTATAGACATAATTATGGATGTAATTTACTCTAGAATTTGCAAGATTTTGAACTTTTAGAACTTAGTAAACGCTAGTAGGAAAAAATCCTTTAAGGAAGAGATTGTGCCAGTAGAGAGTTATTTGTGTAATTAATATAATATAATAGGTTGCAATATTATTGTAACATTACCGTATAATGGTTGATTGTAATTGGTCCAATATATCTTTAGACTGTATAATAAAGTTTTACTATAAAAGCACCATAAGTAGAAATACATTGAATGTATGTATTTTTCTTGAAAACTGGAAACAAAATTAGGTGAGATTTTAATGTGGGGGAATTTGTGCTCACTAGGGATCTGTTTCTAAACAGGAAAGTCAATGTGGTGGTGAAAACGGCTGAAGATTTCCAGGAAAAGGCATTGTTCTCTTTCGGGAATAGACTAGTTTATAGCATTCCTTTGAAGGAGGGGGAAGTTACTTAGCCCAGGTGGGAATAGAAGGTCAGGCAGAGTGAATGCTAAACACTGAAGATTTGTTGCTGCACAACTGTAGAAACTTTTATAATTTTTTGATAGAAATATCTTGCTAAGTAGCATTTTGACATTTTCTAGTTGTAGGGACCTGGAACAATTCCAATTCGTGTAATTACATTGTTTCTTACTCTCTCCCTCCTTTAAGTTTCAATTACTTTCATCATCATTCTTTCACATCCTGTCCAGAACTACCAAAGGTTTCTCTATTACCAGGACTTATGTTCTAAATAGAGCTAGTGACAAGGACTTTTAATCCATGATGACTGTTTAAGGAACAGAATCATGGAAACAAAATGAGCCTCATTGTTTCCCAGTTATTTGGAAAATAAAATTGGTCTAAGAAAAAATATAATTTAAACAATTCTTTTCTTGTTAAATTAAACATCATGTTTGATCCAAATGAACCCTTTTCAATTTTATGGTCCACTGAAACTTTTGTGACCAGCATATTTAGAATTAACAATGAATCAATTATTTAAATTAATGGAATTTCAACCTAGATATGATTTCATTAGACAAAGAAATATTCTCAACGGATTATTTGGTATTTCATGGTGTCAGTGGCAATATATTGGGAGGGACTGAGAAGTAATCTGGGAGGTGACAGGGTGCTTGCACTGCAGCCCGTTGAAACGTGGTACCATCTCCCCTACATCGGTGCTAGTGGAGGCCTGAAACCCCTAAGTCCTCTGACACACTAATATTTAAATAAAGCCTAAACAGTTAGTTGGAGTTACCCACATGGCTTAAGTATACAAAATCCTTTAAAGTTAATAGCAAAGTATCACTCCAGATGGGTTTGCCTCCATCACGTCAAAATACAAGACGTGGTTACTGCTCCAGAGCATCCTGATATCGGGGAGACTAGGGGGATGCTGAGGGGATTCAACAATCCCAGATTTCCCCTTCTGGAGGCCCAGAGTTACTGTGGTCAGAAGGAAAAGTAAACTGCTACTCTGGAGATACTCAGGCCTAGTTTCCAGCACTGAGAAACAACTCATCACAGTACTACCTTTGTAGAACAGATTTCATCTAAAACATATGGAAAGCAAATCAGTAAATAGTTCTTTCTCCTTTAAATGACACTCAGAAAGTCAACATTTTAAAAACAAAAAGAAATTTGCATTTAAAATGTCAGAACCTATTTTCATGTGTTTTGAGAGCAAAGGAAATCAGACACATAGAAATTTGAAACTTACTTTTTCTCTGCAACCTAAGGCATCACTTATCTCTGATCTGATCTGATCTCAATGAAAAATTTTCTAGGTACAATAGAATAAGTTACAGAGAAAAAGGCAAATTATGGCCCATACCTCAAGATATTGTTGGGAATATCTTCTTTGAAAGGTAGCAGCATTTTTATTCAAAGCATTTTCAATTGCAAGGCTCATCCTTTCTTGAGGAGATATTTTTCCCTTTGTTATGCCTTTGAGTCTGAGTTCAGTACCCCACAGATCTCTATACTTATTTTCAGGCAAGAACCATAGTAATTCCCAAAGATAAAAACACAGCAGTTTCACATGGCAATGCTGCAGATGTGCTCTATTTCTGAAACTATATGTGTTATCTCAATGTTACAGGAAAATTCTATTTCTTAACAGTGACACATGTTATGTTATGTTGCTAATGTGATACATTTAGTCAAAATGATAATAATCTGACTTCAAAAAATATCCTAAATATTTTGCAATGTTACCACAGGAGACATGCTCATCAAACATACATCACTAAAGAAAAGATTTTGATTGAACAAGCCCTAAGTGAAATCAATTCAAAAGTTTTAAAGACGTTCATGTTAAAAATATTCTTTAACTCTAGATGGAGATATTTATTGTAACATACATATTTTCAGAATGGATTTTTTTCCCCCTCGTATCTGTATATAAGTTATCTTACTGATGGCACCAATTCCTTTTTATTTTCTAAATTATAACACTAATTGGGATAAAAGAAACCTCAGATTCTTAACAACTAAATGTGTCTTCTGTTCTCAGTTTTATACATTTCTGCACTGACCTTATGTGCCAACAGCAAAAGCAACAACACATTTTAAGGGTTGCTGTCCCAGAAAGAACCAAACAGTACAGTATTTCCATGCTTATCTCTGCAAGACCATAGTGTCTTCTAGATTATTTCTAGTAACTAGCTAAACCTAAAAAATCTCCACTTTCTGAACCTTTCAAAGCTGAAACAAATGTTAGTCATATCCTGAAATCACAAACATATATTCTGTTGTCAGCTAAGCAATTGTTAAAGAGAATTAAAGGACTCTCCTACCTGTTTTCTGGAAATAAAATAGTAAGAACAGTAACCTAATCTGGGAACCAGTTAATGATGTAGATGTTTCCAAATATCATCTCCTCCTAGGATCCGTAGCTGGAATGGAGAGCAAGCATTGTGTCTCTATGGAAAATGCATGCAAGATCTAAAGATTTCCAGCTATTTCCATATACAGCTTGTAGGAAAAACAGACCCATATTTTACTGGAATCTGTTGGGAGATATGCTTTTATGAAACATTGTTTTTAACTTATTGCTAGTTTCCCTCAAGCATCTATTCCTCCCATAGCCAACTGCATCCACTTCATCGGCCCTGATGTCCTCAGTCCTGTTATTCTGCACTGGTTTACTCAGTCCTGCATGCTGTCTCCTCTGCTGATGATTGCTTACGACAAATTTTCTGAGAAGGATAAGAGGTGCCAAGGAGCAGTTTAGTGTCTGTCTGACAGAAAATTTATGATGAAAGCATAACATAGGTTTTGTTATGGCTGCGTGCTTCATTTCATTGTGGCTGCACTTCAAGCACGTGCCTGCCTGCAAAAACTCTAGCTGCACTTTCTCTTGTGCAGCTCCAGAATGTGGGATATCCACGTATCCCAGAAACTCTGGACATTTGGGAAACCTAACATAAGTCTTAACAGCTATATTGAGAAAAAAAATTGAAGCTAATCACTGCTCATGACAGGGGGGTTGGAATAAGATGAACTCTAATGTCGTTTCCAACCCAAGCCATTCTGTGATTATATGATTGATTCCAAGCTGCTGTTTTCACAGTAATTTTACAAACCTCTGTGCATCATTTAAATTTTTGAGAACATTGTCCATTGTTCTTTGTATTGGAAAAGCTTGAGTAACTCAGTTTGAATGATATCTTGAATTGTTTTGACTGGAAAATGGTCTGTCTACTAAGCTTATGAGGGAGATGGTAAGAAAGTCTTGAGGCTTTCAAAGGCAACTTGAAACCTTACAACAAAGTAATTAGCAAGGAACATAGACAAAAAGAAGGCAGTTTCCAACCTCTGGCATCTACATTTGAGTGTGTGAATGCCAACTGGCCTGTAGTGAAAGCACCACTAAATTTGAGGAGTATTTTAAATATGTCAGTGGGAAACACCAGTCATATTAATCTACTTTATTTGCATACAAGGTGAATAAAGTTGATCCATGCCCATTTAGGGCTTTTCCTCTCATTCTGCATAAAATGAAAGTAATGTTATCGTTAGGATCTTTCAAATTTTTGCAAAGATGCATTGATGCATCTTCACAGTTGAGTGGTAACTTCACATTAACATGTATAGTCTTCACATTTTTGGAACTATTTTGAAACTGAGTTTATTCTCCATTAACTGTTTTCAGGCAGAGTGGTAGCTCACCTGTCCCTGCACATTGCAGAGTTTGATTCAGAATTTTCCACCAAAAAAACCTTTTGGTTATGGCAGTACTAAGCTGCCAAAACTTTCCAAAGTCCCCATCTGTGAAGAAAATAGACAGAGGATAAAGGAACAACCTTTTAGAACTTAGAGTCATTATTTTCACTGATAATGTCTAGGTTAGATAATGGGAAGTATATCTAGGCCTACACAAAATACAACTAACTGCTTTGCATTTCACTCAGCCTTTAGAATACGCCAGTATACCCAAGCATCTCAACATCACTAACCTCTGTAAAATGCTGTATGAAAAAGTGGCCTAAACAAATGAAATGTTGATCTGCCTTTTATTAATTTCATTTTTTATCTTCTTGTATACAGACGTTTGACAGCTGTGACATTCATGGGCAATGCATTCGAAAAAGAAGACATAAATATTCAGAGACATATTAGAATGCTGTTCAATGTAAGCACCTGTCTACTTAGTGTTGACAGAAAATCATTTACTTTGCTTTATGCATGTTCTCTCCAGAGACTACAGAGGTCCTATTTTATTTAAGAAGCTGGTCCCAACATCAGTACTAGCTCTTGAAAATGCAATATATACATCTAATTATATTTATTAAGGAAACAACTTTGGCTTATATTTTCCATAACACTGAAACCATTTTTTCAACCTCTACTTCAGAATTTCCTTCCCTGGGGAAATGAAGAAGGGAAGGGAAAAGGAAATGAGAAATAGAAGAAGTATGACCTCATGATGTCTTTAATTACAACATCAAAGATGGCACAGAAAGAAAAAGATAATGAAAATACTACATAAAAAGATATGTAATGTAAAAGGGATCACTGCCTAATCTTTCTGATGTCCAATGCTCTGCTGAAGTTCTGCTAACTTTAAGAAGTGACATAAATAAAGTTGATTTAAATATTAAAAAAGGGAAATTCATGGTCAATATCAGAGTATTTGAAAAAAAACCTTCAACTATTATGAAATGTAGGAGTCTTTTCTGCTTTTCGATAGTAAGCCAAAAGATCAGTGGAAACAAGACTCATCTAATGTCTGGGACTCCTAGAGCTCTCAAAAATCAACCAAAAAAAAGCCCCCACAAAACCCAAAAACAAAACAAAAAAACCCCCACCCCAATCCCTCCCAAAACCTCTGTCCTGAACTAAATAAATATGAGAAATCTGGAAGTCATGAATGTTAAGCCTGAGAGAGTAATGTACTTCTCCACAAGAGAAGATCATTTCACAATAAGGCTCTATTTTCCATAACAAAGTAAGTATGATGAATGCCAAGTCAAGTTTGTACAGACAGTAAGTGACAGACTCAGTCTTGTGGGTTTTTTCCTTTTCCTTAGATGTGGTGAAGGTTTTGGTGGATTCACATGAAAATGACCCTTAAATGAGGAGAGGGAGAGGAGAGGAGAGGAGAGGAGAGGAGAGGAG
>VZSR01000520.1:20701123-20821700 GCA_013398615.1 Brachypodius melanocephalos
TGAGGCAGGCCCGCTCGCCCGGCGCTGCGGTGGGGGAGGTCTGCAGCGAGCAGCGTCACCGGCAGCGCCCGAGCGGCCACAAAGGCTGACAATGCTGCCACCTATGGGCCGAACGCGGCAACGTCAGCGCACGGCGCTCGGAGGAGCTGCACGGAGCGGGCTGATCCAGGCTCCTGCACGGGCTCCATTCACCTGGCGAACACATGGAGCGGCTGCTTCGCTTTATCTAGCTCAATGCTTCTAAATAATTTAATTAGGATCATCACACAGCAACCTCACCTGTCCACAGAAATTATGAGCTGCAACTCCAGACCCCATATGAACTCTTTTGCTCAATTAAAGCTAAGAAGCTTTTTATAGAAAGATTTTTTTTTTTCCTTAAAGCATACACAAGGAGCAATGGAGCATGATATGCCTTTTTTAACACTAAGGTAATTATGTGAAGGCAGTAACATTAAAAATACTTGCTAAAGTCCAAAATTTACACTGCTGTGGCAGATATTTAAGCCTGTCATTTTAAAGATATTGGCACAGGTTTTTGTATTTTATGGAAGAAACATGGGTGATTAGATCTAATGCCTTCAGATATCTTCATGTCACTCTCCTAATATTACTGTGATAATCTAGAAAATTGATTTTTTAAAATCTGTTTAGGAATAACCATCTGTATTTACACCTTTAATTTGGCCTTGTCATTGTTTATCCATTTATAAATACTATATAGTTCATATAATAAATCAGTGTTGCTATTTTATTGTCCCTACTGGCAAGTTCTCTCCCTTTTCAATCTTACAGTCTTTACTAAGAAAATAATTCACCTAGCTGGAGTAAAGCAGCTCCTAAACAGATATATTTCACAACTATTTAAAATAAATAAAAAATCAAATCAAAGAAAATAATAAAATAAAATAAAGTAAAAAAGTAAAATAATAAAATAAAATATTCCTCAACTAATCTGCCAACGCTTTACTGTTATACAGCAAATAAAGCAAGATGAATAGGGTGCAGTAAAGAACAAGCTGGGAGGCTCAGATCTATGCCACCATGGGGTAGCTGGAGACCACAGAAGTGTGGGCAAATCTTAGGTGCCACTTTCTACTCTCCAAGATATCTCTGCATATTGCATTAGAATCACTGAAAAAAAAATGCAGAAGCAGAAACCTGACAGGATTCAAAGCAGACAAAAATGGTGCTGGCAGGCAGAGTCCAAAAAAGATGGGCTTTCTGTAAATTATTGGTTGATGTGTAGATCCTTGGAGAACCAACAGGGGTTTCTTGCGCACCTTTCTGAAGCAACTGATGTTCCCAATGTGTTGTACCAGAACATCAAGGTAAATCATGACACTATTTACCATCTCTTGTACATTTCAAGCATCAATCTGCAAAGTAGTCCGTTCTACAGTTACACACGTCATCCCACATTTTCCATCTTTCCCATTTGAGCACTAGTCAGCTAACTTACTATAATGGTATTAAACCTTGAGTACTTGGGAAATATCCCAATTAAACTAAATTTTGTTCTCATTTATTTTCATGCTACCCATGTACCAAAAGGAAGGCCCTGATATAGCTAACAGAATAAAACTAGTATTGGTAGGCAATGCCAGTGGAATGAAGGATCAATCCCACAAACTGAGTAAGAAGCACTTGAGAAGTTAGAATATCTTCTATATTTTCTTGAAAGTAATACCGGAGTTATTTTTAAACATATTCATTAATAACTTCTTATTTATTATGCACGTGCATAAAAGTGAGAATAAGAGTTATCCTATTAAAATCGATAGGAGTACTCCTGTGATTAAAATTTCATTTATGCTGAAATAGGGCCTTACATTCTACATACACTTCCATTCAATATGTGCATATTGTGAATATTAAATAATGTTAAATTACTCCCTTTTTCATAATAGAATCAGTCTGACAGTTACAATGTTCAAGCACTAAGCAGCACATATTACAATGGCAGCTCCCTATCATGCAGTAATTTTCTTCCTTTTAATATTCTTGAAATTTAGCTCTCACAAGTAGGTGAAATGATTCTGTCTTTGAAAAGTAATTTGGCAAGCTCCTTTAGACTTTACATCTAGTCAGTAAGACTCTACTCTCTCATGTATCAATGTCTTTGAGTACCACGAGTTTGTTGAGACTTGCTGCTTCTCAGTTCTCTTAAGGAGCAGAACAAGGATGGACAAATTATTTCATCCTACATTCCCATTTGAGAATAATAAAGGGGGCCACCATCTCCACTTGACCACCACTGTGGAACTCTCTTTTTTGTTTCCACTGCAGTAGAGTGGAAGGTTGGAAGGAGGACAAGAAGACGAAAAATTTTGTCTTTCACCTTCCATTAGATACTGGTTGCTTTGGTTTTCTTCTTGGGCTTACAGAGTACTAAAGGTGCGGGTACAAATAGAGATCTTCACTGCCTTCTATTTGGGCACCATGACAGGTCTGAGGTCTCCTTAATCATTTAATGAAGTTGGTAGTCCATAGATTTAGGAGGTGAAAGAAAGAATTGCATGACTAGTGGTAGAGCTAGTAGATACTGAATACAACACACCTTGCTTTCATTAAATTTTACGACCATGATTTAGGCAAAGAAAAGGAGGCAAAGGCAGTTCCTAAACATTACTCTTATAGGAATTAGGTATTGGGGCAGACAGTGAGCTCAGAAATTCTGGGACAGTGTCAGACCTTGTGTCTTTTTGCTGGAGGTGTCAGGACCTGTGTATAGTCTGCCCAGAGTACAGATTTCCATGGATGCCCCATGGCTAATTAACACCCCTGTACTCCTCAGGGTGCGATTAGAATTTTCTACCTTCTGAAAGACAAAACAAAAACGTGAAATTATTGCAGTCCTACCACCTGAGGGTTAGTTACTGTATTTCTGTAATTCAAAACTAGATTTTATCTGTAGAGAATCTGGATTTGGAAGGAAAGATGCACTAAAAGAAAGAAAAAGGATCAGGCATATCATCTGCGATTCTATCGGTTGTGACTTTATCTGACCACTCACAGGAATGTCATGGTGAACAGCAATCCAAAGAGAATAATAGACTCATAAACATTAAAGAGAGAAAAGTCCATTTTGAAATGACTGTTCTCTGGTAGTGCATTATTATATATTAGGCAATCTTGTTTCTCCCGATCCTATTTTAAGTTTTTCTCCAAATCTACATTCTTCATAGATCTTCATTTAACAGATCTAAGTTTATTCAATCTGCTTTACCAGATAATAGAACAATTCTGTAATTAACATCCTTCTCTGAAAATATTACTTCA
This sequence comes from Brachypodius melanocephalos, assembly GCA_013398615.1. Lineage (NCBI taxonomy): Eukaryota > Metazoa > Chordata > Aves > Passeriformes > Pycnonotidae > Brachypodius > Brachypodius melanocephalos. The sequence continues at coordinate 20,704,406 of VZSR01000520.1, forward strand.
TTGAACTTCAGAAATGTTTAACTATATTTGGTTTAGATGGTGTTAAAATACAGATTAAGTTAAATGAAACACTCATGATTAGAAACTGAATACTGTGGCTAGGAAATAGTGAAAAAAACTACTTGCATTTATGATTTGGTTGTAGGATTAACAACTCTTTTAAATACTAGCTTGATGTAGCTGTAAAAATTGCATTGATGTAAATACAATAGGACATTCCTAAGGAGAATAACAATTCTAAAAAAAAAATTAAAATTCCATATTTACTACAATAAATGTTATGCCAAAAAATTTCATAGCTACCAGAAACATAGAAAATACTATACCTAAAGCTAGAAAACTGTTCCAGTACAAAGCATGCCTAATATATAACCTCCCAAATACACAGTATATCCTTAGTAAAGATATAAATTATGGTTGCAAATGAGACCACAAACAAAATTTTGCTCAAGGCATGAATCATAAATTCAAACAATAATCATCTCCTGCATGAGGCACAACTACTTTGTTTACTTCTTATACCCTGTTTCCTAAACATGAAGATGAAAGTAGGTCAAGTAAATTTAGCATCTTTTCACATGAAGTATGTTATGATAGCGGGTGGCACAGCCTAATTTACAATTACATGAGTTTACATGAATATGAAAATATGTGTTTTCACTGTGCTGTGTCATTACACATATTGACATTTTACTCACAATGACACAGAATCATAGAAAACACCCAAGATTTGGAGAAGGGAGGGAGCAGAAAGGGAGAGTAATATTTACCACAGTTGCAGCCTGAATGAAATATTGATGTATTAGGAAAGAACTTCATATGATGTTGAATGTTATTTTTATAACTGCTTGTAGGTATGTTTATGCGGTGAGTTACAAGGGAAGAAGAGCGAAACTGAGAAACAACTGTTTTATTTACTTTCTAAAAAGTTTCAATTTTCTTGCATCTATTAATCAAGAAAAATCTTTCCTGAGAAAATGTCAAAATTTAATAGCTATGTTTCTTAACATTGGATCAAAATGCAAAAGAAACTTTAAATCAAAAGTTTTAAACTAAAATTTTGTTATTTGTTATTCTGCAACAAAGTTTCAAGTATGATTCATCTAGGAAACTGACTTGAAATAAGTATTTTATTTTATTATAATGGTTTTCTTTTATGGAAGGCAGAAGGATTTTGGTGTGGACAAACATTATTTCTCAAACAAACAGGTTCAAAAGAAGTTTCTCATCAGTTGTGGATTAATATCTTGCTGAGACATTAGTCTATCAAGACCAGAATATGGCTTGTTTTACTAAACTAAGCCTTCTTATTTATCCAACTTTAATGAAATAAAAAGAACTTCAAGCAACATAAATTCTGATTTCAACAAAGCATCTTTATGTACATCTATGGCTGGATGAATAGGCATATTTAATAAAGAGAAGAAGAATGGGAGAAGGTCACATACCAGGAGTTGCTTCCACATAAATCAGTAATTTTATCACATTAGTCACAGAAAGGATTTTAAAAAATGCTGAGTTCTAGTATACATTCATATTGTCACAAGTCTAAGTCTAGCAGAAACTGCAAAATGAGTGGATTTCTTCTTGAACCACAGGCACTGCCAGCCTGAACTAACAGCGCCTGTCTCCTAAACTGTGCCAAATTACTGAAGAAACTTGTCCATTTTAGGAGGCATCCCATTCTAATTAGGAATCATTATGATTTGCTGTATTATTTGAATATGACACAGGGTTTTGAAATTTGGAGTGAAGTGTTTTTTGCAGTTGAGACCTTGTCTACAATTTCAACCAGAATCCTTTTTTCATGTCAAGTTATAAAATTCTAAAACCAGGGAATTATAGCTAAAACACTGTGTAAGTTTGAAAAAAAAAAAGCAACAAATCTTTTCTTCTAGTTTGATCAGAATAATTCCAAATAACTAATGAGAAATATAATCATATGTGTATTGTGTTTGCTGCAGCAGATGAACCAACACAAAGTTTTGCTCTTTTTAAGACTTGTCCAAATATGATGAACCAAAGTTTAGTCAGACTCCCTCTATATATTTTAATGAGTGGAAAGAATAAAGAGGCTCTGCTACAAAGGTAAATAATATTATGCAGTTGTTTTATATTTCCAGTGTCCAAGTAACTTGATTTTATAAAGAAAAAGTTATTGAAATCAGACACGTGATATCCTGTAATATCTATATTAATGAGGAGATTCTATTATGGGCTCCTTCATTATCATTTGCAATTGTTTTACATGTCTATGGCAATTTCAACAATTACTTGCTAAAAAACCCCCACCATTTTAATACTGTACTTTTACTTCTTGTTTCAATGAGGCAGCTGAAAACAAGGTGAAGCAACAACAAAAGCTGAGGAGCCACTGGCTTTTTGGACAATATATTCTTTGAAAATCATCATTTGAAATAATAGATAGTAGTGAAATTGTAAAAGAATACACTCAACATGTGCATTCACTGGCTATTACATTGGCCAAAATCATTCATACTTTGTAAGTAGGAGAATTAAATCACTAAATAGTGAATGAAGTAACTCTAAATATATTTACAAAAGCTGCAGGATGCTATATATATTGAAAAATGGCAGAGCATAGTTGTTCATCAGCTGCTTGCTATCCTAAGTTATTTGAAAATAAGAACTGACTGTGAGGCTTTGGAATAAATAATGGTATAGGATCAGTACCCAACATACAGTTATGCGGTATTCCCAGCATTATCTATTTAGTACCGTGGCAAAATAAACCTCAATAAACATGCTTGTCTGTGTCAAGAAAGCCAAAAGGATTGTGAAATGTGTTAGCATTTTTACTGCTACTGACACGTGTTCACTAGTTGCTCACCAAGACACATATTTCAGCCTGACCACTGGAAAGCTTTCAAGGGTGAACAACTTTCAGCCACAGTATAGAACTGTGGCTCTACACTGTTGAAAGCTTATATTTCAGATCTGCAATGAGTTTTGCATGTGTTCTAATTTCTTCTCCTTCCAGGATCTTTCCTAGCTTCACAAATGTCCTCACTGAGAAAAAGTGCCAGAAGAAGCAAGTGCTAGAAGAGCAAAGGTTAATGTTTTCTCCCATGGAAAACCATAGCAATGACATTTTACCCTCCCAAAGCATTTGGCACTCTGCAGTCAACTTATTAAAGTGCATGTATTCCTGCTAAGTACCTTGATAACAAAATTCTTTTTAAGCTTTTGCTTTCAACAGAATACTCAAGTCAACAGCCAAACCTGGTCCTGGTCAGTAACCCAGGAAGACAGATCGCTGCAAAAACCTGCTAGTCTGGGCTAAGCTGCTGCCACTTAAGGTGTAATGTCACTCTGGGGGAAGCAATGTGTTCCTTCAGCCAGCTTGCACATACTCAGGGAGCTTCATATCAGACTTACATAGGTTTGTTTGTCAGAGAGAGTTCCTTTTTCCTTATTTAACCCACCAAAAGTAGGCAAGATCTTTTTATGGGTCAATAAAACCCATGCAATTTCAAGAAGACATTTTCCTTGCCAGCAGATGAACATTGGACAGTCACAACAGACCCAAATAACAGTGTTTAGAACGACAATTATAAGGAATGTTTCATTTTGAGTATATAAATATAACCAATAAATTTCATATGGCTTCTCCCAAACTGGTATCTTCCTCTATAATGAAATAAGTAAGAATAGATGAATGCTTAGCTCTTCTATAATACATTCCAGCTAAGGATTTCAAAACATTTACAAGCCCCTTTCATTGGGAATGTATTTCTGGGCATACATTCGTCACACATACATGCTGTTTTTATCTTAAGGGACTTTTCCAGAAAGCTCTTCCTGGTCAGGAAATTACAAAATGTGAATTTGAAATTTCCATGATATACTACTCTTTGATGTCTTCCTTATATCGAATTTTTGTTTGTTTGTTTGTTTTCAGATTGGTTGGTTGGTAGAGTTTTTTTTAAGACCAGGGTTCCCAAATGCATTTTGTTGTAAAGCCCAGAATCAAGATATATTCCTTTGCAGGGCAAGAAAAGAGAGGAAGAACTAACAAGTAAATGTGGCATACCTCACATTAGTTCCAAGCAAAATTTTTATTAATTTTAAAACCAAATAAGAGGGGAGGTGTGTTTTGATTTGTTTGCTTGTTTTTTAATCAATATGCCTAAACTGCCAATACTTTGTGTGTTTTTCCTATACAGAACACAGAACAATGCAGCTCTTTCCAGTCAAACAGAAAGATCAGGTAGATAGTTATTCCCTGTACCAAAATGATGACAGACTAAACTAATACCTAAGAATTTTAGTTTGGATTACAAGTGAAAGTTAATGTTGCTCTACAGTTGTGAAACAGAGGTTTTTTGAATATCTTTTATATTATAATATATTTTTTGTATCCTCAAAATCAACATTTAAGTCAGTTGCTAATATGTGAGAATCTATGATGCATGACTAGCATTTGGGTACTTTCTAAATGTCTGAGAGCTGCCATTGAATGGATCGTTGATGCTACTGCATAGCCAGTGCAGATTGATAAAGAAAAAGAATGAAATTAATAAAGGAAGACAGAGAGGAAATATAGAAGAATTGTGCCATGACGTATCTAAGGTTTTGTTAATTGCAAAAAACAAGGCCTTATATTTTCAGGGGTTTTTAAGAAATATGAGTCAAATAAAAGTTATTTCTGAAATATGCATATTTAGAAAATTTCTCCGGATCTATTTGCTAATAGATCTTTGAATTTACACATTTTGAAAAAAAATTTACTAATAGAGTCATCTCATTATTATTCTTCCCTCCTTTAATCTGCTCAGGAAATGTTAATAAAAGTGCACAGTGCTTTTTCTAAAGTGCAAAGTGCCACAATTACCTTCGCTGAAGGTTTGAGCTTTGAAGATTTCGTTTACTTAAACAACAATGAATGAAACCTTGTAACATACTGAGAATTAAGCTAAAGACAGGAACTGACCTTTAAAATGGCCAAGTGACCAAGCCCTTGGCATAACTGTAGAGGAGTGCAAGCAGTTTTTCCCACAACAGTAGAAGTAGTTATATATCAGGATGTTCAAAGTTTGTGTTTAAATCTTTTTTAATCTTCCCTATTTTTAAAGAAAACCCTATGAATTCAGGGAAACAGATTACAATGAAAATTGAAACTTGTCTGAAAATCACATCTTTTAAATAAGTAGTCAATTTCTGTCACACATGAGTCACCTTCATTACCTGTGTCACCAGCAATTTGCAAATCTTTCACACACCTGAAGCATAATATACCAGACTTTTATTCATATGTGGTATCTTCTAATGCAAATCTGTCTTCAGTGTAAAACCAAGGCTTCTGTGCTGTAGGTAGAAGGAAGGGTGAAAAACACTCTACCAACAGATAACCATCTGGCAGATTCCCTTTCTCTCTCTGCTATCTCCATGTGATTTTCATCACTTTACAAAATGTCATTAAGCAAACAGAGAAGACCACAAGCAAACCTTTAGTTTCACAAAATCATGTTTTATAAACTGTTGAGAAACACTGACATGTAATGAAACCCTATTCCCTATATGCCTTCCTCTTTGTAAATGATTTGTTTCTCTCCCCTCATGTATAAATAAACAGAAATGTGTCTGTATGTTTGCCTTTTATTTTTTCCCTTTTTTTCTCTTTTTTTCCCCTTTTTTTTTTTTTCTTTTTATTTGGTCATCATAATCAAGGGCTATTATAGCAATAGATCTTATCTTTAGAATGGCAGTCCCCTTGCACCTTCAGTTCAGATTTTTGTTTATGCTTGGCTGCGATTGTGGCTGTTTCTGATAGTTTTAGGTCAGTCATGACAGACTATGGGTGACACTAAATAAACAAGCTGGGAGTCTGTGACTAGGAAGGAATGATACTGGTTCTCAGAGTTTGATTTTCTCTGGTTAATCAACAATTTATCCAGAATAGCTCACTGTGAAAAATAACTGTTTGCTAGACTACACATATTATGCTGTAAGGTTAAAAAAATATATTAAAACCCCCTCACAACTCACATAGGCAAGCAGAAAGAACATGTCATGCTCAATCTTGTTTTGGTTATGGTAGGCTATGGAATTTATTTGTTTATTTAATTTCTCTTCAGCTATTTCTTCCTGTCTCCTCCCTTCCTTCTCTCAGTTAAATTCCAAGGCAGTAAGCTGATCTGAACACAGTCTGTCGGGGACTAGATAGGACGCTTCCTCACAGCCTGCTCAAGGGGGATAAAAATTTCAATGACCAATTTACTAACTAGACTCACGGAAGAAGAGGTAGAATAAGATCCCATGAGAAGGGGTAAAATATCCCAATCAAATGGGTACCTGCTCCAGTTCTCTTGATTTTCTTATCTGTATTGAAAGATACTATGCATTTCTTACAACTTCAGTTTCTACAGTCATATCATTATCTCAGTTTCTAAACTCAGTTTTAATTTAATAATTTTTTTAACTGTATCATTTGCCTCCATGGTCATGGAATTTGCCTTTAAAAATGTGTAGCCTAAGGCTGGGTACACAATAATAATAATAAAACCTTATTTTTGTGCACTTATTTTTAAACTTCAGGAATTTTAAGTCAGTCTTGTGATTAGGAAGAATATGTGAACAGACTCTTTTAAAGCCTGAGGCTGCTGATGCTGCCTACCTGCAATTATGAATGGATTATACATTCCCATTTTTAATATGATGTTTTTACCTGGAATAATCAAGATTCAAAATTCATGTAAATTACAGGAATAATAAATTATCTTCATGCAATTTTCACTTGTTTAAAATTTGGCCCAGAAGCCCAATGCAGGCTGAGAGTCAGCTGCTGAGCTACCCAGGGGTACGTAGCATCTCAGTGCAGTTTCTAGTGCACAGACATTCCTTTCAGAAACCAGAACATCATACCACAGTTCTTCTTGCAAAACTTCCACAGAGTAGTGAATAGATAGAAAATGTACGGTACTTAAACTTCCATAGAAGTGGACTTCCTGAAAGTGGATTACCTGTTATGTGCTGGTAAATGAAGAGAAACTTTTGTGAAGAGACACTTTACTAGCACCTGGGAATATTAGGTGTCCTGTTTATAATTCAACTAACATGGCTCACCAAAGTATGAGCTAAACTATTTCATAAGCTCACCTTGGTGATAGCATCCTGATGCAACATCCAGTAGCTCCCTAAACTAAAACATGGAATTGTATGGAAATAGTGTAAATATGATTTTCTTGAGCCTTGCCTACTGCCAGAGCCTATCCTGATCCCTTTGTAAACTAACTACCAGGTTATCAGTTCAAGTTTAACATTGTTTAACATTGTTTAACATTGTTCCAAGTTTAACATTGCCTGGGGTTATTTTATTTTTAAATTGTTTCTATATCCACCAAAATCATCTCAGCTAAGTCTTCAACAACCCAGGCCTTTAGAATCAAACCTTCGCCAGCTCTACTATGGTTTAATTAGCTGCGCATTTGCCTCCTGGCCAGATCCAATAAATATGCATGTATTGGCACAGCTGCATCTCAGCATGCATACTTAAATTAAAAATGCTTCCTTTGATGCTCTGGCAATCTTGGCATTCATTCACTTTGCCAGAAGCAGTATCAAATCGCAAAATACTTGTCCAGTCATCATCACAATGTACAATCATGAAAATGTGTTACCAGTTTAGCTGCTCATATTATGTGGGCAGTAACTTGAAATTCTTCATGCTCACTGTACAGTCATGGAGAAAGATGCTCCCATGCTTCTCATGACTGAAAGGTATTCCCATATGCCAAATAAGATGAAACTGGTCAAACAACACCTGTCTTCTATTGAGATTACTTGCACTAATTCATACTGAAAGTGTTATTTTCATAAATACAGTTGCATTTTCTATTTAAAAGATGCAGAATTAATTTGTTTCATTTTCTGCACTTGACATTAGCAGATTTATGGAACAATGACCTCGCTAGTCACTGATGGTGAATTTTTAGGTTTTTTTTTTACCAAAAGAAGTAAAATTGAATGTTATAGAGACTTTTTAAAAGACACACTGAAAGGATGGGTAATAGTATACCTTTCTTTCCACTCCTGACCTCTCCCCACTAAACTCCAGTCTAGTCACAGGAGCAGAAGAGGTAATACTTGTAAGACAGACCTATATATTTGTCACAGCAATAGGAATTTCAACCAGCCTGAAATTACCAAGCAACACAGCAAGGGATCTCACAGTATGTGTGGGTGGTAAGAAGTGATCTGAGGAATATTATGGAAAATGATCAAATCAGGGGTTGCACTAGAATTCAAAGCACCTTCTTCTCTTCCTACTGAGATACCCTGGGAATTCAACAAATCTCTTCTATGAAAACTTAACATGTTTTAAGTCCACTGTGGAAATCCACCAGCTTAAAATTCTATGTGCTAACAGGGAGCATGTAGAGAAACTAGATAAATAGTCCATTTCTCTGTAGATGCTTAAGGTATCCTGTTATTTCTTCTGAAATCTAGCATGGTTGACGTTTATTTTTGTACAAGCACCAAATGTGGAAAAATAAAATCCTTACAATGAGTTTCTTCATCATGCTTATCAGGAATTCTACTTCCAGAGTGGGAAAGAAAATCTTTATTGAAACTGTTAGCTGCTTGAAGTTTTTTAAATCAGAACACAAAACTAAAGAGAGAAATAAAATTTCTTCTTTCACAGTATAGTTCTCAACCTACCAGAAACAAATCCAGAGCTCACTCTCAGTTTATGGAACTAGATCTACTATGGTAAAACTAGAACAAAGAAACATTTGTTGGTCACCACATTCATTAAATATTATACTCAATATCTGTTAAAATATATTTTTTAAAGTGCTACTGTACCACACTGTACAACATCTGCTAAGTCACCATTGCTGTTTAAATCTAGTTATCAACACAGATTTGCATATGGTCTGATGCATTCTTAAACATCACCTTTTTGAAAGTTAAAAGTCCATTGGAGTGAAAACCTTTTTGTGTGAAGATAGCAGAGATTTAGGTATATCAAAGACATAATTGACAAAGATACAATTGCCAACATTTAATGTTCTCCTGAATATTAGACGTTATTCTGAGGAAGAAAATTAAGAATATTATTTTCTGAGAAACACAGTTGGATTGGAGACTGAAAACCAAACTTTACTTTTCAGCTCAGTTAAACTTTAGAAGTGCCAATACACACTTCCATGAAATAGAATGTTTCACAAGCCTTACATGTGCTGTGTATTACTGTAAATCTAGAACACCCATTTTTTAAAGTTGTTAATGGTCCTATACTGAGTAGTGAAATACTGAATTACGCTGGTAGAAAAATAATCTATAAGCTCCAGGGGAAACATCAGGATTTCATGTGCTTGGTTTTGATTTTTTTTTTTCTGCTCCAAATTTTTCCCAAAGTCCCAGATTTTAAAATTCTTTTTGGGAAATAAAATCCCAATTCAGGATCATGAAAATATTTTATGATGATAAAATTGGAGTTTCTCATTAATACAAAAACAGTGTAATAATAAATTTTTAATACTATTTTCTCTGATACACAGAAAATTTATTAAATTATTAAATAAATAGTTTTAACTAAAAGAGCAAAAGAGAACAATGTTGGCTTCTTTGCAAGGAAACTTATAGGAAAGAGGTCTGTTCCTCTGAAATTACTTGAAATGAGTTGAATTGCACTTTGTGATGGAAAATTTCCAGAGAAAATTTCTCATCTAGGATAAAAACAGGTGCTTCCTCTAAACTGCATTTCCATGTTTAGGTTGATTTCCTTGATGCTTTGTTGTTCCTGAATATACTAAGTAATAAAAGTAATCACAGATTCTTCAAGAATCTGAAGGAGGGTATTAAATTAAGCTAGCAGCACTGATACTTTTATTCATGTTGAAATAATTAACGTTTCCAAGGATATTAATGGTGTATTGTATGGCTATTTTAGACTGGGTCAGATGAAAGAAAAAACCTTTTGGTGACTCTTGCTCCTACTAAAATTTAATTACCTTTACTTGCTGACCTCATGTTTTATGTAACAGTACACTCGAAAAATGACTTCATAAATGGTTACTAATAGAAAGGTAAAGTCTTCTCTTTTTTTCTACAAACCAGCACAGCATAAACGGTTTTCTTTTTAGGCTTTTTTAAACTACTTTTGCGAAGTATTCTTATAATAGCTAACATTATATATTCCAGCATTACCTGTGGGACCAACTAACTGAATTTAATTGAAGTCAGAATGCATCACTTTGACAAGGTCACTTTTTAAAAGGTATCATTGCGCAAGATTTTTGATTTTTCTTTTCTGAACTAGCTATAACCTGTAAAACCATTGATGAAGAATTATATCTTTGCCATCAAATATTAGTAAAGACAAAAGTGAAAATGTTACCATTAATGGACATAAAACTTATGGATTATGATGATATGTACTAAATCTGGAAGGCTGTACCTCACAAGAAAAAAGAATTTAACTGTGGACAAAGAACATCAGTCTTCAGCAGATACTTAACAGGAATTCTTTAACTTTGCAAATTTGGAGAGGTAGGGTCAAATTCACCCCTGATTTCACTGTAATCATTGTTGAATGCCAAGTGTTGTTTTACCTAAAACAAGCAGGGGAAATTAATCAGACTAAAATCTCCAAATAATTTGAATATCAGAATAAAAGATAAAACATAATATGTTTTGCCTTTGATTAATCACATTAAATAAGATAAATATAAGAGCTAATAAGTAGGTACTGAAACCAAAATGTTTCAAGATGGAAATGGAAGCATTTTAAAAATTAAAGCATTTAACTGTTCAAACACACTATCAAATATGGGGAGAATTTTCAACACCTCAAAAATATTACTGAAATTCACCTGAAAAAGCACAGCATCTGTAGGAAGTACCCTACAGTCTCAGAAAATCGGAACAGAAACCATTTTACATTGATATAAAAGAATCCTTATAAAAGCTTGTTTTGAAAGGGAATATGGAACAATCTCTGCATCTGATATATGAAAGGAAAATCAAAGATGTTTTGAATTTTTTGCACCCTTTTTCTTCACAGTTCTCTCTTTTGATATTACTTCTTTTGTTCATTTTAGCAATGGAAAGGAAAAGAATAAAGAGAAAAGAAAAAATAACTAGGAAATAAAGTAAATTGAATTAAAGACTGCAGGGAAATATTTTCATTACTATTGCTTTTCTGAAAATGTAGCATAAAATAAAATATTTTTTAAGATTAGATTTCTATCTGGATTTAAAAACAGAGTGATAATTCAGAATGCAAGAGAATGACAAAGAGAGACAAAATTCCTAACAATTTTACTAGAAGAAATAAAGATATGATAAAGAAATAATCCCCTAGGAAGGTGTTTTCTGAAAGGAAATTTTAATATTTTCCTTTGTGATGAGTTTATTTCACTTCATAAGTGGGTACCTAAATGCAGTTTGTGAAAATATGCAAGTGATACCTATTATTTTGCTACATTTTACATACAAAAATAGACCAATGAGGCAAACACTACCATCAACAACTAAAACCCTCATTTTTTGGGCATCTCTCAGTGGCACTTTTCATTTTTTTCCAGGAGAAGAAGTCACATATATTTCAATACGGCTCCTCTCCTGCACATTTAAATCAGAGGAAGCATGATTAATTTTCTAACTGAAGGTAAAGAATTCTCCATTGAAAGTTAGAAATTGCAGACTTCAGAGATTCAAAACTTCCTTGGGCAAAATTTTTAAAACTGAATCTTATATTTAGCATATTTCTGTGTTTCTAAATCATGCACATATTTATCAAGAGGTCAGGAATCTTCCAAGCCAAACAAATCAGATAACATAGTTGGTTATTGGCACACATTGCAAATCATTAAACAAATTCCAACACACGACTTTTGTACCTATGAAGTCATATTTTCATAGATCAAACAACTATCTGATATTTTCTGTACATTAATATATACTTTTAATATACACTAATATATATATACACTAATATATATGTGTGTATACAAATGTATATTTTGCCCTGGACAAAACTTTGGTGTGCATTGATACTCTTGAGTAAAATTTGAGTGTCAGTGTTTGCCTTGTAACTATGGGATGGCTTTAATGACCAGAGCACATGCTGTGAAATATTGTCTACAGACATCTTTCTTAGAAATATTGTCTACTAATATCTTTTTTAGAATAAGTAAATGTGGGGTTTATGTTTTATACAACTGCCCAAAGGCATTTAAATATTTTTGAAGAGAAAAACAACATAACAAACCTAAATATTCCCACAATGAGCTATACAAAAAAAGGAGTCCCAAACTTTCTAAAGTATCTTAATGAGGGTTAAAGGTCACTGCTAAGTAAAACTGAGAAACAGAAAGGACCAGGATCCTGTTTCCATTTTAATGTGCCTCATGTTTATGTTTTGCTGTCGGCAGGGGAAAGACTGAAACAATTCCACTTACAAGGAGGTTACAAACAGGCGGACTATTGCAGCTGGCTGGAAGAAAAGGTTTGTGCTCCACAGGTCTAAGGTGAATGCAAGTTCACACAGACCAGGCATGTGTTAAGCACTGGGCTTATAGCTGACATTTCTCTGCAGATCCTTTCCTAAAACTTACAATCTAAGCTGTGGCCTGAATTCCAGTTCCTTCAAAATATGTTCCACAGACCCAAGCCAATAACACTCACTTTTAATTTTAACTTCTTCACTATTATTAAAACTAAAGTTTTATAGAGAATGTTCAATTATAAAGATGTGTTGTGTCTGCAATTAGCATAACATTAAACAGAGGAAGATCTTAAATTCAAAGGTCCCTGGAATAGAAAACAATTGCTAATGATAGTCATCAAAGCAATACGGTGAACCTTAACCTGTCTTTAATCACTTCTAAATTCCGAATCATAAAAAAAGACTGCTACTTTCTGAATTTCATTTTAGTGTCTTGAAATCAGTGATATGATTCTAAGGAAACCTTTTCTTCTTAAAAATGTATGTACAGCTCTGCTAAGCATATTCTGCTTCTTCTGTCTAGGATGTGTTTATATCAGAAGATATGGAATGGATTTCTAAGTGGAAGAGATAAAATAAACAACCCAACTGTAATTCTTATAGCAGTGATTCTGGAAAGCCTGTACCACCAAATGCCCCTTATCTACTTTATCTTTAGTTCTAGATAATGAACAAAACCCACAATTTCTTGTGAATGTTGGTGTAATACTAGTATGCAAATAGGTTATCATCCTCAAAGTTTACCAAATAAAATACCTTTGAATTTAGGAAAAAAATATTTTATTGGAGAGAGATTTTCCTACTGACTATGCAAGCTTAAACCTCAATAGCTTATTCTTGTCATTAATTGTAGGTGCTGTCAGTTGCATGAGAAAGATATTATTCAAGGGATACCCATGCCAAGCAGTGTATTTCCCACTACATTCCTGAATCACATTAAGCAGTTTGAGGGAATCTAGGAACACTAATTTAGAAACAATATTTTCCTGGTAAGTGTAATTAATGGGACTCGCACTGCACTTGGTGTTCTGAAATCATCCTGAGAGATGGATAGGCCCAAAGAACTACCTTGTCTGACAGAAAAATTAATTACTTTATATATCACAGGGAAAAAATTCAGTGAAGTAGTGGATAAATAACTCACCATTCCTGTGCACAATGTCTCAACAACTGATAAACTCAGGCACCATCTATTTCTGTTGAAAGGTACTTCTGTTCTTGATAGCTTGTTTCTGTCTTGCCTAGCCTGAATATCAGCTGGTGTGTCCTCACTATGCTACTGATCATTTTCATAAACAAAATGGTCTTGGACATTCTTCTAGGTAAAGTAACAACTCAGACTAGCAGATTGTCAGACCTAAAGCCTTCCTAGGAGTGCAGTCAGTGATCTCCAGGATAGCTTTCTGAAAGAAGATGTGCCTCAGAAGCCCCAGATGGCCTTGCAGATCTTTGAGAACCAGCTGGAAGAAGCTGCAGCAGGAGTTCCTGCCTCGTTTGGTGGGAGATGGGTCCAAGGGTGTGTCGTCATACCGGGCCCGTGACAGGACTGCACTGTGCCCATCCATCTGGGCCCTGTGGATATGGATTCTGATCCTGCCCTCAGCCACACCTCGTCGCAGTGACCTTGTCTGGAGATCTGGATTCCGGTCTGGGCCCGTTTGCCGTCGCTGGGCCTGCCCTGCTCCCCTCACTCTGCTGCTGTGGGACGGAGCCCTGTCGCCGAGGCCTTGCTGCCACCCTGGGCCGCCGGCCACCCTTCCCTGGGGAGCAGCACTGCCCTCGGTGCTTCCCAACAGATGTGCTTAATCAAAAATACAGACCTGTATCTAAATCAAGGAAGAGTGGCTTAAAAAAAAAAAAAAAGGCTAACTCAGGCCATGAATATATTTATTGTGTATGATGATATTTTTAAGATAAAAATGAGTTGTAACTACTTCCCAGTCATCTTTTCAAGATGCAATAAGAAGGATGAGCATCTACAATGCTCAAATTTGGTCAAAATTTTGCATATAATTTATTAACAATATAGCGGCTCAGAATGTCTTATTAGCAAAATTTTAATTTTCTTTTTTAAGTGCAGTAATAAAACTAAAACTCGTGGAAACCTCTCTGGGTACCTTTAGAACTTTTAATTCCAGAATGAATAACTCAGTGATGGTCTATAAGAAAGGGCAGTGAAACACTGCTTAGGAGGTTAATCATTTCAATAGTGTTCTGGCCAGGCTCCCTCCACTCTCCAGATATTCGCACATAATAAATACAGATGCTTCACTGCAAGTCTTTAAGAAATTTCCGCAACTCAAATTTAATAGATAGTTACATTACCTTCCATGAACTAATGGAAGAAATTAGAGATATATAATTAAATTTCAAAGGGCGGATTTTGCACTGAAAACTTATTGACACAGAAACAAAATTACATATAAAGGTTATGCAAATGAGAATTTCGAATAATATTTATACTATTGAGTTATACCTGACAATGTTTCCCTATTAGTTTTCAGGAGAACACACTCAAAGCTTGGTTTGCAGTTTGTTCAAACGAGTCCAAGCTCAGCACTGTGGTGCTGGTATATCTGTGCTGTGTTTAGTACACCATCAAGTACCATCCAGACAGGCTGCCCACAGTATGTCAGTGACAGCTCTCGTGGAAGACAGAGAATAATGTAGACATATTCAGTGACACAGTTATTTAGTTAGTGTAAAACTGTCATAGCCATTGATTTCAACAAATCTTTGACAATAAACCCAATCCAGGAACTTCCCAGTGTTGTTTTTGGTATCCTGTTTTGTGATGCTCAGATGTTAAACACAAAATCCTCTGAACACCCTTGAGATAATTTCTCTTTTCTTAATAAAACATGTCATTCTTTGTTCTGTGGTTTTCACAGCTCTCAATGAAAGAGAGAAAAATTATCCTTTGAACCAGGTTCTAAACTCCTGAAGAAATAACTAATAATGGAAAGGACCATAGACACCACAGGGAAAAAAACACTTCTAGCACTCCTAAAAGTCCCTTTACCATGTACTCCTACTTACTTTGTAGTGATTGCATGTTTTCCCTTCGGGCCCACTAAAGTATTTAATTGCAATTACACTCATTTACATAGCAGATGAGGCTAATTGCTGGTATTAGTTACCAAATGTATGCTTGTATTGTGAGGGTAAAAAAATGCCCTACAGAAAAGAAAAACGACTATGCCTCTAATTAAGGAGCTATGAGTAAAAGTGAGCTTGTTCAGAGATGTAAATATAGAATCAAGGGCTTTCAGAGTTCTGCAGTACATTTTATTATACCACTAGTTCCCATATTTCAGAGATAACACTGGCAGACCTCATAGTATATACAATGAACTATTCTCATTTTCTCAGAAGCAGGGATGATAAGTTCCACGTAAAGGCTCAGAGAGACATATCAAGATTTCTAAAATTTTTAATTAGAAATAAAAGTGAATCTCATATCAGGAAGGTTCTTTGCGTATAATAGATACACTGAAGTTATTATTTGAAGCAGTTCCACCACCTCTTCTTTTGGGCTAATTCCCAGGAAAAGCCTTTTTTTGCATTTTTCAGACCTCAAACTGTTTCATGTCAATGGACTTCATCTTGCATGCAATTGTACACAAGGACTTTTAGGATACTACACTACTAAAGTGAACGTAAGAAACATCAGGTCAAGTGGAAACCCAGATGAATAACAATTTCAGCCTTTGCTCCTGGATACCATTCCTAATATAAAAATTCTGAGAAGATTTGCATCTATACATCCGTCTATATACTGAGAGAGGGTTAGTCCCGGATGGTGAAATGAAGATTTGTTAATTTTAGTTAGCTTCAGGAGGTCACAGTGAGAACAGAAGTGTGCCCATCAGTATCCTTTGGACAGGGTTGAAAACCTCCCTATACACATTTAAAAATTAACACTTTATCAAACTGTGCCTTAAATTTTTTCCTTTTCCTGGAATTGTACCAAAACTTGACAGCAGTTAAGCTGTGGGTGTGCAGAAGCACTACATATGATATTTACTATTATATTCCTTTAGGTAGTTGCCCATTAGTCTGCTATGTTTTGCCTATGTATAAAATTGAAATTATTCTGGTTTTGGAATTTGCCACTTCGTCTTCTCATTTTGTTACAAGTTTTTGCCTTAAAAAAAAAAAAAAAAAAAAAAAAAAAAAAAAAAGAAGAACCAACAAAAAACCCCACAAAACAACAAAGCCACTCCCATGCCAAAAAATAATTCCAACTCTAAAACAGTGAATTTGATTTTCTGTTTCCTTTCACGTAGTATAATGTAAGTACTGTGTAGTATACTACCATTCTCATACAGAAAGACTTTAAGTGGTAAAGGGCTGATAAAAATGAGAAACTATTGCTTTTGCTGTATTAGTTTTGTTATTCCTAGATGCTGCTTTTTGCTAGTTTTAGATTTATCAGTGTTTGGTTACCTACACAGGTCATTTCATACAATGAGACTGGCTATGAGCCACATTATCAGCTGCTCTCTATTTTCTTTCTGAAAAGATGAAAAAAAGTTTTAAACCTCCTGAAATACATTCCATGGATGTCAAGGTCTGTGTTTTCTGAGTGCCTATTCTCATTAAAAATATACCTTTGTAGGACTAATCCCAAATGGTTTGATGACAGAGGTCATGCAAGTGTCATTTTTCAAACTTGTGTGAAAATCCATTTTGAGCCATCTTTCCCTCTTATATTTCACCTCATTTCTGGAGCACTTATGCAGCATACTTACTTAGCTAAAGCACAAAATGTAAACAGGACATCCTCTCAGATAGGAGATCCCAACATGTTGAAAAGTATATGCCTTAGTTCTTAATCAGTTCTGGAAAGTATCCCAAGACTTCCACAAAAAGATACTGTTTCTGTTAATGTGGAACATAAACTTAGCCCTTAACATAAAACAAAACCAAACAACATCTGTCCTTACAGTTTGATTGTTTGTTCCACCCTAGTATAATTATTCTTGCATGACAGCAGCCCCTGCAGGCTGTAGCCTTGCTTACTCTACTTTGCCCTGAAAGCACGCCCAGCATTTAGAGATGAAAACACTGTCAGAACCAGTGAACATTCTTTTAGAAATGCTTACTGCTACAGCACAGTCACATTTTTACAATTATCTGGGATTTTTTAAAAATAGTATTTTGTCAATCTAAGTTGACCAAGAAAGATTTGTGCTTCCAAAAACCACAGGTCTCTGAACAAATCTCTGAAGATTCCAATGGGAAAAATTGTCATAGTGGAAAGAGATCAATTTTTCACCCTCCTGTTCATTTACAGGAATAAGGATTTCTTATGTTTGATCATTTTAAGGCTTCTTTGCAGTCTTTCTAACTAGTGGCAACAAAATCTGAAATGGGCATAAGAAAAAGAGAGGACATGCTCTAGTAACTACTCCTGCAGGTAGTGTGAAGACAGTAGAAAGCCACATATTTTCTGACTCTGTGATCTAAATAGGAAGCAAATGAGCTTCCAAAATAAAAAATTATTCAGGGAAAGAGGGTGCACATCAGAGGAGTGTTATTCCTCCACTTATAATAACTTTTTCAATATTTTCAATGGACTTGACACTAAAGGATTGTGTAGTTTAATCCCATTTATGAACTAGTATATCCCTGGCTGAACATCTAACTTTCTCTGGTCTCTGGATCTGCAGAACTGCCCTAAGGCAGTACAACTTTTTCATAGTAACAAGGCTGTGTCTTTTTCTTGAGGGTTATATGGTCTGCCTGGAAGACTGTCAGATCTAGTCAGGTGTGAAATCTTGGTCCTACAGAGATCACAATAATGTAACCTAATAAGAAATGTTTAAGAACATCAGAAACGGATCGTGTCTTTTCTGCACCCTCTCAATGGCATAATTCAAATCCTAACTGATCACACAGGGCTTGGTTAAAGTTCACAGCTAAAGAGCTGACTGAATTATCATTGTTACTCTGTTTTTCTGATCATAAAGTTGCAAAGATTTTCTGCTTTAAACATCATTATGATAGTAGTTGTAGCTCTTTCCTACCTTTTTCTCTGGTGTTCACACAGTATGAAAAAGTGACACTCCTTGTTTCTGTGTTAAATTTGAAAGTTCATGCCTCAGCATGTCTAGGTTTCCATCAATAAGTTTGTCTTTTTTGATCACTATGGCTCTCAAAGTACTTCTCGCGTTTCATACAGTATTTTTGCTCTGAACCCTACACACTTTCTGAAATCACAGAGGCTGTGATTTCCTTCTTTTGTTTTAGAGATCAGGTGCAAAAAAAAAAATCAAGTATAAAATTTAACAAAGTAAAATAGAGTATTTTCAAAGTTAAAATGAATAGTTGTTTTAGGATCAGCAACCTGATCCTAAAGTTTGTTCAAGTTTAAGAAAGAAAAATATTCACTGAAACTAGACTCAGCTTCACACACAGTCTATGTGCCTCAGAAATTGCTTTAGAACAGGATGGAGCTTTTGTTAAGGGACAAAATTTTCAGCTTTCCTTATAAAATACACAATAGAAGATTTACCTCTAAAGACTCACGGCTCTTAGGCAGATTCCTGATAATCACAATTTTCCTTTAGTAGGAGAGGCACTGGGAAGAGAATAGAAGCCATAGCTCATAGTGAACATAAACAATAGCCCCAAAAGTCTTTGCCAAAATTATAAATTCATCATCTAGTCTCTACTTTTTCCAGCAGTGGCCCAAAAGTTAGCAATAAAAGTTATTAATATGATTCCATGCCTTCCAAAAGCAGTGTTGATTCTATCTCTACTTTTGCCCTTATAATGGAAGGAACACTGTTACAAGAGAATATTCCTCAGTTTTTCTCTCCTCTGTTTATCTATGCTTAAAAGCAGATCCTTTAGAGGATTTAGAGGGCAGATGACCCACAAGCTGTAGTTTGTAGTTCATTCACTTCTGTATGAGCTCTGGCTTTATTCCTTCAATATTCCCATAGTTGGTCTGTGATGTGGAATAGACAGAAAAACAAAGAGCTGGAAGAAGGCAAAAGATTTGGCACTGTCACCTTGAAATTTGTTGGTAGCCTAAGTGTCATTGTGCTTTTTAATGAGAATTTCTTTCTCAGTCTTTAAAATTTGTTGCCTTTCAATTGTAATATTGCGAGTACTAGCCCTGTTGAAACACTCTTCTATGCATGTTATTGGTAGGGCTGCAACATGCCAAACAAGCTGCTATTTTAAAAGTGCTATTTTTGAAAAGAAATTTAAAAAGAACAAAATAAAAGAGTAATTTGATTGATTGTTTGTTTAATCAAAAAGCCTAATTATTTTAAATTTCATGTTTTTAAATTCTTTACGTATCTGTCAAGTCTTCATCAAGGGAATTATCCCTGTCACGTTTCCACTGTATTTTTGCCATCATTTGTATTCATTGGTTCATCAAGAATTGGACGCACAGTAAACAGGACTAGTAATATCTGAACATCTACTAATTAGCAGGAGAACCATACTCTTTTTGGGTTTGTGCCAAACATCTGAGAGCTGGAAGCGAAAGGAGCTTTTCTTGAGAAGGCCTTCAGCAGCAGAAATCCCTTACAACCCATCACCCTGAGAGACTAGAACGAGCTAGCACAGGCCCCAAAGAGCATCAAGTGTAAAGGGATATAGGCAGGGCAGCCAGGGGACACACCGATTCAGACGTCCCTCTTGAAACTTCCACTCTTAGAACTTCCATGGAAGTGCCCGTGGTGAGTGATTAAATGGGCTTTTCTGTCGTACATCCCCTCAGCAGGACAGCTGCGGAAACATCCCCTCCCCTCTGTAAAATGAATCATCCCTGGACAGAACGGGCGTAGCTGTTTGTGCATCTCTTATCACAGTGAGGATGTGCTAATATCTTGACCTGCAAACCACAGGACCACCCAAACCTCTAGCAGCTAAGCTGAAATGATTCAATTATAATTTATCTTGGGAGGTTTCCTCTGCAGTATATTCACCCTTGAAGGAAATGAAGAAAACACATAAATTTGCCCATTTAATCTGGAAATGAAAGAAGAGGATCAAGTATATTGTAAAAAGCTCTCAAAAAGTGAGATTGATAGCACAAGGCATGGTCTTCTAGATGTCGTACTCAGAGGAAAATCGAGATGGACAAAAAAAAAAAAAAAAAGCATAGTCACTTGATGTGAAAGAAAGATTAAAGACTCAAAAAATGGGAAGTAGAGAAAAGACCACATGTAGAGCCTGGGAAGAAAAATCAGTCCTGGCAAGAAGAGTTTGCATGTCTAGACTGTTTCCCCATAGTACAATTTTCCAGACAAGCCAAGTTTGTAGAGTCTAAATCCTCTTCCTTGTCAGCCAAAAATTTTCTCTTTGGAGATCAGCATACAAATTGGACAAAAGCCTTATGTTTTGGCTGAAGGTATTGACATAACTTCATGAAGATAAAGTCATTGGAGAATGCACCATGAAAAATATCCTACAAAAAAAAGCTAAATTTCCATTTTACTTTCCTTTAAACATTCATGGCGGTTGCTGTTCACAACTAAGAGTATTTGTAAAAGCCAGGAAAGAATTAAAAAATGTTTTAAAAGTTCTGAAAAGTTCTCATCATATACAATGTTTCTATTTTAATAAATTGAAGCTCCTTGCCAGAAGAAATCTGTACCTATATACAGGACATTGCAGTAAAGTTTGTGCTTAGAAGGTAAAAAAGCGTTCACATAACAGCTAACAGATATTTCTCTTAGATTCAGCACATCACACAGTCAGTTAAAAGTGAATGCAATAAAATGGAGTAACCAAAACCTTCTGATAATTCACAGCAATATAAATTACATTGTCTCTTACTACTGGGGGTTTTGCACCAATAGCTGAATATTTGGTGTACATCATGCTATATTTGAAGAAAACCAGAAGCTCTCTTTCCCTTTAATGAAAAAAAAAAAAAAAAGCTAGAAGTCAGAAGTCCAAAGAGGTACTCCATATTCCCGCTGCTAAAAGAATATGTGAGAACTGTTAACATGAATTACATGATTCCTAAGGGAAATCAGGAGCCATGAGGATTTGATATGTAGCAAGGAGCATGACTTATTATTTGCCTGCTCATCACAAGACCCATTTTATAAATACACTGGTGTTGTATATCATGGGAGTAGGGTTTACAGGACTTCTGACTACTCAGAGAGACAGTTAAAGTCAATACCAGCTGCAGGGGTTCAGCTCCCTGAAAATCAGCCACTGATAGTGTAAACCTCTATCAAGCATGGATCAATACCAGATTTTTTGGGCATATAACATAAATGTTCTTTAGAAGATGACAAATTTGAACATCTCAGAACATGTAGAAACCCTACCCTTTTTTTCTCCTTTAAATGTAAGCACAAACACATTTTAAACCTAAATGCTTGTAGAAAGCCAGTTTTTTCCAGGTATCCAGCAAAAGCTGCATATCTTCAACAAAAGCAGAGATCAAGTTCCAAAGTAGAAGACAGTTCTTGGGCAAGGACATACTGAAAACTTATTATCTTGTTAAAACAAAGGGAAATCTCTTATGTCAGTAAGAGATTCCCAGGAGATGTCCAGAATTGATAGGTCAGAGCACCCTCAAAGCCTCTTTAAGAATACTCAACAACAATTTTCCTTTTGGCTGCACCCATCTACTCCTTCAAGTAGTACTCCTTCCAGTACTCGCTGAGTATCTGAAAATTTTGAAAGCCCTGCTCCTGCAATGCACTAGGCTGCACCCAATCCACATTTAGTGTTCATCAAGATTTGTACCTTGCACCTGCCTGGTGTTGTCATTGGCTTTCCCTCAATCTACTGAGAGCTGCCTGTGCACAGCAGGAGAAAGCATAAACCCAAAGCATATGATGAAGAGTTTCAACAGATGGGCTCTGGCAGATCTTTCTGCACTAATGTAAGATTTTACCCACAGATGACTGCTCTGTTTTTTGCTCTAACTTACAGCCCATGGAAGACTAAGCAAAAAGCACTATGTATCCACAGCTGAGCCTGTGTTCATCTTAACTATTTTCTCTAATGGCTATGTTAAGGCGTGGGCATGATCTCCTTTATCAACATCTTCAGCCCTAAATTTTCTTCAGAAATAGAAGACATGCAGCCAGGTGTGATGATATACAAATTGTCATAATAAGAATGGTCATAGTTTGTCTGACTAAGATCCAAGATTAAGCTCAGCTTCTGTATAATACCAGATATAATTGCTACCTGGGGATTACAGGTACAGGCTGTAGCAGCAAGGGGACAGATATCCGTGATTTAATCATTGTTTTGCAAGTCTTTTGTGCAGTTCATTGACTCAAAAAAGTAAATGTGGCTACAGAGAGGGAGAGGAACAGTAATGGAGAGAGACACACATACACAGGGAGGGAAAGAGGGAGGATAAAGAGAAAGAGAGGGTATGGGAAGAAAAAGAAAGTGACATATTCCATGAGTACACATATAACAATGTGATATTATGTAATGGCTTTGATAAGTTGCCTACTCAGGAGATTAGGAATGCCATGATTGTTTTCCTAACCTGAGAGTATTTTTCTGGGAAAAGGTGAAAAAGGCATTTTTTTAAAGTGGTTGCAGGACTCTTAGGTGGCATTGTCTACAGCTGTACGTATATCCATGTATCTATGTAAACTGTAATTCAAAAAACCATTCTGTTTCCCAGCCTATTGGTGGACGGAAGGAAGGAAAGAGATCAGTGGAGAGGAATGTTTAAATAGCTTCTTGTTTTTTACTCGCAGGACAGATGGCGTGCAAACAAACGAAAAATAAAACCTCAACTGACACTGTATAGCAGCTGTGCACAGTGTCAGCTCTAGGAAGAAACGGGGTCCACTAGATAGACTGTTTTAGTAGAAACGAGGGAACTCGGGTTCTCAGCCTAGTTTCCTACATTCCAAATGACTGTACTTCTGTAAAAGAAGTCTCTGTTTCTCAGTTCCTTCATTACTGGAATAGAAACATTTAGAAGCTTTATGAAGAAAAGGACAGAGATAAATGAGGAAAACTTAGCTTTTGTGGGAAAGCAAACTGAAAACACAAAACATTTTACTTTACTAATGAGCGGTCACATTGCTTATATGAAGAAAACTGGGCTTTTTCACTCCTCTATTTTTTTCCCATGATCAGTATTAGAATATTGTGATATTCTTAATAAGCTTAAGATTTTGCTCACAACTCCAACCATATGAGGTTCATAAAGTTCAAGGTACTGCCCTGGAAAAAGAAGGAGCCATGAATTACTCACTTCCTCGGGAGAGTTTTACATTTTTTTTCAGAAGGACAAGTTTTTCTTCTTTTGGTCTGCAAATTTGTTCTGTAATGTGGTTGACTTTTCCATTTTTCAAGTTTCTGTGCTGGTATTGTTCTCTTCAGACTATGTCATCATGTGCCAGTCTTTTCTGCTTTTAAGATGCTTTGGTTTGCTTGTTTGTATGCTTTTCCTTCTAAGTCATTGTTCTTAGGCCCCATAAAGAGTTCACATAATCACTATGATCACAGCTTAGTCTGAGAGGACACAATTACCTCTCTACTTGGGTGAGAACACAAAATTAATGTGATTTATGTCAGTTTCCAAAGGTTCAGAGCTCGTTGCAAAGATTACCTTGATTTTGATTGGTTACAATTTTTTTCAAAACAGAGGGGGAAGACTCTTTCTCGTACCTGCTGTACTCTTTTCTATCAAGCCAGTACGAAAAAGCCACATTAAATTTTCAGAGCAGCAGTCAAGATAACATTATGCCTCTCTCTGATGCTTTGAAGGCTATCAGCATAGAAAGGAAGCATGTGCAAGTTTAAAGTTGCAGTGATTGTGTTCAGCTACTGCCTCTTTGATATACCAGATCTTCTGTTTATCCACTGGATGTGTGAGGGTGGGGAGGAAATATGGCTGTGATATGATTCAAGATGGTAGATACAAAAGAGTAAGAGAGTTCCCCCTCCATTCTCAGATTCTCCCTTTTCTGTGAAGTACTTCAGGATTAATTCTCTCCATGGGGAAATGGATGAGTGAAAGAACACCTGTGCTATTGCATTCTTATAGATAGTAATATGCATCTAATTTACTTAGCATAGAGTTTTCTGTTTATTAATCTAAGGACACAGTTAGTTTGTCCTGAATATAGCAGTTAAGCATGATGAGGTTTATGGAATTTCTATGCTGTGAAATATTTGTGCCATAAATTAAATTCTTATTAACAGGCTTGCCTCGTATGCTCATGGCATAAAGGGACATGATATCATACAATGGCATTGATAATAAAATAGGACACAGATATCTTCTGAATATTATCCAGTGAAATAATTTCATCATATATCATGTTATCAATATTTAAGTTTCCCCAAGAATATAAATTATATTGGCCCTATATATAAATGTATTCTCCACGTGACATTAGACTAATTACTATAAAATAACTGAAGAAAACTTGTTTATTGTTGCAGTAGTGGTGGAAATGATGAAGTGGTGCAAATTCAATATTTATCATACTGTACACATTAAAAGTTATGACTGCATAGGAACATTTCTCAGTTAAATGGTATGCGTCAAAGAAAACTCTGCACAAAACAGCAAAGAAAAGAATAAATTTTGTTCCATCATCCTTTTCTCTCTTTTTTCAGTTTTTGAACTGGATCCCCAGTGTAGTCCAGAGGATATTTTATTTATGTCCCTGCAGTTCAGGGCCTACAAACCAATTCATCATGTTTCTGCTGTGCCTCATCAGATAGTGATGAATGACCCCTCCTATAACTTTCTGAAGTCTGTTTGCCATTATGTAGATTAATGCAATAAATACACATATGTGTGCACATGTGTGTGAAAAAAACACATTTATGGAATACACTGTGTTGTGTCCCACAGCCACTCCATCCAGAATTTCTAATTTCTAACTCAGTAAACAGAAATGTCTCTCCAGTGCACAAGGAAATGTGTATCATTAAGTCATATAAATTTTTTACTTAAATGCTATAAACTGGATATTAGCTTGCACAGTCTTTTGCATGCAGCAATTCACATCAGATTTATAACTTCATGTTACATAGATATTCCCAGCACTCATACGTGGTATGTTTAGAAAGCCTAGAATAAAGTAGCAGACCTGGACCATTTTGGGTCTCTGCTGATTTGCAGTACAAACCAATTCTGAGTTTGTATTTACAGCTGAATGTGAAAAAGGATGAAGTTTTGGAAAAGGATAAACAAAAGGACCATGCACCAAATTCTGCAAAAAATAATTTTCACCAAAAAAATTAATAGTGAGAGATAGCTTAACCACTAAACTTAACAGATTTAGTCCTATGACCTTTCCTGCAAGCACAGGAAAATTTTGTCTTGCTCAAATAACCTCTCTGGCCTGAGTGGAATAAGTCAAGTTTGTATTTTACATGGGATTGAATATTTCCAGGGTCAAGTTGTTTTATTTGCTGGCTGATGAGCTCTATGATCACACAAGCAATCCAATGGAGTACATGTTTGCCAGACTTCAATGTCTTAACAGTTTTAGTTTAAAAAATCCCAAAGCAACAAACAAATGAGGACCAAAGAAGCTGCTCCTTAAGCTGTTAAAGACTTTTGAAGTCTTTAACATTCCTGCTTGAAATAGAGCCATCAAGGTTTGTTTCTGTAGATATTTCCAATTTCTCAGATATGTTCCACACACAGTTTAAGTCATTCGATGAATAAAAAGCTGGAAAATACTAATGAACTTGTGGAAAAGAATGGTACAGTATGTTAACTAAATTAATTTAAGGAAATTAAGTATGAACCCCTTAACAATTTCAGCTGTTATATCTGGTCTAGAAGTTCAGTTTTGGTAAGCAGCTCTCAGTTTTGGTAAGTTGAGAAGCTGTGAGAAGCTATAAGATGATAATGTCATTCAATAACTCTCACACCCTTTCCTGCTATTTGTCCAGTGCAGGAAACTGAAGGTTTTCTTGTCGTGTGGACAGAGAGGAAATATCCAGCAGGCAAATAGTGACCCTTGCATGCAAACAGGTCCATATCCTCTTCCCGCCTGACAACTTCCTTCCTGCCTGCTAGGAACAAATCTACTTTTCATTTTTCCGGAGTTCTTTATACAGGCCACTCAGAGTGCCCTTGGGTAGGGACAAATATTTTATTAATGTAAACTTCACCTAACAGCTGGACACTTAGGGCAGCCAGGCCCAAATTCACAGTAGATAACTGTTTGCTTCTTTTAACTGTAGTGTTGCTGCAGCTGAGTCACTAAATGCTTTGTGCCAGGAACTAATATGAAGAGTTTAATGTCTGACCTCAGCTTAATGAAGATATATTTGCAATTCTGACATTTTGTGAAGGCTAACTTAGGTAAGATCACTCCTACTGGGTCTTTCCACAGCAACTTTCTGCATCAACCAGAAAGTGGAAGCCTTTTTCTGGTGGTGAAGAATGGAGGCTTTATCTCCTGTCATGAAGTTACTGATCAGATAACAAAACAACAAACCAGCCAACAATCAGCTGACAGTTGACAGCAGAAAATCAGTTTCATAGGGCTGTTTTTTTTTTGCCCCTGGGATTACAAAATTTATTTACTTACTTGATTTCAAAATACAAAAGGAAAGCCCAGGCCATTTTCTGTCTTATTCTTACTCTTCAGTTATCTGGGAAACCTTTACACAGGTTTGTTAGTCTGTACTGTTGGAAAAACCTCAGAAGTCACTAATTAAGTTCTTAAGAAATTCTGCCTCAGTCCCATAACTACTTTTCACTCTAAAGATAAGTAGTTTACACTTAGCCTGTAACTTTTTAGCAGTTGTATCTATACCCCTGAAACTTTCTGGTTTTCTTCTGCTTGTGTAAGATACAGAATGAAAATATTTTCAGGAGGAATTCAGACTGACATTTTTAAGGTCTTTTTCAAAAACCAATAGCAGGAAAAAAAAACCCTCACATTCTTACACATATATGTGTAAAAGTCAATTATTACATAAGGGAATTTTTGCAATTTATAGGAAGACTATATATGGAGTGTAATTTATCAATAGTATATTACTATTAAAAAATGTTATATCAAATTGATAAAAAGAGACTTAATTGTCAAAGGCCTTTTACCTTTCAGACCTACAAAGGGAAAACCACAATGGCAATAAAATCTAATATGTTGCATTATTTTGGTAGAACTGAAGAACAGTACCATTGTTTGGTCTGTAGTTCTGCCCATTCTGTCAGTTGTGGATAATCGTCAATTCCTGTCTAAATTGTTTTCAGCTGTTGACTTTCAGCATTGAAGTGGCTGATTTTCAGCATCAAATGCCAAAAACTTCCCAGTAGAATGCATTGTGCATAGACATCTATTATTTCTCATTACTATCACTTTATCCCTTATATACAGTAACAACAGTTAATATTTATGTTGAGGTTGTGCCTGGAGGAATCAGTCAGATGAAGGCAACAGTAAAATAATATGGATAGTAAGTGCAAAGCTTTAATTCAAAGTGCAGCTCAAACAACATTCAGAAGTCAGTTGTTTTCACTATATCTCTGTGCACTTTGTGATACTAAAAAACCCCCCAGAATTAACATGTATTTTACTATTTATAAAGTAATGCACTACAATGGAGAGAGCGGAGATGCAATTGCCCTTTCTGTCAATCTTAAAAGTTTACTCACAGTTGTCAAAAGGCAGCATACTTTGGAATTTAATTGTGCCTAGGACAAAAATGTGTGATTTTTAAAATTTCTGCTTGAGGAAAAAAGATCAAAGAAGAAGTTCCTATTTTGTTATTTAGACCTAAAACTTCACCTACAACTTTACTGCACTTATGTGTTAAATAAATATAGTCTAATGGAAGAAGGTGTCAGAAGCCTTCTTTTGTGTAACCTAAATTGTGTTGTAATTCTAACAGTGTTATTATGATATTTGAAAACAAAATTGTAAATCATTAGATCTTATACAAGGATGAATCCAATATACAAGTGAAAATGTTAATTAAACAAATTGTTGATTTGAAATGAAAAATAAACAAATAAATAAATAATGGAAAATAAAATTTTCTTTGTAACTTTCCTAGAACTGATGACTAACAAGTCACTTTTTCTCTCTGACACTATTATTGTCATTGGCTTCAACACTGGCATGTGCTCCAAGTCAGGAGAGTGCATTTACAGAGGTTTGATCCAGCAGCAGTTTTCTATCTGATCCAGCAGCAGTTATCATCATAATTCTACTCTTATTTAAATATTGTCTATACTGTTGGAAACAACTAATTTCTTAAGTCAGTCCTAAACAATTTCTTCTTTCTGGCCTCTTTCACACCATGCTTGTCTCATGTATTAATAGAGAACATTGATTTCAACATTTCACTTACTCTGGTTACGTCACAAAGTTTAAGATATCTGCCACATTATCTTGTATTAGACTGAAAGTTTTCTTTTATTTTTAAGGACTTTCATACTTCAACATCTCTCTCCATCTACCCACTCCAGATGCCTTGGATTGTTACTGCACTTCTGCAGTTCTTTCCCAAGGACTTGTTTTTCTTGATACAAATTTAAGAAATTGGCTGTGTAAGATAGACAGTCTGTTCAGAAGCTGAAAAAATTGTCTAAAGAAATTATTTCTTTAGCTAACAGTAGAAGAAACTTAAACTGAATACAATTATTTCCCTTTTCCTCATCTTTGTTTGACAGCTGGATATCTTTCTTGGGTATATAAGGTACTATAAAACCCAGGTGTAAGAAATGTTAAGGCTTATAAATATAATCATGACTTCAGATCACTTAAAATATTAATTATTTAGTGGTGAAGACAAAAGTTTTTACAATTCTAGAACTTTACTTTTGCTCCGTATTATTCCTATGTGCCAGTGATCAAGCACATCAGTGATCAAACTTCCCATTGTCTTCTTCTATTTTCTTGTTAAAAAAACTAAACTAAAAAATACAAATTTGAAATCTAGGGTGTCAAATTGCATCACCTCGGTAGTTTATACTTCGACTAAGATTATCAAGACAGACAGGTCTATCTGTACCAATGTAAAAAGAAATGTCTCCCAAGTGACTGAGATATCAAGCATGAGCATTTATGTGTAAGAGAAGCTTGCCATTTCTGCCCTGTACATACATAAAGGAGTCATTGTTTTACTGGATACATTAATCTAATTTCTTTCAAAAAATATTCCCCTTTTTAGAGAAAACAGTAGTGGAAACAAAACTTTTATAATATTAAAATATGTGTACTGTACATGGACATATAAAAATGAACTGGAGTTTTTGTGTGTACTATTTGTGTAACAATCAGTAATTTTTTTTCCCCCTAAAATCATAAAATCTATTGTGTCTGTAATAAGCTTCTCCTCTAAACCCACCGACTTGCACTAGCTGTGAAGGAGAGACACCAAAGGATTCACGTAGCAGAAATTTCCAGCAGTATCCAAAAATAATAACAAATAATAAAAAAGTAATATTCTGTGAAATTCTCACTGGCACAGAGATGCATTTTAGTGATACATATAATTTTTTTAAATTTGGCTAAATTTAGAAATCTGATGAACATGAATTTCTGTTTTGATTTTGTTCCTAATGAACTTGAGCTGAAAGAAATGGAGTTTTGAATTGCAGTGATAAAAAATTGATTTCTGGCACATGGGCAAAATTGTTTATTTTCATGGGTGACATAATTAGACTCAACACCCAAAACCAAGGAGAATACATTTTAATACATTATCTGTACTGCTTAGGTCATGAAGTCAATCATAAACATTAACTGAAAGAAAACATCACTTGGGAAAATCAAAGAAGTATCACTGAAATGACATAGTAGCAGAAGAAAGCTTGGAGTCTTTCCATATTAATTTCTGATTATGTGGAGCAATGTCAAGATCTCAACAGAGCACTTGCCCAGCTAGTACTTCTGGCCAATTTTCTTCTCTCAAAAATATTGAAATGTAAATGAAAAAAATAATATTTAAGGGAATTCTGCACTTTATGGGATCTAATCTCTTATTTATTGTGGAGTTTAAAGAGCTTGTAGAGAGTATCAGAGATGACAGAAAATTCCATATGGTCATTACTAATAGAGTGGTGTATGGTAGTGCCACACATTGAACTGTGAGAAAAGAACAGCAGACCTGTGGGTTCCATCAGAAATGGTTCAAGGCTGAAGGCCTGCCACTGGTAGCTGTGCAGAAAATGGAACTGGCACCATTCTGTTCCCTTCTAGCTGTAGAAGCTGGAATTGAAATATGCACAGACTGTCTTTTTGTTTAATCATCATGTTAATTTGATTTCAACAGCTATCCTCAGCTTTAAGGTACAAATTCCAACTGCTTGATCTCTTATCAGAATTGATTTTGCACAAGGATCACTGTTGTTTACTTATACTTTCTGGTATTGAGAAGAGATGGTTTGAGATCTCAAGAGATTTAATTAAGATTCACTACTGGTGGCATGGACCACCTTTGTATGAATTATCATCAGGTATGTAGGAGAGAAGTTTCAGAAACCATGAAGGTGACATAATCAATCATTCATCTATGCTGTTCCTGCTAATTAGATGGTATAAACAAAATGGAACCTGACCAGTGTAGAGAAACTCTGCACTTCCATCTGTCGCTTCATTCATGGCTGTTGGGATATCTTATTAAAAAGAAACATAGACTCTGGAAGGAATCTTGTCTACTAAATACATATTTTTGTAAAATGAAAATGTCTCCAACTGCCTAAGAGGACTGATGCTAATGATTAATGACTGACTACTATTCTACCTGCTATCAAGACAAGTATGAGTAGCCTGCACAGCTGTTATAGAAATACACAAAGATAAATCCTGTGGTTTTAGTAATGTAAATGAACATGGCTGTTTGTAATGTTTTTATGCAGGATAGAGTGCAGTTGGAAATAACACTACCTATGTCTGCTCACCCTTCACATCACCATCTTCCTGAAGAGTTTTGTGAATCATTAGGGAAATTCTTGAGAAGAACCATGCTCTCAGGCTCAGATTTATTACTCAGCAGGAGTCGTCTGCATGCAGAGGGTTCTTTCAACTCCCCTCCCTCCCAAGGACATCTGATGAAGTAATAACCATTTTAACCTGCTAAAAGCATTTCAAAGGAATGAAAGAGAAAAGATGTGTCAATGGGAAATGGCTGAAGTAATGTCCCTGTAGCTTTTAGAAGGGTAATGTTTGACTGATGCCCATCCCAAAAAAATAAGCAATGTTTGTGTCAATTTTTGGGTAACGTGTAATCCAGGGAGATTTGAATGAATCTGGTCTTTTGTATTCAAAACATGTTAATTCATTCTTACTATGCAGAGTGTTTAAGCAACTTACTCCTACAGTTTGTACTTTTGTGAATACCTTTAATGCATTATAAAGTTAAAAAAGAATTTTAGCTTAGTATGTCAGAGGTTTCCAGGAAAAGCTTGAAAAATCAATAGTGTAAAAGCACTAGGAATTTGCTTTAAAAGGTGTACTACTTCTTTAGTGCCTGTCATGGTTAAAGAATAGTATTACTCAGTTTAGTGTTCCTAGTAAAACTTCCAACCATACAAAAGCTTGCTCACTACCCACCTCCCTCTCCCCCTCTCTTTTGCCTTTACCTTTCTCCTCAAGATTTGGAAGTATGAAAGGTAAAGGTCATGGGTTGAGATAAGAACAATTGACTGAAAATAGTGATAAGATAAAAGAAATCCCAGCAGCAATATTAATGAGAGAGGGTATAAGACAACAGACACTTGCTCCTCCTGGAAACCCCCAACAACAGACTACTTGACCTCCACGCTTCCCTCAGTGCTCCCTCCACCTCAGAACTGGCATTACCCAACCACTCCTGCCTCTTGGAGCTGGTGCCACTCCTACTCACCAGCAGGAACCTCTTCTCCACAGAGGAGATTCTTTTCCTGCCACCCCTGGAAATGACATGAGGTGCTAAAGAGCAATTCCTGGTCCTGGACATATCCCCCTCCTGGCTACTGCAAAAATTAACCATGACCTGGACAGAACAGAACAGTGACTCTCAGTGGAAAAAAAATTCAGTATGATTTGTTCATCTGAGAGGCCCACTATTGTATCAAGTCACCTTGAGCATGACAGGAGACATCGTTTGCTAACTCTGTTGAACCTTGGCATCTAAAACAACTACTGATGGAAACTGAGTTTCCAAGAGGGCCCGGAATGGTCAGTGGGACCATAGAAGTTCAAGCTTTAAAAATCAACTGCACAGATCATTTCTTCTGAATCTTCTGAGAAGGAATTGATCCATAGTTTTTCAAAAGACACTGAGAACTGAGTTCTTTGAAACTGATTTTTGTGTGACCACTGTTAATTCTTTCTCAATTAAAGCCATTACTTGTTGACATACATGGGGACAAATGCATAACAGAAACTGACTCAAATGTACAGTGAAATAAATAAGTAAAAATTTGGTATTCAGCATTTCCATTTCAAGAATATATAAATAATCTCTTTTGTGTCTAAAACTGTATACAAATTCATGAACAATAAAATTTTTACATGTTAAATGATAGCAGAATGTTATTTCTAATTCTTCTTATGTTTAAATATTACGGGTTTTTTCCAAGTAAACATTACATAATAACCTTTCATACATGCACTACAGAACATGTCATAGCTGTACTAACATAATGGAGGGTTATGAGCTATTAAATTAATGAGTCATGTACTGAGGAAGAAGTACATCAAAGGCTAGCATACTTTCTGATATGCAAGCAAGCATTACTGTGTTACTTTAGGTGTTCTGGCACATGGAGTGACATGGATCTGCACTAGCAATCCTTACTTGTAACATGCCTGTCCCTGGGCAAGGGGCAACTGACAACTGCATCACTAGAATTTCTGGTTCAGGCTCAAAGTTGATATAAATGATAAAGAAATTAAATCATCAGGGAGTTTTTCTAAATGGTTGAATGACAAAAGAAGTTTTTCTAGCTTCCATTATTAAATGAGAAGGGGGATGATGTTGTGAGAGGAGAAGAAACTAGCAGACATAAGTAAAGCTGTGAACTCTAACTTATGTGTCTTGATCTCTATTTTATTACACACATAATAAGCTTCTGGATTCTTGACATCCAAACTATGCTAGTTATCATTCACTCCTATTGATTTATTGATGAGCTAATTACAGCACCGCTTTTATTTTCTCTGTACATGGCCATAGATGCATAACCTTCTTTTTAATATACAAAACCCCTATCTGCTCCTCAGTTTTTTTTTTCCTTGAAACAGTGACAGTCTCACTTCCTACCACTGAGTTTGTTTTCAGTATGGTTCTGAGGTAATTTGAGCCAAGTATGTGCAGGTTTGGGATCATGCATAATAGTATGTTCACATCCAAGTTGATTTGAAGTAATCAATGACTGGATAAATAGATGTTGGATAAAGGAACAACTATCAAGACCTTACAGAACTGAACATTTCTAGAAATTTTGATCTGTCACATCCATAGTGCATTTTAAACATGTTCGTCTCTGCATTTCTAATTCCAATATTTTCCTAGTGCTAATATATGCTATGGCAGACTTGTATAATGAAAAGATCAAAAAAAAAAGATACAAATGCTGAAAAGTCTATAAGCTATTTAATCACAGCTCAGTTGTTCATCTGTAAGGCATCACTGTTGAGCAGGGTGATGAAAGAAGGATTCATGTGTTAAGACATATTATTGGGAATCTGAAGATCTGGCTTCTCTTCCTATTTCTTTGGAAGATTTTATACTCAGTCTTTGGCATATAATTTTGGGATTGAATCAAAGCCAAAGATAATGACAATCTTTATTTCTTGGTGTTAAACGTTTTGTTGTAATGGACATGGGTAATGGTGATGAAATTGTACCAAGGATATGTTTTACTTTTGTTGTGATGTGCTTTCATAACCTCAGATGTCAGAAAGTGTATATGATGTATTTGTTGCTTCTGTTTTGTTTCCCATTTTATCATCAGCCAAAGGACATAATATATTTTAAGAAAGGCTTTGAAGAAATACAGTAAAAATGAACGAAGAAAAAAATACTAATGCCAGTTCACAGCATATTTCTGATAAATGAACCAATTTTTAGATACATAAAAATATTTATCATTCCAGTACTTTAATTCTATGCAAGAACATTGAAAAAAAATCCGATATTTTCTTTCATGTTCAGTTTTTGGTAGAAATACCATGATGTGATATACTGCATAAATACTTAATATCAAATAGATACTTGACAATTATTAACTATGATGGCTTTTATCCTCTTTCCACATGCATGGGAAATAATATGATGATGATTCATGGAGTAGCAAAAGTGGATAATGTCCATGATCTTTCCAGTCTTTATATTTTGACACTTTTTCAGCTTAAGAAAATAAAGTGGCTTCAAGAGACATGTACATGTTTCTCCAAAAGTCTTTCCAATTCTCTAGAACAAGAAATGCAGAATTCTCTATTTCTATGTTGCTCCTAAAAGAATTGATGGATAAAAAAATTACAAATAGAAACCTTACCATCAAACTACTCATAAAGTGTTATACACAGTTGCATTTATAAAACAAAAGAAAGAGAACTGTATAAAAAGGATGAATTTATAAGCTTTAAAATAAAAAAAAAATCAAAACAAGTAATGAAACATGTATTTCAATTAAGATGAAATACATTGGTTAGTATGTCATCAAAGTCAAATTCTCTCCTAAGAAATTACTTTAAAGCAAAAGTGCATTCTGTGGCAAGAAAAATGGCTGAAGATGGTGTTCATGTACATTTAAGATATGGCATTTTCAAAACATCTTTATTGCATTTAGCAAAATATTTACTTTAGCGAGAACAATCAACAGCAGGCTGGGATTAAATGATTCAAGGGTTCCATTTTATTATCTGTCTCCATTTTACTTTTAAACATAGCTTTGAGAATCTAGTTTTCTATCCAGATAAATTCGACTGAGGTAATTACAATTTTCCTATGTTCTATGAGAAATCAACCACTGAAAAATAGTCTTATAAATACATAAAATTAATATTGTGAAAGGTATGCATGGATACTTTTGACTTGCTGCATAAAACTGACTTGCGCATCGGTTTTTCTTGCATATAACCACAGTGTAAAAGATGACATTATGAGAAACCTTCTGACAAATTGATTAATAATCTTGAGCTGCTGAAGTTCAGCTGAGTGAGCAATTAAACATTCCAAACAGCAATGAACCTTCAGAGATAATTTATGATAATTTTATGCACAAGAGCTCAGTGGCTTTTTAATTTGATAGAATGTTAGTAGCATAGATTTCTAACAAGGGAGTTTCAGTGCTCCATACATCACTGAGATTACTTAAACATTTCAAATGTGGTTGATGAATGAAGTTTCCTGAGATGTGAGAAGATACAGAAAGTGTCAGGAGGTTGAGATTATTCATCATATCAATTATTGAAAGTGGATGCATTGACATCATACTCCCAGCTCATATTTTATGGCCATTATAAAGACAGAACAGAAATAACAGACTTAGTGAACTGCAGAACTGCCAGGATATCCAGCTTCTTCTCTCTTTTATTCCAGCATTTTTCTGTCACTACACAATATTAGTATTTCCAGGTGTTTCTTCCAAAGTCGTTCATAATATATAGCAGGAAAACAAGACCTGGAACATGGCACATGGTGTGGCTCTTGGGGTTTTTCTGTGCAGGACCAGGAACAGTCTTCAATGATCCTTTCCCACATCCTTCCAACCCAGGACATTCTACAAAAAACATACCACAGAGATGAAGAGAGTAAAAGGAGGTTAGATAACCTGAGCCTACAATTAGGTTGCCAGAAATACAAATACTGTCTCATTTTCTGCTAAAGGAGAGCAGGCTGCCCTTAATTCTTTCACTTGTTGTTGTTGTTGTTGTTGCTTTAGAAACAGCTACATTCAAACAGTCAAATATTTTTAATTCCTAGAATATTTCCCGTTCATTCTTTTATTTCTTGTTTTGGCAAGTAAAATATAATGTTTTAATCTTGTGTTTCTGACATACTTACGACAGTTGGAAACACAGTAATCTAAACAAAAGTAAATAATGTAAAGGGGCTCTTTATTGTATGAACAAAGATAAAGTCTCTGCTTTGAACAGAACACTGAAGCACTCAGATACCACATGTTTAAGAGAACAGACAGTTGGTGAGTTATTTGTTTTTAACACTACTATAATGATCCTGGCAATAAATCATCATTTCACATATTCCAAACAGTTATCCTTTCATTCATGCAAAGGAAAGAATGCTGGAAAATAAAAGCTGGAAGAGGCAGAAAAGTGTTTCTAGAAGGACAGCAGCCTGTTACTTAAACTCCTTCATATGAAAGGTCATTTGTGTAAAGCACTTTTAGTCAACACACCCCGCAAAGCTCAGGCTCTATGCAGACAGTTTGGAGAGTGATGGGAGGGAGAGTGGGAGTGTTTGGACAGACCTAGTAGCTTCAAATCCTGCTTCAGACTAGAGCTATTAGTCTTAGGCTTATGAAAAGAATTGTCTGACCCTTTGTATATCTTCAACATTATTGTTTCAAGGGCTGACTCCAATACAGCTCAAAATGCAGTGTTAAAACCTATCAACATAATTAAAAATCTCCCACTCTTGATGAAGGCAGTCAACAGGAGCCGAAGAATCCCAGAAATTGGTAAAAAAATGAAGTCCCATACACGTGATGATAACTTTCTGAAACTCTCACTAGACATTACTGAACTAATGCAGCAAAGCTGGCAAGCAGCTTCTATGCCCACCTAAAGACAAGCAGGACTGAATTTATGACACTGAGGATAACCTCAATCATCCTCAGACAGCTGAGTCAAGAGTGAGTTCCACTCAAATCTAAATAAAGAGAATCTTTCTCCCAAAAGGATATCAAAATAAGTCCAAACACTAATCACAGAGGAAAATTCTCTCAAGAGGAAAGTAAAGAACTCCAATCTGTTAAGCAAAATAAATCACTATAACATAAACAAAAAACTTTGAAAATTTGACCCAATTAAAAAGTTAAAAAGTGTATTATTTTCACCTACAATATAGATCAAAACAGTCCTCAAAACCAAAAAGTTGCTATATCTAGAGTGATATTATAACCTCTAGTACACTGCAACAAAAAAAAAAAGAATTACTAAAAAGAAAACCAAAACATTTTAACTATCATGTGAACTTATTCTTGGGCTAAGGTATCTGGAAGCAGGCTGTTGAGAAATTTCCATTATTAGAGTCTTTTATCAAAAATTTACTCATACAACTTTCATAAATTGCAAGAACATAGCATCACAGAATATTCTGAGCTGGAAGGCACCCACAAGGGTCGTCAAAGTCCAACTCCCAGCCTGAACAGGGCAGTCACAAGAATCACACCATGTGTCTGAGGGCATTGCACAAATGCTTATTGCACTCTGCCAGGCTGGTGCTGTGTTCGCTTCCCTGGGGAGCCTGTTAATATCTTCCACCCTTGTTAAGAATTGGGTATTGATCTAGGCAAATTTCGATGACCTCTGTCTCAATTTAATGGTATACACTGTTAATCATTCTGGTGGCTCACACAATCTTGTAACGTCAGTTCTTCTGGACTATTTAAACAGCAGTTGCCTAAATCCCTGGGAGCTTCCTCAGGAAGTGGACAGAGTGGTAGGTATGAAGAACACAAAAACTGACCTACATATCTTCTCTTCTAGTAATCTATAGCTCTCCCAACTTTATTCTGAAACAGTCTGTGATTATTATTTTTTTCTTACTCAAAAGGGTCAAATTTGGTAAGAATTGGGAACTGTTGTAAAATGTCTCCATCTACAAAGTTATAGTTCTACCACAGGTGTCGTTCATATGCGCTTTGATCCCATGCTCATAAATCTCCATGACAATGCCTTCTGGAATGCAAAACAGCCAAAATTGCAGTAACTCCAGAATCTGCAGAGGACTTGGACATCTCATTTTAATGCACTCAAATAATAGTACCTGGAAAAGAGAAATGGTTCACCTGACAGCCTCCGGACACAGGGACACTTTCTAAGACAGCATTTCCACTCAAGTTCCACCAGTTGTTTAGTCTGGGTGAAATTCCTCTGTTACCCAGAAGAATGTTCAAAATTGATCTCTCTTCCAAATGTTAGCAAAGAATGGGTATCTCTAAGACTTTTTAAATGTCATATTAAGGGAGGATATTGTTTCTTTCATCCTCCTTTTTCTTTTTTTCTTTTTGAGCTAAACCATGTATGCAGAAAGAAGACAAAATCTTTTATGTTCAAAATTAATTAAAATACAGTTATTGAGCAAATGATAGGAAGAGTGGCATTCTCATCTGAAAATGTATGCTGACATTAGGAGCACAAATAAAATTAGGAGAAATTAGGAGAATAAATAAAATCTCTGGAGAAATATTATACCTGCTTTCAGTGTGTCAATGTAGTCCTACTCAGAGAGACTCTTTCCATGTTTCCATAATGTGCCAATCAATGCTCAAAAGAAGAACTGTTTGTTTTTATTCTTCAAGAGAGATATGAAAAACAATTCTGAAATTCTATTTTACTAATATAAAGTAATGAAAATTAAATGTTAATAACATAGTATACTCTACTACAGATATGAAAAGCAGTGCATACCTAAAACTTGTACCTATAGTACTCTTTTAAAAGTAATATTATTTCATGTAGCTTTTGGCGACTATATTTGTTATTTTTCAGGCAAAGCTGGCAATAAATCAAAGGCATGGAAACATTGGGCAAACTCCAGCAGCCCTTTCTTAGGCAAGATGTCTATTTAAATGAAAGATTTAACCTACCTTTTAATAGGATAAAAAAGAACTACGAATAGAGTATCTAAGCTTACTGCAAAATAGGATGGTCTTCTTGCTTGCACTGTTTAATGTTTTGATTTCCCATTCATTGTTGAGGCTGTAACGAGCATCGGTTATTACACAGTGGCTCAGTTCCAACATAAATCATTTAACCTCCTCCTCTTTATTGATTTATATTAGCATTTATAGATGGCACTCATTGTCTTTATAGTGCCCGAGATCTCACATTAATTAAGTTCAAATTAAAATAAACAATGAAATGCTGAAACATCCTGCAAGATTTCTTGCCTAATGCCTACATTCAGCTTAGACCTCATATCACTGTCATTCCAGAAATTCTAACTAGACAAACTAAATTAAACCAAACAAATAAACACAGCAAAATATAAAGAGCAGGGAAGGCATATATTCAGTCTTGAAATTACTATTGAATGGGTTTAACAGATTATAATGTCAATACTGTATCAGATATCAATCTATATGTGCAGTAGTATTATATGTAACCCCATATATCTTGGTGGTATCTTTCTTATGAAAATATTTTAATCATGACTGAAGAACATTACATTGTATTTCCTCATCTCCAAGAACTCCAATGTTCTTTGATACACAGTAAGTTGCTCTTTTTTCTTCCCTCTGGGAAGACAAATTTCTATCTTACTTATAGTATATTCATGTAATTCTCAATCAATTCTGTTGATTTAATTCCATAACTAGATTTAAGGGTAAATGTTAGGCATTCTGAACAGTAGTATACCACTGCTACAAGAACTTTTTTCCAAGCCAAAATGGCAATCTTCAATTTTTCATAAAAGCTATCAATATATAAATGTCATAAATACTATAAAAATACTAGAATATTACAGCAGTATTATAAATATTATCATAAAAATGATCCTCAAGAGCATTTTTCTAACTCATATAGAAAATTCAATATTTAATTCAAACTGCAAACTCTCACATCACTGAAGCCTTTCAATGAACAATTTCTATTAATTTAAACTGAAAACCTCCCCTGGATGTATTCTGACAATTTTAAGAAATGTGGGAAGCAGCCACTCACTGTGCCGCTAAGTCTTAAAACACTTGTCTAAAAGAATATATCTGACTGTCTGCCCATAAATCTAGACCCTGTGCTAAATCTGGGCAGAGATTTCTGGCAAGAGACATGCTGAAGCCATCATTGGAAATAGTAGGTGGGAGAGTTCCCACAGTTCTGCTATGGCTTGTCCAGCTCTTGCAACCCCACTCTTTTCATGGGTCTGATGTCTTCTGCTCTTCCTATAGCCTAACCCTAAGCGTGGGTGGACACTTCTGTAGTGGGACATGCAGAAGCCCCTCGTGAAAAAGATGCAAGTGGGAGAACTCTCACAGAAGCCCCCACTTTACTTCCTTAATCTTTTCACCCTTCCTATGGGTCTCATATGTCTCTCAGGGAACAATTAAAGCAGTTGTTCCTTAGCAGGAAAAAGAGAATTTGGAAGCCAAGTATGACAACATGGCAGGCAGAAGCCATGGTTTCACCAACAAAAGGGCTTAGTCCTGTCAGGAAGTCAGAAAGTCATCCCATGGGTCAGGTTCACAGTCCACATCAACAAGGCACAATCACAGGCACTGGCATGGCTGCAGAGTAGCTCAGTGCAGCCCTGGATGGAACCAAATGTGAGAGATTGAGACAAGTGTGAGAGCCTCTAAATGCAGCTGCCAGTCTGGGAGGTGGAAACTCCTCCTGCAGCTTCTTCCAGCTCTTCTTCAAAGAGCTGCAGGGTCAGGGGAGGCATCTTGAACAGATCTCACCTGTCAGAGATATCCTCCCAAGTGGAAGGAGGATAGTTCTCCTAACTGATCCTAAGCCTTTGAGAAAAATTCTGCCACAGGATATACTGAAGCCCTAGGGGAAATTCTGAGTTGGAAAAATGTCTCATAGCAGCATTTTCTAATGTCACCAGCTTTCTCGCTCTCCCTAACCTAAACCTAGTCCTAACCCTAACCTAGTCTCAAAAGATTTAGTAAACTTTTCATTAAGTATTCCTGCTAGTGCTTGAAAAGTAACTATTCTTAAAAAAATCAACTAAATAAAAGACTAAAGCTTTCCTTATCTACTTTCTCTTTCACTATTGTTTTAAATGAAGCATAATCTATGTATATGGTTTTTGTGCCTCATGTGTGATCTTCATTTCCTGGTAGGTTATGGTGTATTTCCATCATTGTTCTTCCCTCAAAGTGATCTGTAGAGTGTTCTTCATGAGATCTGTTTCCAGAATAACACAAATTTCCTGCTGTGATTCAGCAGTTTCTCATAAAGACCATAATATTGA
Source organism: Brachypodius melanocephalos (assembly GCA_013398615.1). Taxonomy (NCBI): domain Eukaryota; kingdom Metazoa; phylum Chordata; class Aves; order Passeriformes; family Pycnonotidae; genus Brachypodius; species Brachypodius melanocephalos. Next base: position 20,745,936 of record VZSR01000520.1, read on the forward strand.
TCTGAATACTTTAACTGCTTTGCACAATTATGGGGTAGTTAGAGTAAAATAGTTGAACAATTTATTTCTAATTTGGATTTTGAAACTTCTGTTTAAATTTATTTTATGTTTACGTGCTTGTTTTTATCATGATGCTTCTTTAATCGGTTATTCTAATTATCTTACTCATCATTGTAAATAATTTCCAAACAGTAAGTTATCCTGACTTTACTCCAAGAAGAGAGAACATATTAATTCTGATTGAAAGTAATGGAAGTTAAAACAAAAATCCAGCATTAAGACCAACTAGAAATTCTCATTTTACTTTACCACGTTTTTTGCAATGCTGCAAAATCGTTCTTTTGGACATTTTCTTACTCCATGTGAATGAATTGAATTGTGGCATCTAATTGCTGTTGGTTTACTAAGTGAAAAGGCATTGTTTCAGTGACAAATATTCTAATAGAATAAAATGTTAACATATTATACAAATACTTCTCTGAATTTTATTTTTAGTTTCAGCAAAAATTAATGCCAGTGAAGCTAGATTGCCTCAATATCTGCAGAAATGAAAACAAAGGAACAATGAAGATTTCTGAATCCAGCTCATTTTAAATCTAGCATGATGAAAGCAGAGACAGCTTTTTGTACTACTGATCAAATCTAAATATTATGATTTTTTTTTCAATAAGTACTGACACATGGTTACAGATTTACTGCCTCAAGAAACATAGCTTCTATTTTGAAATCCGGGTTAAATGCTTTAAACATCTGAGTACTCACTCAGACTGATAATTGAACAGACTTCCCTTTGAACTCAGGACTACCCTTCTGAGTAATGCTGCAGACATACAAGCACCTGCAAGACTGAACCTTGCATTTGTGGTTCTGGAACAGTTCGATATCTAGTTTTAGCTGTTCCTAAAGAAAAAATTAGTGAAGATTATTAATTTTCAATTAAAATATTAAGAAGATTGCTTTGTTTTCTGTTTGAACAAATTGATGTATTTTACCCTACACCTAATCTGGATTTCTGCAAAGGCTTTGAAACATCCCCCACCACATCCTTCTCACTAGGTTGGAGAGACATGGATTCTTTGGGTGGACTGTTAGATGGATAAAGAATTGGTTTGGTGATCACATCCAGAGGGTAGTGGTCAATGACTCAGTGTACCGATGTACATCAGTGACAAGTGGTGTCCCTCAGGGGTCTGTTATGGACCACTGTTACTTAATTTCTTCATTAATGACACAAACAAAGCAATCAAGCGTAATCTCAGCAAGTTTGCAGATGAAACGAAGCTGAGTGGCATGGTTGACACAGCTGCAAGATGGGATCCATCCAGAGGGACCTGGACAAACTTCAGGAGGGGGCCCATGGGAGTCTCACGACATTTAACAAGACCAAGTGCCAGTGCTGCACCTGAGTTGGGGCAATCCCCGGTACCAGCACAGGCTGGGGATGCACAGATGGAGAGCAGCCCTGCCCAGAAGGGCTTGGGGGTGCTGCTGGTGAGAGGCTGGACATGACCCAGCCATGGGCACTCCCAGCCCAGAGAGCCAAACGTGTCCTGGGCTGCATCCAAAGCAGCGTGCGCAGCAGGGCCAGGGAAGGGATTCTGCCCCTCTGCTCTGCTGAGAGCCCACCTGGAACACTGCATCCAGCTCTGGGTGCCAGCACAGGAAGGACATGGACCTGCTGGAGTGACTCCAGAGGAGGGCCATAAGGTGATCAGAGGGAGGGAGGACCTCTGCTCCAAAGAAAGGCTGTGCTCAGCCTGCAGAAGAGAAGGCTTTGGAGTGACCTAATCACAACCTTCCAGTACCTAAAGGGATCCTGAAAGAAAGATGGAGAGGGATTTTTTATAAGGGCATGTAGTGATAGGACAAGGTGGCATGGCTTCAAACTGAAAGAGAGTAGGCTTAGATTAGACATTGAAGAAATTCTTTACTGCAAGTGTGGTGAGGTACTGGAATTTATTGCCCAGAGAAGTTGTGGATGCCCTATCCCTGGAAGTGTTCTTGGCCAGGCTGGAAGGAGTTCTGAGAAACCTGGTTTAGTGAAAGGTATCCCTGTTCATGGCAAGAGAACTGGTGTTCCCTTTAAACCCAGGCTATTCTATGCTTCTATGATAACATACATATAATTAATCATAAAATATATATTTTTATATAGAATTCAAAAAGAAATACAGAAAACTCCATATTATATACACTATAAAAGTTCTGTAAGAACGAAGGTTATTAAGCAGTGTATGAAAGAAAGCCTAAAAGCATTCTTTTGAAAGTCCAGGTGAATACATGAAAGAAATCATACTGTGACATATTCCTGACGTGAGGAAGAAGAAAAAAAACAGTGACAAAACTCCCCTTAAGCTCACTTGTTTCATGATCATGTCCTAAACAGCAAATTTTTAATTAAAAAGTGAGAGTTTTGCTCATTTTTGAAGAAAGTTTGCTTAATTCCGATGCCTGGCAGAGCAGCCAAGAAGGAAAAAAAAATATGGCAGAAAGAGGAAAAAAATCAAGCTATTTCTCTGTTGGTGAATAGGAGTGATTTCACAATGGACCTAATAGAGAATGAAGTGAGAAATTCATGAAGGACTTACAGAAAGGAGAAGGAAAACATTAAAGAGACATTAAAGACATTTTTTTTCAGTCCCTGCTGTAAAAATCTGAGAGATGATCCACAGTTCACAAAGTTCAAAATATACACACGTGTCCAGACCTCACTTTTAGGGAAGACAGTGACACCAGTAGTATGCACACATAGAAAACCGTATCTGTTTGTAATACACTCATATTTTTCATGGTGTGTTACTACTGCCTGTTTCAGTTGACATTTTGATGTGAGCTGCACAAGCTGGGAGTCACACCCCCAAAAGGTGCCTGTTTGAAGACATAAAAACAGTGATTACCTTAGCAACAGATGCAAGTGAAAGTTCTCAGAAGAGATTTTTTTCTCACATATTCTTTTTTTTTTTTTTTTGTCAGTGTTGGTGTGTATCTATCCATATATTCAGGCTACAAACTTTATCTATCAAACTACAGCTGCAAAGTTTCAACTGTGACTTTTCTTATTCTTTTCTGCTTTCCAGCAGCTGATGATTCACCATTTGCCGATGAACAGAGAGACTGCTAACTATCTGGCAGAGCACACTGCTCCACCAGAAATACACAAACCTCTGCTGAAACTTTACAGATCACCTACATGACCTTTTGAAGAGGGAAAAGGATTTTTATTAGTAGTGAAGACATGCCTATACACAACTCTTCGTGGACAAATGCTTAAATCAGAAGCCCCAGACTGAATTTTCCCAAAGATGTTGATTTAACACGTATGTACACACATGCTTAAACTACATAGCCATACTAAAATATAATTATTAATTGGAATCAATGTACTTTATTAAGTACAAGCAACCCTGTTTCACAGACACAGAGATTGACCCGAAACGTAATATAACTCATGCTATTTACAATCTCCTCATTTTAGAATCAGTCTCATTTGGAAAAAATTTTGCATCTTATAATTTGTTGTTATGTTACAGAAAAAGTTATTATTCATCTGCAAATACCATATAAGCAGTCTGTTTAAGTAGTGGATTGTTTACCTTATCACGTATAAATACTACTATAATCAGAATTTATTAGGCAGAAATAATTATGCTTCATGAAAAGTCCAATAAAAGTACAAGTTTAAAAGATCACTTTTTTCATTTAACCTCTTCATAGTCTTCTTCCAAATTAGTTCATGTTAAATTGTTGGACATGACTATGCGCTTTATCTCACTTCTCAAAAGTGAAGACATCCTCCTTTCCACAAGTATAGTAATTGGTCTAGGAGAAAATCAAAAGGCCACTGCACTTTTTTTGGTGACCTTACCATTGTCCTCAGTGAATGAAGAATCGCTTTTGACAATAACTATTCCTCCCCCTAGCAAGAATAATGCCTTTAGACATTAGTGGACTTTTCAGTTCTGGAAGAGTCTTGTATTCATATTTCAGAGCTACAATCAGCAGCCTTTTTGTGTGCCTTCACCTCTTGGTTGCTGGTTCTGGTAGCTGATGGTGCTAGTATACCTCATCCTATGCAGGACATTAAAATTTATCTCCCACCAACTCTGATATAACACCAATGAGGGTGTAATGCAGGACTTGTGGTATTAGTGGAAAGGCTCCTTCATTTTGGTTAGGTCACGCATTGGTTTTCTCCTTCTGCACTTCGTACTGATTCATTGCACTAACCAGGATACAATTTTCCTCTGTCAGAGCAAGTGAAAATATAGAAAAAAGGAATACTGTCTTCCTTATGAATGAGCATTATTTGTAATGAAAAGTATCAGAAATGCAAAACTGCTTTCAAAGTACTTGAGCTTAAAATAACAAATATTTGATAGGGCTGTTCTGCAATTATTCAATTTGTTTTGAAATCTTAGTTCTCTCCCTGTCTCTTTCTGTATCATTTTTTTTTTAAGTATTCATCACTAAATTGTAAATCTGGCCTTGATAGTGTTCCTGCTCTGTTTTATTTTCCAGCACAATAACTGTGCTACTGTACAGTAGGGCTAAATGTGATGGATAGGTAATAATTTGTCAGTGTTTCAAGCAGAATTCAGGGACAATTGTGATTTGGGCTTCCAACTTTAAAATGTGATGTATAATTGACATTTTGATACTTCGAGGCCATGGTGTATTCTCACACTTCCATGAAAAAAAACCCAACTTGCTGACACAATCAGGAAACAGATGGTGACAAAGATCTTGCATTTAATATGCCAATCATTATGCTTTACTTGCATATTATCATCTCATTCATGAGGCCACTATATGAAGGAATTTTGCTATGCCTCTGCAAATCAATCAAGAAGACTTTTAATATTTTTTTTAAATATAATTTAGGTCTTTCTTATCCTATGTTTCATTATATTTGGGGTGAAGTGTTTATGCAAATTTATTACACATGAAAAAATGCTTTGACAATACTGAGGCTAGAATAGATGTCAGCAATGAAACATTCACTATAGATAGCTTCAACAGAGAGACCAAGAAATGACTTGGCAACTGAAGTATCTGCATTTTCCATACTTTGCTGGGGTCCTTAATCCAAAGGCAGTGACACAGTAAGACAATATGAAGGATGATGTCGAGTAGGAGGATGGATTTGGTAACGTGGCCTCATATCTACTAAGACCTGGACTTCAGTCAAAATTTCTGCTCAAGAAAACCACAGATGGCAGATTACCAATATATTTCAGTTAGAGTTAGCACTGGATTTGAAATCACTGAGTATTTGAGCCAAGCAAACCTCTTCTTCTGCTCTGAAAATAGGCACTTTACTTGTGAGTGTCTGACACAGAATCCCATCATACAGGAGTGAGTTCATCCACTCGCAAACTGAGCAAGGACCCTTCTTGGACAGCTTGAGGTCCTCTGAAAATGTTTTAGGCCATTATTGCAAGTGGTGAGCAAAGGCTGGTTCTCTCATCTTATTTTTTTTTTTGCAATGTCCAAAGAAAGCTTCTTCCTTCATAAGTGTCAAATGTTCATGTTTAGATGGAGTGGGGATAAAGTTGTCACCATTTTACTTCTGTATCACTCCTACTGTCTATCTGTAGGTTCCCCAGCTTCTAAAACGTATGTCTTTCCATTTAAAGAAGTAAAACATTTTTCTGGTTCTTTGCAAAAGGATCAACACTAGCAAGAGGACACAGCATGTAGCTTGACTGCTCATAAGTGCCTTATTGGGATAGAACATGCATCTGACCTGGTTATAGTTAGGTAGTTATTTCAAAACATCTACTTCTCCTGAAAGTGTTTCCTCCCTGGAAGTGTTCAGAAAAACATGTGGATTGGCACTTAGGAATAAGGCTTAGGGGTGAACACAGTGGTGCTGTGTTAATTGTTGGACTCCATGACCTTATAGGTCTTTTCCAACCTCAGTGATTTTATGAATCTGTGAAGAGAATGGAAATACATCCTGACTTTCAGCTTGTATAAGATGGAGGGAAAAGAGGGAGAATGGTTTTGCAATGAAAATTAGAAAACAAGATATTTCTGGAGGAGGAAAAGGAATTTTATGCTCTTGTTCACTGCAATCCTAAACCATTCCAGGCACAGTAAACTTCAATAGCTATTTCCACGAGACAAGTCTCCTAGACGCAAGGGATTTTAGGTGCGTGAAAAGTGAGCGTGTGTTTCTTTCAGATGTGTCACAAAAAAAGAGATTATGGTAGGTTTTCAGGACATACATAGCCTTTCCCCCTCTAATTTCCCTTTCCTAAACTTCAGCCATTTCAGACTACTTGTAATGTACTCTGTTGGAGCAGATCTTCACTGACTCGTAACTGGGAGTTCTGTAATCCCTATTTTGTTCTATTCCTCTCATCATCTAGAATTATTCATTTAGCTTGTCTAAGCAGGCTTGTGGTTTTCAAAACCAGAAATCCTCAAAGCTGCAATTCTGTGTTCCTTTTAAATTGGTTAAGAAAAAACAACAAACCCATTACCCCCTCAAGCCCAATACAGCATTGTGTAACAGTTGAGCTGTTCTTAAACAAAGCGTCAGATTTATTATTTGTTTTATTACTTATCGAAGACAGTGGCTTACACACCTTGCATTATCTAGATGGCAGTCTCTTGGCATGTCAAATGTCAAGGTTACATCAGCTCTTGACTTTATCCAGGCTCTATGATGTACAATGTCACTGTAGCAGAGCACTTCCTCTTTGTTCCAAGAGAACTTGATTCATAATGAGCCCATCCAGAGTGTACTCAGATTGTGATAAAGAGCTTTACACAGGCTCCTATTTTAGAGAAACAGGTGTTGGCTTTGATTAGAGAAAAATTACATCATTCAAGGGAAAGGAGGAAAAAAAGCAAAGGGAAAGGAAAGCAAAAATAGAAAAAAAGTAGCAACCAGACACAAATACATTTGCACATATAAAGCTGTTCTAATGAAAGCCAAATTGATTTGACATTCAGTGGCAGTTTGAAGCCAAAAAAAGCAAAGCAGCCTACAAAAGGCCCAGCTCATTGTTTATGGAGTGTCATACTTCATCATCTGTGAGACCAATAACAGTGATGGGAAGACCTTTAAAGCAGGGAGTTTGCACAGAATGGCTGTGTGGATGCAACTGATGTCAGATGCAGGAGAATGATTGTGGGCTATTTCCTGAATTGAAATCATGTTTGTCAGAAAAAGTAGATGCTCTCTACAGATTATATCTTTGAGAATAGTATTTAGTATATTGTTAGAATTCTTGGTTGATTTCTCTTAGACAGACATAGCAACAATATTTATCCTACAATATGTACTGATCATAAAACTGCCCTCAAGAAAAAAACACAGAGGAGAAAAAAATTACCTAACATGCAAAAGCAGCTTCCAGTACACAAAAATTAATTTCTTTATGAAAAAGACCTTTGCACAAAATCATATAAATGAATGCAGGCACCCTTTCATCATATCTATTTTTATTGATTACTTTGCAAATATTTTTACAAACACAATTTTTAACATTTTCATTAAAGTAGTGGACCCCTGTTACAAGCAGACTGTAGAATATATTTCGTCCATCTCTGTTTTCAGTTAGAACACCTGGTGAGGAGTGACATGTTTATCAAATGTTGGTGAATGCCAACATGAATTAAATGAGCCTTCAAAAAATGTGAGATAGTATAGACTTGTACAGGAAAGAATATGCGTGGAAAGCAGTCTCTCTCTTTCTGCCTTCTAGCTATGATCTCAATCTAGATATCACAATATTGATATTGAATTCTGATACTAATGTTTCTGTTTAGATTTCACTAAAAAATCTGTTTCTTTTTGGGCAAAAAATTCAGAAATTTCATCCTCTTGAGTTGCAATTCTCTAATGACTCACTGAAGTACAAATAGACAGTGATCTCAAATTAGTAAGTCATTAATCACGTTTCACATATAGTATCTAGTGTGGCTTTATAACTCAAAAAGCACTATCAGAGTGACCAAAGTTGAAATGGATGGCACAAATGTGGACAAAAACAAATACAGAGAGGAAGACACATGTTGGTAGATCTAAGTAAGTAAATGAAACATTTTTTTTCATTGATACTGAAAACAAAAATCAGTTTAACTGTTTGGGGTGTTGGTATGTGTGCATGTGTGTGAATCCTTCATTCTGTTTTCTGTAAATGACTGAATCTGTGAGTTTATGAGCATGATCACCTACCACAATAAATAGATCAGTAGGTCAAAATGTTTAAATATTCTCCAAAATCCAACATTATGTTTATATCAAGTATTGTACTCCGTGCCATATGAAGACAGTATACATTGGTTATTAATTATGTATGCAGATATAATTCCTGCTGGGTTAGCTTTGCATTGTAAATCATATGATTTAGTTTCTTTTGTCATACTTTAGAAAATTATAAGCTAAACTGGAATAAATTACAAATTTCAAAATTCACTCTGTGATAGTACCTAGAGATTCAAGGCTGTTTCTATTCTTGTACAGTAAACTTCAGTTTACAGAAGTGGGGTTGCTCTGTGTCAAACATACACAAGCTTAGTAGTCACCCTGAAGTCCTCCACTGATGGAACCTAATTCTAATAAATTGCACACTATAATGCAGACAGCATAAGAGGCCCTTTGACAAGTGGATTTCACTTTATTTCAGGCTGTAAGTGTTCTCATGGATAACTGTGTTGTGGAAAAAGCAAACAGGAAATCACTTAGCGAAGACTGAAGAAATTCGTTGCTACCAAATTTTGTTAAAACATTTAAAATGTTACCTTTCAGGATTCAGTGTCAGAATTATAACACCACAGAAGTGAATTTACATTTTCCTTAGAGCTATTGTTTCACACTGTCTGAAGATTCAGGCTATGTCTTTCGCTGCTGAGAAATGATGTATTTTATATCAAGCAATGTAAACTTTGATAAATTAGTGAAAACAAGAAGAAAAATTTAACTTTAATGTTGTTAGTCAAGGTAAACATCAGGCCCACATTTGCCATTATACTGACAAAATGTAAGAAGAAATCACATGATACTAACATGAAAATATATTATTTCCAAGAGATCATTGCACTAATTACCTGCTGTTCAGATTGGAATGTTCTCTCCACAGTTCTACATTCACAAAATCTGAAAGTTTTGCATTTTAGCTTTGTATTTCCTTCAATGTGAAAAGCAATATTTTTTATTTGAAATCTTTCTGAAAGAGAGAGGACCAAATTAAGTAGGCTCAGTGTAGAAACTTATGCACAATATTAAAAAGAAATATATTAAGATGTAAAATTTCTTGGAACAAATTACAATGTATTGTTTATATTAGTTACAGACAAGATTTTTTTTTTTTCACTTAATCACTCTCTTCTCTGTATGCTATATCGAGATTAAACAGTCTTTGTGGAAAACATTAATAAGTTATCTTAGAGTGAAGAAGAGTGAATATTTTAAATTTCTAGTCTGGTTAAAATTTATTTGACAAAAAGGTTACATTGACAAAATAATTTTTCATGTTGATTTTTTCTACCAGACAATTGATGCCATTAAACTGGAAAACTGTTCTCAAGTAGCATATTTAGGAACTGCTTAATTCTTAAAGGACAATTGATTTGGATGTGCAATTACCAGGTATGAAACAGCTGTTTCATCTAGCAAAAAAGCCTGAACAATTCACTAAAAGCTAAAGATAAACTGAGAAATAAAGATTTTAGTTTTATATTGTTTTTCTGACACTGAGGGTGATTAACTCCTGGAACAAATTAACTCAGCAATGTACACTATACACTGCCTGTATTATCAGAAACAGAAATGGATTTTTTTTTCCCCTGAAAGACCTCTCTGACTAATCCAAAGCCAATACAAAATTTGTTGCCCAAGATAAAATGTGGGAACTTCCCTTCTCTGATAACTCATATTAAGTGTGTAACTTTGCATAGTACTTCCTTGCCAGTAGGGTTTGGATGGTTTAGATAGATGGTTCCTGAGTGGTGCCTGACACAAGTTACTTGGCTTAGGGAAAAAGATATTAGATAAAATTTCGTGCTTTAGTTTTATGTAGTGCTAATAGTCAGGATAATCTAGGTATTTCTGTAAAGTTTTTATTAGAACCTGTAGGACATATAAGTACACACAAGGAACAGAATGAAATCCTACAGGAGTGAAAATATTCCTCAAGTGGGAATTCCAAAAGTGGTCGTTTAGATTTTTAGTCCCTTGACACAATCAGTCTTATCTGCAGTATTATAGCAAAAATAATGTTAGCTGCATTCTTTTAACTTCCAGTGACCACAAACTGTTTACTTATATTCTACACAGCCAGGTCTGTCTGTACCATATTTTATTCCACTTAACTTGCTTAAGGCTGGTAAGTTCACCCTGCTTTTACTCCTTTCACAGCTCAGTAGTCACTGAATGTGCTCTGGTGCTTGCTAAACACATTCTGAAGAAGGCTGGGATAAGCAAGCATCATCACTGATGCAAGTAATCTTTATGGCTGATGGAAGAGACTGTATGGAATGGATGGAAAAAAAAGATGGCATTCAAAATCAAAGCAAGATTTATTCTTAGGTAACTAAGAGGATTGAAGCTCGGCCTGTAAACAGTCAAGTAAGACTTACTGTCTTAATACAGATAAGATAAAAACAAGCAGTTATATACATTTTCAGTAGAAAACTTCAGTGAAAAAAGAATTTTTTTTAAAGCCAGTGTGACTACTGACTACAAACTCTGTTTCTTAGAGACTGGTTATTTTCTAAGGAGAAAATTTTCTTTTGCTTCGTAATCCAGTAAGAAATTATTTGAAGAGGAAGGAAAGAAGGACAAGAGGAGTTATCCTGGAAAAAAAAAAACCCATCTTCATTGTCTTTCTTACCACTCAGTATGCCACTCTCATGTTGCAGTGAGCTGTTTGGAGGCTTAAACAGCTCCACAGACAGAAAATCTACACTCATTCCAAACCCTTCATTTTAAAGCTGAGTTCTTTAACTAAGTCTAGGCTTAGCCCTCCTTGAACAAAACTATGAGATGCTTCAAGTTGTCTTCTGTATGTCTTTAAGGCCACCAGGTCATTCAAAAGGCTCTAAGTAGTGATACCAGTTCTAATTGTGCAGCTGGAAATGACTGGAGAGCAAACGGTGCTGCAGCAACATGCGAAATTTGAAAACGACTTGAAAATGGCTTCCCGGGAAGCCACTTTGCACAAAGTTCACATGACACCTGTTTCCAAGAGATCCACAAACACAATTCATGCATCAATACAAGCCCATCACTTTCCTGAAAGGAAATGCATGTACCTATACTGTAGCACATAGATCTTCTGTGCAGACTTTCACTAACAGAAAGTGGTTTGTGTATCTCCAAAACTATAGTTTTAACATAATATCCTAAGATGTTTAACTACAATGTAAGAACTGAATACAGTTCAGTGGCTATTCTTGTAGTTCCGAGTGGAAATCTAACTTACATGCTCTGCAAGATTTCATATCTATTGACAGGTCAGAAGTTGGATGAATGTAGCTCTCTGAGTGAAAAAAAAAAAAAAGGGGGAAAATCAATTAAGACAATAGGACAAAAAAAATCATTTTGAAATTGTTAATTACATGCCATCCTTTGAGTATTGCAGAATTTTTCTTGTTCTGAAAGCAAAGTGATTTTTATTTGGTCATCATCATGAGCATGATTTTTTAACAACAACAAAAAATCTTAAAACCACACATCTCAAATCCCTTTTCATAAGGAACCTGCAGCATGGAAAACTTTGCATTATGTGTATTAAAGAATGACTATGAAAAGTGTTAAAATGCCTACTGGTGAGATGCCCAAACTGTAATAAAACTAATATCTACATGAAAATATTCCTCTGACAGTAGGGATCAGCAAGAACAGATATTTTATTCCTGGGCCTGCCTTTGCAAAGATGAGTAGTATTGTCAGATCTATGAAGCCTCAAAATATAAAACAAAGAGAAAACAACTTTGCACTGTTACCCAAATCTACCTGTATTTCAGCAGCAGCAGTTACTAGTCAGCAACTGGGTTTTAGTTAGTTATCTCATTGCTAAACAAAAGAAAACAAAAACAAAAAAAACCCAAAAAACCCCAAACATACAAACACAAACAACTCCTACCCAAACACAAACAACAACAAACTAAAGGAGGCAGGTTTTGGTGCTAAAAATGTAAACCAGAGTGATTTTACTAGACAACACTCTTCCCCAGCTTCTTTGCTCCATTGCTTTATTCCAGCCTCTGAAGTGAGAGGATGTTTAAGTGGAAAGAGACTGATTCAATAAAAAGCTGTTTTCTTATGCAATTATTATTTTGTGGTAGAAGTACACTAAACAACTAAAACAGAAAATAAAGCAGTTTTGCAGGGGGTATTGTATAAGCTAGCATGTCTTTATTTTCCACATACTATATGAAAGAAAATTGAATGTTTTTTGGTCAACTGTGAAATGTCATTTGTATATGGTCCATTGGGATCTCTTTCCCCTCTAACTTATGGCAAGTTTGGTTTTGTTTATGAAAATAGATTTGATCAGCTAATCAGAGTGTAGAGGTAGTGTTCACTCATTCAGCAATATTCAGCAGATTTTATTCACTTTTATACTTCATTGCATTTTCTCTCTTGGAAACTCATTTACATAGTCTCCGTATGGTCATTTCACAGTAACTGTTTCTGACTCTGAGTGTGCTGGCTAATAATTACCCAAAGCTATCTGAATACCCAAGTACATAGTGAATATACAGTTATTTCTTAATACTCAAACTCTAGATTGAAAGCCCTTTGACTAGCCCAATACTACAAAATGTCAAGCTGTTTACCAACAACAAAGACTGTGCCTCTGCTTCTCAACCCCTGCAGTGAAGCTGAAAATGCCAAAGAAGCAGAGAAAAAGAACTCCCCTTCCTCTACGCTTGATTCTGTGGCTGTTGGAGTGAATATTACCTTTTGTCATTGATTTCAATGGGGATTGAATTTGACTCTCATCTTTTTTATACCTCTGCATTTCTGGAAGATATTACACAATAATACTTCCTGCAGATGAGATTATGCTTTATTTCCTCATCTACTGATTTAGTTTAGGTTTCCCACCATCTTTTATACAGAGCCATGATGTCTGTGTATCTGAAGATATAATTTAAGTATAAAAATAAGAGAGTAAACAAAAATTTTCCCTTGCAAGTTCTGAAGGCCAAAACCTGCATGTATTTTTACCATAGCATCCCAGCTTCCCTGAGCTTAGGTGAGAACTTTCCAGCATTACTGTGGCACGAGGTGGCATATACTTAGACTTCTTCTTTTAGTCAGAAAGAGTTTGAATTAAATTACTATGGAAAGGGTCAAAGGCAAATTATGAAAGGCAGGACTTTCCTCCTGTTCCTCCTTAGCAACTGAATTTAAAAATGCCAGTAACTTTAATAATCAGTTACAGGTATTAAATCATATAGGGTTTTAGAATTTGGCAGAAGAGATAAAAAATTTCTGAATGGGGATGAAAGAAAACACAGAAAAGCCTATATAAATGGCAGGAAAAAAAAATCCTTGTTTGATATTTTTCAGAACACACAGAAATAACATTTGGATAATCATTAAATAATACTGTGAATGTCTACTGTGCAAACAAGGAGTTTCTCAGGGTTGTGTATGTGTGTGCTATTTAATTGTTTTGGATTTTTGGTTGAGATTTCTTTTCAAAAAGAATGATGTGCTCTAAAAAGAGGACAAGCTTGGTTCAGTTATAGCTTTCATATAATTACTACAAACTAATGCAAATTAGACTGTAGGTCTGCTCAATGTACATTTCTGTGCTTGCCAAATTATGTTTGGCAGTGTGGTCAAGCAATAACAGATGCACACTGTGCCTAGTTTTCTCGGGCTGTTCAATAATTAGGAGGGCCATGTATTATAATAAACCACATCCCCTTGGCTGAGATTTGGATGCAAATTGCACACTAATTCACTTCCAAGTTTTTGGAAGCATACCAAAAGACATGAAAATTAGGGAAATATACTATTTACTTCATGAAATGTGTTTAAAACTAAATAAAGCTCATTTGTAAGCAATGTTCATCTATTCCATCCTTGTAAAAAATTAACAATGAATTCTCTTTCCTTCACACTATTTAGAACAGCAGCTAATGTGACACCTCTGCAATGTTCATGGCATCTCTATTATTCTTGTGCTGAGAGAGTACAATATAAAAGACAGTTACTCTGCTTTGTATTTCTCTAAGGTATTCCTGAGGTTGAGTGGATAATATCAGTTCAATGAAAGACTTGAATCACGCTGCAATCCAAATTCTTTGCAATCAGTTGAGTCGTAACGGCGTGCTGTTTATAGCAGAAAATTCGTCTTTTGAGAAGGCTGAAGATTCTTTACCCTTAGCTATTACACAAAGGTTGAATGGAGAGATTTAATTAAAAAAAAAAATAATGCTTAATGAGGGAAATTCTAGGAAATCCAGCAACGTAAAGTAGTTACATGTGTAGATGTAACTACATCAATCTCTAACTTATGAAGAAACAGAAAAGTAAAACAATTGAAACTATTGCTACACACATTAGCAGATAGTTGTGTTTTCCTGGAAATCATTTAACAGTGATTTGTCTTGCAGTAACAGTTAACATACTTAAAACAGAGAAATACAATGCAACCTAAAAGTGCTGTAATAGAACATATATCTCCTATGTTTATTTTCTACTAATTGTAATGTGATTGCACCAAAGAGGCATAAGACTCTTATCTCTATATGCTCTAGACAAATACAGAAAAATGGCAGTGAAAATGGAAGATATCAGAACCTTCTCCTGCAGTATTTTTTTTTTTGCTTTAAGAATAGATATAATGGAACATAATTTTGTAAATATTACAAGTATTTTAAATTTTCCAGTGATGTTAAAAGAGTCCTTTGCGAGAGAACAAGGCAAAACATTGCTTGCCAGAAATATAAAAACTACTTTCAATATACTCTGTACTGACACTAAAATTTTAGGGACTACACTGTAGTTTTGACATGGGTGACTTAATTGTAAACTAATTCACATGGAAATCAGCAAAAATCTCTATAATAAAGCAGAACTCAGTAAATTACTGAAATCTTAACTATTAAAAATTTGATAATACAGAATTACAGGCATAATACAGGAGGCAAGTGACCTACGGTTTAGGAGGATAAATCAATGCTGTGACATGTAACTATGACTAGACTGTAATGTACCTCATGTTTACAGTTTTATAGTAGGTGTTTTTCAGGTGTTTCTTGGGTGTTTATCCTATTTAGCGGTTGTTGATTTCGCAGCTATATAATCATAGACTAACAGAACAGCAACAAAATTCTTGTTTCCAGCATGATGAATACAGAGTTAACTACGTAAAACAGTTTTGGCAAAAGTACTGCTCACTCTGTATGTTGAATTTGAAAACAGGATAAAGACTAAATGTGATAAAGCAGCTGAAATTTTAAATTCATTTGCATCATTTAAATTAAGGAACTAAGAAGAGGTTTAGATGAATTCTAAAAAAAAATCTGGTTGAACAACTGAGCAGCAGGTAAGCCTCAACATAGATAAGACCCCCCTTAAAAACAAATGAGTGGAAATGGTCTATAGTATTTATACATAATGATGTCTTCTGAATTACTTGTAACCTCTCAGGAAAAAAAAGATCCAGGCATTACTGTAGACAGCTCAATGAAGAGACTTGTTCAGTGATGATTAAAAAAGCAAATAAGATGTTAAATTGTGTTAAGAAGGGAATAGAGAATAGAAAAGAGAAGATTACAATTGCATTATATAAATCGATGGCACATTGATTACTGTATTCAGTTAGACATCTTATTTTAAAAAGACACAAATGAGAAGGTGAAATGAAGTACAATGAAAATGACAAAGGTATTACTTTCATAGTCACTAAATCATGTCACCCTCTCCAGAAGCAGAAATGGCTAAGTGGAAAATGTTAATCCCAATTTGATAGAACCACCCCAAGAAAGCGAACCCTTTTTTTCTAACACTTATCAGATGCAAACCATCTCATTTTTTAACATTTATGAGAGAGTGCTTCAGCATGCTGCCAGTATCAGATTCAGGAAAATACAGTGATGGTGTAGAGACATTTTTGGACTCCAGTCAGTCTGTTGTGTGTATATTCATTATAGATGCAAAGTATGTGTAAATCTAAATCATCACTTGAGAAATAACGTCATTTCCATTCTATATTGAAGAATCTTTCTCTGAAATTAGTTTTTGCACGTAAACTTTTGGGTATGCCCATCCTGTCACATTTTTCTTGCAAAGGGGCATTAGAGGTGGAGTCTGATACTTTGGGGACTTGGGGAGGAATTATTAGTGCCTTTTTAAAGGAGGAGGAATTATTAGTGCTTTTAAAAATGTTTTTGCTATTCTTTTTATAGAAACAAATTAACTCAGGTCAGTTAGGCTTTATTAACAATTACCATGTTTTTTGTGGAGCAATGAGGATCATCAGTTGCTTGAACTGTTAAAGACAACAGGACATATATGTAGTAGCTTCTTAGACTTGGAGAAGACATCTGAAAACATCAAGTTTGTGCATATCTCTGTCTGGTAAAACAATATGTGTGCATGTTAAACATTGAAAATAGTCCAAGAGCTGCCATTAATTTGAATTGATCTGAAATCATTATCTGGAACTGCCAGGGAGCTGAAAAATGAGTTATTTCTGCAACACTTATCTGAGATACTCCATATCTTTTGAGGAATGTACAAGAATGTCATTGTCATCACTGCTGCTAACTTCAATGGTACATTAATCCATTAAATATGATAGCAATAACTCAAAAATTACTTTGGTAGTATACCCATATCCAGCTATGCTCTTTAACACTTGTGTTCACTTGATGAACACACGAAGTCTCTCTGGAGTGTTATGCAGCAGAAAAATCTCCTAAGAAGTTTGAATAAACTGACCTTAAGTTGTGTAAACTCATATAAAGAGAAATGTCTAGAAAAATTCAGAAATGGGGCAGACCAAACACATTGTCAATTGTCTTGGTCTTGCCAAATATGTTCCTTCAGCAGTTGACAGCTTTTGTGACTTTTTTCAGCCTATTCTATGCGAGGCAATAGAATTATACTGGCATGTATTGCGTATCTATCAGGGGGCATCCTGCCCTTAAAGCTAAATGATCCCTGTAGATTCCTAAGAGTCATTACTCCTGTGTTCCTTATCAGAATGTCCTAGAATAACATCACCTCTACTGAAGTGCCAAGTGAAAATCAAGATAAATAAATTAATTTTTGTACATTTGATTCATTGTATGACATGTAGACACCATTATATCGATCATTATGACTTATTGTTTTCCTTATCAGCATCTCCCTCAATAGCTCTGGGAAGTTATACAGAATTGAAACAGGGCAATCATTTTTATTGAATTAACCATAAAAGATCTTTTCAAAATTCATAGCATTCAAATTTTTCAAAGAAAGAAAGGGATATTTACTTTTACAGGATTTTCTGTTGAAAATAACCCATTTTCCAATCAGTCCACTGAAAATTTTGAGTGTTTTGATGAAAATATGTAGATATGTTTACTATTACTACTACTATTATTATTATCATACATATGTACCTTTATGTTTACTTTCCTGTTTTTTTCTTTCAAAATCAAAGCTCTACTTCACAAAGGTATGTAGTTGAGTTGCCTAAATATCTCCACAGGTGTGACAATAAACCTCAGTCAAATCAAGGTTTAAAATCTGTTTTCTGCTTCAGAACAACATTTTGTGAAAAACATCTATAGATTACTCTGTATTTATCAGTAATTTTAAAATTCTTCTTTAAAAGACTTTGGGAAGCTCAGTATTGTTACTTGCTAAGATGGTGGAGAGTATGCTTTGTTCAAATCTGGGAATGCTCTAGGAATCATATAATGGCTAAGGATAAATTGTTCTCTTCCAAGACTTGATATCAGCAGTGTGATCTCCTTCAGCTCAGAAAAAAAAGGTCAATTCTACCCATTTCTGCCACACACTTGGTGAATATTGTAGCAAATAATCTACCTGGGATGGGATGGAAAAAAGACGGTACCCCATTCCTACCTAAGTGTTATTTCACATGTCCTCTGTGATGAAGACTATTTTCAGGAGCAGTTTAAGGGTAATGAATATTATTGTCCTAGATCATCTCCTTGCAACATATAAACATCAACTCCCAGAGACTTAGGAGAGATCTCTCTTTTCAGTATTTCCCACAAGCTATTTTCAGTGACTTTTGGTCTACGTTATATTTTTATAGATCCCATTATCATCTCTCTCTCCCCACAGACTTCCTGCAGGGAAGTGAATCACCTGCAATAAGTGCAATTCCAATAAGTGGCTGGTTTGGTGCTGCAACAACCAGCCAATGCTTTGATGCCCAAAAGTGTTTTGCAGTAAAGTTTTACATCCTCAGGATTTTGACAACCTTTGCAATTTTCAAGAAGTGGGATAAAACTATCTCAGAAGTGCTTACAAAAGCTGGGGACACTTTTGTTAACTGAGCTGTCATTTTGGCATAGTTCCAAGTGCATGGCAGACTCACTGAAAAATATTGCATCATAAAATAGACTGTGTAACAGAGTCTTACCTTGGAATAAACCTTAGAACATGAGGTCAACCTGTGCTTGTTATCTCATTAAGATTAAAGAAATCCAAACAACTGAAAATCCCAACCTAGCAGAGGGTTAATTTAAAACTAAGAAGAATCTACTTCAGGCAGTAATGTTTTTTAAACCTTCCTTTATAAATTTTGCTTATCAAGGAGTGCCCTTCTGGTATATCAACTGAGCCAAGACTGAGTTCTCAAATACTATGATGGCTTCTGTTAATTAGATAGTTTATCTGTGATGAGTTGTTGACACTGAGATGATTTGTGTTAAATAATTTTAAAATATTCTGTGGGGCACTAACTTACATGCATTGTTTGTTCATATTCCAGGCCCCAGCTTCAATCTTTTTTACAGTCCTCGACAGAAATGAAGTTGATGCTTCAGCAAACTTCTTTAAGTCAGAACAAGTAACATTGCAAAGATTTTTTTGATTAACTGGAATTCTCTGCAATTTTTATTTCTTTTTGTACAATGAGCTCTAGTTTAACACCATAACATGTGAAGAGTATTTTTATATTTAAATACATGAAATTTTGCTAGTTTATAATTTCTTAAATATTTCTTTTTTAACATTTTCCCTCTCATAAATCCATCTCCAACCCCCCAGTTAGGGGTAAAATGCAGGAAAGGCTGAAAGAACATGGAACTTCTTTCTACTAGGGTGCTACAGTTTTCTAAATACTCTATATTTTTGTAAGCTTTACTTTCAAGGGAAAGATGGATAAGCAGAATTTTAATTGTAAAATACACTACTTATCACAAAAATCCATGCAGTGTGCTTTAGTGAAGCTTACTAAATATTACACTGTTTGAAATGAAAAAAAAATTAAGGCTGCATGCAAATGAACCAAAGGTAAATGTTTACAGGTAGCAAGCTACTCTGGCACCATAATAGCAAAACACCCTTATTTGTTGTGTTCTTCTACTCCATAAATTAGCTCTCATTGCCTATCTTTCTTCTCTATTCTTACATCTTGCAACCTTCCCATTTTTCTCTAATCTTTCCTTCCTATTCCCCCTTTCAACAAAAATTATACCCTTCTTTCTGACGGTTTTTATCCACTTTTCTCTTGTTTGCCTTCACTCTCTAGTCTACAAAGCCCCAAATGCTCCCTTTTCCTTCTCAACGCCCCATCCTTCCTGAGTGGGAGTGCTGCCCATGCCGCGATAACACCTCAGACTCTGTTGTGATCTCCATTCTGCATTTGCACATGGATACAGTCCCCTAATTGAGAGACTTTTTTTTTTTTTATTAAAAGCATTAGACATTTATATGTAGGAATAACACTTGCAGAGACATTCTCTAGGTTAAAAGTTAAAAGGGATGTCAATCATCATACTTCAGAACATAAACAGATTGCCAGCGTGGGTTGAAAAGGAATATTCCCCACATAAAATCATAGAAGTTTGCAATAGAAAAGAACTAATAGGTCACCTAATCTACCTACCTGCCAATTCAAGCTTTTCCCCCAACATGTATTTTGCTGCTCCTTTGGCCTCTCAAAAATCTCAAGCAATTGGACTGTTAATGTTTCCTCGTAGAGAATACACCGTTGTTTAGTGCAACTAGTTTGCTGTCCAGAATTTTTCAATCTACTGTTGGTAGACAGTCTAAACTTTCTCTTATTACCTTTATCCCACCAGTCTTCATGGCACTTCCATCTATCATATTAAATGACCTTTCTCTCCTGACTTATTTTTTGCACTTTTCCATTATATATTTGTTGGTGACATGCCCTGTTTGATGCTTCCTACCTAATCTACGACATACCTTTAGCTAAATAAACAAGTCTTTTCAGTATGACTTCTGCCTAAAATTATACCCCTGTAGCTACAATGCACAGGAGAAGAACCACCTACACAATGACTGCAGGCAAACTAGAGCTTCTGAATATATAAACAAATACACATACATAGATTTTTCAAAAAGCATACCAGCACTATATGTGGTAATGCAAAATGAACATGCAACTAACTGTAATTTCTTTTAAGACAGCTCTTTCAGCTACATGAACTATTCTGTGGTACTCTTTTCTGTCCTGGATTTCTTTGTTCAGGAAGGAAGATAGTTTTCCAAGTAAGGTATCTGTCCCTTCAGTGGTTAAAAACCATACATGTTTGAGGATTCAGAACAATGAAGAATTGTCAATAAAATAAAAAACACAGAAAAAAGCTTTAGAGCTTGACAGGTTAAACAGGTAAAAGAGTGCTGCCCCTTCCCGAGCCACTTATAAATCATCCCAGAAACCACTAAAATCAGTCAAACCAGAATTCTCCAGCATGTATTAAAATTCTCACATCCTAGCTTACAAACAACATTAAGAAAAAAATTCACAGGCAACCCAAACAGGCAGAGGAATACTTAGCCTGGGTCTTAAAGAGAAACACTCTTGCAAATGCGACAGAGGACGGTGAGAAAGCCCAACATTGCTCTTCAACTGTATTATGGGAATTTTCTGTTACTTGTGGGATTAGTTACACATCAGAAGAATGAACAGGAAGGCATAACTCTTCTTGTACTCTTGTGTTATTGTTACAGCATTTAAGAGTCAGAAAATTAACAGAGAGAATGTCGACTTTTGCCACAAACAGCTTTCAACTACTATCTCCAGTTTCTGTTTTCCAAGACAAACAACTGTCCACTCTTTGAAATCTCGTATCACCATTTTTCTTGAGCTATGGCTTTGGCATACCTAAGGCTTTACTGTGGAGATATTTTGAAAGTCTTGAGGCCAAACTCTAAGCAGATGCTATTAGATGAAAGCAGTTAGTGACCTTTGCTGCACTGCCTAGCCCTCAAGATACTTTCAAACTTCATTGACCTAAGGACATCGGAGATCTAGGCTGACCACATAGCAAACACAGACCTCAGTGGTCTTCCTGTAAAAGAATGTTGAAAAGTACAATATAGAACTTTCTGGTTTAGGTCAAATTCTACTGCAATTCTAACCAAATAAATAACATACTTAAAACGCAGGTGATGAAATAGTTACTATAAAGTTGCTATAAAGTATCCTAACTAGACACATTTCTGTAACTCTGCTTTTATATTTCTTTACATCCTTTGTAGATTAGAGTAAACACAATTAATTAATCATGAAAAGCAACTCCTACCGAGTAGAAGCAGGATTTTAGCTTCCAAAGTAACTTCCCTGCCAGACCTGAAAAATCTTATTCATTGTCAAGCAGTGTCACTCTTCTTAGCCAGCCTTTGATACCATGAGGTGCAGCAACCAAGAACTACAGCAGTCTGCCTGTTTTTTGACATGGATACAGGATTGAAATATACTGGGCTATTTGCACCATCTGGTACATGCATTTCAGTTGAATGAAAGCAGATGAACTCCTGGGCACTTTGGTGATGAAACACCATGAGAAAAAGAAACAAAACCTAAGCAATGTAAAAGTGTTAGTGAGGAAAAGAAGCTGAATTGATCTCATTTCTGGACTACAGAAGGTCATCTTCTAGGTTTCCTCACACTTGACATGGGACTACATGTTTGACTCCTTGCATGTTTGGAGTGGGAGTGCGTTAGATTAAGCAGACTGTTCTAATGATCCTTTTTAGTTTTAAAATCTAGGGATCTATAAATATGTATATATCAATGTTGCTGTGACTATGATTTGCAGCTGTCAATCAGTTTGCTTTTTATGGCTGTAAAATTTCATTTCACTAGAGTTTTTTGTGTAGACTCCTGAAAAGAATAAAAGTCTACTCCACATCTCCACATTTTAGACAGAAGAGTAATGCATGATTAACAGTATGCTGAGAGGTGTCACATTCACATTAACACTGATGTGTGAACCAGTGGTCAAATGGCAGATTACATGTCTGTCACAACACATCAGGGCAGTGTTCCAGTCTGCCAGCTTTACCCTGCCCAGCTTCTTCAAACAAAGAGTTCCTCTGAAAAATGTACCACAAAAAAAAGAATGTTGAGCCTTTGGGGGAAAAAGAAGTCTGTCTCACGGTCAAGCTTTTTGAAGACTTAGTAACATCAAATGGCAGCAGGGGTACTCACAGTCACATAACCTTGCAGGTTCATGGATCTCTATAGCACAAATGGTGCATACGTGGCCTTATCAAAGATTTTCTGCATGATAACTGTATTACTGAAAAAGTACTACGGCTGGCATATTTCGATTTCGAGAAAGGATGCCAATTCTATCAAGGCTAGAAAAACTCTGACCCAGTTCCAAGAGAAAAAGCAAGTTTTTGGAATATCATTTGAAGCAAGAAGTTCCAGTTCATTGAAAATGTCATGCTAAGTGCCCTTCTCCTTTTGTCTTAAGGACAGAATTTTATTTTTTAAGTGGATAATAAACTAGCTGCTTGACTTCTTATATAGCAAATAGTCACACCTGGAACTGAAGTGACTTTTAGAGGGTAATGATGTCTGAAGCCAAAACATATAATGAAGCGGAACGCATTTTTAATCCCTTAGGATTTTTACATATATGAAAAGCAAAGTTTTAGACAATAATTTTATTATTGTTGTCAAACCCAAAAATTCTATCTCAGGGTTTAAAAATGCTTTCCAGGGGGTTGTGAATATCATGCTCACTTGGACAGTGCCTGACTTCTTACGTGCTGTAAGTCTCAAAAGATCTACTGAATTTTCCTGGAAAATAAATTGCTGTTCCAGCAGTACTCTCACTGAAATGAAGCCACAAATTGGAAGATATAAAGGTTAACATGCTTAAAACACTTAAATAACATAAAAGTTAAGTTCTATTTTCAAGAACACCCAGCTTACATAGATCCCGCTTTACAACATAAAAACATGTGTGCTGAAGAGTATTATCTAAATAATATACTGGTTGGCAGTTGGCATACAAGCCAATATTTGGACTCAACCCAAACTGAGTAGTTGAGTATTGTCTTGGCTCATCTCTTAAATGTTAATATATGTTTACTATATATAATGGACTTGACAACAACCTCTTAAAACATTTTAAACATTGACTTTATAAAAATCACTCCTGCGTTACACAAAAACATGAACTGGAAGATGGAATCTATGTAGAGATAGGATATGGAAACAGACACATGTGTATATGTATATGTATATGTATATGTATATGTATATGTATATATTGTGCATTCTGCCATATGCTATGCATGCTATGTATAATCTCTTTATATAATAATATAGAATACATATTCTACATTTCATAAATTATTGCATAGTAATACACAGAAATGTGCCATTTCTTACATGAAAAATTCTTTGGATTTTTACACTGATTTTGTATGAGTTTCTACACATTTTCAGACAAGTCATCACCAAATTCTGTCCTTTGTATGATCGTACAGCTTTTACTAAAATCCTCTTCTCTGCTCCCAATTTAAAATATTGAAAATACCTATATAGTTGCCAAGATCTATGAATTTATATAGTACATACACACTTCTTTTAAAACTAGTATTTTACAATGATAAGAAGGATTTTTTCTAATTTTCCCTTTTTAAACTCTCTGCTTTGTTAGTGAAATGAAGTTCAACAACATTCAGATGAGCCACAATTCAGTTTGTCAGGCTTGGCTTCCTTTCATCATTTTCTTTTCTTCCTGACGCTATGAACCTGCTGCTACTCTCACAAGAATTAAAGTTTATTTCCGTCCACATTTTACTTCTCCTTTCTGTATGAACGGCTTCTATATCTTGAGGGACAGAAATGTTATTTTCTGTGGCTTGAACTTAGACTTCTCAAGAATAACATAGGTATGGCATGTTACAAGGAGAAAAAGTACTAAGAGGGTCTGAATTCCACCTTTACCTATTGTCTTTTGAATTCACTTACAGTCCCTTCAACGATTATTCTTAAACAAAGGTCTCACTGTATGTTACAGAACTATACATAAAAAGCAACCAGAGTTGTGCAGCACAGCATGGTGTTATAAATGATACAGCTGTATAAAATTTTATGTCCAGAAAGTAGATCCAAAAAAACTGTGCACAACCTAAATGATATTAAAGATATGCAATAATTTTATTCTTCTTTTCAAAGACAGACAAACTTAATGAAATGTTTTTAAGCTCTCATAAATGCACACTCGTGAAATGTAAAAAACATGTTAGAAAATTATTTAATATCACTCTAATGGGAAGAAAAAAGATGCCTGTATGAAAAAAATTCTCCACTCCAATGTAAAAACGCTTCTGAAGCAGAGTGAAAAAATGTAAATTGTCCCAAAAGAAAGAAAATCAGAACTGATACAATGAAGTTTCCCACCATGAAGAACTTTATTAACAACAGCAATGAAATGGTACATACAGGTGAATTTTTCATAAGAATTAATTATTGGACAGCTGTTTCCATTAAGTTTCAAGACTCAAGGGAAGAATAATGCTCTTAAAATTGCAGTTAGGCATCTAAATAAAGTAATAATATTTTATTCTGTAACATTCACAAAATCCTTACAGAACTGACATCTATAACTGTCTAGAGCCGCTCAGCATCTACATTTTCTGCAAGTAATGTTCCTGTAATATCACTAGATACATGCTGAACAACTCATACTTTCCAAACACCATGAAAAGTATCAACTAACACTCTAAGCCCAGTGTAATTCACAGATTAATTTCACAGCCCAGTATCTGGGTCCTGAAAGTATTGCCTCTACTTAGCTGTCAATTAGAGACTGAAGTGATTTAAATAATCCCTTTTAAAGGTTTGTTTTCGCTTCCATAGTTCATTTCAAAAATTAGTTACACACATGTTATTATTATAATATAATGAGTCATCTGTTAATTATTTTTGACATCTATGATAATAAAAATATACAAATGTTCCAGTTATTAATAGAATTGGCCTATCTTTATGCAACTCAAATTGCCATGATTGTTGGACAAACTGGCACCAACTCACTCTTTCATCTTTGAAATGGTGCAGTATTTTTTGTATCTAAGTTCTGTGAAAATGTACAACCTACAAGTCTGTATCTACATAACTGCAGATACCCAGGATTTAACCCACCTTACTTTAAAGTCTTTCACCAAAATGCATGACTACACATGCTATCAAAAATAATCTTCGACCGACCACATGCTGTGCAAGGGTACCAGTGAAATACTTCATAAACAGACAGAATGCAAACATGCACAAACACACTAACCACTAATGCCATAAACAACTTCAAGCACAGTACAAACAAAATGCATGCCAAGAAACCTGCTTGAAAATGTGTAGTATAGAAAAATGCATTTTCTGAATGTTATTTGACTACTTATTACACAATAAACAAAACTATGCAAAGTCCGTGATGGCCCTTGAATTAAACTTCTGCCAAGTTCCAGACATTGTTTATTATTCATTGTTCCTGGATGGATATATGTTATGTATAATATTAAGAGTACCTCTTCTTTTTCCCCATGCATGTCACCTAATAAAAACAGGCAATATACATAAGCTATATGCATATTACATTTTAAAAATCCCCAGTAATTATTTAGGCAGAATTTGGGTACTTGTAACAATCTAAATCACAAAACTAATTTACACCTGATAAAAATCCATACTTCACCACCACTTTGGATCTGTAGGTACACTGAGTTCTACAGAGAATTTAAATATGAGTTTCTTCCTTATTGGACTGATTGTAGTGCAATCACATCAAAACCACCTAAAGCCGCACAATGGCATCACAAAGGACCCAACATGGCAAGGGGCTGCCAAGTGAAACCCTAAGTCCACACTTTGCAGGCAGACCAGCTGCAGACAAATTCAAATTGGATTTATGATAAAAAAGAAAAAAAGAAGGAAAAAAAGAGAAGGTTCTATTAAGTAGGAAATACAGAGGAAAAACTCAGAGCCCAGAACCCATTCCTCAGGAGTTGGGTATCAGGTCAGCCTGGGCTGGAATTCAGTCTGAGGTTCCTCTCTTCCCATCTGTTCTGGGGGAGATTGTGAGTTAGGACCAATTTTACACCCAGTCTATATTAGAAGTGATAAAAGATATAATTTAATGAAAATTACTCCCAGACTCTTTCTAAGTCTTTTTACTACTGATATGAAAAACAGCAACAGTGTTGTGGCAGGCTGTGCTGCATGTTTACTGAATGGAGCTACCAACATGCAAACATGCAACTACCAACTCTAGTCTTTGCTGGAGCTCTGGCTTTGATTCTTTTCCTTCTCACACAAGTGTTTATGTTTACAAAACCTGCATGAATATTGTGATCTCCAGTCCTTTGAAAAATTCACTAACATTGACCGAAGGTTTACAGGGAAGACTGAGGCAGAAGAGGGAAGATAAAAACATGGTTTGGTTTCTTAAGGCTAAATCCACTCTTAAAATGCCTAGCCAAGCACAGAACATCCAGGGTAGAGTTCATTGAGAATCAAAAATGAAGAGAGTGAGCTAATTGGTAAGAAGTGCTGATGGGACAGGGTAAGTCCAGGCACAACACACAAATGTGAGCAGAGGTTTGCAGGTTTAATCAATGGCTACAAAGAAATACAGAGGTAATCTTTCAGGGCATGTCTAAGCTGCCACTCTGATGCAAGAAGGTTTAAGAAGCACCATGAAAAAATGTAAATGGCCTCAAAGCAAACTAGAATTAGAAGATTACTAAATTAAACCAAAAAAGTACTGCTGATGACTAAAGAGATCACAGCGTGGGCACTGATTATCTGTTCTGATGATTCATACTAAGGCGATTTAACCAGTTGCCCATCCAGGTAGAAGTCACTATTCCTGCAGCAGAGAGAGGATGTTCACCCCCCAGATGCTGTTGTTTATAACTCAGCATAATAAAATAATAAATGCAATTAGTGGTCTTGCAAAGTAACACAGAATTTCCCATTCCAGATTGGCTGAAAGGTGATACCACTTCTCTTCATCCATACTGTTCAGTAAGAAGAAGTATCCTCAGGACAATTATTATTTAAATTCAACAAATACCATGAATCTTCATTACTAAATTGCACTGACTGAACTAATCTAATTCTAAATTAATTAATTTAAATGGGCATAATTTTTGCACTACAGCTCAGTGCTCAAAAAAGAGCCACTTGTTAATTAATTTACTGTTCTTTATTTTTAAGACTTTTTTCATTTGAAACTCAAAAAACACTAAGTAAAGATCTTTCCCGAGTTTTCATTAAAAATTCATTTCATGCCAAAAACATGGTTCTGAATACTCCTCAGGATTAGGAAGTGAATCAGGAGAAGGTGGCAAACCAAGCTATCCTCGATATTTTAGAATTTAGGGAAAAACACACACACACACACATTTAATCAGGTGGGCATGTAAAGAAGTGGAAATTCCTAAGGTTTTTTCCAGAACTTTCCCTAAATCAAAATTAAGTAACAAGATAGTTATTATCAAGTTACTTATCTTTTCCTAATCCTTCAGAACTTGCCTGTACAGAGCTTTAAATGTTCTCCTCTGTAATCTGGGCACCTGTATCATCTATGTGTCTTTTACCTGGTGACTGTCTGCCTCTGAAGAATACTGATTAAGATAAATTCAGTCTGCCTGCCCATGCTCAGCACAAGCAAGTACTTTTCAATTTTTCACTCTGACTAAAGATCAGCTTGCGACAATCAACAGCACTGCAGTTTTTCAAACTGAAATCTGGTAATTTTCTGCCTACTACAAAGTGAAACACTATATTTTTGTAAGTTTAGAAAGGACTTAAACCTCTTGGTAGTAGAATACTGACACATGATGTTTGTGGTTTTTATTTTCTTCCTCAGACATAAGGAAGTTGCTAGAGATACACTTATTACATTCTCTGGTTTTCTTAAGTGGTTAGTTACTTGCCTAAATTCTTTTGTAGGAACAATCCTCTCCTGTTGCAGTGAAATAACATTGGTTTAAACTAAAAAAACCTAAAAAGTTAAAGCTCTGGCTTTGTTATGGGTGAGTATTATTTGCCTGAAACCATACTTGATTGGAAAGTTTTGGCTATGGTGGCGCAAATCCCTTGACACAACTTCAGGCTTTAGGTCAGTGGGGAATATTCAAGTCCCTTCATGATAACTGAGCAGGACTCAGTGACTGAAGGTGTGAGGTGACCTGACATCTCTAGAGGTTGGCTACAGAGAAGTCATGGCCAGAAGCCTTTAAACCCCCCATATTCCTGTCTCTGTGTTTATTAATGTCATCAGTAGCGGCAAACGTAGTATAAAGTTTAAAAAAATAACGCTCTATTTTTTTAAACTGGATTTATAAAGTCCAAATGTTTACTTAGAAATTAAACATTTTGGTACTGGGGCCTCTAGGATATGTTGGCAGTGGAAAAACTAACCTACAGCAGATGGCAGAGGTTAAAGAAATACTATAAAATATGGCTTCTATTCATACGGTTCTCAGACAAACAGAACCCCAAGCAGAAAAAAACTGTGAAAGTGGAAAACCTTTTCATTTGCTTACATTTCTCTTTGCTACTCAGCAAACCTGAGAGGTATTGTATCATCACGTATCAAGGAAGTAATATGCCAGATTGTTGTAACAGGTGGAATATGTTTGTTTGTAACACGTTGAATCTGAAATAAAGAAAGGACCAAAGTTACTAAAGGTTTTTACAAAAACATTTACAAAATGTAAGTACCTCAGTTACGTACCTTCAAAGCTTACTGCCTAAGTCACAATTTGAGACATTAGCTGCATTTTGCACACAAAATAAAAAAATTTTACTCTCAAATTTTCACAGGCTCAGTTAATTTGGCATTAACACTTTTAATTAAACATTTCAAAAGAGAGAGCATTTTTATCTATGCTTTTATTCTATTTTAGCTAAACTATATAATCTCTAAACTTTATCCTTTTTTGTGTTTCTAAAGCTTCTTAAAATCACAACTGTTTTGTAATTTCAATGTATTTACATAGCATTTAATTAATCTATTATGTTTATAAAATAAATGCACTCTTGTAGTAGAAATACTTGTTGTACAATTTTTGTCAGATCAAAAAATCCACTGTGAACCCAAATCTGCAAAGCAAAATGTGTGATATAACCCATTTTCCTATTACATATGTAGTCATATGATGTTTTAAAAAAATAGAGAGAAAAAAAAAATGATGTGAACTTGGGCACAATGGACCATGCTGTCAAAAATATTCAGTTGTCAAAAATGCAGATGGCATAAAAACACAGAAACAGATCAGTTATTGGAGGGGGGGGGTTAATACAAACTATTGCGTTGATTTTTTAAATTGATTATGTGCTTAAATATATGGGTGGGTATCCAGTAAGGTCTTCAGGGATACCTAAATTTATTTTTTTAAAAAACACATTCATGCGAATAGTTAGGTAATTAATACCTTGAGAGACATGGTCCAATGTCCAAGATAGAAATAAATGTTCTCCCATATAAACAGTGGTCAAAAAAGACAACAGCAAGATGTCTGAGGAGGGAAAACCTCCCTCATAATTTATCCTTTTCCCTTAAAAACAAAGTTAAAAAAAAAAAAAAAGAAAATAAGAGCAGAAGCAAATGAAAAGCTCTGCACAATGAAAACAACTACTGAGCAGGCCTTGGGAATAATCAGTAAAGATTTCATTTGCAGTGTCTGAACTACAAGGCATTACTAACAGCACTACTAAGGGCATTCAAAAGGATGATTAAGGTCTGTAACAAGCTACCTGGCCAGTCTCAAAGAGTTCTGCTGGAGGCAGGCTCTGCCTTTTCCTTCCTGAGCCGATCCCCTGAGAGAGAAATCTTGAAATACAGAACATACTTACAACTACTGTGACTGTTCCCTCCTTCTGCCCACCCTATTTTTGCCCCTTTTGCCTGTAAGACTAGTGGCATTTTGGTGTGAATACAAAGCCTCCTTGCGATGGATGTAGAGTCAAGTGTTCATAATAAACTCATCTCTTATTGCTAGGCAACACTGAGCAATGTGAATTTGTCACTTCTGTTTGGTGCAACTTTCAATTTCACCTCCAACTGTAACAATATAGCCTGCTATATTTTAGATGCCACTGTGGTTGGATGCCATCCCAGGAAAGATGTGAACTACTACTGACAGGGAGTGAATGACTGGCAATGGGCATAAGCAGTTTTTTGATTCTTAAGCCTTGACATATAATTAATTGCTAGATTTATTCTTCTAAGAAACTCATACTTCATGATTCCTATTTACTGGCTGCCTTTTAGAAAAGGCAAATGGAACAAACAAATTTTCAGCAAGGGAAAGTTTTGTTTGCTTGTTTAGATTTTTTCATGTGGTATTTGTTCTGTTCATACTTTTCTGCTTTGACTGTCTTTTTGAGGGGTGGCTATAAGAAAAATTCAAATCTTAAGTACACTCAATCAAGGAAGTACAATTATTTTTAAGGCATATCCAGTTATTTGTTTGAATCAATATATTTCTTTCTGCTGAATACCCCTTACATGTAACACCACCCATTGTCAAGGAGCTCAGATTATAGCAGAATGAATACTATAGTCACAATGTTTTCAATCTGAAGCCAAACTCCCCATCCAATATAAAATATGATCAATTCTATTACATGCTATCTAGGCTTCTTTTTTTAATTGCCAGACTGACAATTTTGTATTTAAAACCTTGATGTGATTATCTGATCTGGCTATGAGGTCTCAGCTCTTTGATCTGTAAAGAATTAGATCTGTTAGGGCAAAAAAAGGGAAAACTGAACACTGATACAGCTTCACCACCTTTGTCTAAGACATAGCTGGAAAAAAGGACAAATTTATACTTCAAAGAAAATACTTCTTCTAAAAAATCATCATCAACAGTCATTTCTCTAAATGTTTAGAAACATTTCACAACTACATTAACTACAGAAATATGCCAAACAACTGAGAATTTTGGTAATATTTTAGTCTTTGCATATTTTCACTGACTCACTGAAAACAAAAGGAGTTTCTGTAACTGTATGAATGAACCATGGCATGTGCATGTTCTTTTAAGAAAGGCCAAGGGTGCAGTTCTATTTTCTTAGCTCTGCTTTCATATTTATGTGTCTCATTTCCAGCTCATTGCTGATGCCTTAGTTGCACTATCCATCAACACTTTTATCCTCCTTGTTCCTCAAAAAGAACATAAAATCCTTTTTTATGTCGTGGTAATATTATTGCAAATAAAAGCAAATACCAAAATCTTTATTAGTCTGCCAAAATAATAAACTATTTAATAAAAGCATGCTGTAAAAATAAGGTCATTTGCATCACTCAAGTTTCTTGCAGAAAATACAAAGAATTATTGGTCAAAAAGTACAAACTGACAGCAATTATTTCTGCTGTTGATCTAATGCTGCCTGGAAATGGGTTAAAAATGCATCGAGGTTTCACAAGTTTTCTATCTTTAAATGTTTGCTTTTAATGCTGTAGTAGACATAGGAGCCTGGGAGAATCAAATTTTTCAAAGCTGTTTTTTACCAATCATATCCATAATGGAAGGAGGAGAGACTGGATATACCCTATTAGAAATTTTTAATGCAAAGCTTATGGTAACCCTCTGCCTCCCATACTGCTACAAGATTTATCATTCAAATATTTACCATTTTTATACTCCTTATTAATTGTGTTTGATTGGGATTTATGTCTGCTTTAGCCATATGATTTTCTTCTACCTTTTCCTTTTGCTATCCTTGCAGAAGAGAGATCAATGAAAAGCTTCTATTTAAGAAGTTTGTTAAATGTTTAAAGTTCCTCATGCTGTTAAAATCATGTATCTAATGTCTGATCCTTTTTCCCTGTACTACAAACCTCACCATTATTTTCTCACTGCAGTTTCTCTCCCCATCTGGCAGTTTTGCAAATATGTTATTTGATAGAGCATAGAAAAATCACTCGCCGTGGTGAGATTTAAATAGTGCTTGTGATGTCCCTGAATACTTTCCCAGAAGAACCTGCATATAAAATATATTGCATATATTGAAAATAAGCTAATCTTATAAATTTATATAACTATAAATTATCTCATTCATTACACAAAAAGTAGTTCCCTTAACTGCCATAATCTAAATAAGAATGATTTTTAGAGCAACTGAGTTAAAAGGTTTATGAAACAACTGTTTTTAAAATACTTACTACAATGATGTTTTGTAACTTACTCAGTTGTAAACTCCCATAATTTTCAAAATACTCTGCAAGGTATAGCTATGTCACTTTACATATAGAGAAACTGAAACAAAGAGCAACTGAAGTAGCAGGAATGATCAAGCATTGATCAACAAGTTATTGACCAAAGAATAAAATTTCAAGATTCAGATCACTGGTGCTGTCTCAGTATTTTTGGGCTCTATTGCCTCAGCTTCTTAAGAGCAATAGAGATGCTCTACTTCCTGAGAGGATAAGACCTATATAGAGATGAAATATTTAAAAAATACATTATATATAATGAAATGAGTACTTCATGGAGCCCTGTTAGTATATTCAATCATGCTTTAAACCATAAAGCAGCCAAGAGTTATTCTCCTTGCTTCACAGACTGCACACCACTGAAAGCTGAATTAACTGTCTTATGAAATAATGTTTAGAATGTCACGTGATACGTGCAGGTAGATAAAAGAATGTATGTTAGAAACAGGACTTTAAAAATTCTGAAGGTTTAGAAATTTAGTATTTGCATCTCTTTGTATCTTCAGTCAAGGTTAATATTCGTCTTGCAAACACCTGAGCTGGGTCCCACACCAGGTAATTCATATGTAGCTAAATCAGTTTTTTCCAAAGTTTATTTGTCTGGATACTGCATACAGTAACAGCAGGTGCTGAACTAACAGCTCTCAGATATATGCAGAACTGTGTACTTCAGGAGAAGGTTTTCAAGGTTTTCAAGTCTTATGACAACCATACAACTGAACCACAGAATATGTACAAGAGCTTCAGTAAGCAGTGTTATAGTTTAAATTAAAAGTATTTGCATTGTATGTGCTTGGTATTTATTTGGCTTGCTATACTATGTATACATCATTAAGACAGATGGGATTTTAAAGACTTAGATAATTGTATGAATGTTAATTAGAGCTTTGTCTATTCAGGCTAAGAGATGCAATAAAGATATCACCAAATCACATCTTTCAGAATATTATATCTTGAATTACCTGTAAAACTCAGCAGATATGCAAAGGTCTCTTATGAATTATTTCTGAACTGTGTTCCTACATATAAGAGAATTAAGAAAATTGTCAGCAGTGAAACAAACCAGTGCAAGATTCCTCTAGACAAAAATTTGTGACTTGAAAAGACTATAGATTATTAAATTTCCTGCAAAATTTGAAAAAAAAAAAAAAAGCCAAAAAACCAACAAGCCCACCAACCAAAAAACCCAAACCCAAACAAACAGGCGATGGCACCTAACAAATTGAAATTAATGTTCATACAGCAAAAACAAGGGAGAGTCCTCTAGGTTAGTGGCATAGTTGACTATGGACAGACAATCTGTGAAGTGAACCAGTAGTTCACAAAACTGTCTTTCAATCTTCGCAGAAGGATGGTAAACTTTTGCTCGTCTTAGCTCATATTGAAGCTAATGGAGTTGTAACAATTGTTTTAAAATTACTGCAGAAATACAACGACTGCAAAACTGTTTGGTTTTGAAAATCATAATGCTTATATGAAGATGAGAGAGCAGGTTTCCCGGTTTTTGTCACTGTGCAATTTCTCAGGCATTACAGAACCAATGGGAAAACAGATCTTTTTGCTCAAAACCAGTTCTCATCAATACAGTAATCAGAAGTACCTTTCAGACTCTTGAAAAGTATTTCTTTACTTCAAAGCTTAAAAAACATCAAAGAAAGCATACAGACAAAGCAGTGCTGGAAAGGAAGTAACATGCCCTTATTTTTAGCACTTGCCCACTTGTCACTCTTAAACTCTCATCTGCCTTTCAAATGTAGTGTAATCTAATTTTTATGCATACTGTATGCTCATACAGACTATTTCCCCATTTCAGAGAGTGTTGAGTTTGGTAAAGGCTTTTGTACTCTTCCTTAACCTGTTTCAGAAATAGCACTGTCACCATTCATCTCAGTAACTTACAGGATGATGAAAATTGACATTTTTCTATATAGAAGTGAAAAGAATATTAGTTTTATCAAAGACTAGATCCCCTCTTCCCCCCCAGTGAGATGTGAATTTGGTCACTTCAGGGCTTACTGTGTAGGATGATTTTTAGCAATGGTCCCTGTGGTTGCAGGCTCTATCACCTAATAATTGACCATGACAGGAATTATATGTCCAAAGCCAAGGGGTAGAGTGAATAGCATATGTCAGGGTCAATTATAAGGTGGAAGACCCTGTGACAAAAAAGACTGCACTGATTAGAGCATGATGTTGACATGGAAGCTGAAGCTTCAATGTTATTTCAAAGGGCACTGTCACAGCCACCCTTCCTTCAGGACTCAAAATCAGAGGCAGATAATGTCAAGTGGTTTATACTACACATGATGTCATACAGTTCAATGGGACATTGGAAAGTAAAACTGATTTGCTGCTTCTTTTCAGCAATGAAATGCTTTCTCTGTATCTCTCAAAATTAAGCTCACTACTTTGCTAATTAGGTCAAAACAGCTCCATACTTACTAGATTAATTCCCTCCTGAAAAATCTAACTGTGAGATGAAGAGTATTAAATGTGACACATTAAAATCTGCTTTGATTGTTAAAGTTATTAATGTTATTTTGACTGACAAAATTGAACAAATAGGAACAGTGGAATAAAAAGAAAATAGTCCTTTTTATTACTTACAGCTCTGTTATAAATATTTTATAGTACACGAAGATTTTTGCAATGAAACAAATGGGCCAAAAAACTTGCTGTTTGCTTATTCTCCTGCAACTTCACCAGCTTTAACCTACTCAAATGTTTTAATCAATGATGAACTGCAGAACCATTTAGTAAGTGAGGAATGATCTGAAATTATATACCACTATAATAAGAGACAATAGTTCCTTTTTAGATTTTCATTGCAACAGTTCAATTTTCTGACTCTTTTCATTGAAAGCTGTTTCTCTAAATTTCTGCATCTCTGTAAGAATATCCCAGTCATTTCTGCCTACAAGATCCCATTGGTTTAGCTCATGATGATGGAGAAGATACTGTAGCTTAACCTCACTAACTAGATAGTTAATTTCTCTCTGTTCTCACGGATTATTATCCATGACCACATTTTTTTCTGGTTGTTTTGCAGCCAATAGATGGCTAACTCCCAATAAATTAAAGCCTATAGTTTTAGATTCAAAATTTTTTACACATTTTAAGGATTATTGAGGCTAGTCTCTTTCTTCCTCTCTAGAATGCTTAATAGTCTCATGCAGAAACACTCCAAAATTTCTGTCTTCAGTCTTCATTGGCAGTTAATACAGCTTCACAGGAAACATCCCAGGTTACATAACAAGGACTCAGTTTTGAATCTTGTACATGTACTTCTTTACAATAAACTCATCTCTGATTTACATTTTTTTTCAATGTATCATTAGATTAGCTCACAAATTTATTTAGTATTTAAAATTTCCACAAAAATTGAAATCTTTATTTCTAAAAACCCATTTTTTAATAATAAAGAAAAACTGCGTAGAATATAAAAGTGCTTTAAACCTGTAAATATAACATTCCCACTTAAATTTTTAATTGCAATCAAAATAGATATATGTAGAACAGAAACTCCTTTATTACTACAGGCTTTCTGGTGGCATGGAGGTGGTCAGACATCTTTTCTTGTCTTGAAAGTACTCAAAGACTTCACATGGACAAAAAATAAATTTAAATCCCATGGATTATGCTGAACAGAAAAAAGGCAAATTAATGATTTTGCCAGTCACACTCAACAGTTTCTCTTGGTGGTAATTAATGTTAGTGCTTTTACTAATAGAGTAAAAATTTCAAACACTGAAAACTCATCTAGTCAAATGAAAAAAACTGTTCATCTGTCAGTAAATATTAATTTAGCTTGCACTAGTACCTGATGGAAACACCTCATTTTGACAGGGGCATGACCTTATAAGGTTAACATTATACTTTTGACTCTCTGAAGAATGGTACATTGGTTAATGAAGTTCATCAAAAGCTTAGAAAAATTGACATCATATAAGGACAATTACCTATTAGTCAAGAACCTATATAATGCTACCTTAGGCTAAATTCTGCTTCTGTCATAGTGGTCAATGGATACTGGTCTGAGAGTCCTAAAAGTTCTATACAAAGGACAAAAAAAAAGTTGCGAATTTCACAGTTCTGCAGAAAGAATTCAAATCACCTATGAAAATGACAAGCCTTGTCTGACCAGAATTAGGAACAATAGGATTAGATGTATGCATATTTAGTGGTGTTTATATGGAGCACTTAAGAGTAAGAAGACCATAGACCAAATACGCCATTCTTCACATATAGCACTGATCACCTGGGCCATGTCTGTGTGAACGGCTGGAGATCAACTATTTGCCTATTTTGGTCTAAAAAGAGATGATCAGTGTGACAAGGTGCTCAAGCTAATCGTAACAGGTTGTTTTATCTAGGGCATCATGAATTGTTAGTGTGGTTATGCAGCATTCAGAGCAATACTCGTTACATCTGTTGAGCTGTAGCTATGCAGACAGCAGGACCTGGAGTCCTCGTACATCTGAATGGGCAGAGATGTTGCCTGAGAAATTTCTTTTATTCAGATTTTAGTAGTGTGTCAATGCATCTCATGCCGACAAACCAGATTTTTTTTCTCATAATATAATTCTAGTTTATCTCACAGAGAAATTGAAAATATCCTGCTCACTGTGAACTAAGTGAAAATTCAGGGAAGCTGTCAATGACAGGCAGCTAAAGGAACTCTGCAGACAGTTTCTTAGTTAGAAGTCCAACATAGTCTCCTGTAAAATCCCAAACCATTTTTCTGTATTACATAGAGAGCTTTGGGTATTAAGAGCAGCAAAAAATTCTGCCACCTGTTAAATGAGTAAAACACCTCAGACTGTAGAAGAGTCAGAGCAGGACACCTTAATAAAGGCCAATAGTGGCATACTGCCAGCTACACCCGTGAAAACTCTAATGTTCCCCTTCTGGACCTGGTACAAAGGTGGAGACGACTTTCAAAATCTTTGTTTCAAAATGAAAATATTCTTCTAACGTTACATCTGCTTTATATATGCAGTATTCTGTTACTTACTGGTGATTATAATAGGAAATCTTTTAATTAAGAACTTCATTAGTTCACCTTTAACTGCCAATCACCAGATAATTGGCCCTTTGCTAAGAGGCACTGCAGCTCAGGTATGCTAAAATGACTGTTTCTCAGAATAACTTACTGAAAGTAAGTTATTTTTGGAACTCATTTATAAGAGAACTTAATTAACTATTCCAGATCATTAGGGATACTGCATTGCTTTTTTCAATCCTCTGACAGGTTCCTCCAGTTATACTAATTCATTATCATTATTTTCAACTTTCTAGGCAGAAAAGAGGGAAAAAGAAACACTGAGCCATTGCAGGCCTTCTGTACAAACTAGCCAGTACTCTCCCAAGATGAAAGGCAGCTTTAGTGGATTTTATTGTTTGAGCTGCTGTGGCAGTGCAGCAGAATGTCTTGGGGCAAACGGTTTGAGAGATGGCGCACTGTCTTTTGTCCACTGTCATATGGCAGAACTTTTTTAAGAGCAGTGACACTACACAAGAGCTATTCCATTAGGTGAATGAAAGCCAACAGATTTTTCTCATAGAACATATTCCACCTAATTTTAAAACAGCATTCTTTTGGGTAAAATGCAAATTTGTTTTGAAACCCCAAATTGTTAATTAAATTTTGATATATTTCACAAATTCTGAGACCCAGACACTACTTTTTTATTTGTGCAAATAACTACTGATGTGATCAAGTAGAAGCAAAAATTCCAGTTGCGCTAGTAAATGAAGCAGACCTTGGTTCTACAGTATTGTATTTAACTTCTACTTTAAACAAGTCTGACTTGCAAGTGCAAATTGGGGTTTTTTTAAAAGCTGTAAAACTAAATGCAATAGAACCATCGGCCCAAAGCCCAGCTACATTGTATCAACAATAGATTAATAACAGACCTTTTAAAAAATGCGGGACTTCAGAATTACTCTCTTTGCAGATCTTCTAACAATGCTTGGAACAGATCTTTACAAGTCTTTGAATATTTGTGCTAAAGCTGTCTGATAACAGCTACAAATTATATGGCCTCTCCATTTTACAAAGCAGTACATAATTTATATACACTGTTTTTACTTTCCATGTATCATTGCTCAGTATTGCAAATAAGCATCTTCTAAGTGCTCACAGCTACTAGCCAAATTATTCTTTTTTTCTGTGATAATAAGAAAGTAAACATATATAATTCAAACCCCGAAAATATAAAGATGAAGTATCACAAAATTACCTTCTTCTTTTTTTTATTTTCTGGCCAATAAATCAAATAACTTTGTTCTGCCTTTTTTTACAGTTCCTCAGAGGTCTGGTTGTTTTCTGTTAGTTCATGTACTATGCAGTATTGTTTCATTCATTTTAGTAATCTCTGCAAAAATCTCTCTTCTAGTTCAGAACAGGTCTCCATTACTTTTATGAGCTAAGAAGTCCCAATTCCTAAAAAAAAAATTTCTGCAGTTTCATCACAATTTCTCACCTAAGACACCCTCTTTTAGATCACCTAGGACGTTTTGAAGAGCAGAAAAAGCTTTCAAAGATTCACACATTATGTCATCATCAATAAACTAGTAGGAAACTCAAGCACCCTGTAAGTAACTCCAAGGCAAATCTGTTTCATAATGCCAGACCATGATGGTTAAAGCATGAACTGAAGATTTCTTTTTTTTTTAATGTATGTTTTTTGCAATTATTCAAATACAGAAAATTCTATGTTGTGTTTATTACCTCTTCACAACTACTTAGCTAATAAGTTTTATACCAATTGTCATTTCTTAACTTTTTAGAAGTGTATTTAAGAAGGCATCATCACCTTCAAATCTGCCCATAATTATTCACTCCTATTTTACAGTAATTTACTGTATAAATCATATGCTGACTAAAATAATCTTTTTTTAAAAAAGCGGTTTTTCAAGCTGTTTCATGAGCTGTACATAAACCCCCCCTTATATACTTGTCTCACCACGCACTTATTTATGGTACATTTATCACTATAACAAACCGGGTTTTTTTAGAATATTTTCTTCCATCTTATCTCTTCCTGAAA
This sequence comes from Brachypodius melanocephalos, assembly GCA_013398615.1. Lineage (NCBI taxonomy): Eukaryota > Metazoa > Chordata > Aves > Passeriformes > Pycnonotidae > Brachypodius > Brachypodius melanocephalos. The sequence continues at coordinate 20,785,658 of VZSR01000520.1, forward strand.
ACTTCATACTCATCAGCCTCTGAGCAAGGAACTAATGTAAAGCCTGAGTGGTATAAATTGTTATATAGCAGTGTATAATATCATGTTGCAGGGGACTGGTAAGTTAACACTTACAGTGCATAAAGCGTTTATCCCAGCCTTGAGGCACAAAGCGTTCTGTGCTATCTGCAGCGTTTGCTGCAGCTAAACTCCGCAGGAAGCATGAGCGGGCATTCCCGGTCACTGCAGGTGCCAGGCTGGCACCGCACGGAGCGGGGCAGCCCCGAGGCTCGCCCTGAGGCACTGCGCTCGTCCCGCTAGCCCTGCACACCAGGCTCCAGCCAGGGCGGGCAACCAGCTGCGCTCCAGCGGCTTCTTGCCCCATTTTAGGCTTACAGGCCCTAGGAACCAAAGCCTGGAGAGCGGCAGGCCCTTAGACTGCTGCTTGAAGCCCTGCTACAATACCAGCAGCAATGTCTTAATCTGGTATACGACTCCTGAAGTTAGTCTAGCAATAAAGTTTCTTCGAGACAACTAACCCACACGTTTTTTCTGTGACATGGAAGAAATAAACTTGCGTGTCAGCTGCCAAGACTGGGCACCTGGGTAAGCTTTTGACTTAGCCTGTAAACCCACAGGGGTGTCTCTCGTGTGGCTCATGGCAGGATTGCTCAGAAAATTGGGCCAAAACAGGGGTCAGATGACGAGATCAGTTTTTCGGTCTGCACCAGCTGAACCCGAGGATGCAGATGGACGTTTTGGGCTTGCCTGCGAGCAGAGAAGCGAGGCAGCCAGCTCAGCTCTGCTGTTCCTCCCTTCTCGCTGCCGCAATCACTGGTCCTCAGCGACTTCTAAAGCCCCCCAGCAACTTCTGCCCTCCCAGCGGGCCCTGCTGCCCTCCCTGCCCCGGGCCGCGGTGCAGTTGTACCATGCCCTACAGTTCCCCCGCCGGCCACCCCATGGGGAAGGGGTGGCCTCCCTCAGTCGGCCCTGTTCCCTAGGCAGCAGTGGCTTGGAGCAGGTCCGTGGCTATTCGCTGAAGGACAGAAGGCAACAGGCAGGCACGGGGAAGCGGCAGAATAGCCATGGCCTCAAACGCCCGGCCCGGGCCTGCCAGCGCTGCCGCCCTGCCCTCCATAGGCGTCCGGCGCTCTGCCTCCGCGGCCGCGCCCTCCTCCCGTCCGCCCCTGGGCCGCGCCCGGGCTCCGCCGCCCCGGCCGGGGAGCAGCACCGCGGCGGAGGCAGCGCACCGCTCCGGGCACGGGGACCGGCCGCTTGCCGAGCCTCGCTCTGTGCAGGCAGTCTGCCGGTCTGCCCCGGGAGGAGGGCCCGTCGAGGGGAGGCGGCCAAGCGGTAGCGGTAGCAACGGAGGAGCCGGCGGCGTGCGCAGCCCAGCGTGGCTGTGCGACCGGGCTCCGTCCCCGCTGCGCTAGCCAGCTGTCGCCCACCTCCCTGTCAGTGGTTACCGCCCCCGGCCCGCGAGCAACATGAGAGTAGTGGCTTTGATCAGGTAACGCGCTGACGAAGCGCCTGTGTGAGCGAGCAAGGGGCGTCTCGCAGGCGGAGAGAGGGCGCGGGGAGAAGCCCTGCCCGCCCGGGGGCCGCGCTCCACCCAGCGCCACCCGGGAGACCCGCCTGGCCCTTTCCGCCCGGCTTTCCCGCCCATGCATTTCCTGCTGCCCCGCGCCCCTGTCCTGGTTCTCGTTCCTGCCCGGCTGCCGGTTCTGCCTTTGGTCCCTGCACTGGCCGCCTCCGAGTGCCGCGGCAGGCCGGTCCCTGCCTGCGCTTAGGGAGAGACTGGGACACTTTCTCCTCTGGTCCTTCTCGTGTTACCGAAGAGTTCAAGAATAACCGGCATCTTTTTAAAATTAAACAAAAAATACAAAGAGAAAAAACATCCCCACAACAGCCGTCCCCCCCCCCCCCCCCCCCCCCACCAAAACAACACCTACAGTTATTTTGCCCCGTCGCTTGCTCTCCCGCGTTCTTCCGTCTGCAGCGCGGCGAGAGCCGGAGCCGCCCGGGCTGCCGGCAGCGCCTTCGCCGGGGGCGCAGAACGTGGGCAGCATGTCCTGCTCTAAAAAGGGGGTTCTGCTCATTTCCAGTTCAATATCCAGCTGGTTTTGCTTTCCAAGTATCTTAAGCTCTTTCAGGATAGACTTACTCAACTCTCAACGATAGGGTTTTATAGTGTGTTTTTTGGGAGAGAGAAAATTTTGCCGGTTTTAAAATGATGAAGCTAGCTGGTTTAAATCGTTGAACACAGCCGTGTCTGTCGGGGCTTGCTGTGTGTGTCATACTCCAACTCCCCTTAGGTTTTTTGTAAGTTTCTTTGTTTGTTTCTGCAGTTCCTGTAATTTATTTATTTATTTATTTTAGAAACTAACATTTTCTTATAAGGCCATGTATGCCTTTTGCTTGAAGAAACAATAGTTAATTTAAAAAGAACAAGCTAGGAAACCTCTAAATGGAAAAGAATTGCGCAGATGTCAGCTATGTATTTTTAATTTTGGGTGCAGTACCTATTTACTTAAACCTAAACATTTAATGTATTAATTTTTTTTCAGGGAATGTCTAATATCAAACCTTGTTGAAATTGGGTTTGGCCACACGAATTGCAAATAATTCCAAACATCATGCAGAGGAGAAAATACAGGAAATGTTGTCTGGTTTACAAGATTTGCTCAAATATGGTGTAGGGTAAATCAGCTTCAATTTTTTCTTTTATTTTTTAGATAAGACTTGCAGGATTATTTACTTTGATATTCTCCAAGCAGAGGAATGTGTTAAAAGGCAGGATGGAATAAAATCCTATAAACAGGTTTCTAACACAATTGCTATTTTAATGGTCTATTTTACAAGGATGGATTTAGTTTCAGTAATAGTTTTAAGAAGAGTTTTAAAGAGACATCAAAGTGTCTGAAGTCTTTGTAACAGAGCTAGACAAAGATCAGAGGGGAAAAAAAGTATTTGAAAAGTGCTTCTTACTTTTGCAAAGGTCAGGATTATGTATGAAACTACTTTAACCTGGTTTTTTTTCCCTTATAGAATGTTGGCCACACTAAAAGTTGATAGTCCTGTTTTAAGATGGTATTTATGGGGTAAACCCTGCATTTTGTTTTGTGCTAAATCATAGACATTTTAAAGCCAGTCTTCAACCTGAAATATGATGTTTTTCGACTCTTTAAATTCTTCTAGAATTTTCTTAGCTGTAAGTGGTTATACTTGTATGTAGAAAGGAATTTTGCTCAGAAGTCTTTTATAGGTTCGTATCTTCACGGTTACCCAGGTTTTATTCTTCTGGTATTTTGTTTATAAGCCTGCCTGTTAACATTCTTGCAGAACCCTGACTGGCCTCACTTTGGAGCTTTCTACAAAAAGACCTTGTGATTTTTTTTTCTCTACTGGGAATTGAGAGGGGTCCCCAGGCTATCTCAGTGTTTGCCTTCATCTCTCTTCTGTCAACTGTGCTAAGTCCACCTTCCTCCCATAGCATGGACTGTCTGGTTTCATTGGTCTTAACTATGCAGTTTGGAAGGTCTTGTAGGGGTGGGCACCATTTAGTTTGTTTCTTGGTACTGTTAGTTTTTAGGGCTATGGTAATTAATACAGAGAATAAATAATAGGACAGTAGCATGGGATTCAGTGAGCACAAATTTCTGCTTTCTAACTGGTGGTCCAATGTAAGCACTATGGACATCAATATGCATCTTAAAAATGGCTTTATGTTATATACACACAAAATAATTGAAAAGATGAAAGATTTATTCTAGTGACATTTTAATTTTTGGTTTCAATCTTTTTAAATACTAAAATGCTGTAAAAAGCATAGTCAATAGTCTATTGTCATACAATTATTTTTCTGAAGTGGTGTTTGTAGCTGAAATCAGAACTAGTGGGAGACTTATTTTTTAGCATAAAGTCATTCAGAAAGAAAAGAGTCTTTTGTCTCATGACTCTGTTAAGCCTGGAAGTTTAAATTATGAAATGAATACTATCTACATTTTCAAGAATGGTGTCCGAAATTAATGAATGTATGATTTTTAATTTTTTTTTTTTTTGTGTCTGTATATAGGTTAGAAGAAAGTTGCTGGTATGCATTAGAAGAAGGTTATGTAGAGATGGAGCCTCAAAAGCAGGAATCTATCGTGTTCATGTTAACTTTTTAGCACTGAAACAGAAGCAACTGCTTTATGAAAATCTGTTAAGTATGAAAGGATGCCATGTTTTACACTGTCTCTACTTCAGGTTTGAATTACGCAGCAAATTAAAGAAATTTTGCATGGATAAAAGCAGAAATTGAGGGGAATAGCTAAAGGGTTCCATCCCTGTAGAGCATTTTCAAGCTCTTGCATAGAGAGCTAGATAAAAGGGGGAGCTTAATGCTGGAAATTCTGAAGAAGTTTGTTTCAAAATCACAGAATCTTTTCGTCTGGAAAAGACCTCAAAGATTATCAAGTCCAACATTTGACCAATCACCACCTGTCAATTAGACCATAGCACTGAGTGCCATATCCAGTCATTTCTTGAACATCCCCGGGGGTGGTAACTGTACCACCTCCCTAGGCAGCCCATTCAAATGCTTGACAACCCTTCCCATGAAGAAATTCTTCCTGATGTCCAACTTGAACTTCCCTGATGCAGCCTGAGGCCATTTCCTCTTGTTTTTCACTTGTTTTCTGGGAGCAGAGGCCAAGCCTCACCTCGCTCTGGTTCCCTTTCAAGTGGAAATAGTGTGACCACAAGGAACACAACAGTCTATTGTAGCAAGGGCTGCTTGTATTATGTGTTCTCCTGTGCATGTCTCAGTGATTCTAAAACAAAATGCAGTTTTACAGAGCTCGTATGGATATCTCTTGCAGTTCCTGCCATGGTTTTTGTGCCTTGGCATTTAAAGAAGCTGCGCAGAATGTCTACCTGCAGTTGTACTTTGAAGGACATGAGTCTTAATATGGATCTTTTAAGCAATGTGTATTCTAGATCACTCTTATTGTAGATTGTAATATTTCTTTTTCTATTGATTAAAATCTATAGAGATACTTTTTCAGTTACATCAAGAGAACAGGATTCCTTCCTCACTGAGAGTGGAAAAAGTTTCTTGAATGAATGTCAAAATTAATTGTATCATCTCATGGCCTCAGACAAGCATATGTTTATGCTTGCTTTTATATTTTTTTACTACAAGTAATTATATTTATTTGTAGTTAAGTGCAGTAAAAAATTCATATGTTCAGTGCAGTGTCAACTGAAACTACTGCCTGTAATAATTAAAGTTTTTGAGAACGGGAATTATGTTCAAAACACTGAAAATTTAGGCAATGTATCCCATGAAGGAGAAATGTTATTCCTGACATAGGATCAGTGAGGTTGGAGAAGACCTCTAGGATATTGAGTCCAGCCATTAACCTAACACTGCCAAGTCCACCACTAAAATGTATCCCTAGGCACCACCTCTACATGACAGACCTAATTTAATATGATTACCAATGCTGGCAACTCACTGGAGCAGATTTTGGGGTTTTGATCCAAGTTAACTAGTAATGAGTACAGAGTAATTTGTCTCTGGAGTAAGAGATAGTCTTTGAAGAGATTCCAGTGTCAGTGGCTCTTCTTCATGTAACTTCTCAGACTAATAATAAGATACAAAATTGGTTATGTGCTTTATGGTTACTGCATTTAGGCACTATCCATATGTAGTAAATGTGTGGTAAAATCATTCTTTTCCTACTATTATTGTTCTACAGGTCTTCATAATTTCTGACTTTATAAACAGCTCTGGTAATACTAATTTTTGAACAGTTAGTCAGAAGTTGTAGGGAGGTAAAACTTTTATCTGTACTTTTAATTGCCACTACTTTCTTTTTCTTACAGTGGTGGGAAGGACAGTTGTTATAATATGATGCAGTGTGTTGCTGCTGGGCATCAGATTGTTGCTCTGGCCAATTTAAGACCTGCTGAAAATACAGGTATGAAACTCGCGTTTCTTACAGGAATTTTTAAAAAAAATATATTAGAAACAACGGAATTACAACCATGCCTGAATTAAGTTCCTTTATATGTTTTTATCTAGTTTTTCATATTAAAGGCCAATATAGAAGCTTAAAAGAGGTAGAAAAAAGAAAATGCTATGGAGATGTATTAAATGTATTTTTCCTTAAAGGGAAAAAAAAAGCCCACAAGAAGAGAAAATCAGTTGAAAAAAGGCTTACACAGCTTGAAAATGAGAATATTGATTTCCTGGTAGCAAACAAAGTGGTTGCATGAGTTCAGTAGCACAAATGCTAAAAGGTAATAGATGATGTCATCAACCAAAACTAGCACTGTACTTCTAGAAATGCTCTAAACTGGTGCTAAACTAAATGCTGTAAACCATTCCAGTTGCCAAAAATGTGCCATTGTGCTGCTGCTCATCCATTTTTATCTTTGTGTGTCTTTCTCCATTATTCTAACCTGGCATCTGTGAACTGCATTGAGTAACTGATGCGGGTTGGAATTGGCCTTGATATATGTGTTTTTCCTGCTTTTTTCCTTCCTTTTACGTTGGAATGATTTTTTGATCAGTTCCTCATGGGCTCCAATTTATTTCTATGAAAAAGGATGGGAGAAACTCAGGTAGTCAGTGGTGAGGTGAGAGGGTGAGCTGAAGATTTGTATATTGGACTAAAGCACCAATTGAAGTGAGGCTGGAGAAGCAAGGGAGTTGTTTCCAGTTGGTAGGGTAGAAGACTAAAGTACGTTAACTAGGTTCACTGTTGGACATATGTTAAGCAGTTAAGTATGGTATTTGGTAACTGTATAGTACAAGGGTACACAGAAAGGGAAGGAAAAAGGGAGCTGCCATCGCAAGTGAACCACGGGCAGAACTGGCAAATGCTCGAAGACTATAGGAAAAAAATTATTTTCTGGGTAGCTAGGACATAATCATCTCTGATCTTGTTGAAATATGTTGTCTTCAAACTAATTTATCCACATCAGAAATGTAGAATATTGTCATTAAAATCATAAAATTCTCTCTTTAAGTGTGTAGTTGGAAATTTTATAGAAAGTTAATTGAGGTGCTTCAGGCAATAGTGGATTCTATGCCATTCTTTTTATTTTATCTTGTATCACTGTTGCCTGGAGAGTCTCAATTAATAAATAAACTGTGTATTCTAAGCAGAATATCACTTAAAGACCTTGTCATGTTCATGTATGTTGAAATCACTGAATTTTCCTTTAAATGTATTCTTCTGGTCTAGGTTGGTTAGTTGTGATTAGGGGTTTGGATTTGCCTGTTTTGTGCAGAACCATATCTGTTGTGTGGCATCAAAGATGACTGACCTAGTTCTTACATCACAAATTAGTTATCTTGGTCAGTTAAAGGCCTTTTTTTTTTTTTGCAAAATGTGCTACACAGGTATACAGCAGAAATGATTGATGTCTCTATGTAAATTCAGAGAAGTACCAGAGTTACAAATTAGCATTAAAATAGTGAACTGTGTTAGCTTGTAATAAAGTGGAGATTTCACCAATAATGATGTATTTCTTTATCAATCCGTTTGAAATATTATCTGAAAAAAATTATATGTAAATGGTTTATTGTATAATTTGAGATGTAATTCTAATTCGTGATATCTGCATTTTAGCTGCTTTTTCCTTATCTGCTAGCTACACATGGCTTGTAAGAAAAATGGGTTTGTTTTTTTCTCATGGTTAAGGAAATAGCTTTTTGTTTATATGTCAAAATATTACAGTGGTCTGCTTTTATTCTACCTAAGCAGAGATAGTCTCCTTTTGTGATGACGATGATAACAATTTTAACAGCCAAATTTTTGTAAATTTTGACAACCTATTGCTTGTTCTCAATGTTGCAGTGCATTACAAATTTCTTGATCTGAGTATGTTGAAATACATCTGAGTTTGTGCCTCTGACCTGTGTTCTATTAAAATTACCATGTGAATAGAAGCAGATTTGGACCAATAGGAGATTTTTTGGATGAAGCAGGAAGAAGGAAAGATACCACAATTTGCAAATAGGCAGCATGTTTGTGACAGATGTCTTCCTCTCCATACGTCTGTTGGGTGGAGAAATCTATTTTTTTTCTTTCCATGTTTATAGTGGTGTTGTCACCAAACATCTGTTTGTGAACTGAAAAATATTAACATTTAGATTTTCTCAGTGCTTTGTAGTATTGTGATTATCTGTAATTGTTGCAGCAGTGTTCCTAATACGATTGTTTCTTAATTGTGGCAGGGCAGACTGATGAATTGGACAGCTATATGTATCAGACAGTAGGACACCATGCCATTGACCTATATGCTGATGCATTGGATTTGCCACTCTATCGTGGTTTTATAAAAGGTTCCAGTGTAAATACTGGAAGAATGTATACTGCATGCCAGGAAGATGAGGTTGAAGATCTTTACCAGCTCTTGAAACTTGTTAAGGTATGCTGATTGAAAACAATTATATAGTTGGGGATAATTATATTGCTTAACTCATTTATGAATTCAAGTAAATGATCCACTTATGTATTTAAGGAAACCTTTAAGAAAAAAAGTGGAACACTCTTACAGGTTTTATTTCTATTCCTTTCTTCTTCCTTGCACTCTAAACATATATAGCATAACTATGTTCCTTTTCCCCCAGTATAAATCACACTTACTAATCCTCATTTCAAGCCAAAACCTTTTTCTCATTTAATGAAAACACCTGTAACAGGCGCTTGGTGAGTAAAACAAAAAACATAATTGTGACAATCATCTATAAATAGAATATTTAGGTTATTTTGCACTTGTGATAATGTATCACTTGATTAGTGTAATGAGTGATCTTTTGGATTTTGTACATTTATCGGTGTGTGGAAAGTAATGTCTAGACATTTCCGTTTGAGTACACTTATGACGTGTAAACTAGAATCTATTATTTGTTTGTATGTTGCAGATCATTCTCCAAGTATTACAATGATAGTTTTGATTCTGGTAGCCCTGTGATTATATTCTAATATATGGCATAGTAGTAATGACATATATCAGTCCTTTTTAGCTATAAAATCAATTAAAGTGAGACAGTGAGCCCACTTTCTAAACCGCTTAAAATTTATTGTCTGTTCTTTTTCAAAATCTTTCATATAGTACTTTATTTGTGCCAATACTAAATCAGATCTCATTGAAAAAATAGAATCTCCTGTTGACTCTAGAAGTTTTCCACAGTGTTTAAGTGAACATGGTATGTCCATTCCAGCTAATTGTGTTGATTACTGCAGTGTGCGCTACTAAAACCAATACAATGTTCAGCAAATCATAATTGCTATTTTAAAGAAAGTAAATATGTGATTTTATTGATCAAACTGGTATAGACTACATAATGAAACTTCAGATAAATGTGTTTGTAGTTTTCATGTCAGGAGTTGAATGTTTTCTAGCTCGCTTTTCTTCATTAAAATGAGAATTGAGATTCATGAACCTAAATACTTCAGGCTTTATTCTGTATTCAGTTAAAAAAAATCAAATTGCGGATAAGACTTAAGAATGTGGTCTGAATGCAGAGTACTTCCTGACCCATCTTGGAGTTGAACTATGCATCTTCTAAACATTTTTGGGAAGGAAATCCTGTTCTTCTGATGTAAAATTAAGATCATAGACCTGTGTTGGTGTGTGAGACTACAGAACACGAGAACAGTGCATGTAGTTGTGCTGGGGAGGTTTAGGTTGGATATTAGGAAACATTTCGTTACTGAAAGGGGTATCAAGCATTGGAACAGGCTGCTCAGGGAAATGGTTGAGTCACTGTCTCTGGAGGTTTTTAAAAGTTGTGTAGACTGGATGCCTAGGGATATGGTTTAGTGGTGGAAATGGTTAGACTTGATGATTTCAAGGGCCTTTTGCAACCTAAATGATTCTATGATTATGCTCTAGAGTGCTTCACAGAGGTTTTAAATGGAATGTGCATATCCTGGCGTACAGGAATCGAAAGAAATATGATACAGCAGTTTTAAATTATTTTTGAACCACGATAGTATTAGAGATTAGAAGGACCGATATCTACTGTCTCTTAAAGCTGCTTGCTAACAGCTTTCTTCTGCTGGGTAAGGTAATAAGTTACTGATCAATTTAATTAAAAATGGGCAAATTAGTGGCAATTAAGATGATACTTCCTCTACAGTTCTTGCTGTCTTTGGAGGAATGGATCCCTGACATAAATTAATGCTAGTGTTAAATCTTGACAACTTCTGCTTTGGAAGTTTGTACATGATAATTATAACTATAGCTGAAAGAGATGTTATCATGTTGTCTGGAACAAAATAATTCTTTCCAGTATAGAAATATTAAGCCCACTATATGAAATCTTAAAGTCATAAATATTAACAATATACTGCCTTTATGTTAGACTTTGTATAATAATGTCTTTACAGTACAACCCAGCTATGAAATTCTGATACAAAAGTTTTAGTAAGTGTCTTGCATATTTTGATGAGTAATTGCAAAATTATGAGGGGAAATAAACTACAGCAACTGTGATATTTTAGTTTTAAGAGTACTACTAACTTTTTTTCTGTGTGTTAGCAGTAACTCTGAAAGCTTTCTGCTTTTTTCACATTTTTTAATTACTGCTGTTTAGTAGCTTTACTATTTATGTCTTAATCACTGAGGATTTTGCTTTAGGAGTGTTTTTCCCAGATGTTAATAGTTTTAAACAGAGAAATCAATTTGCATTCTCTTGAAGAGAAGGGATGAGTTCTATGGAAGCCTTGTCAAAACCATCTTTGAGTAATTGTAAGTTTAAAACATTGGTCAAATAACCTAGCTCCTTTTTTCAGTCAAATTATTTGGGGCCAAGACTAAAGGAAAGATGTGTCTAAATCAAAATTACGTAGTGTACCTTACTTGCCATTGGTGAAGAATTGCAAGTACTTTTTAGTAAAAAAATTAAAACAAAAATACTTTTAAAAAACCTGTATGAATTTGGAAGTACACAGTGTTTTTAAAAACAGTGTTATGAGAACAAGATTTCTAAAGAATTAAATATTCCCTCACAGTTCTTGGAAACCCAGGACAATGGTCCTGTTCTAATTTGTGTGGCTCAGTGAGTGATACGGACTGTCAGTGACTGTAAACCTATTAATTTTGTCACAAACCCAGGTGATTGATAGGTATAAAGGCAATTTCTATCTATTTTTTATTTGCCTAATGCCATCTTTTAGATTCTGTATTCAGTATATGTTGTGAAACATATCAGAGTACTTATATGGTGTCTAAATGTGTCTTACTATGCAGTCTTCACCTGATAGTAGAATATTTATTTTGTGAGACGTGTAACTCCCAAACACTAAAGAATAATTTAATCTCCTCTCAGTGTTACTGAACAGCAATTACTGATATCCTTGTTTGTCCATGTTTGTTACTGTCTGTGTTGGAGATTTTCCCATCCAAGCCTGTAAGCACTAGAGTCTCTTAGTTACCTGAATTATCTTTTAGAGGTTTGATAATGGTGCTGTCTTTGAAATGTGGTGAGAAACTGTATTTCTTTTCCTCTAGTGGCAGGAAAGACTGGAACATGAAGGCATTTTTGTGAAACTTTCGTACTACATTTCAATTTAGGCAATATTTAACTGTTTTGTCCCCTTTTCAATGTAATTATGATCTTCTTCAAATAATAGTGATGTTTTATGCAAGCACATGCAGAAGTGCTATTAGATGGGTTGAATGTTGAATCGTTTTCTGTATCTCATGTAACAATGGCTAAACTTTTGTTTAGGGCAGTGGTTGTAGCAGCTTCCAGACTAAATAGACCAATACAAGATACTTTATTTTCAGTAGACAATTCTGTCTTCTTTCAAATTCTTTGCCTTATGTACTCCATAAGTCCTTGTATTTGTTTGGTAAGTTTCCATTGCTGAAGTAATTTGTAGAATTCTTGAATTAGGTAAAAATGTCTTGCTCCTAGCTCTTCTTTTTCAAATTTTCGATAACATGCTTAATTACTTTTTTAAATTAGTATTTTAACAATTGCTTCTTTGTGTAGTTTTTTTACATTTCCCCATGTTTATTACAAATCATGCAAATGGATTTTTTAGTGGATTGTCAGTTTCAATGTGTCATTTCTCTCAGAGTCCTTTTTGCTGTGTTCTTTGTGGATTTAGAACCTGCAAGCTTTCAAAAAAAAAGTTCACTTGAAATAAATTTATATATTGGCTCTCAAGACTGAAGAAATACTGATTATGAAATCATCCATTGGTCATCAGCTGAAAAAAAAATATTAATGTTGGACATATAGGATGTATGAAATATTTGAATAACAACAGCCTTTGGTTGTGGCACTGTTTCGTTTTATCAGTGATGTGGAACGGAAGGAAAGGAGATTTATTTTCTAAAATATCATCGCATTCTGGAACACTGATCCTACAGTCAGTCACTAAGAATAAGTAACATTTTTTTAGTTACAGAAATAATGCAGTGTGACTCCTGTATTTAGTTACTTTTTAAGAACAAGATTATGATTTTTTTAAATGATCCCAATCTGATATTTAGTGAAGACAGAAACTGTTCTTGTCTGAGAGTTAAAATTGCATTAGTAATGCAATTTTAGATGTTACTTAAGATATTTGATCTCAGACAAAGCACTTGAGCTGTGTGGGTTCAGGTGGAATATAAGTAACTTAGGCCCAATCAGTATTGAGTGAAACTCACTGAGATTTCTTCAGAAAACAGCTCTTCAGGGTTTGAGATGAATGGATGAATTATAAGGATTTTTTTTTGTGGCCTTCAGATAGGGATTAATTCCCTCATGGATGATAAAACTTTCAGTTCCTTGATACTGCTAATAATCTTCCATGCTAAGGAAATGGTCTTTCTTTTGCCCTTCTCCAGAATTCAGCTACTGTGGCCAATGGGTGAAAAGAGTTCTCAGTTTCAGTGTGATTGCTGATTCTCTGCCAGTTTTGTATAGACAAAGATTTAGGTGCTCCTACCAGGAAAAATACATAAATAAATGTAACATAGTATTCTATCACAGCATTGCTTTATTGTCTTCTGCTGTAAGACACATATAAAAGACTGTAAAGTATATAGGAATAGTCACTTGCTTTTTAGATGTCTGGTATAGTGGCTTCAGTTGTAGGATGTACATGATAAAGACTTGTAGTATACTCTTAACTCACACAAATAGGGTTTGCCAAATTTCTTAGGAGTTTTAAAGAGGCCGAATAATTATTAGTTGTAGAATCCTCATTGACTTGAAGGTCCTCAGCATGCTCTTCACCAAATTATTTTAGTAGTTTATGAGTTCAGACAAAGTAGGTAGCTTTCCCCTCTCACTTATGGGATTCAGAGAGTTCAGAAGCATGCAGAAGAGTTATGTTCTAGTAATCTCCCATGTTTTCATTGAAGAAAATCTGGTCTTTTCCCTGTTATGATTTGAATTATCTTTAGATATATGGATTGATTCCTCAGAATTGTATTTCTCAACAATTTGGAAAAAGATTAAATTATTCTTTTCTTTATGCTGAATTTCCCAAATAATCATTCCTCCATCATTTTTTTGCCTACATTGTGATTATTGCAAATCACTGTCCCCTTGATAAATTGGTAGATTACCTGTATATCTAATTCAACAGTTCAAATACAGAATTTTTGTACGGCAAGTGAAATTATATGGTAAATATTGAAAAAAAAATTGTAGAAAAATATTCGATGCCCATGATAGATAAAACAATGGAAGTTATTGATTGGGCCCTTGAGTAGTCCTGTGGATTTGATGAACATTTGGAGACCACCTCTCCTAGCACAGTTCTTTTTGTCTTTAGACTTGCGGGTTAAATGTGAACTTTCAGAAATTGTATGAACTAGTTGCCTAGACTGAGAAGAAATAAATAACTGTGCTTCTTGATAAAATAAGATTTTTTTTTGAGAGAAATACTTGCTATGTTTTTTCATAGACTTGTTTCCTCCACCTTTTATAATGAGTAAATTTTTATCAGCAAGGATTTGGATTGTCCCTTTTCCCCATTTGTGTTAAATGATTACATTTTTAATTGACTTTTTTCATTTAATTAATTCTGGATTGGAGTTCCATAGCTTCCTCCACCTCAGGAATGACCATTGTCATTAGCAGTGAATAAAACCTCACATGAAGGGAAGAGGGTAAGAAGTAATTGAATAGTTGGGAGTAATTTAAGCAGTCTAAAAATAATTATGTTGTTTCATTCAAAACGCAGGGTTTATTTAGTTGTTTGGGAGAGTTTTGTATGAATTTTAAAATGAGATGGGAACAAGGAAATTTTTTTAATCAACAGGATGCCTGGAATTCTATGTGTCTCATCTGACCAGTTCAGGCAGGATTTTGATTTTTTTTTAGAAGGGGATCTTTGGCAATATCTTTGAGGTAGTTTGTTACTGTGAGAAATGTTGAGCTTTATGTAAACAAAAAAGTCACTGTATTTCTCTCTTTTAGGTGCGTGGAGTTGTTTCCACTCACGCCCTGTCTTGTTGTGTTAATATTGAATAAGCAGAGACAGTCAGGCTGGTGGTGAAAGATGGTAAGCAACCCTGAGGGCTTGTTCTGGTCAGCTTGAAACCTCTGATTGCCAGGTTTTCCTAATTTCCCATTTCCAGGGCATCTCTAGTGTGACCTTGCCCACTGAATATGATGTTCTGGGTTGCAAGATTCTCACATGCATTTGGAATGGGCAGCCAGGCATTGTTTACAGGACGCCAAATGAACCGTGCACTCGCAGCAAGTTTGATAAACACACATTTCCTCCTTTTATCAGTGAGATTGCAGAATGTGAAGTATGAGTTTCCAGTTTTACTCATTCCCTTCAGACCTTTTCCTGTTTAAAAACTGAATCTTCCTAATTGGATGATGATGCATCCTTAGATTTTATTTTACTTTTTTTGTTATTGTTGTTTTGAGTTCAACTTACTGGTCACTGACATTTATTTCAGTGCCTACCTTGACCAGGTTTGATAGATTTTCAGATAAAAGCTTTCCGTTTGTTCAACACAGAAGAGGTTCATCCCTATAAATGTAAAGTGAGCTAATTAACAGTAATGACTTCTAATCACTTTGCTTTTATACTCCTTTAGGAGCACAGCTATTATCCAATGCAGTTAAGTGAAATGCTTGTGTATGAATCAACAATGCTGTATTTCTTCTCGCAGCTATTGCTCATAATCAAGCTTTGAATAAATTACGATAATAAAATTGGTTTTAATGTGTTCTATTGCATAGGGAGAAAGGAACCTTAAATATCTTGTTAAATGTCTTGAATATTTAGAGAGTTGTCTAGTAACATTTTGGCATTCATTATTGTAGTTAAATAGAAAAATGCATTAAGATGTTTAAGTCAATTTTGTAAACATTATCAAAACTTTTTTCATCATTTGAATTGTATTTAAGTGATGTGCAGAGACGCAACAGTCTCTGAAGCAGCTCCATTTGTATCCCAGTGCATCTCTCTAGGAATGCACTGCAAATTTCTGCCTTCAAATGCAGCTAAGTTTTACATAGAAGGAACATGTTTTATACCTTGAGAACTTCACCCACTGTCATAGAGTATATATAGTAGGTTGATAGAAATTTATGCATTTCTTTTATCAGTACTGTGTATCTAACAAACGGTTAGGGTTTTTCACATGTATGCAAACTTCCTGTCTGCCGGCAATCATATACACTTAAAAAAGGTGTATAAAGTAATACTAGTGAAATTTTTATCAACAGCTGGAAACAATAAAATAAAAGGAAACTTTATTTTATCATAACTAGACTGCCAGAAACAATGGTAATGAAAAGAGGTTACTAGACTGGTTGAATGTTAAGCAATTTTAAAATAATTCTGGTTTACGTCAACAGAATTAGGCTAAAGACAATATATATGAATTTGAAATTTAGCAAACTTTTCCACTTAACATTGCACATACAAGGCCTATTTGGAAGGCAGAAGTGGCAAAACCTGGATGAAACCCATTTCTGACAAGAACATTAGTTTTTGTTTTAATTTATATTTCATTAATAAGTAGCATTGAAACAGTTACTTAAATCACTTAGAAATTCTAGGTCTCTGTGTCTGTGAGGGAGCTGAAGTCTTGCTTAGTCAGTATATTTATGTTGTCTGGTTTTACAATTTCTTAAAAAAATTAGGTTTTCATTTTCTGTGGCAGTTTCCTTTCGTGTAGTACATCTGTTTTTGCATGCTTAGAGACACAATTCTTTCACAGTTACCATCACAGTTCTTATGGATGTGGATGTGAGTGAGTATCCACAGGCACCGTCTGTGGTTTTGATTTTGTTTGTTTTGTTCATCCATTCACATAGCTTTAGACAATTTTCTGGTATGTTTCGTTTGTTTCAGCATCTTCTCAGTTAAAATTTATTCTTTGGTTTATTATGAAATCATTGCCTAACTTAATTTCAAATTACCTTCCATGTAGTACTCTTTAAATGCGAGTTTAAGTCAGTGTTCATGAAAGTCCTGTGTTTTTTTGCTGTAGTACTGCAAAACGTGCTGCCTGTGGTTTTGACACCACAATGTGGAAAAAAAGTAACACCTTTCTTCTCTGAAGTCTTATTAAATGATTGATAATATATCTTATTTCAGTACTTCTGCTTCTTAATTGGCATCTTAATAATGCTTCTAAAATACAAAAATGAAAAATACAAAACCCATTAATTGTTCTGCACTGTTCTGTAGCTGGCTGGTTTATATTATTTGCAATTCTCATTAGGCAGTGCAAAAATACATTCCAAAATTTATTAGTGCTTAAAAAATGTAATTGGGGTTATTTCTAATAAAATAAGATCAAAGACAGGCAAACTTTCATGTAAACTAACAATAAAATATTTATCAATTTTCTTTTCATAAATGTTTGTATCTCTGAAGCCTGTTTGTTGTGTAAAACTCTTTTTGCACAGATTTACTAGGGTATTTACGCTGACTTATTCAACATACTTTCCCCTTTCATATGAATGTCAAACATACAGCAATTTAGGGTTACATTATTGTCAGATGGACACTTGCTGGTTTTGATCAGTATATTTAAAGATAATTCTGCTGGAAAGGGTGGGATTTAATTTTGTTTATGTTGCATCAATTACTGCTTTCAAAATAGAAATGGTTGATTTGTAAGTGTCCTGAAAAGGAATAAAACAGAACTGGCTTTTTTACAGTATGAAAGGACTGTATAATGTGAAGATATTCTTTCTGTTGATGAATTCTGCCTGTGGAAGAATTGCATAACGCTATCACTCATTTTCATATTGATTATGAATGGAATTCCAGTAATAGGTTGCTGTTTGCAAAGGATAAGGCGGCACTATGATTAGTTACCTTTTCCATAGAAAACACTACAAAGGAAAATGCCAAATGTGTGCACTGCAGTATTCCTATCAGCTTGACAGTCTGTTACATGAACTTTTCTTTCAGTCCATTTTCCTTCAGAAATACAGCTTCAGTGGTTTTGCCTTATTGTTGTTTTAGGTTTAGTGCATTTGCATGCTCTCCTAACTCCTGATTCTTTCTTTAGTCAGTTATTTATTTTCTTGACAATCTTCTATACTTGGGGCCTATCACCATTGTAACTCTTAAAAACTGATACAACAGTGCCCTCTGTAGTTTCTCCTTACACGGTTACTACCTGCAGCTGGTTTTGAGCATTTAGGTAAAGAACAGGATGTTTAGATTTATTTTTAGCTCAAAGAAAAGCCCCTTTTTTCTTAAGGAAATATTCTGATTTTTCACTGACTGTTTCATATGCAAGAAAAAGAACAAAAGACTGTTCTGACTCATCTTCTAGGTTTATACGATCTTCTGTCATTATCTAGTGCAAGTCTGAAATTTTATCAGGCATTCCTTCAAGGCAGTCGTTAAAATGACTGGATGGGATTTTCTGAGTTTTGTAGGCTTTCCTGAAGCTTTTGTTTGAAGTGGAGCTTCAAAACAAAATAATTTTAAATGTACTTCCTTTGTGCTTGCTACTTCTCCTAATTTAGATTTTACATGATCTGCCAGGGACTAAAGACAAGCTTGCCAGCAGAGCACCTAAGCTTTATTAATGATGTTGTTTTAATTCACACAGTGACTGAAGTAATTGTTGTTCATTAGCATTGATTTGTCTCCAAAACTCATTTACAATTTAGATTTCTCTTTTAACTCATTGAAGCTTAATATGCAAATAACTTTCTAGTCTGTGTTTTCTACAGAACTTGTTGGACAGGTTCAGTATTGAACACATATGTTCCCTGCATTTGCATACGTGCACATTGACACCTGTGAGCTGCCATTTAAATATTATAAGCTGCAATAAAAAAGAATGACCTTTCAAAAAATAAATGCTTTAACTACAATTAGTTGCTTCTGTAACAGCATCATAAAAGTCACTCTGTGAAAAGTTAAATGGCTTACTTTATGATGGGGAGTGTTAATGTACATGTAGAACACACTCTTAATGGACTTCCATGAAATGAAATTCATAAGTCATTGCAGTAAATTATAGTTAATGATGTAACCATAGATGGCTATTCAAAACATTCCTTTATCTATAATGATTTGTGTAAAGCACATGACTGACCACATGCCTTAGTTCATTTGGAACAGTAGATGGATAAATGCATGAGCTTTCTACTTTTGAAGATCCTTTTTTCTGTGTAACAAGTGGTAAGAGTTTTGGTGAGGTAAATAATGCATCACAAACCACTTGCAGTATTTGAGATATGGTAATAAATAGTGAGGAGGACTAATTTAATATCAAATTAGGAGGTGAGATCCTTCAGAAGTATAATGTGTAGAACCTTTATTTTTTTTTTCTATTTCATGGGTAATCACTAGCCTCTGGTCATATGTCTACTTTTTGCCATGAGATTTTTTAATACTGTTACTGGAGGAAGCAACTATTATGGCATAATGTGCCCTGACTAATCCAGAAAATAACCCATATTTACTATTTACTACATTATATCCAGTACTAAAATGAAATTTCAGAAGTAGAAAGGTTATTAATGTTATTTGAGTGAAGGAACTATTAATTTACTGGCAGAAAAGTGATGAATTTTACAATAAAGATAATTTGCTTAAATTACTTTCTTTCACTCTAAATCTAACAGAAACTTTGAATCAAGCTTAATTCTTGCACCAATTGCATAATTCTTGTTAGTCTTAAATATTGGGGCAGGGTGGAGGTCATATTTGCTAATGAGCTTCTTCATTTATTGGAGGGTTCTTATGGTAAAACAAGTGATTTTTTTTTTTTAACAGTATAGCCAAACCATGGATTTTTATGATTTTTAAAGTTATCTCGAATTTTACTTCATGAAGAAAAGATAGGAATGAGTATTAGAAAAAAAAAAGCAATATAAATTTCTACTTTAAATAGGTACTTTGAGGTTATTTTTTAATGGAACTTCATCACAGTTCACTCTTTTTAAAAACATGTGTCTTACAGATCAGCAGGAATTTTGCTTAGAAAATTAACTCTTCATTAAAATAATATTTTAATTAAGCAAACATAGAGGTGATTTGTTATAAGTGTGATCTGGTTAGCAGTGATAGAAAGTTGTAATTTTAAACTGTAATCTTTGAGATAGATATGATACTGTCTATTTGTAAAAATGAATAAGGTGTATTTTATTGTGATGAAACTTGCCAATTAAGATTCAGCATAATTAATATAGTGATAAATATTGATTAAAATATTGGAGGCAATGTATTACAGCTTTTCTGTCAACTGAGAGCTGACATAATTTATCAAAACTGAGCAAAGAAGTGACAAAGCAGCCAGTGCAGATCCTTATGGGAAATGTCATGTTTAGTCCACAGACTTTTATGTTTTTACTTAAAATGTCGATGACTTTACCCCATTCTGTGATCATTATCTCTCCTTAAAGTACCGTGCTTCTTTTCACTTAGTTGGATTATGTGATCTGTATCTGAAATTTTTAATAGACTATGTGTTTAAGGAAAATCTGTAGTTGAAAGTAGTTGTTTTCAAATAACTTGCTTAAGGTAATTAAATAAATTTCGAATGTCCTTTCATAAAATCTAAGGTGAGTAGTTAAGGGTATTTCTGATGATTGTCTTAATTTTCACTTTTAGTATTTCTTTAATTTTGAAACACCAAAAAATGTGAAGACTTTGTTGGGTATATATTTTATACATAAAATCATAAATACCCATTGAAATTTACTTGGTTAACAGTTTTATACACGATAACACTAGTTACATGAGGAAGAACAAATCCTGCAATCTAACTTGGAACATTATTTGACATAGCAAAAGAAATATTGACTTTTCTTGCTGGAGACATTTATGAGACTTTTTTTATGACCCTAGGGCATATTATTATGCCTTTATGATTATATTTAAGTTTTAAGACTTTCTTTTTTTTAGGGTATTCTTTTAAATAATTTTTTATTTTACTTTTAAGGCATTCTTTCTCTTGAACTTGATCATACAAGAGAATCTTTGATGACAAAATATTATTAAAGAAAAACATTAGTATTTAGGCTTTACTTGGTTACTTGATGGCCTGTTTTTATAACTACCAGAAATATACATAATATCCTCCAGAAATATAGATAAAATTACAGTGAAGTGACGGTACATACTGAGGAGTTAGGGACTGAAAACAAATTAACACTTTTCCTTTGAAATTTTATCTTACAGGCCTGTTTGTTCTACATTCCTTAGGCATTTCACTTTGCCGTCTTCTGTATTATCCACAACCCCTCCTTCTTTTTTACTTTGTAGTGTACTTTTGGTATCTAGAACAGTGATACCATTGTATTCCGTGAAGGCACAGTTTGTTACAGAATATGTCATTCGAGGGACATTAAACTAACTGACTTTGCTGTCTTGGTTTTCTTCAACTTCTGTGTTCCCTGGCAAATGTACCAGGATTAATTATATAGATATATAATATTTTGTAGAACTTGAGTTAAATTGTAATGTTTGTGATTTTACAGAGCTAGATACTCTTGGTTTATAATTACTGGGATTAATTTATTAAATTTCCTTGTTCATATAGTCATGCTTCATTGTGCTGCAGTTTGTCCAGTGCTTTTTTATTTCTTTCACATGCCCTAACTCTCTTTAGTCTGCTGCAGATTTCCAGTAATTTTGGTGGTTTTGTGCTACAATAACCTTTTTTGCCACCTTCAGGATTATCCTTATCCTTTGGAGACCAGTCCTGTGTTCTCTGAAACTCTGTCAGTCATTATTTATTACCCACTTGTCATTGTGACTTATTCATTGCTTACATCACCATTCTCCAATGTATTGCTTTACAGAAATGGTGAACAGTGTGGTGAAGGAAAGATCAATAAATGCTTTCAAAGGAAGATTTACCCTGAGACTTAGATCTTCTTTTTAATACTAATTCTGTGCTATTAGTTCTGAGATGGTTTTAATATCTTGACGTCAAGTACCCTGTTTCTCAAAATGGAAAGATGCTATTGCATTAACTAACTTTTGTGGGGCAGGAGGACTTCAGCAATTAAGTTTTATAGTATAAAACTTTCTAATTGTCAATACTTTGTGTATTTTCCTGAATGCTTATCTTGTGAGCTTGAAAACATGCAATTTCATCTCCTAAGAAAATGTGATAAAACATATATAAAAGAAATGCTTGAAAGTATTTTTTTGAGTTTTAGTGATACCAGTTTTGTAACTGCACAAAGAGAGGAGAGAGCTTATTTAAAATCAATTGGAAAAAAAAATAAAATTCTACTACTCCCCCTGTCTATTTTAATTGTTTTGAGAGCTTCATGACCCATGCTGTTTTGCTAAAGCGTGCAATTTCATGTGATATGGTTACTCTTGACACTCTAGTAAAAAGTAGTTGCTCCAGAAAACTGAGTATATATAATATTAAATTTTTGTATAAGTTTCAGGTACAGGCAGCTGAGAATCTGAAAATGGCAAATTCATAATTTCCTACTCTCCTTCATATATCTTCTACTTCAAATAAGCTGGAAAATCAGATTTTAATCATACTGTATTAAACATTGTATGTTGAAAGCCCCTTGGGGGAACTTAAACAAAAAGGTCTCATGGGTGTGTGATGTTTCATAATTTTTTACTTCTTGATGCTGCAATGGTAATTTTTTCCATTTTTGAAGTGAAGATTAAAAAGATCTGTAATAAATGTGCACACTCACACTTTGGACGACCAGGCACATGAGGAAGCTGGAAACTTCTGCAACAACTTCTCCAACACAAAATGAAGGAGTGTCACATCTAATTGGTAGCCTAATGCTGTTTCATCAACAGGAAACAGTTTCGTGGGCTAAATTTTTCTATTCATAGGATGATGGGGTGTTTCATTGGGAAGTTTTGTTCAGTCTGTTAGTTTCTTCTTTCACCTCATAGTTACTGCTGCATCAGTTAATGGCTATTCTCAATTCTGTTTTCTTATCAGTTGCTCCCAATACAGTTGTTTCCATGACATTCCAGCCTTGGAATGTTCTCAGTAGTTTTGCTAGGCTGTCAGAATTTTGGCTGCCAGAATATTCATGAGAAATGAAAACTGAAGAGGAGGTTTGTCACATTATATAATATGGATGTAGTGCAGTATAGAATAGGAACTACTCTTTCCTTGCTGCAGCAGAAATGCAAAGTAGTATAGCTCAGTATTTTGAAAGATGTGCTCTCCAGTCTTAAAGCGTGCATTAGACAGTGCTGTAGATAGTGTCATATACTGTATGTTAGCAGACTACCAGAATAGCCTGCTGTAGCTACTAGTAGGTAACCTACTTAAGGCTTAAGCATGAGTCACATTTGCAGAAATATAACAAGTCTTTCAGGTATTAGACTCTTCTGCATTTCATCAAAGCAATATATCATGTTAAAAATAGTAATAAAATACTTAAATATATTGGAAATTCAAAAGCAGAAGCGTCCTTGCTTCCAGGCTTGTTTTCAGTCAGTGGACTGGCATGCTGATTTGTGGCAAACGTTCTACTCCTAGTTCCTGGGAAGTTTCCTTTCCCTTACTTCTAAAGTCTGTCAACATTTTTTCCCTGCTCCACTTAGCACTCTGAGCTACGTGATGTGGATGAGGATAACACAATTACAACCTATTTGTAAAATACCTTAACTGGAGAAATGAATAAATTGTATTTAAGTGATTTAAGATTGCATAGGAAAGTTTCTTCTCATCCTGCCCTCCATGCTCTCTTTCATCTAAATAGCAGATTTCTGATAAGGTAGCAGTCATGTTTTCAGTTTTTATACATATGTTATGCCTTTTATTGCATTTTTTTAAAAGGATACTTAAAAACTTCTATTGAAGAACTGAGACTTTCTTACATAGGTTTTTTTCAAAGCTGATCATTAAGTTTTAAGTTGTCTTGATTCCTTTTGGTTGGAAAGTATTATCATTTACAGTTTTCCACTCAAACTGAAAGCTCACAGAATCCATCCAGATTTAGTTTTCTCCTCAAGCTTTTTGTTTCTTCTTTGTATAGAAAAGGTTCTGTCCACACTGAATTATAATACAAGTTTTCACTTCCTTAGTTGAGTGATTGTATCTGTATGAGGCAAGGGTTATCTGCAATGCCTAACTTCTTATTCCAGTGAAGTGTAAGACTCATCCATGTCTTCGGTCACTTTGGTTATGTTTCACTGGTTGGTCCGTTTGACAGGATGTTGCGCTGTTGTTTGTATGGATGTTTAAAACGTGTGAAGTATATTCAACTTAATTTGTTAGTTGTATCTTGTTAAGAGCTCTTGACTGAGGCCACACTTGCAAGTCTCACTTTATTTTGATACTTAGCTGAAATGAGCTTAGGATCCTTGACCTCTTCCTCCCAAGTATACAATTACTGTGTAACAGTGTGATAGAAGGCACTAGTTTAAAACATTGAGCCCATGAACAATTCTCATTTGAAAAAATAACATTTGTCAACAAAATAACAATTCAGGGTGGAAGACTAATATATTTTGCTTCTACTACATGAGACAAAAGTATCTCTGGGAAGACCACACTTACATTGAAAAGGGTAAGTCGGCTCTGTTTGCTCATTGTGCAAATGTCTGCTCTGAAAACTGGAAAGGGGACTGAAATCTTAATGAATGTGAATCTCTCTGAAATTCCACCACTTCTAATGTCTTTGTCCCTGTCTGGGTGTTTTGGCTTTTTTTTCTCTTTAAGCTGTCTTTTTGTGTTACTCAGTTTGTGTGGGTCTAGACTCAGAAACTGTGACTTGGCTGGTAGATTCTTTGATTAACAAAATACTTCTGCTCTTATTAAATAGCTGTTTTCCTTTTCCTCTGATCTTTTCACTGCTGTCCGTACTCACTTATACCAAAGACAGAGGTCATGATAGGTACTAATTGCAATTTTAGACACCTCAGTCCTCTGAAACTTCAATTTCTGTATTAAAGAAAACAACCCCATAGTAAATAATTGTAGCACTTCAATTAGAGGAGGTGCATATGACTGAGAACCCACAAGGTAAAATTCACGCATATGCCTTTCAACAATAAAGCATTCTGGGGATGCTTTTTTTAGTTTAGGCAACACACAGTTTGGGAAATTCTGATTCAAGCAACATTGTCTTCTAAATTTGAATAATCAGGTTGTTCTTAATCTCAGAGAATGCCAAGACAATCAGCTTGCAGTTGAGGAATGAGCAAGAAGGGGTGATAAAGGAAGACAGACATTGTCTACTCTGTGATGCAGCTACATACTGACAATGCCAGAAAACCTAATATTCAGCTTACTCTGGTATACACTTTTAAAGTTGTGGAATCTGAATTTTAAAGAAAATATAGATAGCTTTAGGCAGAGAAGGTACCAAAGGGATCCTTGATGTTCTATATAAGTGATTTTATCTTTCTTGCTATCCATTTCCTATTAAAACAGGAAAAAAAGAGCTGACCAGTGCTTAACTTCAATTTTTTTGCATTTTCTTGGATTTATTTTTTTCAATATTTACTTGTGACTGGGATGGGAATAGAAGAACTGTAATAAATGTTGGAGTTTTAAAAAGTCATGTGTACTTTGGAGGCTATTGGAATTTGGAAGAGGAGTGCTAAAAGATTAACATACATCTCTTTCTTCTTGCTCAGTAATGGCCTTGCATCGTCCATTCTACTCTACCTTTGGAATAGGTTCAAGATCCATTAAGACAGTTTTCTCTATTGGCAGGGTTCCTGATTTTTCTTCTCCATGTTTTCTGATCTACACCTTTTCCTGGTATTAGTTTCCTGCATATTTTTTCTCTATTCCTACTTCAAAATGCCTCTCCTTACATTTCCACTCCATTGTTAAACATTTGCCTGCATTTAATCTTCCAGTATCACCTGACAAGCTCTATTTTTTTTTCTTATTCTGTAAAAGATTGTAAACCTGCCAACCTGTCCCCCTTCTTTTTTGCATTGTGTTCAGGTTCGCTTTCTGGTACTCTCATGGTGACTGAGGATACGTCTTCCTGGAGAAAAGAAAGCCTCACTTTCACCCAATTGGAAGAAATAAAAATAAGTACTTCTCTCCCGCATATTTAGACACACATTTACTTTCAGATTTTAAGGGGGCGTAATGGCTGCCACTCTGAGAGCAACTTGATGCTACAGCCCTTTTGACAATATGAGATGGCAGAACTTCTGAAGATTGAAAACACATTTCTGATTTATGCAAGCTAATAAAATAAAGCAAGATGGAGCAGATTTTAGCATAACATTAGGTGTTTGGGAACTTTCATAAATTTTTTATGTTAAGATTTGCTAGAAGGTGTTTTCTTCTATAATTTTTTTAATTGTTGCTCCTTGACAGAAAAATCCTGTGAAGTTTTACTTTGCTACGTATTTCTCTTCTGATTTTGCTATTTCTGTGTTGATATTTTTGGTTTTGTCTTCTACTATGTCTTTGGCACATTATCATCTGCCTTTCCTTTCTGTTACTTCCAATATCCTTCTAAAAATTCTTCTTTTACATTTCTTCCTCAAGGAAGATCCTTAACCTGCTCTTTCTTTCTGCTACACAAATTCTCTCTACCTTGTAGTAATATCCCCTAAAGTGCGGTCTTGTCAACCCAGATTGGGGTGGTGTTGCTTCCATATATTGGCATTTCCTGAAGGCTTTCCACTTACAGCTTTACCTGGGTTTAGGATAAGTTAGACTTTACATGAATGTGATGTCTTAGTACCTGGTTCATACTTGCCTTGTTTCTGGTATGAGTAGTACTGTAAGCATCAAGCCTGTTTAAAATGGAAAATTAGGATCAGATTTGCCTAGAATACTTGTGTGAGAATAGATCATCTCAAATGTCATTTTTCAGTGTAAAATCTTAATGAGGTTTTCAGGTTTTGGCCAAGCATTTTTGTAGAAAGCGTCTATTAGTGCTTTGTTGTGAAACTGGTTTGCAGTTAACTGACTGAAGTGCAGAATCTCCATTATCTAGGAAAAATATTTCTAAAGATTTTTGGTGAGAATGGAGAAAAATTGGATATTGAAATATCCTGTGAGACAAATGAAAGCAGAAAATTGGATTTTTTTCTGTCTTCCTGAACTTGAACAGATAATTCTTGTGATAAAATGGCTTTGGGTGTTTTCTGCTACTCTTTCTGGATCCTGTCTTCAGGCTGGACATGGTAGAACCATGATGTCAGTTTGGGACCAAACGGATAGGGAAAGTCTGTTCCTAAGTTCACAACAGTTTGCCTGGGGAACTGTATTAAGGGCTGTGGACCATACAATGCAGACTCTGGTGGAGCTTGTTAAGTAAACTGACAGCAACCTGGCAAGAAATCTCCTGTCTTGACTGGAAACTGGCCAAAACCAATTGCTACTTATAAAAAATTTAGGCTTTAATGCACTGGAATTTCTAATGAAAAGCTATTGTGTTGGAAAATCTCAGATGCATTTTAGCCTTGAATTGCTACTATGTTACCATCACCAAGTAATAATGATAATCACAGAATCATCAAATTATAACAGCACCTTCTTCTGCCTATTAGCTTTATTTGTGTTCTTGCCCCTGATATGAAACAAGGAAAGATTGCTTTTATGTGAGGTTACTGTATTTTCTTATCTTTGCATCCTGTATTTTAAGGTAATGCATTAAAGTGGTGCTGATAGCTGAGGTAGCCTGCTGGAGGTGGAAGCCAAAAGTGCAGTGATGAATTGCGCATTTTGGAATCCTACTTGCATTTGTTCTTAAGTATTTACATCACAAGTCTTTTTCGAACTTCTTACTTATAAGAGTTTGTATTACTGTTGTATAACCTCAGCACATCTCTGATTGCATAATCAGTTATAGTAGAGTATGCATTAATTATTATACTGGAAAGGCAGGGGATTAACTATAGACTGTACACTAAGCTGAGAATTTGCCTACTGGTAATCAAAAGTAAAAGGAGATTCCTTCCTGTGTGCATCAAGGCTGCTAGAAGAGACAAAATACTCTACTGCCTGCTCTCACACAAGGAGCAGCACCAGTGGTTCTCAGAGAAGCTGGGATGTTAATTCCTGGCCATGATTGCCACTGTATTTAAAGTAGAGCTTAGATGCTCTTTCACCAGGTATTACAGGAGGCCTTTAATTTCCATGTCAGTGTGTAGAGGAGTTGGCTTTTTTTAAATAAAACCACATAATGAAGACAGGAGACCAAGGTAAGTCCTTTCCAAATGCATGAATAACACCTGTGTTGAGGTACCCTCTTAAAAAAACCTCACTAATTTTTAGACACTTGTGAGACATGATTCTTTTCCCAGGTGGTCTATAGTTTCTGTCAGTATGCCTAAATGTGTAGAAAAAGTTGGTTATTTCTGATTCTATCTTTAGTAAGCTGTTCAGAATAGGAAATCTTTATGATGAAAATTTGATGCCTTAAAATACTGCATTTTAAATGACAGATAATGTCATTAAGAATGATACAGAGGAGGATGATATCTAGTGTTTACAACTGTTTTACTGACTAATTTTTAGGTATTGGCCTCAAATGTGGAAATTACCAAGTGACGTTTTGTGTCCTGTACCATTCCAGTTGATTAGATTGCAGAATGGTCCCTTTCTCACTAGAATAATCTAAAAATTGCCATTGAAAAAGCAGTAAACAATGTAGGAGTTTCACTGAGCTCTTTTGTTGAGTAAGTGCCTTTTCCATAATTGCAAGAAATTTTAGTCAATTTTTTTATACTGTATTGTAAATTATATTTATTAGAAATAAAATTACATACCGTTGAAAGCAATTGAAAATGCAGAGCAAACTATGAAAAAAGGCAGGGATGTCTCTCCCTCTACATTGTTGAAACTTGGATTTCTTGAAGTACTCAAGTACTTTTTTATTTCATTTCTGTACAAGAGGAGAGAAGGCTGCATCATAGATTAAAGGAAAGAAAAATATCCAAAAAGGAAAAAGAAACAACATTCAGTCATATTGGTTAGTGGTTATCTACATTGCAATTTATATAGGTATCTCTTCAAGTAGAATTCAGAGTGAGTTTCAAGTCTCAGCAGAAGTTGCAAAGTATTTCTTTGTTGTCATTGTTCTAGGCATGTACACTTCATGAAGGCAGGTCATTAGGAGTTGGAACATTTGCTTTGAAATAGATATTCTGGGTAAACTTAAAAATGAACATAATTTAAAAACAGTTGGCCCTTCACATTTAATTTGCCTTAATTTGCTGACCTCTTTTACGATGGATTAATATCTGGTTCTATTTTTTTTTCAAAGTGTATAGAGTGATTATATGTCACTATATATAATTATATATAAATCTGTGTCTAGTTTTAGAAATTGTCTTTTGTGACTTGTTTCTGATTCCTTATGAATTGGGCATAATTGCAGTATGTGCTATCTTTGGTGAATTTTCCTAAGTACCCCAGTTATGCTTTCTAGTAGGGCACTTGCAAAAATCTCTTAGGTGGAAGGTTAGAAGAATCTGTGGATAAAAATCCTCTTTCAGTGGAAAATGGATTTTTATTATTACTGTTTTACCTACCAAGATTGTACTTGTAGTGTGATTGCCTGTGATGCCAAATACAAAATCAGCTCAAATTTCTCTTTTTGAAACCTTTACAAGGCATCTCATTAAGTGAGGTTCCTCTGATATGAGGGGCTGGGGTGGCAGTAGTAGTCTTTCTCCAAACCCTTGTCACTGGGTACCAGTCTTGCTAAGCTGTTCTTTGAAAATAATGGAAGTTCTTGCTTAGGGAATGGTGAATTAGTTTGCCCAAGTTTGAATGTAGCTGGTTTCAGATTTATCCGAGAGGGATAACATAATTTAGCCGTGTATGTTTAGCATTAAGTACTACAAAATTTCAAGACACTTTAAAAAATGGACTCTTTTCTTTTCTTTCAAAAATCCAAGTGGTGTTAAATCAAGCTTGATTAACCAAAGAGAAAATGAAGGCTGAGTATAAGAAAATGTAGTTCTAAATATTTTGAAAAAATCATGATAAAATCATTACTAATACAGTTAGATAAATTAAGTACTGTGCCATTGCTACTGTGGTTTATGTAGCAATCTGCAGGAAAAATATGGAGAGAACAGTGCTTGTGTTGTTTACATTCTGCTTTTTATTTGTACCTATTAAAGAACAGTTAATATTAGCTCTAATGATGAAGCCGTCTGTATTGTAACACCAAATAATTTGCATAGCACTGATTTCACAACAATTTTTCAAGTATTGACATAGTACTGGTTATTCAGTTTGATTAGGATTTATTGTTCATGCAGAGTCCTGCATCAGAAAGACAGACCTAGTAGTCTTTGCAGTTGATGATGCCTTCCAAAATTTATCCCATAATTCACATGCAGCATGGATAGCAGTGATTACTTAGCACATTCAAAGAATTTTTTTAATGTTATGGTAATACTGCTATTTTCAATAAACCATCCAATACCCAAGTAATTTGAACACTATTCCTGCTGTTTTATTGTATTGTGATATAAACATAAATGCAGTGTTAAAAGCTATACCAATGGTGTCAGACTCCTTAAGGACTTGAGAAAACTGTCATAACTTCTGAAATAACTGATAATCGTTTGTGGGTCAAAAAGAGCAACATGCTGTATTGCTTAGCTTTCTGCTTTCTTTTTCTCAAGGTTTGTCTGAGATTTAATTTTATGTGAAGTACACAAAACACTGTCAGTGAAACATTATCACTTTGTAAAAGCTGTTTAGAATATGGTCTGGCACAAAATGTGCAGAAAATTAAAAAAGAATACTCACAACTTCTTGCATAGAGCTGAGTTGTATATATTATTTGAAATTGTGACCAAAACCAGAATATGTGATGTGACTGCATCTTGATATTTGAGAGATAAGCCTAGAGCTAAAAACTTAGCTTTTAAAATTTAAAATTATATGCATAAATATATGTGTATAGAATTAAAGATGTGTAAGTAAAATTTCTTATGTGTGGGCTGCTGTGTTTACATGTGTGTCTGTATATATGTAGCTCTTTACAGTTCTGCGAGGTTTATTTTGTCCTATCCATTGCATAGTATTTCCATTTAAATGCATATTTTGATTTTTCTTCTGGGACTAGGTGGAATGCCTTTCCATTACACTACTATAAGAATAATCCACTTGAACATTATATTTTTCCCTAAAGGGATGGTCTGTTCTAGTCATATGATATTATTTTTCACAGAGTGATACTAACATTTGTGATGTAGTGATTCTATCTTGATTCAGAATGTTTTGTTCTGGTACTAAAAATATTAAGGAGTACCTTTTGTATCCTGCTGCTGTAAAAATACCTCAGAATCAAGGAATTTTGAAAACAAGCCAAGGCCATCTGCATATTCTTTGTTAATAATGAAGTATTAATGAAATTTGAAATACAAAATTTAGAGGGGATAAAATATGTGCAACACATTTGCAGAGTTTAAAAGAGAAAAATAGGAACAGATTCCAAGACATGGAAATTGGAAATAAAATAAAGCTTTAAATTTGACTTTGGAAACACTGCTCTTTACAAGTGTATGTTTCAAAAAGGTGCTCTTAAGAAAAAGGTGTCTTTGTATTCACTGGCATTAAAAACTAGTTTTTAATGATAGGCAGGAGTGGGTGGTAATTTTGAATTACTCATCAGAATTTTGTTTTAACTAATGGCCTGTTTATTTTACATATATCTAAGACCTGCCATTAATTTTTCATTCTAAGTTGTGTGGAATGCAACAGTTACACCTGTGTCACAGAAGGGCTAGAAACATTTTCCTTTAATCTGATACTCTGCTGTGTGATATTTATCTCCAATGACAGACAACTACAAAATAGCTTAATATTTA
This sequence comes from Brachypodius melanocephalos, assembly GCA_013398615.1. NCBI lineage: Eukaryota > Metazoa > Chordata > Aves > Passeriformes > Pycnonotidae > Brachypodius > Brachypodius melanocephalos. The sequence goes on from VZSR01000520.1 coordinate 20,816,851, forward strand.
TCTTCCATGAATTAAATTCATTTTTGGATACATTAAAGCAAAAACATGGGCTTTAGTACTGCTAATCCTTTAGTACTAATTGAGCTGCAGCACTGATAATTTTGATTCTCTTTTTTTTTTTTTTTTTAAATGATGTTACCTATTTTCTTTAAATTTTTTCTTCCCTATAAATTCTAATGAGGTTATACATCCTTTTCAGGGCTGCTCCTGCTTATCCACAGTAGTGTGATCTGACAGGCAGTATGTTGCATGCTAGAATCTTGCATCCTGGCCTCCTTGCCTTGTTCTTTCCCCGTTCCAAAGTTCCAACCGGAAAACCAGTCTAGACTGAATTGCATAGTGATCCAGAACATTTGAACTTCTTGAATTATGTTTTCACTCTCCTAGTAAAACGATTGCATTCTTCATCTGACCAAGCTCTGTCTTGTAGGCAGGCTGAAATTGGTGATTCTTTGCTGTTTAGGATTTTTCAGACTCTTTGGTCTTCTCTTTTATGAGAAAAATTTGTTGCTATCAACAGATTACTTTGATCTAGAACATCTAGGCAGGGCTGTATTCCCAGAATACTTGTTAGTTACAATGATATTAAACAAGTTTAAATTAATTCAGAAATTAAAAGGCACTATTCTGGAAAGAAAAAGATCTGTCAGTGGGAAGGAGCCCCACATCTTGTAATTAAAATGAGTGCCTTATTTTATGGATCACATAAGCTATGTAAGAGGATAGAAGGCTTGGAATAAGAATTAAATAAAGCTTGATGAAGTTCTTTATAGATTAATAATCTATTTATTTGCATCATTATCCACTTAGACGATTCCAAAAAAATTAAATTTCTCAGTTCGTCTTATGATGTGGCAGGCATGTGCTGTTACTGAAGGATTACACACCTCCAGTAATAAACATGCATAAGTTCAATCACTGCTGAAGACACATTTGTTTTTTTTTACATTCAGAATGCTACATTTTGTCAAAAGACCTATAAAAATTGTCTGATATTAAAAAGGTAGAATACTTTCCTGATACTGGTGCTTACATCAGTATACTTACTACTCTGGAGAGATGGCAAGTTTAGTCTTTGTTCATTAAAATAAAGTGAAGACCCTTAATACAATGCAATTAAAAGAGTGTTTTGAAGTTTGGACTAGACTGGGAGCTTTTGAGACTTCAAGGACTGTTACAGAGAAATGTGTCATACGTTGCTCTCTCCTCAGCAACCTGCAATCCAGTCACCTTCTACTCTATAAAGGCTAGCTAATGGCAGTACACTCTGAGCATAAGGTATAAAATGGGAATTTGGAGGCAATGTGGACCTACTATACTGAGTGTAACAATCTTGCAGTACATCTAACATGCTTTTACTAAGAGGTAATATTGCATTATTTGTTCGTGGTATATTTTTCATTCCTTACCTTTATTAATTTATTCTAATTAATAAGCTCTAAATATCTAATTTAGAAAGGTTTTTCTTTTAAGTGGGAGAACGTTATCCTTAAGAATGTGTTATTAAGCTATTCTTCTGCCAAATTGCCATATGTGAGCAAAGATAGGCGTAGACAATTTTTATAGAAATATGACCTTTTGTGGCTGCAGCTGAAAATGTGAAGTGTCTGAAACACGATCATTCAGCACATATATATTGTACTGAAATCATATTAAAAAATACTTGTTTTTATTGTGACAAAAAATATTGGGAAGAACACTTGATTCTTCCTGCTAAGCAGCTCAATGAAGAGAGAGATTTGATTCTTCAAGTAAACTTTCTTAAGTTTTTCAGCATAATTTGATATTGTTTTGGAATGTTTCTCTTAAGACTTAAAATCATTGCTATCATTTTAGTAATGCTAAGTGACCTTACCTTTTTTTCAAACACAGTGATGGAAAAATTTCCAAACAAATGCACTTTATAAGAGAATCAAACATGAAAATCTGTGTGGCATTTTGTGCTACTCTGCAATCAGGGAAAGATGTTATTGAAAGTTTCAATTTTTTCATCAATGTAAGTAAATAATGTCATAGATGAGTAACATAAATAACACTAAGTATGTGCAGAATTCTCTTTGTTTTGCTGAAGAAGTTTAAATCCTCAATGAATTCTTATGGAAAGTGCAGTGTAGACTGAAACAGTGTAGTTCTGAAGCAGTAATTATTGTGTCAATACTTAAACTTGAAGAGGATTGCTTCCAAAAATTAGAAGAAAAAGTGTATTAATGTAAAAGTGAGCGGTTGGTTTTAAAAGAATATTTTATCAGGATTGCTTTAAGTTTGTATAAGCTATAGAAGAATTTACAAATCATGAGTATGCCTTCATTAAATTCAGTTTTATTCACTGTTTCTTTTTCATATGATTTCTAGAATCTGTGTTATTTAAGCAGAGGAAAGATAAATAATCTTACCATACCAACTTAATTTGATGAAACAAACATCAGATATTACATTGTTGACATTCCTAACAGTTTTAAATAATTTCCAAACCCTGTTGACTTTTGGAGAAGTAACAAAAATGTTGTTCAAGATTAAAGGAGGGTTTTTGAGGTTTCTGTTCCAAGTACTAAAAGAAAGAGGCTTTTCTTTTGGACTTGTGTTTTCAATAGACTGTTTTCCTCCAGCATAATGTTTCTGAAAGTCCTGTATTCTGCTTTTATGTAAGAAGGAGTGATTATAAGACTTGAAGAGAGGATTATTGGCAGATAATAAGAATATTTCTGAGAGAGTTTATCTAGAACATGTTGTCATTGGGAAAAATTGAAATTTGCAGTATTTATTAGAGGTCTTGTGTGAGTTTTTGTATACTCAGAGTCCATGACAAGATTATCTGCTTATAGAAGTAATAGCAGCATAATGATATAGTAGTTTGAAAATGTGTATATGAAATTCTGCAGAAGTTTTCAGAGGGACACAATTTACCAACAAATGGGCACCTGTAGCAGAACAAGTGACATTGATTCATGCAGGAAATTTTCAGGTGAAAATTGTCCACCTTTCTTGCCAACTGATGTTTGTTTGACCACAGTGGCCTACAGTTACCCATCAAAGTAATACCAAATCAAATGTAGTAAATCTTACTTCCTCAACAATGCCTTTCTTCTCATACATTCGTTATCAGGTAATTTCACATTCCAGTAACTTGTGCCACTCTAATAATATTTGCTATAATACTTGTTCTATATTAAAAAAAGACCTTGGCACTTCGAGAGAAGATACCATTTTAAACTAAAAGCCTGTGAAAGCCTCAGGGTTTTAATTTGTCAGTCAACAGTTAAAATTTTTGAATTTATTAGTCACTTAATTACTCTACATATGTACTTCAGTGTTATAGTTTTTGTGAAAGTTCAGGAATGATTGCAAATCTTTTGCATCTTCACGTTGTAATTTTGTTGTAAAGTATGCTCATGTTACTGGTAGACATGACTCAGCTTAGAGGTAGATGTGAATTAGCTGTTTGTTAGAGTCTAAGTTAAAAATCTGCAGACTTAGTGATAAAATGTCTGTTTTTTCATCAAGGCACTATGAGGTTAAAACTTGGTTTTTCATGCCTTTCGTATTGCTTTTTTTTTATTCAAGTACTTCAGATTACTGAATGTGGTTGGTATTTCAGGCAAGTGGTGATGAACACTTTTGACTGTGTTTGTATGACTTGTTCAAATATTGCATTGAATAATTTTATATCTTGATCAACCTTAAATGAAAATTTAATTTTTCTTACAGAATGTGACATTTTCCTCCAGTACAGAATTCTCCAGGTGTTATTTCTACAAGGCTAGTTGCTGAAAAGCTGAGTTTGACAGTAAAATTTTGGTAGAGAGTCTGATTTATAAATACTTTCAGGAGTTCTTTTCTACAAATAGTGGACATTGCAAAGACCGAACATTCAGTACTATGAAAAGATACAGTTCTTTGGAATTGAAGTCATAAGATGAGTATAAGCAAATTTTCCTATTGAAAGTATTTTTTCCTTTTAAAGTAAGTAGAGTTCACTGGCAATGTGAGAATGCATGTATATGCAAAGGTGTGAGAGTGTGCATATATCAGTGTACCTTACATAGGTTTCATAACTGTGAAATGTAGTTTTGAAAGATGTAATATAGGGGGAATGAATTATCTAAAAATATGTAAACATATCTACTTATCAGACTTGTTAGTGTCAATGAAATTAACTTATTTAACTGGAAATTCTTACATGATTTAGAATGTGTAAGAATAAACGGGTAACTACCTTGCTGTCACAGTGTGACATCTAAGAGTTAATTCTAGAGGAATAAATATGATTTTTTTTTCAAATTTCTTTACAATAAAACATAAGGGGAAAAAAGAAGATTTGGTTCTAATGGACAAATTAGCTCATTTTCATATCAGGCATGTTTTTCTTTCATAGTTCTGAGCCTTGTGCTGTTGCATGTGGTAATAGAACTGGAAAAGGAAAAGTAGTTATCACAGCATGCTGCAGCTTTATTTTCTCAAAAAGAGCTGTTTGCTCACAGAATTACTAACAAGAATCAAGTTTCTTACATGCCTCAGTATTTTCCAGCATAGGTTCTGAAATTCTTCATTAAATAACGTTGCTTTGGCAATACTCATATAGAAATAAATGAGGCTAGACATATCTTGTAGGATGTTTTCCTAGAGTGGCTTCCCTCAGTGGAAGTCTGTTAATGCCTTGAATGACCCAAACCACGGTGTATACCTCAGATAACCAGAGCAATAGAGTCTGTTCAGTTTTTTAGGTGCTGTACTGGATCTATGTCTTGTTGGTCTTCATTGTGGAGGGGCACCTTGCCATTAGCATCTAGAGGCTGGTCTCTGTGGAGGCCATGTGTGTCACGATCCACCCTTAAATAGTGGTCGTGTTTGGT
>VZSR01000520.1:20821800-20876800 GCA_013398615.1 Brachypodius melanocephalos
TACCGTCTCTTACAATGTGGTAAAAGCAAAGGAATATTTGCGTCTATATTCAAAAATTTTGTTTAAGTCTGGCTTTTGGCTCTTACAGTTTGTTAAAGATGCTATTTAAAAAAAGAAACCAAAAAATTAAGTTCTGCCTGAGGTCAGAGTATGATGCAAGTGAACTGAGTTTCATTATCTAAATCATGAAACTTCTCTTAACTAGGAACATACAAATTAATATTCCTTTGACCTTTCTCTTGATTTAGTAAGTGATTTGTCTTCAGCAAGACATTGATCTGAGACATAATAATATAGGCCACTACCTGCCTTCATAACACAAATACTTTTTTTTTTTTTTCATTCTGAAGCATTTTTACATGTTGTTATGTTAAAAACCCAGCTTTTAAATCAGTTCACAGATTTGAACTACTAATTTTAGATGAATATAACTGCTCTTGATTGCAAAATAATTACACATAAAATCACCAGCACTTAAAATATCCAGTGTAGTATCAGAACAGAAACATGCATGGTTACTTGACTGCTATGTAGTTATTTACTAGCATCTTTTTTGTTCTGATATAATGTCATTTATTCAGTCTGGAGTTGGCTGTTCATGTTAATTTTTGGCTATTAAATTAAGTAATCAGTCTTTGTGGAGGTGATTTTGTAAATAAGATTTCCTAAAAGAAGTGTCTGCAGGCAAGTTTGCTCTGTAATTATTTGAATATTTAAGAGTTGGAAGTCCCAAAGGTGAAGTAGACATTTATTTGAAATAAATTTTCTGCACAAAATGCAATTAAAAAAAAAAAAAAAAAGTTGTGTTCAGCTGGAGACTTCTGCTTCATTGTCAAAGTCTTTGTAGCCTCTGTGGCTGGAATGTAGGCCTCAGTTAACAGTTATTCAATTAATAGGTTTAAAGAAAACAAAAACAGTTCTGCAGAAAATTCTTTAGGTAGCCTTTAAAATAGTGGACATATGTCGATTTTTGTTTTAGAATTCCATGGGTTTTGATACATATGTCTAACTTTATTAAATTTTGCCAAATGCCTACTGGGTTTAGAATGACATTTTTTTAATTGGAAAAATGAAGCAGTTAATCTAAATTAAATAATTTAGAAAAAAAATCTTGTGAAATGGTATGGGATCTAAAATGATGTAGCAACTTTATTGAATTCCATGAAAATAGTTAATAAAAAATTAAAAAATTAATCAATTAATTAATTATTTCTAAGACTAATTGTTTACTTTGTAAATGGAGAATCAGTGTATCAGGAAAACTTGCATTTTTGGTGTGCTATATGGCTCTAGGGGAAGATTTTTCATGCTTTTCCATTTCTCCTGTTCAGAATGTAATTCTAACCTTTTCAATACACTTGTGTTTGATATTAGACTTTGAGAGTGATATTTCTGTCTCTTCTGCTCACTTTCCTTTTTCCTTTGCCTGGTGTGTTTATGTGACAATGTGCAAACAAACATATGCCTGCACCATCTCCCTGAATGCCTGGCACTTCCAGGTAGTAAGAGGACCACATCCTCATTAAATGTGTTTATTGTGGAATTGCAGTCAGGTACTGAAGGTGCCCCTATGCTGAGTTAATAGATGGGGAGGTGGAATGTGTAGTGTTTCAGTAACTGCATATGTAAAACTTTTGAAGTTAGGCCATTAGTTTTGCTTAAAGGTGTGTGGTAGAGTGCATATGTCCTATGAAGGACATTTATAAAAATGTATCTAATTAGCTCCTAAAGTAGATTAGTTACATAGTATTAGCACCTTGTATAGATACCATTATTCACTAATTTGCTCCAAACCATATTGAGATAAGGCCACTGAAGACTTCTGAACTTTGTAATGAGAGTGTTCACACAGGGATTTCATGTAAATCCACGTAATATTAATTCCTACCTGGTTTTGGAACTACTTCTTCCTAAGTAATGAGGGCATGAGATATATGTGTTTTGAGGTCTCAGTGTGGAAGACAGGAAAGTCCCAGATGATGTGTAATGATCTGCAGTTACTAAGATGATCTATGTGATTCGTAGCTAGTCTTCAGAGCCTTACCAAATAGTGGGTTTTCAATTTGACTTAGAGTTATATCCTTATGTCTCAGGAATATTTCCATACTGTCTTGGATTACTTGCAGCTGCATCTGACAGACATATCACAGCTTAGAAAAGATCACAAACTCTGTTTGAAATCACTATAGCCAGTGGTCTTAGAATGCTTCACAAATTAAAAGGCAAAGCTCATATTTAAGAGTTTTCCACTCAAATAAATGTAGAAGCCTAAAAGTCCTGTTACTAAGGTGTATATTATCAGTCAACCACCTGCAAATATGTTGTGCTTTAATTTGAAGTTTTGCAACTGTATGGTAATTGTTATTTAGGCACAAATAACCTTAAACATTAATTTAAGTATGGATAATGGTTTTCAGTTATTCATACAAGCTTTAAGAAGGATATTAATTGGAAAAACTATTTCATTTAGAGACTATATTTTATATGGTGTTCATAAAATTTGAAGTTGTGGCAAAGCTGTGAAGCACATGTTAAACATTAAATCTAGTTTAACCATTCTTCAGCTGTTTATACTTCATTTTCTTACAAAGATCTGCTCTACACAGTAAATTTTAGGGATATTCTGCATTTTTCTGAATGGCAGTGCTCAAATTTTCTTGCAATACACATGGATAGACATATAGGCACAGGTCTAGCACGCCATTTTTCTTTGTTAATATTTTGGCATTTGTATGCAATATTTCATTTAAGATAGACATTATTAAGGTGGTGAATAGTGCTGTGCAGTGATATGCTTAGCAGTAACCTTTACTCATAATGTGATATTGTCTGTAGGTCTTATTTTGTTCAGCTTTCTCTGGCACTGATGAAGCCTAAGGCTGCTGTTTCTTTGAGTTGCTGATAATTTTTTATCTGATTAACTGACACATTTAGTTGAAATCAGACACAGCCCTTAGGCTGGGCATGGATTTAATTTAAAAAGTATCAAAGGTTTGCACTGTGTGCTGTTTAATCATCGTGTTTATCAGGCAAAGAAAAATTACCGGAAGGACCATAGGGAGAGGGTTATCTTAAGGAGCAGTAACTTGGGAAATTGATAATAACTCTGAGGTAATTTACAGCTAACTTTTACATTCATTAATATAACATTTCCCACTAATAGTTACAGTGCATGTAATATACTAATTAAATTGGAAACATTAGCACTAATTTTCTTTTTGCTGAACTCTGAAAGGGTCAGGTAAAGACATTAAAATATGAAATTATAGAAAACCTCCATACTGATAATACTGCAGTAATTTTTTTTTACTTACTAGAATACTTCTACCAGTATTATATGCTACAATGAACATGTAGTAACTTCCTCAGATTACTGTTACTCTCATTAAGTGAAAAAAAAAAAGGCAAAATTAAATAAACAGTGTGCTAGTGTAAATGAATCTTACCACTCTGCTTATCTTTTATTTTAGCTACGAAGCTGTATGTTAGAATTGTACATGGATATAACAGAGGCACCTTAAAAACAGCAGTAATGTTCTGGAGTTTTCACAAAACTGTTGAATTTTTTATAATATTTCATGATAGGAAATGCAGCCAACAGTAATTTATGATACACAAAGAGCAAAAATTTTGATTTTTTTTTTGTTCATTAAACTGTTTAAAATAATAAATAACTTTAAAACTAGGATGCCTTAAACATAAATTGTATGTTTTAGTACAGTTACAGTTGCAAAGAGCAATTAGCTGTTCTAACGCAATTGTTTATGAAGATTATTGCCTTGTCTTCTGAACAGGAATAAATTAACTCTTATAACAAGATATAGAATAATGTTGTAATTTCACTTACTGTTAAAACATAGCTAATAATTATCTTAGGTACATAAGAAAAAGCTATTAAAAAGTCTTATTTAGTTGCTTTTTAAGCTTATTTTTCTACCTGCCTTTTAAAATTAGTGCTTTTGGTAGCTCTAAAGGGGAAAAATAAGTTTTAAAATGTCATATGGAAAATAAAACTTTGTTAGCATCTGGGTAGATTTGTGTTTAGCACCTGATTTTATGTGCACATTGCATATTTTGTGTTACAATACTTTGTGACAGAGTATATTGTACTGAGTATAAGTGCTTTCTGAATTATCCAAATATTCCAGAGAAGCAGTTTGTTTTTATTTTAGAGCAGCCTATGCACTAGAAACATATTAGTAAAGTTTAACATAGCTAAATCATCTCTTAAATTAACAGTATGTGATGCTTTTTAAAATAATAGTAAAAAAATCCACTCAACCCAAGGGAAAAAACACCTTTTCATATTGATTTTTCTCAGGTGTTTTTCTGTTACCTGTTACTTTTTTTTTTCCTTTTTTGCTTTCTTTTTTATATGATACAGCATGTAACATATTTCCTTCTGAATTTTCCCAAATTTGCTTCCTCAGCTTTTGAGTTCAGTGCAGATCCCTGATATTTACCTGCAGATGTCAGCTTGGTTTACCCTTGCTGACTGCAGTTTTGTGAACATGCTTTAGTACCAAACCTGATCAGATTCCACGTTACAAGTGAAGGCACTATTGATTCTGGGATGGATTCTCTGCTGACCATGATCAACTCTTAGTCAAACAAAATGCTGTCTCTTTGCAAGGTGTCCAGTGATTCTTTCAAAACCACAGAATGAGTCCAGGGAAGAAGTAGCTTTCAGCTAGTACCCTCTGCATGCTTCAACTGCTGAGCTGAATTTGCTGTGGGATAGGGGTTTGTGTAAACTTTGTCCAGTTGAGGAGTTTATGAAGGTTATTAGACTGCAGTTTTTTTCTGATCTACCTCATATTCCATCCTTCTTCCTTTCAAATCTTCTTATTTCTTGAATTTTTGCCACTCCAGCCTTAATTTGTTGAACTGGACAAAAGAGGTGGATTGAATTTATTCCATTTCACAGAAAGTAAGTATATTAATCAGTTCTCCTATTTCAAAGCATATATTAAGGATATTGATGCTTTTCCTCGTGGAAGATATTGTCTGGACAGTGATGAAAGTTCATATTTGCTCTTTACCATGATAAGAACTCAATGAAAAGAGATGGTGATAAATAACTACTTATGAGAATTTTTTAAACATGAATGCTACCCACAACTGCAAAATATGATGTGCTGCCATTTCAAAAGACAATAAAAACTTCCATATTATCAAAGAAAATAAACTAGAATAAGTGCAGACAACCTTCTGTGTTATTATTTAAATCAGATTTAATATAAGTTGGAAGCAAACAGCCAATAATAACTTCAGTTTTTGCATTACTAACATCAAAATATAATGCATACATGTGTACATATTTGTGTTTGCATGTGTATCTAGGTATATATGCATTTATAAGCATGTGCATCCAATGTGTTACAGATTTGTACAGTAAGAAACACCCAATCAACCTCACAACAAAACCCATGAGTAATCTTCTTGATGCATAAGTTTCAAGTTTGGGCAATTGTTCCAATGGTCATTTAGTATATGTTCTGTGACCTTCTGTGGCTTTTAAAATTCCATTATGGTAGAACGGTGATGAAATTTCCTGTTTGGGATTTTTTTAAAATCCCAAATAAATAGGTTTGTGCATTAGATGGTCTTAGTATAGAAATATTGTGTTTATATAAGAGGAGAGCATTTAAGTCTCTACTTCCATTTACTTTGATTTTTGATTTGAGGGAGTTTTCTTAGCAAGTATCTTTGCTGATGCATGTATTTTGTCAGAACTTGAAAAACAGAATGAATAAAAAATATGTGTATGGCTCTGTGAGCTTGTTAAAAGTGTATTGGGCAAGTCAGTTGCCATCTTCATGGAAGAACAGGAGATACTGCATATCTGTCTATTTGGGAAATCAGATTTCACTGCATATTTGGTTATTATGAGGATACCCTCTTTTTTTTAAGTTTGTGATATAGTTACTGTCTAATATCTCTCATCCACCTATTTATTTCCCATTGTTAGAGAAAGAAAGGTGTACATAGGGAAAATATATATAATGAAGTATAATGAAAATATTGTGGTAACTACAGATCTGCAGTGCCTTGTAATAAATATTATGATGATAATGAACATAATTTTTTATGAGGTAAGAGAAATGTATGTTTTATTAAACAGGTTGCTCAGAAAATTGTGGATGCCCTATCACTGGAAATATTCAAGGCCAGGTTGTATGGGCCTTTGACTCAACCATTCAGTGATTCTGTGATAAAAGAATGTGGAAAACTGCACATGATCTATGTATTTATGTGGCCATAGAGATTAATCTGCTTGTGAGACAGCAGTTGTATACCCTTCTGTTTGTTTGTATCATTTACTTCAAAAACATTATTTACTGAATTTAGCCAATGGCATAGTTTGCCTTTAGTAATAGAAATGTGATGAATTAATAACATAAACAAAAATATAGGTAATATTTTTGGACATGTTGGTTGATGTCTGCACATTTTGACAGAGTACATTTTGAAGGAATTGCTAGGGTTATTATTTTTACATAAAAATAAAAACAAACAGTATTTATCTCAGTTGTGTTTTTCAAGACTGTTACACAACTTTCTAACCTTTTTAAAAAGAATGTTGAAGAATGCAACTTAATTGCAGTTTTAGCAGTACAGGTACACTGCATATCAAAATAGCATGAAATAAAGGAGTATGGAGAATACATTTGAGATATATCTGAAGATTGAAAAAGGCTTCATGAATCAATTGATCAAATTTATTTAAAGAAAACTCTGCTTGCACAACTGTGTTAACATTTTAAGAAATGTTATTGTAGATGGGTGAGTTGAGTAAGCTGAAGTATCTGTGATTTGCCTTTATTGTAAAAACTTTGCAATATTACAGAGAAAGCTCAAAGGGAAGCAGGAAAAATATTGTATGGATAATAGTAATAATAATAATGATAATCATTATTGGATACATCTTTGGATAATGAACAAGTGACAGATAAAACATTTTTTTTTTACTCCTACTACTTCCGGATATGTGAGAAGCATCAACCTGAACACCGTTTGATTTGGCATTAAGCTTCATATTAATGGATCTATCCATTAATACATGGGGAAGTACATAACATAAATAATAATGTATTTTTTAGATTACTATATGAAGGAATTTTTATAATTACACTTTCTTACATCTGAAATGTATATTGGGTGTGAATAACTTAGGAGTTTTGTTGGGCAAACATGAGGTGTGAATTAATGTAAAGAATAAGGTAATAGACTGGGGAAGGAATATCCCAGACAGGCATAAACCAGAACATTTTTCACTATTTTATAATTTTGAATAAAATATCTTCTGCATAATTTTGTTGATAAGAAACAGGAACTGAATTTTAAGTTCAGCAGCACATCAGGCAAAGACTGATTTGATGTTGAAACTCAGCAATGCTGCCACTTCACTTGGGCTATGATTCAGGAAAATGATTTACCTAGATTGCCAAGGATTGCTGCTTATCCTTTGTTCCCCACCTTGGTTGGGCAGCTGATGTGCATCTTGGAGTCAGAATTGTTCTGACCTTTACCAGGCAGAAACTCCTGTGCTTCACCATCCAGCTGATACAGTCAAGGGGCTCTTCACTGCTCAGCTTGCTTGGTCAAGGCTTAGCAGGAGTTCTCAGATCATAGAGTAGGCCAAAGGAGAAAGGTGAGGGCAGAGTGCATCATCACAGGTAGATAATTGAAAATTTTGTTGTAAAACCTTGCTGCAAACGTCACAGGATTGGGAACAGGTCCAGAAAGTAAATCATGCTGTGTAGTTACGATCGACCCTGATTAAAGGAGGAAAACAACTTTTACTGAAGTCTAGATGGAACAAAACAGAAAAAGAAGGTTTTGCATGTTGATTGGGACTCAAGCAATTTAAAAAATGCAAGATCTCACAAAACACTAGAACTATGTGCATTTTGAAATGTTACATTCTCAGTGGGTTTACAAGAAAAAATAAAGTGCTGTTTGTTGGCTTAGGTAATTTAAATAAAAAAGAGAAAATGTGTCTTGGAAAACCTTTTTTAATAGCAGAATTTTTAAAAGGTGCTGTTGAGTAAGTTTCCTGTGAACATTCTTTTTCTGGTGTTAAGACAAAAAGAGTAATCTCACACTCTCTTGTGCTGCATACCATGGAAAATGGTACTGGAACATGGAAAACTGAATTAACAATTGCTTTAATTGTATGATGTATGCTGCTGCTAATTATTTGTAGGTGAGATAGCTAACACCTTGCTTTTAGGGAAAAGTTGGAAGGAATTTTCAGGATGTCTGGAAAACTTTAGGATAATCTGTTATGTGTGATCCTTTTCAGTTACCTTGGTTATTTCTTCTCTAGAATGTCACTTGGGTCAAGGAGACTGTGTTAGAGTAATAACCATGAGCAGCAAGTCAGCTCAGCTGCTCTCTTCTGTAGAAGAGCTGCATTCCAGCCTATTCTTTTCTATGTACTGGACACAGAAAAAAAATTCTTGGTTGATTCTGCAAGGAGAGATACTGAATCTCTACAGCTTAAACTATTGTATACTGATGTCATTGATATTCCATGTCTTTTTTCAGGACAAAGAAGGAGTAGAGGGTGTATCCGTGGGAGCCATACTTTCTGACTACCAGAGAGTTCGAGTGGAAGATGTGTAAGAAAATATTAATCTTTTTCAGTATACACATACTGGAGAGTACTCATCTGTTTTCTAACTCAAATTTCAAGCAGAGACAGTTGCCTGATTTCTCATGTTCTGTGATACCAAATGCATTCTAATAATTAATGTAGGTAATTTTTTTATTATTATTTTTCTTTCTTTTTACCTTCTTGAAAACATGTGTTCCTTAGTAAAAATGTAGTAGAGACTATACCAGAATTTTTGATTGCTCTTCAGATATCTCTTAATCTGTTGAAAATACTTGGAGTTTTGGTATGAAAATAGTTGAGTAGGTTCAGTTCTTTGATTTCAATAGGAAGCTCACTCAATTCCAATGACTACAGTGTTGTGGTCAAGTCCCTCTATTTTTCACCAGTGTTTGTGAAATATAGAGGATATATTTCACAACATATAGAGGAAGATCCTGTGACTCGTCATCAGGAATTTGATACAAGAGAATCTTTCTGTTCACATCTTCCCTTAATTCCTTAAAATGTAAAATTTGTTATTATTAATCAGGAGCTTCCATTTGTCGTTCCTATTGTGCATAAAAGTCTGTATAGATTGTGATTCTTTTAAGAGTCTTAATTTTAAAAGAGCATTATGTAATGGTAGTTGTGTCTGTTATGTAGGCCAATATTTGATCTGAAAAAGATTTTCACTGTACATGTCTGATGAAATGCAAAACCACCTTGTATTAAAAATTATTATAGTTTCATGAGTTCATTAATTATTTGTTGATGATGAAAGCAAGTATCTGGAATCGTTTATGAACTGTAAGAATGGTGAAATTAATGCTATGCCAACTCAACTCACGTCAGCAAGTTACAGAGCACATTTGTTTTCTTTACAGTTTACATAGATAAATTGCAGTCAGTAGTAACTCCTTTTTCTTTTCCTTTATACTTAAACTTAAATTATTAAATTTTAATAATTGCCTCACATGTTAGTAGGATTAAAAAAGATCAGTTTTGTTGATTGTGAGTTTTACGTCTCTACCACAGCTAAAAGATTGACAGGAAATCCCAGTATTTCAAACAGCTATGATTATTTCCAAGGTTGCTCTGTAGTAAAATACTTTATATTGATCTGTAGATTTAGCCTTTGCAGCAAGGTTGTTTTATATGAACCATACCAGGTAATTCAGCTAATTTTTTGACTGAAGTTAGGTACCTAATTAACTACTTTACATTCAGAGCTGCTAAATAGTTCTATTGCAAAACTTAGTGCTCTGTTAAAACATATCAAAGTAATAAGAAAAGCAGTCAGATTATATGGGTGCTAACTATGCATTTACATGTCAACATTAAACATACATTCAACTATGTAGTCTTGACAATCATTCTAGTGGCTCTAACACATGGAGGAATGCCCATATATGTGAGAAAGACCATGTATTAGAAAAAACATAATTGACAAATAAAGGTAAATCTTAAGTGCTTTGAACTGGTCCCACAATTAGGTGTTTTCATAGTGTTTCAGAGCTAGACCGTACATATTTAATCACCAACTGATGGTTCTTGACAATTTACAGAAACGTTACCTATCAATAATGCAAATTAGTGATTCTCTAGTGTGATAAACAATCAAATGCTGTGTATCAAATGCTGTCTGTATATGATATGTATCAAAACAAATTATTAACTTTACAGTAACAAGTTGTTAATTTGTATCACAAGCTGTATATATTTTCCTGAATGATTCTTTTCCTTGGGTGTTGATCCAAATCACAGCAACAAATTCAGCATATTGTACTAGTGATGTGTGCCACATTTATCACAGAGCAGTAACTTAGTCCTTAGCTGTGTTCATAAAAGTGATGATTTCCTAAGGTGCTAATTGCTTTGTGTCCCAAAAGGTTTGGGAACACATCTTGTTATGGCTTCACTTATGTTCCCATGCAAATCTGTTTACCTCATTGAGTTGCACCTTATGTAGACAAATTATGATCAACACAAGTTTATTTCTTTTTTAAAAATATATATTAGACTTAATGTTTATAATTAAATACATGGATAGTAAAGTGTTGTAATTGAAATTATAGAAGAAAAATTATTTCAGGATAGGAAAATAAATGAATTGTCATTAATTTTACATTAATAATACTGTGTAAAAACATAATACTTTGATTTATCCAATTTTTTTATTTGTTTTTAAGGTGCAGAAGGCTTAATCTTCAGCCTTTAGCTTACCTCTGGCATTGGAACCAGGAAATACTGCTTAAAGAAATGATATCATGTAATGTTCAAGCCATAATCATAAAAGTGGCAGCTTTTGGTATGTATTCAGATTCTGACCAGTATTGTCTACTGAAATTTCCCATGGACAAATCCACAACATAACAGAGGAAAACAGAACTTTTGTTGCATGGTTTAGGATATGTAATGCTAAGATCAAGAAAATTACAAAAAATAGTTTAATATGAGTCATGATGTCTGAATAAGTAATTTAACAGGATGCAGGTAATTCTTAAAGGAGATGTGGAAAAGCTGGAAAGTAGTTCTTCCTAACATAGTTATTAAATTCCTCCTTCTTCTTGTTGTTGTTGTTGTTCTGGTTTGGTTTAGATTTACAGTAAAGATGCATGTGTAATTCAGTAGTTCACAGTATTGTCATTTATAGATGATACAGGCTGGTGACTAGACAATATTGTAATGCAACCGTGAAAGTTTTAATAGAAATACATCAAGTTAATATCAAACAAGATATAATTATGAGGCCAAAATATTTTGTGTAACAGCAGACTTGGAGTCAGTAAATCATAAGAACAAATAGAAGTAATTCGTCATTCCTTCTAAAATTTTTTTGGTATATAAAATGTAGTTGTTTAGCATACCAGAAAATCAACGTCTTTTCATTATCAGCTATACAAAAACTTGAAGCAAATCAATATGAAAGTTAACCTATTTGTTTATTGGTTCAATGTCAAAAAAGTAAGGTCAAATGAAGTTTTATAGGAAGGCTTATGGAATGAGCCTAAGGAGCCTAAAAGCCTAAGGAGCACATGAGAAGAATGTTAATAATACAATATATTCATTTCAGGAATCTATGCAGTTTTCTATTTCAGAGTAGCAAATGAGTTTTTAAGCATAAAATGTGACCAAAGGACCTTTTCTTTTGGAGTTGACTATAAATTTGTGGTCCACTGTAGCAAACAGTGGTTTGTATCATACAAGTGGCATCAATGGTTAAAGATCTATATATGGAAAATAGTGTTCCATAATCTTTCGTTAGAAGTCCAGTGGCTGGTTTACCTGAGCAACTTTCCCATGAAATACCTAATTTCTCTTTCTCTCAAAGAATGCACTGTAATAAACTAATTTCTCTTTCATTGTTAACCAAAATTTGAATTATAATCCCTTTGGACTACATGGATTAAATATTTTTTTTTAAAATGAATTTTAAAAAAAATTATTTATTTATTTTTTCTTTATCTGGTATAGTTTCTAACTAGTTTTTACAATGACATTATGATGGCCTCACTTTATTGTTGTGTAGGAACTGGTAGGGCTGAGAGAAGGATTAGAATTATTAGAAATACCACATATATAGGAATTGAATGCTGTGTTTTGTACAACAAAACACTTGGTTTTAATTGGAAAAAAAAGGAAAAGTTTCTAAAATAATTGTTTTCAGGCCATATAAAGTATATTTATTTATTTATATTTCCATAAAATAGAATGTGTTCATTGCTTATACTGGCATGAAGAAAAATTAAAGTCCACAAAGCATATGTAACATGTTTTTTCACATCAGAATTATTTTTTTAAAGAGAATATATGATTTAAATAATAGATAAAACTGTTTCTCAAATAGACATCATTGATGACCTGTCATGCCTGAAGCAAGATAAGCTTGTCTTTTGTATTCTGCAGTCTTAAAAAAACTTAAAATGCACTGGTTAGTGCACAAAGAGTGCTTTGTGGGCTATTCACTGGAAGAGCGAATACCATAAATACTTGTAGATAGCAATTAGATAGAAAATCACTCTGAGTTATTTTTCCTTTTTATTTTTTTGGCTACAGGTAAAAGAAAGATCTTATCAGAGTCAATTTCTCACCTGCCTCAGGCAGACGTAATTAGATGTAAGCAAATTTAATGGAGCTTTTGTGCTCTAGGGCCATTCTGTAATGCTTTAATAATTGCATGCCTTATTAAAGTGGATTTAAGGTATGAAGGCTGTTTAACATATCAAGTGGCAAAGAAGATAAGATGCAGTTTAACTTTTTGCCTTTTAGATTAATAATCAAAGCTAAACTGCAGAGAAAATATTTAAAATAACAGATTTAAGAGTCTGAAGGGTAATGCATTAGGTGATACATTGTACAGTTGTTAATGCAAGAAGCAAATCTGTAACCTGAGCTTGACATTCATCAGTGCTGGCATACTTGTACACCCACCTTGTCCTGCTTTCCATTAACTCAGTGCCAGTATTGACAAGGTAAAAGCCTGTCGTTTTATGTAGAAAACACATAATTATGCAAGTAAATGAGCATTAGTTTAGTACATTTCCCTAAATCCACCATTACAAATTAATACCATAAACTTAGCCAGTGGCAAGAGTTTTCTATCTCAGAGTAGTGTAGTTTTCCATCTCAGAGTAGTGTAGTTTTCCAGATGGGATGCCAATTGCTCTCACTTATATGCAAAAAAGTATTGTTAGCAACCTTTTTCACATGCCTTCTGTTGATCTATAAGTAGATCAGCTTTCTTTCCTTTAGAGTGTATTTCAGAAGCTTTAATGATGAGAGAAAAGCATTCCATGATCTAGCAGCAAACCTGAGCACTATATATATGTATAAAAGCTACTTTTGAATATTTATCTTCAGTGCCATTTTCTTGCTGCTGAAAGATGCCTGTATGATAGATACATCATACTTTTATCTTTGAAATATACCCCTCTTCAGTGGAAATCCAGAAATTCAGAATGAGGTTACTCAGTAACAGCTAAAATTGATGCTATTACTGATGGTTTTTAACAACTGTATGCCTGAAATTCCAGTAATATCCATTGCTCATGTGACACATTGTAATTATAGCACTGTGTAATAGAACAATTATGTAATATAACACAATAAGAAGATGCATTTTTTTATCTCCTTCCTTTTTGGTTGCGTTTTACAGATTAACTAATACTAGTTAACTTGCAGAGTAGTATATAACAGATTCGACTTTAAACCTTGGTAACTTTATGTATTGGTCTTAACTGTGCCTCATTCTAAAGCAAATTGTTTCCACTGCAATACATACATGGAAGTGAGGAAAGGAGGAAGGTTACATTAGGGAGGAATCTGAGTTCCTTACAGTATGATCCTTAGTAAAACTTGATGTTAAGTTTATTTACTTTCAGTTTACTTACATAGTTAACTATACCTAAATCTTGTTAAGTATTAACACTAAAACTTAAGCATCGCTATACTTTTTAAGATATGACAAACTTCATTGCTCATATATATGAGAATATACTTGAAGCTGATTTTGTGTCATGAAGTTAAGGAAGTTTTTCCACAATGTTTCTAGATTTTCTTGAAGTTTCAAAAGTAGCATTTATACTGAATAAGTTTTCTAAGTGCACGCTATTGCATTGAGAATGGGGGGTTGTGTGGAATTGCTTTTTCAATGTTTCAGTCAAAGTCAGAATATAAACTCAAATTCCTATCTTTTAGGGGATTAATACCCATTTATTTGCTTTATACATTGCAGCTTCTTCCCGGTTTGGTTATAGTAAATGAATCCTTAATTTTTAAATTAAATACCTGAAAACCCCCATGTTGTAATTACGAGATCAGATAATTGAAATATTTATTTGTAAAAGAAAAACTGTGATTAAATGATTAAATTATGTTTCTAACTTCTAGCTGCTCTTTGGACCACAGGAAAGAAATTGTACCATAGCACTGTTCAGCTGTTGAACAATAGTAAAAGCTGAAACTTTGAATCAGGGCTGATCAACACACATATAGCATGGAGCTCTTTTATTTCATGACTATATTCTTTATCTTGAAGGTCCAGCTACTGTGAGTGCTTATAGACATTCTACATTCCCAGTCATGGGTAGAGCTGAAATCACAGGGTCTATAGAAACCTAAATTTTGAAGTGGTGTGGGCCTTAGTTACTTACCCAGACTATTTCCCAATGGAGTAATGAGTCCTTAGGAAGCCATTGCCATCTCCTGTCTGTCAGGAAATCCTAAGTTTTCAAACAAATCTTCCAAAACTTAGTTGGCCTTTTAGAGTTTTAGTGCATTTGACACTTCTACTGTAGGCTTGTTCCCTGATACATTTGTCTAACATCCTATTTATCGCCATAATTCATGTTATTTATGATTAAAAAAAAAACAAACAAAAAAAACCCCAAAAAACAAACCAAATACCACACCTGTTTGTTCATCAGACATTGCATGAAAAGACTTGGGAAAACTTACAAAAACAGAGGAGCCATTTTGTCTCAGACCACTTTTTTTCCTGATGGAAAAGTTTCACACAGGAAAAGATCAACATCAATAAGTGGAAATTGTACACAAGACTGGAAGTCAAATAAAATCAGCTTGGGATTTAAGATGTGAGGCAAAAGAGATGAGTAAGAGGAAAAGAGAGCTAGGAATGGGCTTAAAGTAAAGACAAACTTTGATTCATAGTTGAAAGTTTAGGAAAATAAGATGAGAAAATAATCTTTGCATTTAGAACGGTACTTGCCTTGATGCTTGTATATGAATGACAAATACTTTGTGTAAGATGAGGTTTTAGAAAGAGATTTTAGTGCATATATAATGTATAAAGAAATGTTTGAAAATAAAGTCTGTTACAGAAAAAGAAGAAAGATTTTGCTTAAGTGAGTTTAGAAAGAAGTTAGAGAGAAATATGATTCCCTTTCCACTAACTCTGAGCGTATACATTGGAAAATGGGAAGGATGTTGTTGTCATAACAGATAACAGGAGTTAGAAGGAAGAGTAAGGGAATGTGCCTGAAAACAGAAAAGTAGTTGAAAGCTGATATTATTGAGTCCTTGTTAAGGAGATGTCACAGACAGACAAAGTGGGAGTGAGATGGCTTAAGAGTGGAAAGATCACTTTACAGTTTGGGGAGATCACATCATCTAAAGGAAAATTTAAATGGAAGCAGCAGGCTAAGAGCCCACTATTAGGCATTTAAAGTGAAACAGGAAAGGAAATATGGGCTATAGCAAAAAAGAAGAATAGTCAGAACTTGGACCTGAAAAAGAGTGGAAGGAAAAGAGCTTAGTAAAAGATGTCAAAAGCAGTAATAATCTTAATATGAAAATCAAATGGTGTGTTTTTAATACTAGAATGTTACTTGTTGCTTTTTAATGTTCGATACAATTTAAGTTCTGATGCCCGTTTAATTTACAGTCTTATGTGCTGAAACAGGACATAAACTCAGACTTTTAAGGGCATGTCTGTGTCGTTGGAAGCATGGATGTTTGCTTTTCAGGACACTCTGAGCTGAAGTTTTGGAGGGCTTCTTACCCTATTATACCCTTCTTACCTTTATTTCTGCACTGGTCTTTTACCCTTTTGCAGCCAATCTGTTGGTCTTTGCTGTCAGAAGCCTCTGTTGATCCATTTGGGGATGGATGAACAAATTTTACCACTTGCATCACATGTCTTTCTCTTCCACTGAATGAAATTTCAATTATTTTCTACAAAGCTTTCTAGAATTAGAAAAAGCATGTTCAAAGCATGAAATACTAGAATTCTATGACAGAGACATATTTTTTTATTAACACCACATCACCATATCACCACATCATGTGGTGCTAGATTGATTGAACAATTTGAATTAAATAGATTCATAAGCAAACAATGCTCTTAAGATATTCTTTTCAAAAGATTATATCAGGAAAGTCATATGAAGTGAAACTTTAATAACTTTTAAGTTTTTTAGGTCTATTAAAAGTCCTGAGAAGCAATTGACTCAGTCACTACTTTAAATGAGATGAACCATTTGCTGCATGTGATGAAAAGTAGTTTAATGTTGTTATTCAGCAATTATGCAATTCTTTGACAATCTTTTTCAAACTACCAACATTTTAGGGAAGAATCTTCTGAAATTCTACAAGGGCAGATGCAGGGTCCTGTTCCTGGGAAGGAATTAACCCTGTGGACCAGCACAGAGTGGGGGCTGAGCTGCTGGGAAGCAGCTCTGTGGAGAAGGACCTGGGGGTGCTGGTGGCCAACAAACTGTCCCTGAGCCAGCAGTGTGTCCTGGTGGCCAAGAAGGCCAATGGGATCCTGGGCTGTGTTAGGAAGAGCATTGGCAGCAGGTGGAGGGAGGGGATCCTGCCCCTCTACTCAGCCCTGGTGAGGCCTCACCTGGAGTGCTGTGTCCAGTTCTGGGCTCCTCAGGACAAGAGAAACAGGGAGCTCCTGGAACAGGTCCAGTGAAGGCTGATAAAGATGATTAAGGGTGTGGAGCATCTCTTTTACAAGGAAAGGCTGAGGGAGCTGGGCCTGTTCAGCCTCAAGAAGAGATGACTGAGATGACTAACTCATCTCAGTATATATGTCTGAAGTGGGAGGAGAAAGAGGACGGATTCAGGCTCTTAGTGGTACTGAACAATAGGACAGGAGACAACAGGCAGAAACTGAGTCACAGAAAGTTCCACCTGAACATGTGGAAAAACTTCTTCCACATGTGTGAGTGACTGAGCACTGGAACAGATTGTCTGGAGTGGTTGTGGAGTCTCTTACTGGAGATATTCAGGAGCTGTCTGGACACAATCCTGTGCCATGGGCTCTGTGTGCAGTGACCCTTCTTGAGAAGGGAGGTTGGAGCAGATGACCTGCTGCGTTCCCTTCCAACCTGACCCATTCTGTGATTCTGTGTAAAAGAATCTGTTTGGAAATACTGCCTTGTTATCTGATGAAGTGGTACAAAATTTCTTCAAAGCTTTATTGAGGATTCTGTTCTTGAAATGACAGAGCTAAATTGCTTTGAATCCTAGATTTAACTAGAACACAAACATCTTGGATGTTTTAAAAAAATCACAAGAGATTACAGATAATATTACTTTGATAAAAAGTTTTAGATCCTTTTACCTCTCAGAATTCTAGAATTTTTTGACATCAGACTAACCTAGTTTAGAAAATACTTGAAGAATGTTCAAGAAGGAAGATAAACTGACATCCTAACTGCACTGGAAACATATGCTAGAACCACTTTAATATTAATGCCCTATAATTTTCTCACTTAGTATTACTTAACCTGAAAAGAGTTACTATATCTACAATATGTCTATAGGTTCCATCCCTGTACAATTCCCACACTGGATAAACTATCAAATACCAAAAAAGGGGGAAAAAATAAAAGAGAAGTTGATGCATAATCAAGTCATATGTCTTTTTCTCTTTGAGACAATAAATTAGAAGTATATTAATCTTAAATATTTTAGAGGTGCAGTAATACCCACTTATTTATTGCACTTTTCATTACTTTTATATAAAAGTTAAGCAGGGGGTTTTTTTGTTTGTTTTTGGGGAGTTTTTTGGGTTTTTTTTTTTTGGAAAAGGAAATCCGAGGAATCCATCCAGTTCACCATTGTTAACACAGCCTTTCATGTGTGAAAGCTTTGAGGAAGTTAAGAAGGAACCTGTCAAGTTATGCTGCCAGACAAAAAGTTCACTTCTCAGTTCTTCATTGAAATGAAAGCTAAATTTGCCAACAGAAATAATTTACCTCAAGGCAACTTAAGGTATAGATTTACAGTTCAAGAATAGCTGTGTGGCATGTGCACTGCTAGTTGGTGAAGATTTTAACACATTCCTGCTCTCCTGCATAGTAAACCTCTGTTACCAGCTAATGCTCTTGTGTAAGGGCTTTTCCTGTGTTACTAGAAACATTCCCCTGTATTCGGTACTGTGTAAAGAATAGTGCCTCCTTCTGAAAATTGCTGATTCTGTATTGTTTACTTAGGGGGAAAAAAACCCAAACCAACCACATTTAAAATAGAGGAATTTACCTTCAGAAATAGTCCCATTTTCTCAATTCCAGTTCTAAGACGGGTGGTTCCTTTATCCTTTATACTCTTGCTTTCTATATGTATTTCTTTACCTTACAGGTGCTATCATCTTATTGATAACCCTGTTTTCTTTATGATAAAGAGTTTGAGAAGAAAGAAGCTAGTTTTGGTTCCAGACAACCAGAGTCTTTCATTTCCTCTTTTCTTATTCAAAATTTTAAATAATTCTACTCTTGATGAGTAGCTGATTAGGATCTTTCCAGAAACTTTTTTGCACATTATACAGCCCTACATCATGAGAAGTTAAGTCTTAGTCACTGACATTCATAGTGATGGCAGTTACTACTCTTCTCAATATTACTTCTCAAGAAGTAATATATATTATCAACAGATAATGGTTAACTCATACTTTATTGATGTATGTGTGGTAGTGATTCTTTTACAATATGTTCATACATTACGAGTTAGAGTTTGGTTCAATGTACCTTTCAGAAGATCCTTTTATGCTACCATTTCTTAAAACCAGTAATTATGATTTATTTTTATTTATTTGAAATTTTACTAAGAAGAGAAAATAGAGTTTTTTATTTTAATAAACTTCCTTAAGAATCCAGATGATTTTAAAATTCTGAACATGTATAAAAGATGTTCTTGTTAGTCAGATAAGGCTTTAGAATGTGTGGATTCTTTTAGCTGAATGTAATGTCATGAAAATGTAACTTGGATTTCTAATGGTCTTGATAAATGCAAGTAATATCAGATAGTTGCCCCTCAGGTGAGGGCTTTATGATACACTAATACATATGTACAAAGTGAACCATTTAAAATATGGTTCCTTTGTTTAACTCAACAGTAGTGAAATGCCTTTTAGTAATGTTCTCTTTTTCACCACAGAACAAAGCCATGAACTTCTGCCCCAATCTCTTGACATTGCTGCAGTTCTCTACACTTGCATAAGAGCATTCAGCAACCATTGTTGATACTTGCAGGAAGGAGTTCTGTTCCTGTCAGTAGATTTATCAGGAAGTACAGATGGAGTAGAAATCACTTTGAAGTGATTATCCCATTTGTGCTATTGCTTACGGATTTTACATTCAAACTAGAGTACAAAACTGGAGGTGAAAGCACTTTTTTTTTTTTTTACTGAGCACTGTTAAAAACAGCATTATCAAATTTTTTGAGATGTTTCCATCATCATGTACAAGTCTATCTCAAAGAAATAAAGCCCCACTTGCTCTCTTGGCAGCACATAATAAATTGATGGATGTAGTTCAGTTGGGGAGTTAAAAATGCATTGAAAATAATGGGCCATAACATTCTAGGGTTAACATTTATTCATAGATGATGCAATTAAATAAAACAGGCATTAACTTCAAGGTCAGTCAGGGAAGTAATAAAAGTGAATATTTTAATTGAATTCTAATTACCTCCCATTGATACATGTAAGTTAAATAAAATAGATGTCAGTCCTGCAAATTATAGTTCCCTTCCTAATAATTTTTTTTAATTCTAAATAGAATCATCCAGGCCCTGGACCTTGTTGTTGGTTTATCCATCCATTCAGCTTTCTTCACGTCTAGTTCCATTGAGGAAAAAATAGGAGGGTGCAGTACTAAGAATTTACAATACATTGTTCTTCTCATTAGTCTAAGCCATTTTTATAATCTGAATCAATAAAGAAAAGTGTACCAAATAGAAGTATAGATTTTAAAAAACTGATTTGTAGGCATGTTTCCAAAATACTTTATTATACTAATTGTAGCTACAGACATACAGCTTCATCTATGCATGTATAGCAGTAGAGATTCGAGATGTGGATTACTGGTTCTGCAAATTGAAAGTTATGTTGGTTCCTGATGCCTTTACCAGACAGTCTCTATTCTGTCACAGTATAAACCTATTGGAAACGAAAAGAAATAATATGTTTCAGAAGAAATGCAAGCTATCCAAAAATAGAATTCTGCTGAGAAACACAAGGGTACATTGCAGTTCACTGATTTTTGTGTAGGTGTGGGATATTATTGAAGACTTTACCCATAGCGCGTACATAGGCAATTTATTTGTATTTCATAAACTGTTTGTGTCATAGTTACTTTTAAATTATTGGTTTGCATTCATTACTGGACTGAACAGAAGACATGTCCATATTACCAAAGAGAACATTGTGAAAGAAATAATATGTTAGTTTGACTGGTTCTGACAACATTTTACCTTCTCATATGTTTGTAATGTATTCCTTGGTTTACATTTAGAGGAAATCAATCTCATTTTATCAAGGAGAGAGAGGTTGCTTATCTTAGAAAAGTAATTATATTAAAGGAAGAATATTAATATAAATGTGTGAAATGGTACTGTAATACAGTACTCATTCATTTACATCAAGAGAAATTGCTGGTTTGGCCTAATATGTATCCCATTATGATGAAGAACAGAATGCTAACCTGATGTAAGTTGAAAGAGATCACCAGAACCATTTGAACTATTGAAATTGAATTAATATATTTCAAAACTATTTACACAAGGATAAATTATCATTGTATATCTAGCACATACATTTTTAGTCTGTTAATAAAAAGCAGTAAACCAATACAAAAGAGTAATAGATGCAGAAAAAAACCTCAGTCTTTTTAAACTTAAATTATTAAGCAGTTTTAAAAGCATTCCCCTAGATGGTAAGGGAATTTTTAATGTGCTTTAATGAAATATTTAAAAACTTCCTTAGTGTTTTGAAATTTCATTCATTCTAACTTGTTTTAGTTTCACAGGAATTTAAATATACCAAGATCATGATTGTAAAAATTAAGAGACTTATTAGCTATTTTAACTCAGCAATGACTTTATATAATAGTGTACCGTACATTTATATAACAGCTTTCATCATCAACAATCTAAAGTGCTTTGCAAGGTACATATTTTAGAAATTGCTTCTGAATGGAGTAATTTTGATGGCAGCTCTTTAATGATACCTATTACTGTATGAAGCAGTAGAGTAGGAAAAAACAGACAAGTGTTGTATCAGTACAAAAAGAAGCCCAAACCACAATAATTAAAAGTAGTAAAAATGGGATAACTGAAAATTTCTCAGTGTTTCTTCAGTTTCAGGAGATATCATTTTGTTTTTTCTCATTTTCTTCATATGGGAAGACCTTTTGACCACTTTGTATCAAATCCAACCAGCATGTTTATTTGGTTGAAGATGTCAGCTTTTGAAACAGTTATTCCCAGATTATTTTATCCCACTACTCATTTTTGCCAGTTTCTTGGTTTATCCTGAGAAATGGCCATTAACTGCCATGAGCTGCCCAAAATCAAAAAGTCAAGAAGTTGGAATACAGAGTCAAGAAGCCAAGAAGTCAAAAAGTCAAGAAACAGGAATACAGAGGAGCAAATTAGAAGAGCTATCAAGTGTTAATAATGCTTACTTTTTTACGAAGAAAAATAAATCAAAATGTAGACATCATAGAGAATATTTTGTGATGGATCAAAAGGTACAACATTCAATACATTCTGGAAGTCTGAGTTTTCTTTGTATCTCCATCCTTTTTAATCTTACATTTTATGTGTGCATAAAACACACAAAGAATGAGATTTGGCAAAAGAACTTTTTGTTATGGAAAATAGTCTGTGTCCCAGTTGCAGGAAGTATTAAAAAAATTTAAATTGTATTTTAATTTCATAAGTATCTACAAAGGTGACTTCTGACTTAAAGAGGCAGTATCCTTGCAGTATTTTTATTACCATGAACCTGTGTGTTTACTTCACTGGTTAGTGAAATTTCTAAGAAAGGTAAACAATAGCTTTTCCACTTGACAGGTAGTGAAATGGTAACTAGATTTGTTTTTCCATAAACCCGGAAAATATTTGCCCAAAGATTAGAGAAAATTCTGACTTAGTGTATTTTCTTTAGGATAGTAGTTATTTAAGATGATGTGGAGTTTCTAAGGGAGGCATAATATATTTTAAAAAGAAAAACACAAATTAAAATTTCTTAATGTCATTAGAGCACTTCATAAGAAATTTTTTTACATCTTTTGGGTTTTTTGCAGGTTTAGATCCAGATAAGCATCTAGGAAAAACTCTAGGTGAAATGGAGCCTATTCTTTTGGAGGTGAGTATAACTTAAAGGATATTCATATAGCTAAACTTACAGTTAAACACAGGGAGAAATTCAGTAAAATTAACTTAATAAAAATTACTTACATTCATAAATTAGGTGTTAACCCAAAGTTTAGCTTTGTACACAGAATAAATCTTTTATTGATACAAGAATATACAGAACATTGACTGCCTAGCCTGAAGTGTGCAAATAGGGCATTCTGACACTGCTTGCAATGCTTGTCAGATCATAGTGGGGAAGACTGCACGACTGATTACTTGTTCATTTGGCTGTTGCTTGTGCATATGCATGCTATGAAAGTCAAAGCCAGTACAAATACTTTTTTTTTTTACTGGATACTTAGTTGGCTTTAAGGCCTAATAAAACCAAATCATTAACTATAAACAGAAGAAAAAGGCTTACGATATGAAAAAAATACTCTTTTGCAAACCAGTGAAGTCTTCAGCATCTGAAGTTCTGGCAGACAGAATGTGAAAACAAGGAGTTCACAGTCTCCAGCAAGGAGAAGAGAGAAAATTTAATATTCTGGCCATTCCATATAAAATACCATAATGACATAATGTTTAACACTGCACATCTCTAAAACTACCATGGGTTTATATACCCATGATCTTTGATTTGTACTCTATTATCTAACCAGTAATTTAAGTAATCAGTAATTTCAAATTTTACAGTGAATTTGTTTTTCTTGTTGAGGTTCTTTGCTAATATAGTTTTTTCCTGTTCTTTTGGGTTGTTTTTTGAGTTCTGTGTTGACATCTGATGTTGCTTTACCACAGTTGTTTATTCAGCAGGGTATTTCATTACAGCATTTTTTCTAGTGTGATATGCAAGTTTGTGAGAATTTTTGCAGTTCTGTTCAGAATTAATTAAGTAATGTTCTCTGTGGTCTTCAGTTTTGTTGAAAATCACTTTATAGCTGAATAATTTCAGTGCCCAGAAAAATGCCAATGTCTTTGATAAAGAGCCACAAAATGTCATAATTTTTGAGTGATTTGTGATGTGTAGCGAGTATCTTTTACTTTTAGCATGTACTCACAAAGTTTAACTTCTCTGGTACTATAGATCTGGAAGCAGAGCTTACTTCTTTCTTTTTTGTATGTTTGTTTAGTGGTTTTTTACTAAACGTTTACCTTAAGGAACAGTCAGTGAGACCAAGATCAACTTGTATTACTATAATGCACCTGTTAGAATTTGTCTTTTGGATATATAAGAAATAAACATGAACTAGTCATTCTCTTTTTAGAAAAAAATCTCTGGCTGAGGCATTTTAAGTGTTGATTAGAAAAAATCCCCAACATGTAAACCCACAGCCCAGCCTTAATTTCCTCCACTCAGTTGTTTGACTTTGGAAACATGTTATCACCAAAATTTTCAGTCTTCTGATTTACTTTATTTTATGTGTATAGTACAAATTATAATTACTGACATAAAGGTCAGGTGATTTTTCTACAATAGCAGCAGAAAAATGGAAGACTAGTGAGTGGGAAAAACTTTTTGCAATTTTTTTCACATTACATACAGAATGTTGAACTTAGGAGTGCAATGATGATCTGCCACCCATACTTTTAGCAGGTGTGAATATTGCTGGCTCAGGACATGGGCACTGCAGAAAGAAGGGTTTTTGAATTATTGCTTTTTTCTAATTGATAGGTCTTTGATTAATTTTTGAGGAGTGGTTGCTAGATTATTAAATTCCTTTCATGTCCCGGTGTTTGCTTTGTAACAGGAATCTCAGCTTTTTACACTGAAGTATTTTCTGTTAACTTATGTCTCAGGTTGTGATCCCACTCTCCTTTAAATTTGTTAATAGAATGGCAAATGGACTTTATGGTTATATTGTCTGTAATTTTGGCTCTGCCAGCAGGCAATAGGAAAATATTTATTTGTATGCTTGCCTCAAAAGTTGATGAGAACATCTTGATGTAAAGAGTATTTTTGTACATATGAGAGTTTATTAGGTCTTATAATTTCTGTCCGGGAACAAAACCTTCACTTGAAAAAGGAGGCACTCGAATTCAAATATTTTTCTTTGATTATGAAAGTTAAAGAAGGAAGCTTTAATCCTTGTGTTTCATTCCCAAGATAGGAAGAGACTGTTCTTCAGATAATGTTTGGACTGGTCATTTATATGTATCTCATTTATGTGTATACCCTGTATCTCATTGTCTACTTAAGATAAACTTTGTGTAGTCTAGAAGATGGTTTCAGCATAGATTTCTTTTGGAGTTTGAAGTAGATTTGCATTATTTGCAATTAGTTATTCTTGATTTGTAAATTTTCAATTTTCTGGCTCATCTGAACTAGAAGGCAGATTTAGCAATCATAAAATTTAGAGTCCATGCTGTTGTGTTATTATTAATGTAGCATCCAATTTGCAAACCCAAATAATCAATCTTCAAATAATAATAATATTCTAAATTATTAAAAGGCAAAATTATCATGCCACTCATGACATTTAAAAATATTGCTGACTTTATTAAATGAACATTAAGGACCTGTTCTATGAGCTGCTAAATATTTTTTGGTCCTGTTGATACTTGTGAGAACTGAAAAGCCTTTAGCACCTTGTATAATTGGTGTCAAGAATGATTTTGAAGCCAATGACATTGAAAATGAGAATTTCTCACAACAAAGATAGGAAATAGTCTTACATCTTCTGAGTATTCAATGTTAATTGCCAGTAATTATTCTAGACACTGTTTACAAGCCGAGCTACCAATTTTGAAAGTGACTTGTAAACAGTCACTCCGTGTATTCACTGCAGAAAGGTTACATTTAGAAAGATCTTTCCTGGTTTTCTCTCTTTCAAGTTTTTAATAGTTTTCTTTGGGGTGTGGGGTTTTTTTTAATTAGAGTAAGAATAAAAAGGTTTGACTAACTGTTTTGTAGGTTGTCTATTCTTGTTGCATCAACATTAATTGTTCCTGATGTATTTGTCCTATAGAAATCTTGTTGCCATTGTTGACAGATAGAGTTCTCTTTTATGTCAGGAGTGTAATTTTTAATGGGCACTTGATTAAAGGTTCTCTTTTGCTCCTTTTCTTTGAAAGAAAATGTGAAAGGGAAAATTAAAATTAACTCTCATAACAAGACAGTGAAAAAATGTTTCATGTATGTTCTAAAAGAGATTGAGATTTTACAGCACCAGACAACTAAATATTCACATAGAGCATTATGAGGTATTGTTTTCTCAGAGCATTTTCCTTTTCTGCAAAATAATGGCTGAAGATGATTTGGTCCTTTGGTTTAAGTAACTGAAGTTAGAAACAATCTTCAAAGTTTTTAAGTAAAAGGCTTTGAAAGAGAACTGTAAAGTAACATGAACTACATTCAGCTACATTCAACAATAAAAATACAGTATCATTTGAATATATGCAATAGACTTGCTATACAAATATACTGGTAACCATATAAAAATGTAATCTATGATCTATAAATAACCCAGTCTTATGTTTGCCTCAAAAGAAACAGCAGATTTGGAATTACCTTCTATCCTCCAGACAGACTTTTCGATCCCTTTGATGTTCTGGAGAACTGTATTTCTACTTTGACTGGAAAAGCATCATGGGTGGGCTTCTGTTCCTCTAAGGAAAGGCATAAAGGGGTTAAATAAAAGTTCCCAAAAGTAACATTGATGTTTGCGATGGAGTTGAGGACTGTAGTTCAAGTTCTTATGAGTCACTTAAAGCAGAATGTTAGTGCTTGTTTAATGTTAAAAAACCTGGACAGGGTTTAGCTTGAATCACTGCAGTGACACTTTAGAAGGTGATATAATCTGCTGCTGAGGACATGAATTTCTCCTGCAGACAAAGAGGGGGTGTCCCCATGCTCACATCTGGTGCTTGATCACTATCTATCAATACAGTACATTGAAATGGTAGTACAGTGAGCTACTGAGCACTCATGCACTCCCTACTCCAGCTAAAGAACTTTGGTTCATGCTCCACAGCTGCTCATTTCTAAAGCAGGAATTGATTAAGATAGTCGTGTGTCATATTTTGAAAGTTTCAGTTTATCTAGTTATGTGTTTCAGTGAGATATCCAGAACTTCAGGAATATTCATAAATGTGTATTGATTTAGAAAGTGTATTAATTACAATTTATAAAAGAAACAACATGCTTCTCTTTAGATCTTGTTTTAGCTTTTTGCTTTTGACTTAGAAAATTCTAATTTGTTTAGATAATTTTGAAAGAATATTTACCAAAACATAGAATACAGTTTCTGAATCTGTTGCCAAAAATGCGTTCATTTTATACTTCTATGTGAAGTGCTACTTGTGTTTTACTCACAGTAAAAGTTTCTCCTACAGGTGAAATAGATATGCTAAAGAAAGACAAGTGTGGGAGTCTGAACAACCTTTCATGGCCACTGAGAAAGAAGAACTAGGAATCAATTTGTTCATCTAAATGTTACAGTGCCACTTCTACTTTAAATGTAACACATTGGTAATTGTTAGTCACTGTAATAGACATACAAAGAAATCAAGACCTGACTGTATGATGTTTGGGCTTTTTCAGCCTTGTAATGTGTAGTCTTATAGAAAATACATGTCGTGGTTCAACCCCAGCTAACCACCAGTATGTACTGGTTTTGACATTTTCAGCAAAATATGTTTAATAAATTTCTTTAGTGTAATACTTATATGTTTCCATTTCTCTTTTGTGATAGCTCTCTGAGAAATATGGAGTCCATGTTTGTGGAGAAGGAGGAGAATATGAAACATTCACTCTGGACTGCCCTCTCTTTAAGAAGAAAATAGTTGTGTAAGGAACAGTTTCTTCTATTCCCTTATATTAAAGCAATGGGAGCATCCTAAAATTTAGTTTGAAACAACTAGAGGTGGTAAGAGGTACCACATGGCATTTGCAGAGGTAAAATGTGTTCTTAAAGTTCACAGATACTGATGTTGTTTAACACTGGCAAAGTCCTCTGGAATCCTAAATCAATACCTGACACGATGAGGCGTTCATAGAGGGCTATAAACTTTTTAGACATTTGCACTTTCGTTTACTTGCTGATTATGGCTTGCAGTAAAACTGGTACCTACACACTGACATTTTTATCCTTTCATGAAGTGTGAATTGCCTGTAATATTTATCTTTCATTACAGCTAAATTTGATAAAGTGCCACATCAGTAGCCTGTGGATTCCATTAACTGTGTATGTGTGTGTGTAAGTTTAGTAGCTTAGAAAGATAACAAGAAACACTTCTCTTCAATTACTAGAGGATATTTTAAGTACAGACTTTGTATGAATCCGTCTCAGTTACACTGAATAGTTTATTCCTTTGACATTAATTGCTAAAATCTGTGTAGTGAGCTGTGGAAATTTTTTGTGTCTTGTTTCTTGTTAGCCTGTTTAGTAGGTAGGCCTGCTTGCTTCAAGTAAAATATTTTGGCTGCTGTTCTTTTTCTGAAGCATGTAAACAGACCAGTAATCATTTATTGGTGATTGATTCTCAGGCATTTTAGTGCAGGTCCAGATTATAGAGCATATAGACACCATTAAGGCTTTCATGGTGCAGGTCCATTTGTTTCACTTTTCTGTGAGACTGGGATCTGTCTGTGTGAGGAATAGAGAACCAGGAACTGTTAGCTCCATTTCATTGCATGGCATTTGGGAGGAGAAGATCAACAGACAAAGGGATTAAAGCTAATCTGCCAGATTAGCCACCACTGAAATACTGGTTGATTATGCCCTTGGTTGGAGATCAACCAAAGATAAGTAGGAATATATTATAATATATTCTAGATGTATATCTGGCTATCAGTGATATAAAGACAGTTCAAGTGACTAGGAAAATATGAAGCAGAAGTAGTCTGGCTGAGTTGTCTTTATTTCCCTTCGTGATACTCCATATAATAAAAGTTTTTTAAAAAAGCACAAAAAATACATAAAAGACAAATATTTAAATCAGTGGGTATTTAATAATAAATATATGGCACAGTGGACTTTTAAACAGTTATTCAACTAGTTTTAAATACACATTTCTGTAATGGAACTTGAATAGGAACTCTGGCATTTGTGGGTCTCTGGCTTGATTAGCCCTGCTTATCTCTTGCATTATTCATAGAGACATGCTCTTTGAGGGATCATGCGTGTGAAATCTATTGCTGTATGAACTTCACAAGAAAAATATTTTGTAGTTTCTTCTTTAAATAAGTTATGAATCTTTTCCTACTTTGTATTCTTGCTTTTCATATACACTGAATCTAAACAGACTTTGTAATCCTGTTAACTCTGCTAGTAGTTTCCAAATGTTTAGATACACATGGTTCAGGTATGCATCTCTCTTGGTTTGAGCTAGGCCAGGTTTAGATTTTTGCAATAGCTGGGAGGCAGCCTGGCCAAGGACCCTAATGTTATTTGATAGGACCTCACTCATTGCCAGGGTTGGGGGAAAGAGACTCAGGGTCTCTCTCTCTCTCCCTCTCTCCCTTTCTCCCTCTCTCTCTCTCAGAGTATTCCTTCCAGTTGAAAAAAGATGGCAGAGGGGAATTGTTCATTGTAGCAGGGTTCTCAATAGGCATTTTTGAATGTGAATCACTCACTCTTGTATTCTTTTGTTATTGATATTGTGCTGTTATTGTTAATTTTCTTATCTCAGTGCTGCTACCAGTAAGTTGTTCTTATCTGAACCTATGATCTTGGCCTTTTTTGCCTTCATTTCTCAACTCCATCCCACCACATGGGGAGTGGAAAACAGGGGCAGGGGCAGTGAAAGAGAGAAGTATGCGGTTTTGGAGAGTCTCAGTGGGAGCACTGAATTTGGGAGTACCATTTCTAAAGCAGGACTACATTCTGATACAATTTTTAAAGCTTAAATTGAGTTGCAAGCATTACAACTTAGAGGTTAAAACCTGACAGGATTTTCAAGATACCTAAATTCCTGAACTCTGAAACATCTCCTAAGTTGAAAGTTTCTGAGGAAGACATTGAACAATACTTTTGCCTTCAAAACAGGTATGATGAATTAATCTTGGCCGGTTGCCAGGTTCCCACCAAGCTGCTCTCACTCTCCCTCTTTGGGAAGGCAGGGAGAGAAAAGAAGATTAAAAGATTTGTAGGTCAAGAAGAGAGCAGTGTGGTGGGTTACCAGTTACTGTCATGAGAAACCATATTCAATTGGGGAAAAACAATTTTATTTATTGCCAAATTTAATTTAAAAGAAGAAAAGTAGAATAGTGGGAAGTAAATACACCTCCTCTCCTCACCTTGTTCTTCCCAGGCTTAACTTCGCTTCCTTATTCCTGACTTTTCTACATCCTTCTCAATGAGCAGTGCAAGGAAGTAGACAATGAAGCTCTGGTCAATTCATAACTCTGTGTCTTTGCTGCTCCATTCTCTTCACACTTTTCCCCTGCTCCAGCCTGGGTCTTTTCCATGGCTCTGTCATGAACTGTTACAATGTGTGTCCTTCCTACCAGGCAAGTTCTTCAAGAACTGCTCCAGTGCGTGTGCTTTCCATGTATAGTCCTTCAGGAACAGACTGCTCCTCATGGGTCTTCCATGGGACTCAGTCCTGTCAGAAAAACTGCTTCTGTGTGGGTTTCTGCACAGACTGCAGTGTCTGTGTCTGCTCTGGTGTGCTCCTTCCTGGCCTGCAAGGGAGCAACCTGCTTCATCATGGTCTTTTCCATAGGCTATGTAGAATCTGTTCTGGCATTTGAAGCACCTCCACTCCCTTCTTCTGCTCTGACCTTGGTGTCTGGGCTGTCTCTACCATGTTTTTCGCACTCCTGTTGCAGCACAGTTTTGAAATATGTTATCACTGAGACACCACCAATGTTGCTGATGAGCTAAGTATCCTTTGGTCTCATGTCATAGACACCACCTCTGAACACTAACCCCTGCCACCAAAACCTTGCCACATAAAGCTTAAACAACAGGAGAAAATCCAATATGCCTTTCATTTGTAACACTACTTCCAGGTAGCATTCTCACTGGTCAATGATTTTTGCCCTCTTAAACTTGGCAAAATATGTTTCTACAGTATATCCTTGCAAAATGAAGAAATATGTTGGCTCAGGAAAACATAAAATACAACCTTGAGTGTTACTTACTATGGGGTAATGGGAATCTATTGTAAGACTGTATGATGAATTTTGCTTCTGAATGTTAAGTTGAATTCTTGCCATTCTTCTCTATCTTCATTACAAAACGTGCCTCACAAAGGAAGCATGACAGATTGAGTGAAACATATATTTGAAAATAAACCATATCTAGTTGTGAAAGCAAAATCTTAACAGCCGAAATATTAAACAAGAGTCAGATTGGGGTTTATCTGGTTGTCCCAGGTAGTCTGTTATAATATATGTCCCAGGTAGTCCAGTTGTCAGCTTTCCTCTTCTGTGTGTTTGAAATGTACCAATCATTTCCTGTCCTTCTTATGCTAATATATGAAGTACAATTGATCAGTGTTTCTTGACATTTTAAAGATCTATTTCTCATCTATATGAACACCATCTAATATCTACTCTTGTGATAAAGGCCAATTTGTTTATGGAACACAGAATAGTTTGATCTTTTGGACAGTAAATAGTCACATTTTAAATATTTGGGAAATATAATTTTCCTTTATATACCTTACTATTAGCTCTGTGTTTAGCTCTGTGTTTGTAATTCTAGGTTTGGAGTTAAAAGCAAAATCATAAAATTATAATTTCTGTAACCATGAAAAAATAGTCATGTCCTGAGAAGCATTGATTGTACTCTCAGGCTTGTTCTGACTTGATATATTTGTCCTGAGAAAGTGTTACAGAGTGTTTTGAAATGATTGGATGCTTTCCAGATCTTCAAGAAGTCTTAAGAGATCAGATGATTTTGATTTCAAAACAAATAGCTGATTGAGACAGTTTTTCAATTATTCTTCATTTTTTCAGTCTTCTGAAAATTTCTTTAGCAAAATTCCTTGTTTCCATTACAATCAAACATGAATCATCTTAGATAGTCAAGTCAAGATACTCAAAATTCAGGCTTTTAGTGTGAAATGGCCTTATCTAATTTATTGGCATCTCTCAAATCACTGTTTTACATCTCTGCTTTTCCTGGGTTTTGAATTGGTTGGGGTTTTTTTTACTATGTCCCAGGCTGGATATGACATATCAAGTTCAGGACTTCATTCATTTTTTTAATTGGAAGCTAACTGGATGTAAACAGAACTATTCTGCTTTCCACCTATTTTTTTCTACCTATTTCTGTTAGAATTAGAAGACACCATTGTCATTTGAAAAGAATTATTTTAATCTTAAAGAACTATAAAGTATCTTACATATAAATAAATATAAACAATATTTTCATCATAAAGAATCTTGATAATTACTCTCAAGAATGAAACTGAGACATATTTATCAAAATACTTTAAAAATTTGCTTAAAGTGGGTCTTCTTATGTTAAAGGTATTTATCATTGTTGTGTGACATTTCGTTATTTTTAAATCCCAAAACACATCTTATAGAACAGATATTTCTGTTAATTTTATGCTTTTGTTGAGGAGCTGGGATCTGGCCAAAGCTTCAACTGCTTTGAGTTTGCGTTAGTTTTATGTGGTATTACTAGAAATCTGTCTATATCATATCTTTGAACCCTATGAAGGTACCAAGGGCAGCATGGTTTCCGGAAAATTATGTGTGTCCTTAGCCTTACTTTCAACAATTTTCAGATTTTCTTGTACTGCATCTGAATTTCTCTTATGTTTTCCTTGAGTTTCTCACCTTCTGATGTTTGTTTCTTAGAGCTACCTTTTTCTTAAGTAGTAAAACTGTGCAGATGGATATAACAGATACTGCCTCTTGTGAATCAAAGTGTGACAGATTGTGTCTGTAAAAATGAAAACTAAAATTAACTAATTTGAATCAGCACACAGGAAATTTAACATTGTTACCAACACATTTGGCATTAAAAAGTTGTGTCTAGTAGTCTTCACTATCAGATGCAAGATGGCTGGATCAGTCAATTTCTCAGTGTGCAATACTGTATGTTGTTAATACTTCAAAAACTAATCCCTGGAGCATTCTTCAAAACCATGGACTTTTGAAAAATCTCCTGTTGATGAAATTTAAAGATTGCTTTATGTATTAATCTCTGGAATCTAAAACACAGTGTAGTT
Organism: Brachypodius melanocephalos; assembly: GCA_013398615.1. Classification (NCBI taxonomy): domain Eukaryota; kingdom Metazoa; phylum Chordata; class Aves; order Passeriformes; family Pycnonotidae; genus Brachypodius; species Brachypodius melanocephalos. The sequence continues at coordinate 20,854,643 of VZSR01000520.1, forward strand.
TATACTTTCATAGACTACAGCTAACTAATTCTCTTAATATTGGTCTGGAAGTGTGGAGAAATAGTGGAAGATTGGCAAGGAGGGTTGTAAATACACTCAAGTGACTTGCAGCTGGAGTGTCAAAAACACATACATCATAGTAATTGGTTTTGGTCTCATGTGTTGCATTAGTATTTAGATAACACAGGCCTCTGGTAGACTATGGGCTCTATTGCACACGCTTGAGATTCCTGCCTGGCTGTGGGAAAGATCAGAGCACAGTGGGATATTGCACCTACGCAAATCTCTGAGATACGGGTGAGACCTGCAGGTTTGGGGATGCTCCAGCATGGACCAAGTCTCTGCAGTGCCTGTGTCCCTTCTTTTGTGCCCCTGCCTGAAAGCTGCTTCAGGGCTCCCAGGTGGCGAGGTAACAAAGACAAGCTGACTCTTTGCATTAATCTATGGTTTTATGGTTGTTGCTGCATCTCCCGTGCCAGCTCACACAGGAAGTATACTTTATTCCTTTTGAAAATTGAAAATTCTTAAAGGTAAAGTATTGTTCAACAGTATGATTTTATATAACAAACTACTTTTTCTTCATTTATATGAAAACATCGATAAGAAATTAATAGTATTTCAATGAGTTATCTGAGATTTTGTGTTATACAATGACTAAGTGTTGTCTCTGTATAAAATTATGTACTATACTACTTGATGGTAAAAATTTTGTATTTCAGCGATTCAGCCGAGGTGGTCATGCACTCGGCTGATGCATTCGCACCTGTGGCCTACCTTCGTTTTTTAAAACTACACCTGGAGAATAAGGCAAGTAGGCTGCAAATGTTGTTTTCCTTTAAAGCTATGTGTTGTCTTGCTTTCTAGTGTTTGTCACAACTCGGAGTGAACCATCATATTCTCATGTAGGTGTTCCATTTAAATAACAATGTATATATTTAGCTGAATTTCAGAACTTACCCTTAGGAAACACCACACACACTTGTGTCAAGTGAATGAATGGAGGTAGTATATTTGTGTGGCGTTTTTCGTCTTGAAACCTCAAGGTGCTCAGTCAATGTGGTTCAGTCAAGCTCATGTGCAATCTGGATAGAACAGCTGCACTGTAGAACACAACTGTATTAGGAAACTGAATGAACAGTATTGATTTGTTGGGAGGTGGCATCTCTTTTTGATGTTTCTGTTGTAAAGTTGATGATTTAAAAACTTGCTAACCTGTAAGTGCTAGAGTTTTGAATGTTCTGGGTTTAGGTTCTTTTCTGCATGAAAAATACATCTAATGAATGACTTCTAATCATGTGCAGATTATATTGGTCAAAAATTTTAAAGGAATCATTATTAATTTATTGGAATTAATTCTGTTAACTTATGATTCTGTAGAAAGAGCAGAACAGGAATAGAAGCTCAAGTAGTTTAAATATTGCAGACTTTCATGTAAGCAGAACTAAGGTCAAAATAGACAATATATTTCTTTGTATTTGTCATCACTTTTCTGTTTTTCATTTTATTATTTTACAGTTAATTTTTTTTTCTTCCTGAGCCACTACAAGTATTAGTATTTTGTTGAAGAGAGTGCATCATGATCTTTCTTCTATTGTTGCAGTCATCTTTTTATAGCTCTTCCTATGTCTTTCTGCAATTTGATGATAGAAGTGCAGATATTGTTACAGAACATTATTCTACTAGTATTTCAAATTTCATGTCTCTTAAGCAACATTTCCTCTATGTCTTTCAATAGATCATGCTTTCTCCTCTTCCCTCGCCTTGTTTTTTTGGGGTTGTTGTGTGGGTTTGTTTTTTTTTTTTTGTTGTTGTTGTTTTTTGGGGGGGGTTTGTTTTTATTTTATTTTATTGTTCCAAACAGATTAAATACCTCAGTGTTTTTCTTCCATTATGGCCTCATTTCGCCTTGGAAAGTAAATTGTATTTCATCCTGTCAATTTCTAGTTTTGGATTTCTTTCAAAAATAAAACATTAAATATTTGTGTGGGAGACTGTGAAAAGAATATCAACTATGTGAAGCAAAACCAAATAGGCTGAATAAAGGAAAATTTGGAAATGTGGCATGGTGGGGAAGACAGATAATATATTGATATTTCTTTGGGGGCACAGACTTTATTGCTCATGGCAAACTTGACGGAAAAATGTACCATACATCACTACAATGTGACAGGCTAGGGAAAATGAAAACCACAAAGCTTTACATAAATCAGGGGAAAAATCATATTAAAATGCATAACATTTGATATGAGAATCAAGATTTTACTTCTATCTGTTTCAGTAGCTCTTTTCCCCTTCTTATGTAGATGTTTTAGGTTTGGTTAAAGCCTCGCAGTTTCAGGCGTTGTTGTAGTAAATCTTATTTCCAATCCGTTGTAGACAAACCTGTCACATTTTGCAAGGGGTAAGGTTTGCAGCAGCTTGCCCTGAATTTTGGTATATAAACTAATGTATATTTAAAAGGAAAATAGTCTAATTTTTGCAGTGGTTGTCTCATGAGGAAAGGCATTAATATCTTTTGGCTATAGATTATTTTATGTCATGATAAAATAAGCTAAGTTTTTGAGAAGTTATAAATATGGAGAACCAGTCAGTCTTTCATACCATCACTGTTAGCATCATTTAACTGCATAATAATAAAGGCATGCCTTCAAGATTGATATGCCTGTAGTACTGTACTTTTGCTCACTATTTGGTGCTTATAAGCCTGTGGAAAAATTTAAGTATTGGTTAGTATTCAGCACTTAACAGCCAGTCCTGTAATAATACAGTACTGCAGGAAAAAAAATGCTTCAGAAGGAGAACTAATTTTAGTTTGAGGCTTTCAAGGGATTACTGAAAATTGGGAAAAATAATACACCATTATGAACAATGTGTAAAAGTAGCCACTTTTGTAAGCACTTTGTAGAAAATATTAATAGACTCCATAGTGAAGTGTAATTCTAATAAGAATTACGGCATTGGTTTTGTTATCATTTCCGCTTTGAGACAAACATATTTTTAACTGTATTGTATATTAATTTTGTCTTTGTTATTTGCCACAGGTGTTAATTTTACATTCCTTGAATTTACTTTTAAAATCATTTTGCAATTATAGCTAGTGCACCTTGGTCTCTGCTGTCTTTCGTCCTCTATAATGTTTTTTTTTTTAGCTAAATCTCTTCATGTTTGACTACAAAGCCTGCCTAGAAATTTGGTTTAGATTGTTTCTGGCAGCAAAATGAGCCCTTGTGCCTAGGGGAACATAACACTGTACTCACTGTTCTGGTTTAATATATTTCTGTGCAATTTCAAGATGTTTTTTGCATAATAATTGAAGCTTTTTTTTAAGTACACCCACTTTTCTTTTATAAATAGTCATACAGAAAAGGCTAAAGAGAAATAAATAATATATTTTATTATTAAAAGTATTAAAAATTTGGTAAACTATTTTTGTAGGCATTTTGCAAAAACATTAAGAATAAATAAGCATGGTAATAAAACACTAATGCTCAAAATTTGGGAATGCCTCTTTTACTTTAGAGTAAAAAACAAGGTCACCACTATAATATAGATACCTAGTTTCATCAATGTTTTACTTTGCCAAGATAGTCACTTCATACACTTAAAAGGTAGATTTTTTTTTTTTGATTTTTTTTTTGGTTGGGGGGAGATAATTTCTGAGGCATATTCTAGAATCTTTGAATTAGGTGTATTGGCCTTCTACTCAGTAAAAATTAAATTCTGAGTATTTTCAATTAGGAAAAATACAACTGTGAAACAAGTTTTTTTTATTTTGTTGGCACAATAAACCTGCTTTTATTTTCTGCTATATTCTTTTACTTTATTGTTTTGGCTTTGTAAAGATCAGAAACAGAAATTAAAGCTGTTGGAGCTTTTGCTGATGGGAACATCCTTCTGATGACAGCAGTGAGCTGTAGCTGTTGTTCATGCTTTCACATTTGCTCTTTCCCATGTTTAATGATGAATACTTTGTTTCTGAGTTCCAGTGCCTAGGAACACACAGATATCAAACAATACAACATAGGAAACTGCAGCCACTTAGGTTCGAATAGTCCAGAATTAGAGGGAATCATGTCATTTTCTTTCTACACTTTGCAGAAAAAAGGAGCCCATTTGCCTATGAGAGATACAGGAATCATGCCTGCTGCTGCTTTTTCTTATGATAGACCATTGCATTATACCTATTATAAACTGATACTGTGTTTTCCTGTTTGTAAAATATCTTGACCTTGTAGCTGCAAAACATGTTAGAAGTACAAGCAGTTTGCCCCTGTTAAATGGCAGAAGATCTATTGTACAGGTCCTTTTGGAGAAGATTTTAAAAACACTTGTAGAGTTCTGTAACTTGTGAATTTAGAAAAGGTTTTCAGGAGATATTTGTGTGTCGTGTACTGAAGGCACATAATTGTATAGGTTATATATGATTAAACATTGTGGCCTATTTCTGTCCAGTTCTTCATTAATTATTTTAGTTTATCTACATCTAGAACTTTAGCTGTAGAGTGAGACTTTGTCAGTGATGTTAAGGGAAATAGGAAGGGATTTCAAGTTTCAAAACGTGTTTTGTTGGTGGCATTGTGGGTAGCATTTTTTGAATACTTCATCATCATTGAACAATACTTCTCCTAGCCAACCTTTGGTTTCCCTTCTGCATCATAAGAATATAGATTACCCTTGTAGTTTTGTTTTCAAAACTTGATAACAAGTACCATAAAACTTTTTTTGTGCTCTGATTTATTTCAAACACTAAGTTAATAAAGGATTTTCTTTTCTACTCTATTTGATTGCAGATTCAGTCCAGTTCTGTGAGGAAAGATAATTTTTGGTTCTCTTTTCATAATGAAGATACTTTATTTGAAAGTATTTTGGAGTAAAGGACTTCCTTTCCTATGATTCCATATATTGTACTCAAAATCATGCAAGATACATGTGATCTCTCTCATTATATTTATTTCAAGGAGTTCTGTTATCAAGGTACATCACAAAGAATAAAGAGATTATCATAATCTTTTGTCTTCTGAGCTCTCTGCTCCACTGTATTCTCATTGCTGCTCAGTGGGAGAGTTATCAGTTTTAGGATTGTGTTGTGATAGGTTTTTATACCAGTTTCTGTAGCAGAGAATGTAAGCTTTTTAAAAAGACAATCTGTTGTTTTCATAAAAGACCACTGCATGGAATTTCAGCTATATCAGTCAAAGTCCTAGCTCCAAGGCTTTTTCAACAGGAGAATTTGGTTCTTGGAACACTCGTGCATTTGCTTAACTTCATTCTGAGCACACTTGCATCAATGACATGAGTTATGTGAATATAGTTAAGTGTATGCATGCATGCAGGCTCTGATCCAAAATTAGGTTGGTATCACAATGTACAGTGGGTGTGGGAGAAACTGTGTAACAAATGGGAAAATATATTGCTTCTGTGAAGTAACATGAAAATGTTATGTGATAAAATAGGTTCTGTAAGATTTAATTAAAATGTCATTATAGCAAGCTTGATTTTTTTTCTTTTTAAAGTGATGAGAATATTATTCAGGGAAAGTTACTCTGGTTGTGGCAGTCTATAAGTTTTATCTTCTTAGATTACTTCCTCTGTTGAGAGGAATAAAAGACCAACATTTGTATGGATTTGAATATAGCTACTAAACAGACTATGGCAGCTCTACTTAGGCTGGCATTGAGCCTGTTGTTCCTCGAGTGCCAAGCTCCACACCTAATGCTTCTGCTGTAGCCTGCACTTGAGCTGCTGTGGGAAGTGATTGATTGCCAATGGTTTTGGAGCCTTGAATGAGTTGAATACATTGTGGTGTATCATAGGCATTAAAATCAACAGACATCCCTGATTTTTTTTACAGACTTTGCATCTTATAAGAGATTTCTGATATTTCACAATAATTTCCAAAAATTTTGCAACTGACCGGGTTTTTATGTATGTGTGGAAACACAGATGTAGAATTTTATTTATCTCTGTGAAGAAGTATTGATAGAAGCTAAATTATTTGTAAAATACAGAGTTACTTAGGCAAAAGGGATGTGACTGTAGATCATATGAAAATTTCATGTGGCATCAGTTTGAGATATTTGTAACATTACCAAATTACAAAGCTACAGGGGAGTTCTCTGTGTTGTACCTGACCAGTTGTGATAGAGTCTGTGAGGCTCGCTCCATACCCATGGCTTTTTTTTCTGAAGCACATCTTGCAGAAGTCATGTTTAGAAATGTAGATGGAAACATTTATACTGGTGGCATAAAAATGGAATAGGTGCTCTTTTCATATTCACTTGAAGAGCATATAAATTTGGTCCTCCAGGTTAGGGAGTGGAGAGAAGTTACTGATTTTTACCAGCAGCCTCAGAAGGTATTTGTATCTCTAGTCCTCTTCAAAGGTGATTATGTAAAGCTTAATAAAAGGGAGTTAAAAACTGACAAACTGGAACTTTTTCCTTTCCAGTTAACAGGGTTTTTTTTTTTCCTTCTGATGGATTTTTATGGCATAGTAAAGTTAAAATCCAGGTGATGTAAAAGCAAAACCCAAAGCAGCAGTATAGTGGCATCATTCACATCACCATGCCTGTGCATGCTTACTCAGGGGTAGGACCAAGAGATGCAAACTTTGCATGTGTTACATGAGAACTCCCCTAAATGCCCGTGCTACAATGCATGTTGATTGTTTCACGGTGGATGCTACACATTACTCAGTGAATGTAATTTATTTAGTAGAACAACAATTGGCAGGAAGCAAGTGGTAGCCCTTTTAGCCCATAATGCTGCTATACACTCTGTATATCTCCATGAAGTGCTATCTTGTAGATAAAAAAAAAAGAAACTTTTAAAATAATTTAATTTTCTTGGTTCTTATGGCTTAAACCACCTTAAGATTTTTTTCAATTACGAATTTGTGTTCCAGCTTCTTTATTTTTTAAGTCATACCTGAAAGCTTAGGAGCAGTCAGGCATCCCTCTGGATAATGGCAAAATGCACCCACTGATGGCAGTAGTCAAAGGTGCAATTCAGTGAGTGGGAAATGCTACAGATGCTGCTGGATGCTTGTCTGTTGTAATGTTGGAATGTGTGTCATGTTTGTGCTAAATTGCAGTTTTTGTCTGGGCTATTATGTTGCATATTTTGACTTCTTTTAACCTCTGATGTACAATTGATTCATGTAAAGTGGATTATTGGCTTGACTTTGATGTCTTTCTTGGAGGAATGAATAAAATGAATTCCAATCAAAGAACATCAGCCCCTCTTAGATAATAGACTTAGTGTTTACAGGGTTTGTAAAACTACCTATGACCTCTTTTAGTCAGCAGAACTGAGCTTCCTCTCACAGATAATGATCTTTTTGTGATTTAGCCTTTCCTCAGAATTTCCAAATGCACTCCTTCAGCTTAACTGGATCCTTTTTCACTTCAGTGAGGTCAAATATTGAGGTAGGAGTTGAGTCACAAATTTCTGATGCATACTATAGTTTTCCGCTTTTATTTTTTGACTTTTTTTGTGATTAATATGAACAGAAATATTTAAAGTTTCAATAGAACATGTTTATTTTCCACAGGAAAGAAAAAAATACAGTAAAATTAAATACAATAAAAATTACTTTACTATATAATGTTAGTATTCCTTTTTAATGACATTTCGCATGGAACACATATTTATTAGCTAAAGGAATATTCAGATGTTTCTAATCCCTGTTTAAGGATTGTCAAAGGTTTAATGTTTTTTCAACTTTTTATCTTGACTATTTGGATTTATTACAATTTTTGTGTATTTAGTATTTAAGAAAACTACAGGAAAAGGCATAGTTTAGATACTACATTTGAGATCTTTGGGAAGAAATTTGATTGATAGAATTTGGCATTACAGCATGCAATGATGTTGGATTACGGTTTCTAGGTAAATTCTGTCATAATTCATATTGCTTTTAAATACACAAATAGTATTACCCAAGCTAGTGGTTGAAAACTTGTCAGTAAGCACTCTGCCTGTGAATTTTGCTTTAAAGGGTACAATGGGTAGTTTTCTCTTCCTGATCCTGAGACAGAATTTGGTCAGAATGCTTTTCCTTCATTGTCAAGAAATTACTTCAATGTATAAATCATGGGAAATGCATTTTTCAGTTATCTCAGTTCATACCAAAGAGTTTGATGGAAAGGATAGTCTTTGTGAGATAATAGAGGTAGATTTTTTTTTACATAGACTGCTTTCATTCATTGTTCCAAAAAGTTTTAAAACTTTCCTATTAATCTATTGCTCTATGTCAAGTATTTAATGACAATGTTAATTATAAAATTATTACTTTCATGCTCTTGTTCTTTGTTCACTTAGTTGATACTATTTTTTTGAAAACATAGTTGTCTTGTATATAATTGTGGGATACCATTTCTTCATAATGATATTCTTTCTGTCTTTATTCTTGGGTCTCATCATTTTTCATATCTACTGTCCTCAGTTACTAAGTCTGCTTTTTTCTTCCATTTGGTGTGTCAACAGGAGTACATTATGTTTTACCAGTTCTGCAATCTAATGGGAAATCTTACTGCTATTCTTTCATGAATTGTTCTATGATATGTACCTGTTGAACTATAATCTTTTTTGTAACTTAAACATGTATTTGAATGATAAAATGTGCTGATTTCCTACTGCTTCACATGCTATTTACTTGCTTATTTTATAATGTTTGTCTCAAGCAGGAAGAATCCTCAGATACTTTTGTGGTCAGTAACTGTTCTTGTGAGATGAGCTGCACAGATGATATTTGCCCTTCATCAGAAGAGTATGAACCACAGGAGAATATTCCAGTCATCTGGAAGACTTTGAAACATAACTCTTTGGATTTCAGTGAGTTTTGCACAGTTTTTAAAAAATTTAGATAAGATTGACTATTTCATGCCAGGTGGAATATGCTAATTACTATACAAGGACTCCTGAAAAGAATGTGCTTGAGCTGTAGTAGTTAGTCTGAAAAAAGAGATCCTACTAGAATGCATTTTTCTGATAATAATCTGTAGAATTGAAGCATTTCAAGTCAGTTTGTAGGAGCATAACCCTTTTTTTTTTCCTTCCTTTCTCTCCCTCTTCCTTTCCCTCTCCTCCTCCTGGAAATACCACAAGATTTCTGTTACACTACATACATAGATAGGTAAACTTCTGAAAACTAAATTTCGCAGCTAACAGTGTTTGAGTATTGAATAGTATTTAGATCTTTGGTATTTCGTGAATATAAGTGCCTGGTGGGCTTTAAAAATGTCTAAACATGTTATGCATTTGCAAAGATTATCAGAACCAAGTTAAGCGCTTAACTTCCGATAAAATTTGGCATATAAGTTTGAAAATCTGTTTTTAGGCCAGTGAGATACTTCTGAAAATTTTGTCACAGTGTCACATCTTGTGCCAAGTCTGTAACCAAACAGGTAGAGAAATTGTAAAAGATCAGCAAAAAATGGAAAGGAGGAGAAAAAGTACTAAAATTCACAGCTAATGTGCTACTTGCATGCATATTTTGTGAAGGCAGTGTTGGAAAAACATTTGGGAACTTTGCTACCAGAACTTACTTTTATATCTGTCCATAAATATTTTGGAAGGTGTTTTTACAGTTTGCCAGTTTCTTTTCTGTCTTCTTTTTAAGGAAGTTCTTCTTCCTTAAACAGTTTATAATGTTATCCTTGGTTAATCTGAAACCTTTCATTGTTATAACCACAGCTCTTTTCTTCATTTCCCATAGCTAAGACATTTCAAAATTCAGGAAAATCCCTGAGTGGCTACCAGTGGTTTTCAGGTATCACTGCACACTTCCTTCCATCAAAGGATAAAAACGCTCAAGATGCAGCACAGGAAGCATTTTCTTCTCTCAGAGGTGCTTTATTCAGTTAATACATTATCTGCTGTCATTGATTGTGTTTTAATTATGGTCTTAAAGGATAAATCTGTATTTTTATGTGGTTTTATAACTTTATATGCTGTGGTTGTTGGTTTGCCATCTCATTTTTCATTTGATTGGAACCTTTGATATCAAGACTGCTAGCTTTAATATTTAACACATCATAATTTGACTGGCTTTGAAGACCCTGGAAAGCCAGAGTAGTGCTCATATCACTGTAAAAACACTATTTCCACAGTACTTGCTCACTTTATAGCATTCTTGAAATATATAATGTGTGTGGGTATGTATGTGTGCTATAGATGCTGTCTGCTTGCTAAAACACATTCGTAGCTTGCATAATTTTAAATTAAGTTTTCTAGAAAGCTGATATACATTTTGGCATCTAGGATTAGGTCAGTAGCAGTAAATCTCATTTATATGCCTAATGTAAAGGTAAAATTACTATCTTGGGAATCATGAAATCCAGGTTGCTTACAAGATTCTGACATATAAAATAAAATGTTCATGTTTTTGTTTAATATTTTTTCATTCTAAAGTTTAAGTAAGGTATGTTTGTACAGGCTTCTTTTCATTCACAAAAATGGAAATAATTTTTAGTATCTAAGTGGGTAAACTCATATTCTTGGTTATGAATTTGCATGAGATACTGTCCTATCATATCTTTTTTTTGGATGTCCAGCTGAGTATTCATGATTGAATATAGGATGACAAAGAAACCCTAGTTTGTTTGGTTTTTTTCAGAAGCAAAGTTACACTTGGTAGAAGGCCATAGAACTAGTTTTTGATTGTTTGGAAATCAACAAGGTAGAGATGATTAGACTTTTACTGAAAAAGGCAATAGATTTTAATGTAAATCTGCATATCATCTCTATCAAGTAAAGCAAGAAGGTTGTGCAGTCTTATTTTTTTTCTCATTATATTTGAATGGAAGTTTGCTTGTACAGACATGATGTAATTTTGCCTTAGCATCTGCCAGAAAAGGTTGTGTCTGACTAGTGCAGTAGCCTACAGCTTTCAGCAGATTATTTGCATTACCTGTGTGATGGCAAGGAAAAAAATAAAGGTAGTTTTCTGATCCTATGCAGAAAATTTCAGTTCTCATGTTTCTTTTAGTTGTTCTCCTTTTGAAAGTGGATGTGGAAACTAATGGATTATGATTCTGTCATGACAAACAGAACAACTTGTTTTTGAAAACTTAATCTGCAAATGTGCACAGGGCTTTTTCAGATCTCTGCAGCAGTTCAGCTTCACTGTGGTGAGAGGAATAAGCACACTACTTCTAAACTCTTTGCTGAGTTAACTGATATAACCACATCTAAACTGAATGGGTGCTGACAAAAGGATTTGGAAATGGAAATTCATTACTAAATGCTATGAAACATTCTGTAGAATGGATGGAATTCTATGAAGCCAAGAATGGAAGGGAATACAGTATATTGCTGTTTATACATTTGTTTTCTTAAACTCTCATGTTAAACTTTTATTTTTAGATATGATTGGAAGATGACAAAGATTAATGTGCTTTGTGTAATATAAAACAGCTCTGATGTAGTTGTACCATGGCAAAGTTTCATAAGCTTGAAAGAAACTGGATTTTTACTACATTAAAACAGGCTGAAGTTCTTAAATGCTACTTCCTGTAGACAGTTTGAATACTGTATTTTGTAAGGATTCTGGATAACCCCTTAATAAAAAAACCAACAAAAACCTCCAACAAAACAAAAACAAAAACCAACCAAAAACAATCAAAAAGCTGTACTTCAGTCAATGTAACCTTTTGGGGCAGTTCTGCTGTAGGGTGAGTCTCACCTGATCATATTCTATAAATTATTAGAAACCATGAATGGCTTGAAGTTCAACAAAAAGTCTGTAAGATTTTCCTGTATATCCAGGAGATATGCAATGTAAGGATCCTGTCCCTGAAAAACAGAAGTTGTGAAGAGCCCAGGTGGTGGATTGCTAACCAGTTCATCATGTCTAGTACTAGATCTCTCAGTACTAGAGAGACTACTTTGGAAGTCAGTTTTATTTTGATTACAAGCTCAGAAGAAATTAGCTCCCACCATTCTTCTAATTCATGCAGGGGGAAAAGGGATAGTACTTTTACTTAAGAGATAACTTTAAGTAAAGGTAGAAATTATGAATTTACCCAAATCACTCCCTTTAGCTTACTCTGTGTCCACAAATTAGAGTTAATTTTTTGGCTCATATATTTTAAATTTGGAGTGGGGATGTTTGTATGTGCAGAGGAATGTATTAGTTGGTTGAGGGCTTTTTCCCCCTCCAGTATTTCACATAATGCTACAAAACTTTTAACTGCAACCTTTCTTCTTGACTAAAGTGCTGGCTGGAAATTCAAAAATTGTCCTTGTTTCCTCCTTAACTGATGATGTTACAGCTGATATTGACCTAGTGATTGCTATCAGGTAGCATTCAAATACATTTCTATTTCCATATACAATTGCCATTGTATGCCAATTTATCAGGTGGTATTTCTGGACATGTATTGTGATTTCATAGGAGTTCTGTGGCAGTTGCTGTATAACCTCTTGAATCAGTTGTACACGCTTTCTTTTCTGTGAGTGAGAATTCCCCTCTTCAGACTGCCTTTGTTATTGGCAGTATGACTAAGTAAAGCTGAGACATTTAGAACAAAATTCAATATTGGTGTGACCAAACTTATCTTTATGAAAACATGCAAAATCTGAACTGTCTTTAAAAGCACTGAAAGGTTTAACACAAAAACTGTTTCTCACTAAGGCAACAACCTTCAGAGATTGTCTTTATACCCTTGTACTTCTCAACTGAGAAACAAATATGTAAGGGTATATATACATGTGCAGACTGTAATATCAAAGGGCAAGATCCCCAAAATTACACTGAGAAGAACTTTACATGGTTTATTTAAATTAGATCACAGTTATTCTCTGAATGTATACATTCTGTATTCAGAGAAGATTTTGTCTTCATTTAGTTTCTATTGCTTATGAGCTACAAAAGATATACTGCAGAGCTGATCACATATCTTGTTATGTGATGGACTATATAAGAGTAATACATTCTCTCTGAGCACTATGACTGGAATATTCTATGCATACACATTCAGATGATCTTGACTGCTCAGTATCTCTTCTTTAGCTGTCTGCTTGAGCTTTCCTCTGCTCTCATCTTTCCTTCATTTCTCCTGTGGCCACTTCTGTTTCCTATTGTCTGTCTTGCCATTTATAATTCTTTGTTTATGCAGAGATTATTATTGCAGTGAGAGTTTTTAAAAACAGCTTAGACAAGCATCCCTCTGGAATAGCATATAAATATTTGATCTTTTCCTTAAAGATGGCTATTGTCCCTTCCAGTTCTGTATTTTTCGTGATTCAAAGTCTTTTGTAGATTGCTAGTTGTCACAGAATGAACACTCCACCTCAAGCCCCCCCCCAAGATAATCAAACTTATAGATACAAGTAATTGGGGCTATAACATGTCTATATGCATGAATGCATGATGTGTTCTCATGGGGCAAGAATTCACCACTGCTCAGAGTGGATAAAATTTATTTTGTAGTCTGCTTCTGTATATTTGGAAAACTAGCATGAGAAAGAATGTAATGAAAGAAATAAGTATTAAATGGGAAAAGGTAGTATATTGCAAAATCTTCAGTCATGTTTAGACAACAATTAGGTTATTTACCAGCTGGTTTTGCTGAACAAAACCAGGACATCTATGCTATCTTTCTACACACATTTAAAATATTCTGTCTTTAAGCTTTTTTTTTTTTTTTTTTTTTTTTTTTTTTTTTTTTTTTTTTTTTTTTTTTTTTTTTTTTTTTTAAATCCTGCAGCTAATTTGGCTTCAGAGGGATTGAAACTGAAGGATATAATTTTGGTTCATCTATATATGAAGAGCATGAAAGATTTCAGTGTTATAAACTCAGTTTATGTGACAGAATTTGATTTGTGTCCACCAGCAAGGTAGGATTAGACTACTGCTATAGTATATTTATGATGCACTGTAATAGACTGAATTATTGTTGCCATATTTGTGAAGCATTTTACCAAATGTTTGTCTCTCACAGAAGACTTTTGCTGCCTTTTGGAGTATTAACATCACAGTTGCTCATGTCAAAATCAACTAGAGTTAGAGATTCCTGCTTTAATATATACCACAAGATTTACAAATGCCCCCCCATATGGACTTACAGAAGGATAATACATGATTTGCAAGTCTTAGTTCTTTTTGACTTGATTGAACTGACAACTGTTTGTATTGCTGGGATTTTCTTTTCTTTTCTTTTCTGTTTGAGCCCCTTGACCTGTTGGCAGTGCTTCTCTGAATGCAACCCAGGATATCATCAACCCTCTTTGCCACAACGGCACAGTGTTGGCTCATGTTCAAGTTGGTGTCCATCAGGAATCTCCAGTCCTTCTCTGTAAAGCTGCTTTTTAGCCAGTGGGCCCACAGAATATACTGGACAATGGGTTTGTTCCTCCCCCAGGTGTAGTACTTGCAGTTTCTTGCTGAACATGAAGTTCCTGTGTGCCTGTTTCTTCATCCCGTCAATATCCATGTGGATGGCCACTTGCCAAGGATACGCTCTGCTCCATCATGCAGATTATGAATGAAGATGTTCAACAAGAGGGGACCCAGTTTAGACTCCTGGTTGTTCACCTCTGAGACTTTGTGCCACTGATCCCACCCACTGGGCCTGGCTGTTCAACCAGTTTTCACTCCACCTCACTCTCTGCTCATCTGGCCCATACATCAGCAACTTTCCTATGAGTGTATTACAGGAGAAAGTGTCAAAAGCATTACTGAAAACTTACCACCAATATTAAGTCTTCCTAAAAGTGATGAGGTCTGGAGCCTTATAAGTCTTTTTGACAAATGTAACTCACCTTGTTCTATTTATTTTGTTAAATACAAAAGCAAAATTATTATCTCAGCAGTTGCTTGGGATTCACATCATGAGATACTGACAGTTATTTCAGAACTATATTTAGGCTGTTTCTTTTCTTCCCCTTCCTTTATGCACTTGGCTCTGGTTGAAGACAAATACTGGATTAGATGGATCTTTGGCTAGATCCAACCTGGTTGTTTTTAATGTCTTGTGTTTCCCTCAGATAATCACACTAGATGGATAGCTTAGCTGCACTTCCATGTTCAGTAAGAATTCAAGTATGAAGAGAAATTACAGTGATGATAACACTTTTATTCATAGATACATACACAAGGCATAGTTTTTTCAGTATCTGTTGTACAAAATCTTCTATGTTGCATCCAAGTCTACATCTGACATAATGAAACTGCTTGATGGCTTAGGTGTGCACTATGTGATTGCTGTGTTATTTGGGTGTGGTGGGTTTGTTTTCCATTGGAAATTGGATAAAAATCACCTAGCCCATGAAATTTTTTCTTTTTTAAAAAAAGATGTGTGTTAAAACAGATTTTCTGTTTGTATTTCTTATTACCCTTGTCAAAATGGCTTATTTCTTTTTACAGTAATTTGTAATTTTTTACAGTAATTTCTTATGCTTCTGAGATAATATGCTGAGAATGCAGAACTGATATACCTTGAAAAATTTCACTTGAATCATAGGTTAATACAGGTTGCCAAGGGACCTCTGGAGGTCATCTAGTCCAATCCTGCACTAAAAGCGGGGTCATACCTCTTGTCTTCTTCATATTTTTAAAACCAACTGTTCAGCAATTTTCTAATGAAAAATCCTATATTTTATAATCTTATTGCAGAATATGAAGTGTAATAGAGGCTTGTGAATTTTAAGTATAGCAAGATAAATAGTTCAAAGACATTGTTAAGATAATCATCACATTCCACT
The DNA here is from genome assembly GCA_013398615.1 of Brachypodius melanocephalos. Classification (NCBI taxonomy): domain Eukaryota; kingdom Metazoa; phylum Chordata; class Aves; order Passeriformes; family Pycnonotidae; genus Brachypodius; species Brachypodius melanocephalos. The sequence goes on from VZSR01000520.1 coordinate 20,870,351, forward strand.
ACACTGCCTGGGTGTCAGACCCGAAACAAGGAGAAAGAGGCTTCTTCAAGATGCTGACTATAGGCCAGGATTATGAAATTGAGAGAAATAGGAGGCTTGGCTGTGTGTGCCTTCAAAGGAGGGATCTAATCCTAGCTGTAAACACAAAATTATTCTCCACTCCTACATGTTGTTGATTCTCTTTATACTCAACTTTTCCCAGTTTAACTTTCATTTCTTATGCCTGCAATGTTTTAGGTCTCCACATTTGCATAGCCAGCCACATAGCCTTCCATTAGTAAAATAACAAGGTAGAAGAACTAGAAATTCACAGGGAAATGGCTTTTTAGTTTTATTTTTATGGAGTAAACAGTCCTCAGAGCGTCAGAGAATATCCTGAGTAGGAAGGGGGACCTACAAGGATCATCAAAGTCTAGTTCGTGATCCTGCACAGGATGCCCCAAGAGGCACACCCTGTGCCTGAGAGCATTTTCCAAATCCTTCCTGAGCTCTGTCAGGCTGGTGCTGTGACCACTGCCCTGGGAGCCTGTTCCAGTGCCCAACCACCCTCTGGGTGGGGAACCTTTCCATAATATCCAACCTACACCTCCCCTGACACAACTTCATACCATTCCTTCAGGTCCTGTGGCTGATCACCACAAAGACATCAGTGCCTGTCCCTCCTCTTCCCCTCACAGGAAGCTCAGTCTCCTCACGCTGAACAGACCAAGTGACCTCAGCCACTCCTCACATGGCTGCCAGTCAAGGCACTTCACCATCTTTTTTTCTCCTCTCCTTTGGATACTCTCTGACAGTTTATATCTTACTTATACTGTGGCTCTGAGACCTGTCCCCAGCACTCGAGGTGAGGCTGCCCCAGTGCAGAGCAGAGCGGGACAATCCCCTCCCTTGCCCACCTGGCGATGCCTGATGCCCCCCAGGACAGGGCTGGCCCTCCTGGCTGCCAGGGCACTGCTGACTCATATCCAGCTTGCCATCAGCCAGGACCCTCAGGTCCCTTTCTACAGCATTGCATTTATATTGCATATTTGTCTATGTTGCATTTTGTCCTGAAGAAAAATTCTACAGCAGTTTGCATGGTTGCATCATTGCATTATGTACAGAGGCCTGGTTCTGGAAGTTCTCACAAGCAGTATGCTGGAAGCACTGACTCGGGTGTGGATCTGCAATAAATTTGCAAAATTGTCTTGAAAATTTATCAGGCCAAGCAGAAAATCCATTCATCCATGCTTATGATGATGGTAATGAGGAAAATCTACTGTATTTACATGTGGGAGGTGAGAAGAAAAATAGTTTTCCTGGAAGAAATAAGCAAGATGGGAAGAATTTTATAAGGCTATGTTACATGATATGTAAAAAGAACAAGTAATTTTTTTGTTGGATTCCTGCTGGGAGCTAAATGACTTTTCTATGCATGGACTGCAAATATAATTATTTTTCAGGCTTTGAAATCTTGATTTCCCCACACAGACACTCAACCCCCCTGCTTTTTAACTGGCCACATGCAATACACGTCTGTCTGTTCATCAAGGCACTCAGTCTTCCTTGGAGGAAGCAGAAGTGAACTTTATAAATGAAAGCTTAAATAGATTTTGAGTCCTGTCAGATGTATGTATCTGTCATGCAACTTAAAGAATAGCAGAAAAATATGCTAATATTACAGATAACCTGTGAGAAGGTTGTAAAGGAACTATAAGCTTCTGCTTTTTAGAAAACTTGAACACTCTCTCACCATCTTCATAGGCAAACTCAGGAGGTGTGGACTGGATGAGTGTGTAGAGAGGTAGATTGAGAACTGCCCGAATGGCAGATCCCAGAGGGTCATAATCAGTGGCACAGGGTCTAGTTGGAGACCTGTCACTAACAGTGTGCCCCAAGGTTCAATACTGGGCCCAATATTGTTTAATTTATTCATCAATGCCTTGGATGAAGGGCAGATCCCTCCTCAGCAAGTTCCCTGTGGACACAAAGCTGGGAGGAGTGGCCGATACCCCAGAGGGCTGTGCAGCCCTGCAGAAGGATCTCAGCAGGCTGCAGAGACGGGCAGAGAAGAACTGGCTGAAATCAACAGCAGCAAGTGCAGGGTCCTGCACCTGGGCACGAATAACCCCATGCACTACAAGTTGGAGACTGAAGTTCTGGAAAGCAGCTGCAAAGAAGGACCTGGGAGTCCTGGTGGACAAGAAGCTGTCTGTGAGCCAGCAGTGTCCTTGAGGAGATAACAGTGTTAATGCTAGCAGGTTACTGCAATACTCTACTTTTGTTATATGATCTTGGCAAAATTTCCTAAGATAATGTCCAGACCAAAAAAAAGTGGAAAATAACTATTGAAAGTTGATTCAAGCATACTCCTGTTTGAAAAAAATAATGATGGTGTGTTTTCAGAGTATGTGTGGAAACGCTGTTACCTGATGGAGTTCTGTTTTGCATTGACTGCCTTGCACATAAGCATGACATGGCAATGGATGATGTAGTACATGATGAAAAGCTGGTCCTGCATGTACAGAGCATTTCCCACTGGGCACCTGCCAGCATAGGACCTTACAGTCAGTCCATCAAGGTAGGAATTTTTGGTACTTCATGTGAAATATATGCCCCTTTACTGAAATGAATACTGCTATAAAGTCACTTTCTCTCTCTTCATTCTCTCTATGTGCAAAAGAAAATGTGTAAATAGCATTTTGAATTTATGGTTTTAAAACTTGTGGATGACTTACCTCTCATCAGTTCTTCATTTTGTGATAATAAAACTGGTTAAATTATTCTTTTCAGAGAATCTCAAGAACAGCATACTTCTGTTGTATATTATAATTAGACAAAAAACCTGTCATACATATACTTTTATAATCTGCCTAGAATATAAACAGAATTTAGGAACAGCTGAGGATATTTCAGTTTCCTTGTTAAAGCTCAAACTTTTTTATAGGTAGAGTCAATCCTAAAATGCTTATTTAATTAAATCCTTTTTGAGACTTGTGGTGCTGCTTAACCATTTAAAAGAACATCAAGGTTTAAGAACTGTTCTATTTTTCAAAATAATAACAAACTGAACAGAATATTACATACTATTTAGAAGACTGAAAAGAAGGCAGTAAAATATCATGGAAAAGTGGACCAAAAATTTGCATTAAAAAAATTCTCCTTATATGGTATTTTCTGTCCAGCTAGTACCATTCTGACAATTCATGAATTGTCTCAACCTTCTCCATTGCAAAATATATATCCCTATCTTAGCAATACTCTTCTCATGTAATACACTGTCCAGTGTTGTGCAGACTGATTTAAGCAAGACTTTATGACATCTGTTTAAAGTGCCTGAAATATTTTTGAGTCTGTGAATCTAGTATAATGGCCATACAATTTTACTTTGTTTTGTCTTTATACTATTTTACAGAAGATTTCAGGAACAGTATTTTGCCTCAGAAGCTCATATGGAATTTGTTTTATTTTCAGGAAGAAATGCTGGTAGATTACTACTGTATGAATCTTGTTTTTACAGGAGGGTGGGGTTTTATCATCTCTCTGTATCCATGTTTCTTGAGAAAACAGGAAGTTGATTTATTAAACTTCATTCCATTCAATCTTACACTTCAATGATCATAATTGTATCATATCATGCATAATCCTTCCAAGATGAAAATTAATAAGCTTTGTATCTTTGTTGTTTGGAGAATTTTCTCTTACATTGCAACTGATCTCTATATCCTGCCATCAGCTAAATTCAGAAAAGTGTGTCAACTGAAATTGCTTCAGTAACCCAGGGAAAAATCTCACGCTGCAATTGTCCATGAGCAGGTACTGCCAGATCTTCTGGTGATATGGGAGAGTCACTATACCCAAGGAAAAGTTCATATCTCTTTAAATATACTGTAACAAGTTACACTGGTCAGCAATTCAAGCATTAAGGAAAATTTCCCACTGGTGTGCTTTGTTTTGCTTTATTTTTTCCTACCCCAAGAGGACATTTTAGTTAACATTATTTTCTCTTACAGTGTAAAGTAAGTATTTTTACTTTGAAAAATTACTACAGGAGTAAAGTAGCGGTAGTGAAAAGCTCAGGATCACCCTTTTGTTGTCCTTTACATCTGTGTTCTCTCTCTAGTCCACAAACACCTGTAGGAGGTGTATACCTGTAGTATACATGGCAGCCATATTTTTATTTTTCCTTTGCTATATTTTGCTTTACTACTACCAACAATACATTTCATCTGAGTATCAATATTCAACACTGGTTTTGTATTGCTAAAAGTTTTTGACTTTTGGTAACATTTCCATTCTGCAGAGCTTGATACAATATATGTCAAATATACTAGAGCAAATAAACATTCTAGTAAATATTTTTAATATTTAAATATTTTCTCTTTCTAAAATAATATATAAAGGATATAAGTTATAAAAGCTTTTCATAAGAAAACACCATAGTGGAGTGTATCCCTGCATAAACAAAGTATTTTAATTTGAAATCTTATTAATAGAAGATACAGATTTTCAAACTTCTTAAACATGAATTTTCCAAAATTAAAATCGTCTTTAAATGAATTTTTAGAACTTCCTGAGGCTATGGATGGACAGGTATTAAGTCTTAAGTTCACCAGCAGAAGTAAGCATTTCAATATATTTTAGAAATGGAATATATTTTCCAGAATAAATAAGAAAGACACAAAAGTGAGGTTTTAATCTTTGTAGACAACAAAATTATTTGAAATTATACAAATTTTATGATGATGAAATGTTTATTAGGCTTTTATGACTGAGGAACAGAAGCTGAATGATCTTAAAACAGTTAATTTTATTTACACTCGTGTTGTGTATATGTTGAGTTTGTTCATCTTTTCCTCAGCAACAATTGGACAATTACATTTTTGTCTTTTCAGTCCAATATGAAGTGTTGTGGACACTGGGGAATCAGCATGTATTTTTGCACGGTGTTTTTGCTGAGTTTGGAATAGACCATAGACTAATATTCAGGATATTGCAAGTTGGGATTGATGTGCCCTGGCATGTAAGAGCAGAGCTGGCAGCAGAAAGATGTAGATGGTTCATGCAAACTATGGAATTCGCACTTCAGGCTCAAAAACCACTCAGCAGAGCATCATTTCAATTCAGTAGGAATCTTTCAGGATCTTACCAACAGTACTATAAGAACAAAAAGTAAAGATTTGGAATTTACCATGAGAATGTCCTGACCTCAGTTTGATAGACACAAAGCAACAGTGGCAGAATGAAATTAGGATTTTCAAATAACTTATAGCAAAATTCTTCTTCTTTTGAATTAGCATTCTTTCTCTTCTGAGATTAACATTTTATAAAAACAACTTCAGTGTTTCTCTTTGTAAGAAGTAAACATGAACTATTTGAAGATACAGTAAGACATAATGTATTTTGTACATATGCCAACATTATATGCATCTATGACTTGATTATGTCTGCTGAAACCTTTAGCTTGCCTCATGACCTAAGTTCTTTCCCTTTGACAGCTGCCAGATCCCAGTTTGAGCCATCCTTCCGTCATCTTTTCCTCAATTCTTTTTTGCACTGTCCTAACTCAGTAGCTTCATCCCCATCTTTTCCCTCTGTGATTCAACAACAGTTTAGTATACTGTACCATATCTATTAATATGGAGATAGGATACCTTACAATGGGTGGAGGGAAAAAAGTGATAGTCAACAGTTCTGTTTCTAAATAATGTTTCTTTGGGTTTGATACTTGGGGTGATATTTTTAGTGTTTTAGTCAACAACTTGGGTAATACCACACTTAGCAGGATTGTGGATTACAGTAATTTGGATAGTGTTTGATGCATTGGAGGACATGGCTGCTGTAATTTGTAGATGAAAGCAAGCAAGTTGTACTCCAGTGCCAGTGGCATGCATTTCTTGTGTAAGAAACCTCATCACCAATATAAAAGCTGTTGTTGTTTGTTCCCTAGCCATTGCCAGAAAGGAAAAAAAATATAATGTTGACTTCTTGTTGACTTGTTGACTTCTAAATTGTATGGAGACTCTAAGTATGCAAGTCAGGAAACAGTGGGACAGAACTGAGTTCTGAATCTTTGTAATTCATTTCTTTTACATGCCATATACTTCTTAGCTGGAGATTAAGAAACCTGACTCTAAGCAGTGTATCTAATTAGAGCCATTGGACAAAATGAATTAAAACTGTCTGCCACCACTGAGGTGTACAATCACACCCAGTATCACAAAGTCCACCAAATAGCAGGGAATAGTTGTATTACCTCCTGGAGGGTGTTCTCAGCTAAGGAGTTCCTCTTTAATGATGAGACATTCTAAAAAGAAACATTAGGGAGAATTGGAATTTTCTTTTAAGTAAATCCTCACTTCAGTCAGAAGTTGTGGTTCAGGCCTCAAGACATGCAAAAATAGAAGTCAGTTATTGATAGCAATGTTGAGGATGGCATCAGTCATCCCTGGTAAACAACCTGGTGCAGTT
>VZSR01000520.1:20881800-20986990 GCA_013398615.1 Brachypodius melanocephalos
AATGTAGCAATAACTATGACTCTTAGTGTGTTTGAACTGATACTTTTATTTCGTGATGTTCCAAGAAGTAGGCATCACAATTTACACCTGTAAATCTCACTGCTTTCTGCTTGCTGGTCCAGTTGTTGCAAGGGAATTCATCCACTGTCTTGGGATGTACTGTACTTCTGCTCCAGTCAGAAGACTTCCTAGTTTCTTTAAGAGGAGCTGCCAAAAATCAGTTTAAAAATTTGTTTTAAGGAAAAAGAAGCAACTGTATAAAAAAGTAGCTATAGCCATAATTAATCCCACTTTTATTTGAGATGTCTTATTCTACATGAGATGTCTTATTCACATTCTCTTTATTCTACAAGCTTAGCAGCCTGAGCAAAGAAATCAGCTCTGTCCTTGGCAGAGATGAGTGTTTCTGACCTAAGAAACACAGGAATAATTATTATTAAGAAGAGAATGAGAGCATTTTTTCCATCACTTTCTTTTTAAAAAAGATATTTTTAAGGTATTTCCAGTGCTATTGTTTCATATCACAGATGCCAGGAGATGACCAGTATCATAAAAGCATAGGTTTAAAAATGTTGTATTAGACCAAATTGCACCTTCAACTATTACACTGACTGTCTTAGATTTGGCTTTGTAATAACCAGCAATAAATACCACAGTCAAAAACTGTCACCGAGAGAAGTGCTTTAGATTTAATGCTCAAGTAGTGGTGATGAAGCCAGAAACAGCAAAAGACACAGTTGTGATCATAAACCATGAGGACTGTATAACTGAGTCTGACACTAATGTAAAAAGAAGTTTTCCACAGAGAAGAAAAAAGTTTCTCCACAGATTCCATAGCAGAATGAGCCTATCAGCAAACAGCCTCATGGTATTTTGCAGTGCCTGTGTAAAAGCAATACAGTAATCTTATGTGCCCATATGCCTCCTCATGATGGGACATGCTTGATGCTTTAAAAAAAGGACCTAAATTTTGAAAAATTGAAATACATACCTCTCTTTTCCCATTAGAACAACTGTGTTGTCACTATTCTCAACTGTACCAGATTTTATAGAACAATAAACATGAATAGAGCCCTGCTATATATAAACCAGCCCCTTTGATTGGCTACCTTGGAAAAGAGTTTCTAAATAACTATACCATGATATCATAGCATATCTAGCATATGCAGATGCAAAAGTTGTCTTCACTGGAAACTTGAGACTCCTTTATTGATTTACACCACAAATTCAATAATTATCAACTTTCTGCCAAGTCTTTGGCATGTTTCTGCATAAATATTACTTTCCTAAATGTTACCATTAGTTACCTGACTGCTACCTAAAAACTTTGAAATATTTAGAAAAAACGTAAGTCCACGTATTTCCATAAAACAAAAATCAGTGCCAAACTGTTAAAAGATGCAATATACAATCAGATCCTTATATAAAACATTTTTTCTTAGTAGAACATGTGACATGCTTGTCTCAGTCATCTAAAATGAGTTTCTAATCAATAGAACCTCTCCTGTGAAAAAACCCACACAAATATAGTAGTAGGAAGTAAATAATTTGTTGTCACAGTATGTCTATTTAATTTTTAGAACATCATTACACATTTATAGTCTATAACAGAAAAAAGATCCTACTTTGGAAAAAAAAATTATAGAAAAATATTCTCAGAACCATCTACCCTGGTGTTCAAACTGCCCCTCTAGCCTTGCTGAGCTTGTCAGTAGAAGGAAATGGTGTGCAACACCAAATACTCCTGATGAGTAAAGGGCGTGCCTGAGTATGAAGTGAAAAACTTGCCAAGACACCTCTAAAATAAATAATCTCTAGAACAGACTTATTAAATATCTTTGTATTCTATTAAAACATTTACAGGATTGTAATATATTGCAAATGTTTTCATGGTAACTTGGGAAGTGAAACTGAGCCACCAGATTGAATGGTACAGGAACTCTTTACAGAACAAAAAATTACTCAAGTAAACTTTTCTAATAAAACAACTGTTCTGTAATCTCGCAGTATTGATTCTTAAGGGAAACTCACAAAAATATCTTCAAAAGGTGAGAATAAGGACTCAAATCAGTAATTCTACTCTAATTTTGAAAAAGTAATTCTACTATGAACGTGCTGTTGTTGACATTATTAATCTTTCTTAACTTCTATATGCTTTAAAGGCTATAACCTACCTGTTTTGGTGTCTCTCCTAAGTAGTATTTTCTCTTTTCCCCCTTTGCTTCCTCTCCTAAAATGTCCTCTTCTCCATAGTTTTCACTGTTCTTGTAAAGATATATAGCACAACTGATACCTTGCTGGGTCTACTCTCCTCATATTTAGCTTCAAAAGCTGTTGCATTTTTTCAAATCAGCTGCCCACATTATTTCTTATCAACATGGCCATTATTCATACTTTTTCGTGTTCTGCTTTGCTATGCTTTGCCAGAATGATCGTAGTAGGAGTTCAGACATCTTTTTTTAGATTATGTATTCACTATTGGCAAATTTATTTGAGTCCACTACACTATCTTGGCATTTTGGCACCACAAATCTTTCCATCCCCCATCCCAGTTTGTTTTCATTTGTGAATTTGATGCATGAGAGCCTGAGGGTTGAGCTCAGTAACTGAAACATTGTCTCTTTCTCTAGAGGTTCAGTTATGTGATTATTGTGACAGGTTTGAAGTGCTCCTGTTCCTTCCCTTAGAATTTTCACTAGGTTAACTGTTTGTGAGCCATACCATGCTCTAGATAATTCATCCCTAGACATTTGTTAACATATACAGAAATAATGATGTGGTTCTTTGTGTAGCTGGTATTTCTGCTGACTTAAGTTTGCCCAAATTCCAGTTGTAAGGATGCCTTGTGTTGCTGTGTACTACTGGGATGCTCACATGGACCAACCCTTCTTTCCTCCTCACTTGTTTCCTACAGTATCCGTATACTTGTTTGTTCATAATAGATACTTACTTCTGTGATCCAGTTTTATGGTTATATGAGAAGATATTTGAAATTTACTAGATGATTCAAGACATCAATTTAGTAATTTCTGTACCTTGACTGCTCTGGAGAAATTATCTTTTACTGAGAAACCAACACCTCCAGATAAGCAGAGCTTTATTTTCATTGTAATACTGAAAGTAAGTTCAGAGTCAGCTGATTGTGATAAATTGGTGCCCTCCATATCATTACATTACAAAATGAAATACTGTTGAACCTCAAAAATGTGTAAAACTCTTTTTTCCAACCAGGTTTTGGTCTGTATTCTGTCATCTATTTTGAGTGTGAAACCTCATTGCTTTTAGCTGTTGTTTTTGCTGCTGAAACCACAGACTGTTAAGCTGGGAAATTGAAGCACTGTGCTCTTCAGACTGTTCCCCTTCTTGAACTTCTTCAGTGCAAATAAACTACATGAGATCTATCTCCCTCAGGCAGTGCAAGCAAACAGAGTGGTTGTCTTGAAAGTGGAGTATTTTTTTCCATGGATCTTGAAGAGATCATCTACCCTTTAATGTAGATTATTAGCTGCTGTTTTCCCATTTCATTACCCTTTCCTTTTGAATGCAAAGGATCACAAATAATTTTCATCCTTATGTTGACTAAGCTTCCTTTTACCACCATAAGGACCTGAAAACATCATTCTTTTAAGCCAGCTTTATCACATGCTCTCTGTTATTGGAGAGGCCCAGCTTTCAGCGCAACTCTAAGTAACATTTCAGGGATTGAACACATTTTATCCTTGTGAGCTCAACTGTACTGTTTCTCACCACAAAATCTTTCAACCTAACCAAAAAGGCCAACCTTGAAATCCTGTTAGAAAATCCTGTTTCAGAGCATTCTCTTAGTATCTCTTTGTAATGAGACAGGACAGCATTTTCAAAACAAGGAAAAATCTCAGTCAACCTGACTGTTGTATTTTAGGGCAGTTGAAAATGGAAAAACCAAACTTACATGCCTGCCTATGCCCAGATTCTCACTTGTTTTAGGCTTAAAGGGCCAGGATTTGCTATCCCTGTACCACAAAACAATTTTTGACATCCTTTTCTTTTTTATTTGTTTGTTTTCATGGCCAGCCAAAGTATTTTCAAAGGTTTATATGTTTTTCCTCAACTGTTATTACTTGTTTGAAATTATTTTCTGGCTATTTGTATTTCATTGTACCTCCAAATTATAATTGTATTTGTATTCTAGATTTGTGGTGGCTTATTTGTACAGATTTTGACATGTTAATTTATGAAAGCTTATCAGATATATTGCTATGCACTGCTTCTTGAAACACTTTATTTTTTTCAGTAAGCATAGTAAGCTGCTATTGAGGGGTTTTGTATCTTGCAGTTACAATCCAGACAGGGTTAAAAATAAGAGCGTTAAGTCCAAAGTTCTCATCAAGTTTATGTTGTATAATTAGATACAATCTTTAGAGAAATTTCCATATTCACTGTCTTTTAGGTAAGATTATATTTTTAGTATACAGTGTTAGTGACCTTGTTTCTTCTCTCTGCAGTTTGAGCTGTATATCAGTGTTGAATTCATTTTCCCCTAAATATCCTAAAAACTGGTGGTGAATTATTTTGTGATCATAGGAGATGAGAAGTATGACTTGTTTTTATTAGGCATCAAATTTATTTTATTTTAATTTTTTAATATCTTTCTTTTGCTGTGATTTTTTGCACTTATATTTGGCAAGATAGGTTAGGGGATTTTTTTTGTACTGCTATGCTATATTTCCTTTCTACCTTCCTTCCTGGATATTGGAAATAGTTCCAGTTTAGAAACATCTTGATTATTAAATATTAAAGTTTCTAATATGTACGTATTGTGGTTTTATTTGTGTTCAGTTCTTAAAATTGCTTTAAGAATGCTCTTCTATACTTTAGTTAAAGCCTAATTAATTTCTGGGAAAATATTTATCATAATTCCTTAAAAGAATGTCTTACATAGTGCATCTATAAATTCTGTAAAATTTCAGAATTTCATGATATTAAATACTCCTGTCATTCCTATGTTTATGATAATTATTTCCAAGCCATCCAGTAACATATCATTAAAACTTGAGATACTAAATGAAAAATATTCTTTATTTGTGCCGGAAATATTTTATAAATATTGGCAAAAGAGAGTAATAATCTTGAAGAAATTGTTCAAAAATAATTTTGATAGAAGGTCATGATAGGTACATGAAAGAAAAAGAAGTACAGAAAGGTACAGAACAATTAGAATATTATTTAAAAGTCAGTCCTGATATCTTGATTCTACTTTATGAAATACTACAATATATTGTAATGATTTTTTTAGGTGTTACTCTGATAATACTCTCCATCTTTTTTCTTTTTTTTTATATCAAATCTCGTACTAAAGAGGTATAGGGTAATTACTGACATATCTGTAGAGACATCACAATTTATAAGATAGAATTTTAATGCCAATCTGAATCCAAATCTTAAAGTTGAACTGGGTTACTCACATGCATAACTTTTAATTTATTGTTTATTCCTAGTATATATGCCAAGAGTTCTATATAACTTATATTTGTACATACTTACCACAATCCAAAATAATCAATGTATAGAGATAAAATATGTGAGATCACGGTTTCTGCTTCGTGTTCCTCATGATGCACCATGGACCTGTAATTGTAGTACAGTGCAGTCCCATCATTTATACATTCTTCCATCAGAGAAATACCACTAATATTAATCATGTAAACACCAACAATTGCTGCTTATGTTGGATACACTGAGGTTGGTTGTATATCCAGGGCTAAATGCTTGCATTAGAGCATACTCATCCTGTAGTCAGTGGGATTTTTCTCTTAACTTTGGTTGGAAGAGGAGCTGGCAAAGGTGCAAAAGTGAAGGAGAGAATGAAATGGAAAAGAGCAAAGAATAAAATTAAGAGAGAGAAGATTGAAAAGAAAAATCAATTGTAAAATACATCAAATTAGTAGATACTGAAAAGGTTAAAACTATGGATTGAATAGGGAGTGTTTGCAGAGTTCGGTTAAGAAGAGGTTAGCTGTAGAATCATAAACAAAAATAGAAATGCAGGAAAAAAAAAGGAGAACTAAAATGAGTCAGACAGAAAGTAGGCAAAGTGTAGAGAAATGAAGAGAGAGAAGGAAATTCATCCTGCTGGAGATAGTTTCCCCTGTCACTCACAGATAAGTATTGCCTCTAGAAAGGTCAGTTCAGGCATGGCCAAATGACAGAAGTGATAGGGGAGAACCACATCATCTGATGTAAGGTGAATAATATAAGGCTCAAGAAGTCATTTTTATCATTGATAGGACAGTGTTTACTTTGACAAATCAATGAATTCCCCCCTGAAATATTAGGGGAATTCTGGTGAGTATGACTAACCTTTTTTTAAATTCTGCCATTTTTGAAGTCAAATTTCTCACACCTAAATGCATGGTATAGCATATCCTTATGTGGACAGAATGTTGAAGACTTCGAAAGAAACTGATATTGAAAGAGGTAGGGAATACCAGGACCATACTTTAAGAAATTAAGTAACGTATTTAAGGAAATGGTTTATGAAGTCTTAATTTATTTGAAAACTCTAGTTTGAGAAACAGATCAGGCCTTCTGTAAAGAAAGCACAATATTGCCTTGTTTCAGTGATGTCCCCAACTTTAGTATTGTGACTACAATACAGTTGCTGTTTTAGGGTCTTTTTTCTAAATTTATGCTTTCTTTCATCCTGTAATTGAGTGCTAAGAATTTAGAGTCTGTATTTTTATAAATATTAGTAGTGCTGACTTTCAATTTCAATTAACAACAGGAAAAACAACCAAGTGCCAAATTATGTATAAAGCTTCAGGATTTCATTTTCATGGTGGTTAAAGTTGCCATATATATTTAATCCAGTAGATGATGTTATAAGGAAGATGAGTATTTATCTCATGTTGCCGCATGTTCCTTGCATAATTGACAGAATAGTTAGCGAATCCTTCAGACCAGTTTGGTTTGCTCTTTTTGTATTTGTTACTAGTCACTTGAGGTAATGTTGCATTTATAGTTAATTTCCTTTTACTTGAACAAAACTGTTTTACAGGATAATTTCAGATTATATTAACAAATAGAATGGGCATGACAGAAAGAAAAGAAAGCAGCATGATAAACGTTGTGACCTTCTAGTGGGAAACAGTATGGCATGCATAAAGGACTGCTGCATTAAATGGACAAGGGGGGAGAAGGAAGTGGGTAATTATTTGTAGCAGTGCTTTTACCGTTGTTGGAATGAGACAGACTAACAGTGGCAGCAGTCATTTTGCTGAATCAAAGTCCATGTTAGTCGCATTATACACTGCCACAAAAGGTTGTTAAGGCTGGTATTAGCATGTACCACTGAGGACATTGGAAGGACTCGATCTGTCACACTAAATCGCCTTCTTGCCCTCAACCATTGAAGTCTCCAGCTCCTCTGACATGTTCTTTCATTAATGGCCTGGCCTTGACAACTGATCCTAATTGCCTCTGAACCGCACTTCATGTATTATTGGTGTCTGCCTGCCCTGGTTCTTGTCAACAAGCCACAGCATGCACAGGGTGTGCCCGGTGCCTTTGCTGAAATGATGCTCACATAGTCGTTTATCTCTGAGGCTTTGGGTCTCGCTGGGAATGAAGTATAAAGCTAAAGATCTTCCTCCCTCTTCCTAGTAATACCTTAATGTGGATCTGTGCTATGTACTTATTAGGCATCTATGAAGACTCGGTGTAGCATCAGGCCAATTATGCGAGATTCTATTAAAGCAGAGACTGTAAATACAAAACAAAACTTGCCTGCATTTTGGTTACTGAGTGTTTGCTTATTCCTTCTGAAAAGCTTATTGAACTAGAATGTATGGCTCATACTACATTTTTCATAAATAAAAGTTCTGGTTTTATTTGAAATAATAGTATGGAAGAAATATTATCTGTAATATTGACAGAATTCCTGTTGATTGAAGTGTTCTGACTGTAGAAATATGTAGGAAAAGGATCCCATTAGTTGAGATGTTAAAGTAAGGAAAATTAAGGCAAAAACTATTCTAAAATCTTAGTGTTCTTTCCTTTCCCATGAAACAGTATCATGAATATATTTATTAATATTTTTGAGTGTTTTCAAATGCACATTTTATTTCATAAAGCAGTACCTTGATTTTCCTGATTCTAAACGCTTTTAATTTTCAGTCTTGCAGGTTGTCAAAAATGTATAGATTTTAATTCTAATTCTGCAGTATGCATTGTGTTTTTACTGTGAAATTTTATTTTTGAATCTGCAGTCCGAAATCTGCCTGCCCAAAACATTTATATGTTTTAAGCATGGCTATGATTTAAGACTTTTATGATTTTTCGTAAGATTTTCTATGATTACCTCAGTCATCAAGAAGACTGAATAATTTGAATGGGGAGCCTTTTAAGCATGTAGGTTCTACCAGTGATAATAAAAAATAAATCACAGGAGCTCTTTGGTGCTAGGTATCATTTAGCCTAATCTAGACAGTGACATTTGGGCCACTAACAGCATAATCATAGTTATTGCTACAAATTGCTCCATGTTTGAGTTTTAATGTTATAAGTAAATTATGCCACAGGATAAAATATATGCTTCTTTGGGAATTAAACATGTTTATTTCAGCAGTGTGGATATGGAATACTTGGAAGAAGGCAAATTTCTTTCATGTGGTAATACTGCCACCTTCTGAGCCAGTGAAGAATCATTCAGAGATGCAGCAGTTTTCTGTTTCGGGGACTTTCTGAAGAATGTGCTGCAGGGTTGGTAGTTTGCTTGAAGTCAGCAATGTAAGGTCCCCCAAAGACGAAAGTGCTCAAGACTGAAGATTTCCAAAACCTATAGCTGAAATTGCTTCAAAATCCACTCTGGAAGGCAGTTTAACTTTTCTTGGAAGTTGCACTCCTACTGTAAAAGTCTGGCAGACTAGAAGAAATAGGAGAAAGAGTCTATATGAAACTTTTGATAAAAATGCTTTTCTAAAGATGTACTGCCATTGAAGTCCAAACCAAAAAATAATTCTTGTTCCCTAGACTTTGTCAAAGGACTGATCCTGAGTTAATTCTGATGCAAGAATGACATAGAAAGTTCAATGGTTTTAGGACAGAGGTGGCCACAGCTGGGATTAGAAGATGAAGGGGATTGTGGATGTTCTTTCACCATCATTCATTCAGACAACGTGCCCTTCAGCAGAACAGCAAGCCCTTCTGATTTTCTCGAATTAGGAAGATTAGCATGAAGCGCATAATGCGGGATGATGGAATTTGTCATAATTTGCATTGTCCTGGAAAGATTCAGTTTGATAGAGCGATGCGTCTCAGAGCATGTCATGTCCCACGGGCAGGTCATGGAGGAAACTCGGCAGAAATAATTTCACGATATGTGCATCAGTTGTAAATGCCTCATAACCAATTTGTCAAAAAAGAAAAAAAAAAGGAATAAAAAAGAGGAGAGGTCAGGAGAGTTGAAGGAGGTGGGCATTTGCCCAAGCACACATGGAAGTTATATATGGTAAAGGTAAATTAGATTTGTCTCATTTTGGAATAAGACAGAATTACAAGCAAGTAATGAACACATTGACTAGATACTTGCCAAGTTACTGGTAGAATTTTTTTTCTGTAGTATATAAGAAAGGTGGATCTTTCACCAATTGCATTGTGAATTTTATTTATGAAATTCCTTACAGAAATTATCAGACACAAGAGCTTCAGGATCAGTTTTCTGAGTGATTGCTTCTGACCTTGATAATGTTCCCAAACTGCAGATAGAAAAGGATAATCAGCATGTAGTTGACAAAAAGGACATGACAGTGTTACTTACATGCTGCGGCATTTCTGGAAATAGGCATGTAGAATTCAGACAGGCAAGGGGAACACACTTATTTACAGTAGCATAGCAAGAAGAAAAGGTCCAATGTCATGAATTGACCATGGTTTATTTATGGACCATCTGACAATGAAGCAACAGTCTTTGATATTTAGAAATCTTTTTTGCCCAAGAACATTATAACTAGTGTTCATAGGCTATGTTGTTTATCATTTCAATATCTGGTTCTACTTGAGGAAGACATTTTGCAATGTCTCCTGTATTTGTCTTTCTTTATACATTTCAAACAACAGATTAATGCCGGTGGTTCAGTAACACTGATCATTTGTGACAGTTGAGCATTTGTGGGTCTAATAACAAAAACAAAATAAAACAGGGAGAAATAAAAAGGAAATTGTCACTTCTAAGGACCTACTTTACTGTCTATGGGATCCAAATAATTCTTCCTACCTGAGGTTGATTGTCAGGCTCCTGTTTTTCAGATAGTTATTATTGTAGAATCCTAATTTTTGAAAACTGAATGACCTTAGGGTACAACTCAAATAAATCTTTCAACACCCAGTACCTGGAATCAAGATGCATGTGAAACTAGTAACACTGCACTGTTAGAATTTGATCAAGTGTGTTGATGAGGGTTTTTGGGAGAAAGTATTAGGGTTCTGCATTTAAAAAAAACCCAAAAAACAAAACCAAAAAAACCCCGAAGTATTTTAATAATGTCAGGCGGAATCACTCAAAATATTTTTGTCTGCAAAATATTAGCTCTCTGTATAGATTCTGTGAGGTTTTGACATATTTTTTTGCACTTTACAGCTTTAAGTTTGCAGACAAATTGCTAGCGAGGGATCATAATTGATGTGTAGTACCAGTGAAGAAAAATACCATTTCTGTAACAAGTAAAGGCTCCTATATCTTGTCTATAGATTGAAAAAAAAAAAAAAATGGACTGTATTTTTTATTACATCAAAACCTCAGATCCTGTATTATTTAGTATTGCACTGTACATGCGAAGAAAAAAATGTTTAGAAGCCTCAGTGTGGTTTTCTACTTTGCTGGGTGATACATATTGATTATATTTTGAAATGACAGAATAAATAATCTTTGCATTTCTGTATTTAAAGGTTGGTTGGTATTTTATTCTTAAGATACAGTCTGGTAAGTTCTGAGTGCAAAGCAACAGGTGTCCAGTTTTTCTGTAGGTTTTTTACTGATTTTTTTCAGAAAATATTTTGCTCTGTCTGCTGATCACTTCAGTAATATAGCTTGACTTCAAGTTTTGTGGCCTGATGATGATGAGCGAACAATTTTGATTTAGTCTACTTTTAGACTACTTAGTCTTAAAAAAATTCAGAACAAAAGATCACTATTGATAGTGTTTTCCTGTGAGACTTAATAGAATATAGCAATACAACATCTGGTGGTATGAGAGCAGAGCTCAAAACACACAGAACTGATCAAAAAATACAATAGCTTTGAAACTTTCTGTTTAAAACTGTAATTAATACTTGTGTTTAGTTAATCTTGGTAAAGAACTTCCAGTCACTTTTTTCTTTTTTCATTTGGCCTCTTTGTGATGTTTATTGCTATCTGGGGATGGATTTAAAATGTGTCTATTGGATTCCTCATTCCCCTTACAAATGCTATGTAAAATGCTTAAATTAAGATAGGCTCTTGGCATGACATTTTGTGAGAATATGCCCAGTGAATGATGAAGCTGTGGAAGTATATAGGAAGCAGGTGATATTATTTGTTATGTACATTTTTCTCCACATTTGCCACATCTAATTGTGAGGGTTCATTTAGCATATTTTATAGGGTCCATGTGGTATTATCATTCAGTAGCTCATTATGTTGGGTAGAATTCACATATTTCTTTTTTTTTAATTACCTTTGGAGAAAGGAAGTATGTAATATGAGATATTTGCTGTAATTTTCTTTTAAATGGGAAATTCTAAAATAAATAGAAGGCTGAATAAGGATAAAGGTACATGATACTGTTCAAAAGGAAGCATAGGAGCCCATTAGAAGAAAACTGCAAAGTTTTTTTCTAAACTTATGAGGATTTCACAGACAAAAACAAACTGCTTCCACATCTGTAAGTCTTCAGAGAAATGAATGGAAAGAAGACTTTGCTCATGCACAGAAACTGTTGTTCTTTGAAAATTACTTTGCTCTAAAGGAATTTTGTCTACTGATTATTGGTGACCTAGAGTGTGGTTTATTGGCATGTATGAAAAAACCCCAGTTTTGTTTTTCCAGTTATTCATAGGACAGATTCAATCTAGAAATTGCTGGTTGATCTGTGTTCTTTCTATTCTTAGAATTCTTAACTTAAAAGATTCTTCAGATTCAGTTCTTCTGTAATACAACGTATGTATCCCTGTCTCATTCTGATTCCTTAGAGCTTCCAGTGCAGTTTTTTAGCTTTTAAACATCTGAAAATCCCTGTCTGAAGGCAGACATTGGAATAGTCTGTGGTTTTAGCATCCTTAATATGTTGTGCCAGTCACCTAACTCAAGAGAATCCAGAGAGAACGAAGGGCAAGAGAACAAAATTTGTGCAGCAGAAGGGTAATCCTTCTTGCATTTGTCTGGAGTTAGGTCTTTTATTGGACCTCTTGTTCCTGGCCAGTGAGACTTTGAGCTCTCAAAGGATCAAACCCAATGTTTTAACTTTCTGTAAAAGAAAAGTAGTGCAAACCAGGCTCAGTGCAGGGGTCAGTATGGATTTTTATTACTTGTTTTAGTATCAGATATAGGGATGTAAATCTTGAACCTTATGATGCCATATAATAAGTAATTTTTTCAGGAAAGAAATTTATATAGATAATAGCAATGTAATTATATAACTATAAAACACCAAAGAGAAATATTTAAGTAATTTTCTTTCTTGGGAATTCATAACTAAATCATCTGTTTAAAATTGTTAGTCTATTTGTGAATTCTCTAGAAATAGAATAATATTTTAGACAATCTATTGCTGTAGCTCTTAGGCTTAGGAAGGGAAGGAGGCAGTCAATCCTCTTTTGGTAGACAGGAGAAAAATACACTTAAGTCAGGTAGCACTTTACAAAGAGTTTATCCTCTGCATCGTCTCTTCAATTGGTCTGTAAAAATGGGAAGAAGATTGAGGGGAGAAGAAAAAGGAATGTGGAAGTAATATCATTTGTATATGAGAGATAGTGAACATGGTACTCTGACAGCATTACAGTAAAACTATTTAGAAAATCTGGGAGGGGAAAGACACAATCCATAGATTGGAAATTGAATCTAGACTGAACTCACACAGCTAAACTGTATGGTGCTCAGTCTGTTGGCAGTTCAGCTACCTCTGTATTCCCTTGTTCTGAGAAGGTTAAAGAAATGGAAAGTAAACAGAAGATATTAGCATTGAGAGGAATAGCAAATAGACAAAGAAAGAAGGAGAAAACTATGCTTAGTGACTGGGAATGTCTGAGGCATGTTTGTTCAAATGTGGAATGGTGTGGGATGAAGCTGTGAATTACACAGATGTCCTGCTCATCTGCCAGTCCATGCAGACATTCCACAGAATCAGAGAATGGTTGAGGTTGGAACAGACCTCTAGAGGTCATATTGTCTGACATCCTGCTTGAGCAGGGCCACCCGAAGCAGCTTGCCAAGGACAATGTCCAGATGCCTTTTAAGTAGCTTCAAGGATGGAGACTCCACAACCTCTCTGAGTGACCCATGCCAGTGCTCAGGCCCACACAGTAAAAAAGTGTTTCCTGATAATCAGGGGAACATCCTGTGTCTCACTTGGTGCCCATTGCCTCCGGTCCTGTCACTGGGCACTGCTGCTGAAGCCTGGCTCCATCTTCTCTGCAGTCTCAATTATCTATATATGCTAATGAGATGCCCTGCCCTGCTTTTCTCTAAAACCAAAATAGTCCAAGTTCTCTCAGCCTTTCCTAATAGGTGAGATGCTCCAGTCTTTTAATCATTTTGTGGCCCTTTGTTGCATGCTGTGTCTTGTACTGGAGAACCCAGAACCAAACGCAGCACTCCAGGCATGGCAACAGTACTGAGCAGAGGGGAAGGATCAACTCCCTTTGTCTGCTGGCAATGATCCCCTGAATGCAGCTCAAGATACCATCTCTTTAGTACATTACTGTTACTATTACTAGACATTATTATTATTGCAATTTGTAAAGGGAAAATTGAGGACTCTGCCCAGACTCCTGAGCAATGCAAAATGTCCCTTTCCCACAGATCTTCCTATGTTGAACAAAATAGCAAAAAGAAGTGAAACAATGTAGCTCTGGGTTGTAGCAAGGAGAACATTTTCACCATTTATGCCTGTTTCAGTAAAGAGTATGTAATTTGTGCAAAAAGTTAACTGGTTGAACTGACTTAGATGTATTTTTAATTTAGCACTTCAGAGTTTGGGGAAAAGTAAGTATTGCCAAGGTTTAATTTGGCATAATTTTTAAAAGCTGTTACTTTTTTTTTTTTCTGAACTAGAATCTTTTTTCTTAAACCTAAAAAATTGGAAGAAATTTCCAGAAAATAAATAGCTTTTGATTTATTCTTATAAAATGGATAAGCCATAAAATAGTTATTTAAGTGTGAGTTTTCTCAGCAATGTTGCAGGAAATTAAGATGTCAACCATACTTGAAGACATCTCATTTACTGAATCTGAAGTGTTATTCTGAGAAGTACTTGATGTAGGGCTTGGAAGACTGTAAATTGAAAAGAGAGTAAGATGAGGAAGCAGAGAGAGCTATGGATGAGTGAGACCTCCAGTATGACTGGTGGTGTTTTCCCATCCCAAGAGGGAAGACCAAAGTGAATTAAAGATGAGCAGGTTCCAAGTGATTAGTTCAGTTTATTACACTCTCAGCTGAATCCCTCTTAGTCTGTGTGCTTCCCCAGCCTTCCCTCCTGTTCAGGGTATCAAAAAGTTAATTACTGTAATTTAAAAAATGTACATACAGAGCCTAGTACATGTAAATCATGGAGGAGGGTCTGAAGCACTGCTAGCCTATCTTGGCACCTCACCACCACTTTTGCCATTCTTCTTTATTTTAGCTCTATGCAATCTGTCTGTTCACAACTCTGTTTCTGTTGTTTTCTGTTGTTCACAATTCTTATGTTTTCTATGCAGGAAAGGTGGTTGTTCATATTTGTTTCCTAGCCCTATACATAATTTTTATTCCTGCATCTATTATTTTTCTCTTCCTTTTGATTACAGAAAAGGTTTTTCTGCAAAAAGAATTAAATACCTTCATCATTTAACTAACATTCAAAAGGGCTCAGCATGACAGTAATTTAAAACAAAAATCCTTTCTTTTCACCATACTGGTAGTTAACTAACTGTATTTTCATATTAAGATTGCAGTTCTTAACATTTTCTGTTTTTCTGAGTTCTCCATTTCTCCATGGGAGCTGCTAGCTGCTAAGCAAATTTGAAACTGGTTGTATGTAAGAGAGACTCAAAACTGTAGAAGTATGCATGTATAATACAAATATTGATCTTTTCTAAAAAATGGGATTTTGTGTGGAAGTTGAATAACGAATAGCAGTCATTGTGGTCTATATTTTTCATTTTGTACATCAGTGTTACATCTACACTTTTTGGATATTGAACGTGATTCTATAATAAAAGTCTGCTTTAAGCTACACTTATATAAGTAAACTTAGGAGTGAAACTTTGGTCCATTATACACCAATTATAGTCCTGAACAGCTAGTACTGATATGCTGAGCAGTGCTTGGGAAAGAAATTTACCCAATGTATAAGAATCTTTTTACTGACTGCAATTCTTATTTGCCATGAAATACTAAAAATATTAATGAAGTGTCACCCTGAAAACACTGGTTTTTGTGTGTGTGTATATGCAAAGCAGAGTATAGAGAATGCTGGAATACAAAAATTGAATGCAGTCTTTTAAAGGAGTTGGAGAGATAAAGAATCAGTGCAAAACCTGGAAATTTAATGCTGAGGTTTACTTGTTTCATACTCATATTCTAGCTTTACCAGGGTATATTCTTGTATGATATGTAATTCCATTTAAACTGAAAGTTTATAGCATTAATTACAACAGCAACCTCTTAACTGAGATTTGTTTCAGTATATTTAATTATTTACTTATTTTTTATTTTCTAAACAGCTTTTTCAATTAAATGCTGTCCTTTAAGCATGTAAATATGCTTGAAGGTCAAGTTGAAAGCAACCCCATTAAAAGAGTTCAGAAGAACTTCAAATAAACCTGAAGGTTTATCATGTGCAGAATTCTTATGTTCTGGGGAAGTCTTACAGTAGAAGTCTCTTCTGTGTGTGCATCGTAGGCTTGATACATACTTGTATTGTGGGCATTTCTGAGATGTGAATAGTTACAAGTGTGTGTGAAGTTTCTACTCTGGATGAGCTGACAGATGTCTGGAGATGTGCAGATACAGAATAAAATTTATGGACAGAGGAAAGTGTAAAAAAAAAACAAGTTAAAAAATGATAAGGCTATTTATGCAGCCTGATTTTTCTTTCTGCTTCCCTCCCATTCAAATGAGTTGCATAGACTTCTGAAATTTTTATCAGCCTGTGAATCACTGCAAAGGTTTGTCCAGAGCCTTCTAAAGATTCAGAGGAATTTCAGATAGGAAACCAACTTTCTTTCCTCAACAGTTTAATACCTGGGTTTCTACTGAATTGTTTTTGGTGAGAGATTATTTTCTCAGAAAAAATGCATTTAGCTTTTAGGGGTTTAATAATAGCTCAAAAATGAGAAATCTCAGTTACTTTTTTTTTTCAGGTTTATCTTTTCAGATTTGTGTGTCCCATTTCTCACACAGGAAGATATAAAATATTCTGTATTAATGTTGCAGGTTTTCTGATAGCGACATGTGCGCTACCTGATTTAAGATTTTGACTATCAATATGTCTTGATGCAACTATGGCCCTCAAAAAAAGTGATGAAAATATAGCCATTTAAATGCCAAATAAAGATAGATATTCATTTCAGCTGCTGTGGCATTAAAGATATTACCTTTTAAATATATTTGCAAAATAAACAGTAGATGGAAGATCCATAAAGATACTGTTTTTGAGCTCCACTTCGAAAAGCTCATGGTTAGGTGAAACCAGAAATTTCTATTCCATCTTTCACCTTTACTCTGGCTTTCAGATCAAGTACCTATATAGTTATAATGATTAATTATAAAAAACTTCAAAAATTTAGTGTAAATATAGAACTTTTCAGGAGTAGTATCCTGAAAGATTTGGGATGTTTTTTACTTATTTGAAATATTTTAAATGTATTTATTGTTTTGTAATGAAAACTGAGGGCTACAGATGTGAAATTTACTTATAATTAAAACCATAATTTAACTCATCTAGAGGCCAATTGATTACTAGGTATAATTTCAAGAAGTCTGTGTATGCAACTAAAAATATTTTATTAGTTTGAAAGAGATTCCTCATAGCACTCACTTAAAGTAAGAGATTAAATTTCTGATGTAGGTATAAATGTAAGTGAAACTTCCCCATGGCACTGTACTAGGTGATGCTGTAGTTGTAATTTTAATTTCATTATCTGTGATTATTTCAATTTATTGTTCCCATTGAAAAAGCAACTATACCAAAGACCATGGAATTGAGTTCAGAAAATATACTTCAGGTCAGGCTTCTCCAGTTTGCTATCTTGTAGTAAGTTTTTTAAAGTCAGCTGAACAAAGCCATTAATGTATTGTGAAATT
Source organism: Brachypodius melanocephalos (assembly GCA_013398615.1). Classification (NCBI taxonomy): domain Eukaryota; kingdom Metazoa; phylum Chordata; class Aves; order Passeriformes; family Pycnonotidae; genus Brachypodius; species Brachypodius melanocephalos. The sequence continues at coordinate 20,899,316 of VZSR01000520.1, forward strand.
ATTGTGGCAGAAGACACAGAGTTAGAGAACTCATCGTGTGTAGATCATGTCACCACTTAGGTGTAGGGAGTGTCCAGAGATGTTTGGCGTGGGCAGGTCTGAAGCAGGTGTGTATAAGCAAGGCCTTAAATACTGAGGGGAACTTACAGTGAAAACTCATGCAGTCTTAGGAATTTGGGCAGGAATTTCAGGTGTGATAGTCTTTCACTTAGGGATCTGATTTCTGCTAAAGACACGTTTGAGATACGCACTGGACATCGTGTGTATTTTCATGAATTTTTTTAATGTATTGTTTAGGGGATGGATTCTAAACCTCAGGTATCAGGAGGTTCAAACTGATACAAACTGATGTTACTTGTGGGCTTGCATTTTAGCACATCATAGTGATTTAGGTTGTATGAGCAGAGCAATAGCATCTCGCAGAGATCATGCTGTCAGATCCATGGATATTGAAAGGCTTGGGGTTTCATCATTATAGGACCTTTGTTTACTCCTACTGTGATTCTATAAAAAAGCTTAAAACTACTGTGTTATGTCCTTTTTTCAAACTGGGTTACTGCTTTCATTATGCATAACAATTTTGACTTAACTGTGATGTTTCAGACTACAGTGCAGTACTCTGTCAGCTGTGAAGCAAATGGCTCAGCTGTCCTGGAGACTAAATTCTGGTGTCCCCCTAGAATAACTTTAAGCTTTACTGACAGAGTGACTTCCAGGAGCTCTGGATGATGCTCTGTATGTTTGTAAATATGCATTCTGTTTAAGTCTCCAGAGCTATTAGTCACATACCCTTCAGGAAGAACTTCCTGACTATGAAATCCTTGCTGTGAATTAAAATGTTTTTAATATACTTGAATAAATTGCAACCTAATATCTTTTTGAGGGCAAAAGAAGAAAGTAATCTGATTAGGAATGTCACCTGTCATGTTCCAAAGCACATGGTGTTACTATTACTAACTCATGTTAGATGTCTATACATTGTTTTACTGCTGATTCAGACAGTCTGGGCTAAAAGATCTCACTGGGTAAGGTGGGACATGAAAGGTTAAAAAATCTTGGGATGCTCACTGAAAATCATCTGAATATTTGGTTCAAATACAAGACTTCCTTTCCAGACCTGGCCAATTTGTTTAATTGTAATGGTTCTTTTTCTGCAAATTTCTGTGTTACTATGTTTCCCTCATTGTTAATTTTTCTTTCTATGGAGTCTCAGAACTCTAGAAAAATGGCCAGTTTGTATGCATGGAGATTGAATAAGCCATAATAAAACTTTTAGGACCACAGTTGCATCAAGTTTTAGAGTTGGTTGTGAGACATGTGAATTCCGTGGCATACTTAGTTTTGTGCAAGAAAGCAGACTAGTTGTTGTTTAATATATGCATTTTATGCACCTGCAGGTAGTTATCTTTAGGTTCATTCATATTTTTCCGGTTAGGGTAGGCAAACCCAGTGCCTCTGTGATAGAAAGAAACCCTCTTAGCTTGCAGAGGAGAAAGAGACCTTCTTCTATGTCTTAGCAATCCAAGGTCAAACACAGCTGATACAGATGATCAATATCTGACTTTGCGATCTCTGACATACCAGACTTCTACAACAGTCTAATTTCATGGTGGTAAAAGTCATGAATATATATATATAATCTGAAGAAATATATGAAGAAAGAAATTACAATTATATTCTTGCTTTAGAATATTGGGCATTAAAAGCCCTAAATTGTTAAGATTTTTTTTTTTTTTTTTCTGATGGAGGGTTGACCTAAGAACTACTCCTATCAAGGTTGAATGCCCAATAAGAAAATTGGCAATGTTGAGACTAATCCACCAGCAGAAGATGTTTCTGTTTACATCTCTGCATACATGCCAGTTCCCTTCCTTTGTGGAAAGGGGATTATAATAATAATAATAATTGAACAGGACGGGATCCCTGAGAAGGCTGGGGTGAGTGCAGTAAATAATATATTAGCACTAAGGGCAACCGTATTACTGAATAGTGTTTGATTTACTTTTTGTCATGTTGGAGTCATATGGCTAACAAATGTTGCAACTGTTCTGTCACACACACTCAGATGAGATACACTTGATTTTATTTCCTGCTGGTTTAACTTTGTTAAGATTTTTGTTAGTCATGTTAAATTGGACTTTGACAAATGTTATCAAATGTATGTAAACTCTGGAGTTTTTAGATTGATTTCAGCCCTTGGACAAAGAGCACAGAAAGTTATAAAGGGAGATTTATAAGATATGTTTATTTGGGACTTGGTCCTCTAGAGACAGTCTTCTGTTAGTGGGATGGAAAGGATTTGAGTGTTCCTTAAATGAGTAGCTTACTAAACATTTGCCAAGCATTTTCTTTCCGGGCCTTTCCCTCATTTGAAAGAATCTGTCAGACCTTATTCTGTATTTGAGGATTTGCCTTAAGAATCTAAGTCAACTCTGCCTGTGGCTCAGATTGTGTGAAGTCTTAGCTTTCTTTGTAACAGTAACAAGTCTGCAAGGTTATTTTTTCTATAAGTCCTGAAAAGGTAGCAATAAATTTGAATTCAGTAAATGAAATGTGAAATTAGATGGAGATAGGATGAGGGTGAGTTTTCAGTGATTGCAAAACATGCTTTCTCCCCACTTTATTCATTAAAATGCGTTAAAAATTGAGATAAAATAACCCCTGGACTGAAATACGTTGTTTACTTACTTCCCATAATTGCTAAGTAAATTTCAGAAAAAAATTTTAAAACTCTGTACCTATACAGTGAGTTGCAGAGTCTTCAGAAGAAAAGGGCTACAGATACAAGTAATGTAAATCAGAGGTGGCTGCAGGTAGAAACTTCAAATTTGCCTTTTTCTAACTCATCTCAGGAAAAATCCCTTATAAATTAAGAAGATTAAGTATAGCAATTGGAAAGCAGTATCAAGAACATATCAGGCTTTTTTGGGAAAAAGGAAATAAGATCTTCTAATACAAAAGTTAAGGAATAAAACTTTGCAGAAGTCTGTTAATTTGATTGTTTTACATGTTTGTCCTAACTCTAAATGTTCTGCTAGTAAGTTTGGGTTTATCTTCCTAAATAGAAATGTACAGTCATAATGCAAATGTGTTTATATTTCGCTTATCACCCAATCTACCTGAAGTTTCCATATGTATCCTGAATTTTTGGTATTTCCTGATCAGTACTTAAGTTCTCTGATATGTTAATGTTACGTATATGTGAGTGTTTACTTGTCTCCCTACGTGGTAATACTAAAGCTGAAGTTGAAATCATTAAAAAAATCGTTTCCTGCTTATGCTATTACTACTTTCTCAGTAATTAGACTAATGTTAGTACTCTGTTTTTAATACAAGGCATATTCTAGCTTTATGGGATTGCTTCCTTATTCCTCCTGCGCTCTCCTTGGCACCTGTATGTGAGAAGAAAGTATAAGCCAATGCTAATATTGTTGTAGTTTCACACCCAAAATGATGACTGATATTGCACAACTGCTCAGGAACCTGGAACACCTTATGCCTTTAATACTTTCTTCTCTTCAATCAAACTGAGGGAATCATTTCATATAAATTTTTATTTACTCAATATTTAAGAGCTATAATAGTGATTTAGTGTTTCTTCTGTGGGAGTGGAAAGAGGACTGTAATATAAGATAGAATATCTTTCTTAGGCATCTAATCCAATAAAATTTTCTAAAATCTTTATTTGTTACAATATTTTTTTTACTTTTTCATTTCAATTTATTCTGTTAAAAATAGCAAATGCAGACAGGTTTGTGTTAAGCTGCTTGTTGTTTTGTTACAAACTTGGAATGAGATTATTTGCTTGAACCTCTCTACCTCTGCAGTACAGTATAATATGTATTAAGTCCTGATCTTGCCATTAATCACACAGCAACTGATAATAATGCATTCAGCAAAAACACTGGTTACACCTTTCTTATTCTCACCATCCTTATACAAAACAAATGGTCTAGTGCAGCTCAGTATTCATTTGACTTAACCCTTTTTGTCCTATAAAATGTCCATAATGTTTTGTGAGCTTTCTACAGACAGCTACATTTGAGAAGCCTGCCATCCAATTAAAAGATAATGATCATGAGTTCTGTAGTAATCAAGTTTTGTGTCCAAATTAGTTTTCTACTCTCATGCTGATCTTCAAGAAAGAACCATTTCCCACATGGATGAGACTTCATCTGCGTAAGAGAAAGTTTTATTCTTCCCAAGAACAGGAGTTTTTATGCCACCTACAAAAGCTATGCTGGCCACAGGGTATTTAGGGTCTCAGAGATTTCAGCTAATATAGTGAACATCTCGTTGAAAACGTTTATTTGAGTAGATTAGAATGTCACTGTTTCGAATGTAAATTTTGAAGCACTGCAGACAAACTGTATCTTCTTAGAATTAATCAAGTGTCTTTTTGAAGCATGAACATATATCACACCATTTCTGTTACAGTAATATTTATATGTGCATGTATTTTAGCTGTGTGTATGTATATATTTTATGATCAAAGTTTATAAATCTTGGAGCATGAATTACCGAATCCACTGTAGTTGTGTATTAGTATTAGCAGCAGTAATAAATGACCAGCTCCTTCAAATGTGGCTGGGTTTATAGATGCTACATCCTTTGAGTAATGAGCTGTTCTTTACCTTGACACTTTTCATGTCTTAAGTGTTTTTAATCACATACTGCTTATATTACATTGATTATCTGAAAGAATGTTGAAGCTTTAATGATCCTTGTTTTGTCAGTGTAAGAACTTAGCAGTACCCATCATGTGATGTTATTCAGTGTGACAGTTACTCAGCTTATACTTCAGGGAAAATATCAAAGCTAATATCTAGTTTGTAGTATAAGTAATCTTTCATGATTACCAGTTAGGATGATTTGGGACTGCTATCACCCCAGTGGCTTCTATATTCAGTTTTTCTAAAGATTTTATATTTCCATTTGTTAATCTTTCTACTCTTCAGTTGCAGTTGCTAGAACAATAAATGTGAATATTTTTTTGCTTCTCAGTCTTACAAATAATAAAATCTAAAATATAGCAGCTCACCCAGGTAGCAGAGAAATTGTCCTCTGATATTGTTTATCTGAAAGGAAATGCAGGAGAAGATTGCCATGACTGCAGATTTATTGGACGTTTATATCATATCTGTATGGTTATGCTGGTGTGTAGTGCTTGACTCTTCCTTGCAATAACTTTAAAGCCAGGGAAGTGACTGTTGGATTGACAGGGTGAAAGTAGTAGTAATAAAAGAGGGAAAAAGAAGACAACCTGCATTTACAGTTGATATGTTTAAAACTTATACTATCTCCAGGTCATACAGATATAGAGGGAATGTGACTGACCTGACAGTTATGGAATTTTTGATCAATTACTACTTAGCTTTCAGTGGAACACTTTCAGACCCACATGACTTAATCCTCATTTACGACATAACTGTTTAGCTTTATTCCTCCGATTCTCAAAGTGACTGAGATATTACTATTTCTATATAAACAGTGACAAATATGCCAATAGCACTTCAAGAACAAATAAAAACAAATTTCTTCTTTCATATCTTCATTATATGGCTAAGGCATACAAATTGATATTCATGCACACAGTCATTAATGACAGCATTTGAAGGCTTCTCTGTTAGTTTAGATAGAACAGTATTTTTCAGCAAGCCAAAGTGCAAGCTATTAAGTGTTGAATTAAGGATGTTCACCTATGCCTTTTATTGGGAATTCTTTGTGTCATTTTCCTCCTATTATCAGCCCTTGGTAATTGCTGCTGGATAAATATGTGCAGAAATATGGAAGCACCAAAAGCACTTTTGCTCTCAACTCTTATGATTTGTGACTTTGCTCAGAGTATGTCTGACTAACCATTTGGCTAAAATGGCAGGACTATCACAGCCATTTCAGCTGCTATCACTGTCAATCCCAATGAAACTGAATGGGTGTAATTATGAGATATTTTTAGGAAACATGCTTTATACAGGCGGGACCTCTGAGGGCACTAAATTCTAGGGCATGGGATAGGATGTGCAGGAACAGTACTTTCCACTTTAAATTACATGTTTCAATGTCTAATGAGAAAGTTTCAGTGGTTTCACTGATGTCATCAGCTTTGTGTCACAGCAAGGAAATAGTACATATTTTCATTCACTTTGGTTTTTTACAGATTTACTCTGTATTTTAATGATATTTACACTTCACAGAACTAAAGCAAGGAAAATTTTACATCACCTTGTGTGCCTCATATATGGTGGACCAGTTATCCATCTAAAGTTAAAAACAATGGTTGCAAACTAGGTTGCAAACAAGTTTTGCCCAAGGCATGAACCATAAATTAAAGTAATAATTGTCCCCATAAGAGACAATTTTTTTTCACTGCTCTTTTAAAATAAAAAAGAAAGTAGGTCAGAGAAATTTAGGATATTTTAGAGTATGTACCGTATTGTATTGTTTGCCAGCACCTAATTTACAATTACAGAGCTGCATGAATATTGAAATGATTCAGCTTCCCATTATAAATGTATGTGGCAGTTTGGTTGTTGATCAGTTTATGAAGTTAATGCAAATGAAACTGTCTTCCTGTCAGCATTTGAAATATATAATGCAGTCATGTTGTATATTCAGGGACAGGCCATTGACAGTCAATTAACAAGTTTGATTGGTATGTCAACTCATTCTTTTGAATTGTTAATAGTATGTTAATAGCATTCATTTCTTTGTGCAAGTCCCATTTGCAGCTTCACAGTTACAGCTATTTTTTATGATTCTGAGTAACCTAAAATAGTGCCTTAATAATAGATTATTAAACACCTGTCTGGTGTAGCTTAGGGAGGTTTTTCTAGACTGGGAGTTTGCAGTGGATCCCTTTGATATTCAAATCAACAAATGATAGCCTTTTTATTCAAAACGTAAGTTCTTTTGATGGTTAGCTTGTTAAGAAATATTCAGCTCCAGTCTGACCTGATCTGGTTTCCCATGGAAAAGATCTGATGCTGTTTGAAGGCTCATAAATGGAATGCCAATGACAATTTGTTGTTGACGTTTTGCTGCCTCAGCCTTCAGATGCTGCTGGTTGATGTGCCGCTTTAGCTTCACCAAATAATGCTTGCAGGTAAATGATCTTCTGATTGATCAGATAGTTTCAAAGCAAAGAGTTCTCTTCTGTGGTCTGTAGTCGTGGTTTTTAGGCTTGGAGGGGTACTTTAAAAGATGCATCAAAGTTGACAGATGAATCTCGAGGCAAGGAATTATGGGAGACAGCAGAATTATGGGAATATTTTTGAGAGAATAACATATTAGCAAGAGTTCTGAAGACCTTCAAAGGTCTATCAAAGCAGCTCCCTATAGCAGATTTATTCCTCCTTAAAAAAAAAAAAAAAAGAAAAATTGGGTGCACTGGTTAACTCTCAATTTCCTGTGTTGGGAAGGTGTTGAGCTGGTTTATTGTTCTCTAATGATGTTTTAAACGGCATATTTCATTTCAATTTCAGTTTATCTTGTTCTGCATACAGAGCCTAGTCCTGCAAGGTGCAATTTCTGCTTTTACTGAAGTTTGCATAAAATCAAAGCATTACATCATCTTACAAGGCCAGGGTTTACAGTGAAAAACATTCCTTTACATAAACATCCATGACATTTAGTTAGCATTAAAATCAAGACATAAAAATAGCAGTTGGAATAACTCATTTTCTCCACGTTTCTTCATAATACGGGCATTATTCTTTTATACCTTTCTCCATTCCCCATTAGTGCCCTTCCTGATTGTAGCACAGCTATTTTTCTGAAGAATCAGACTAGCTATTAGAAGTTCAAAACATACATCACAGAAACAGTTAATTTCTCTTTGGTTTGAACATTTAATTATTCGCTATCAGCATGTGATAGTTTTTCTGCAAAAACATGTGTTTTTTGTTGGAGAGCTATATGGGTTAACTCATTGAGATCTGAATGCCGGAAACTGAGGTTTGGAGTCAAATGCTGTGAGCAGTTACATTGCCAAACGTGAACTCTGGAATCACACACTGAAAGATGCTGTGTGTTCACTATACCTCACTGGAGTTAGTAATAAATAATTTGTGCTGATTGAACTTAGGCAAAACCTTTTGTTTTTACAACAAAACCCAATCTTTTCACAAAATCCTAAAACATCCATAAAACTGGAAGATGAACGGTCAAGTCAGGCAACTTCAATCTTTATTCATGTAACTAGAATGTAAAATTTATATGAAACAGTTCCATCACTGAAAATTTTGGCATTTTTGCATACTTTTTGAATACTGTGCATTGTTTAGCTGATAATTAGAACCTCATTCTGTTGGGCTGAACAAGTGAAATATTAGACATTTTCATTGTCATACAAGGTTATGTTTTCAGTAACATACCTATAATTTCCCTTAGCTCAAAAAGCAATATTAGATAGTTAAACTGTTCTCAGCATAATTTGTAGACTTTGATACAGCCTCTGTTTTTGAAGAGATACTCTATTTATTATTTGTAAAATTCGAATTAAAAGTTGAAGGCTTTTCTGATAGTAATGTTATTGATACTGTTTCTAATTCATCATTTCTGTCCTAAAGTGTTAACCATTATGGATCCAAGAGAATTTCTTGATCCTATCTCATGTTCACATTAGGCTTGTGTAAGCATTTTTAATTTTCAAAAATGTGGTAAAAACTTCCCCCCTCAACATGGTTTTTATTCTGTCACCTTATGTTTTTTGAAGTCACAAAAACTCTGTTCATACAGAATTATCTGCCTGAATGTTCTGTAGCATAAAGCTTATCTTAAGTGTCTTTCATAGTGCTAAATGTTTATCATTTCAAAAACTGTAAGGTAACAATGACCATCTCATAGCAGTTTGAAATGTTTGTCATTTCCTTTTTGGATAAAGTTAGACTATCAAGATAGAAATCCTAATCAGTCATGTACCAGTTTTGATTTAATGTTCATTATAAAGCTTTTGCACATCATAACTAATAATTTCACCATAGAGCAGGATCATGCCATCCTGTATTATTCAAAATCATGAATTTATTTAAACAAATTCGAACACTTCCAGTAGAAGATATTAAGAGATGTGCTTCCTGGAGTGCCCATTGTCACAACAGCACTGTCATTATCAGGCAAAAGGAAAATTCTAAAGAAGGGATTTGAACCTGGGTCTTGGCAATATTGCAGCTGATTAACCTAATTGCTGGATTATTCTTTGCTGCAGTCTGCCTCTCCCTTCCTCTTATTTAGCCCCTTTTAGATTCAACACTTGGCTTTCTACCCATTTTTCTATATCAGAGTGCTTGACTCTGCAATTAGTTTTTGCTAGCAAAATAACTACTTTTATTAATAATGCAAACAAGAGGGCTAAGCACAGTGAATTTGCAGGCACTGATTCTTGACATCCCTTAGTGATATAAGATGGATAGAAACATGGTTGCAGCTTGAATGGCACAACGTCAGAAATGTATTTTATTACTAATTTTTTACTTACTAATATACTGTCATTACAGTGCAATTTCCAGTTCTCAACTTTTATCCTTTTAAACCACTTAGAAAATTCCATGAAAATGAAATAAAAGGAAAAAGTTGAACATACACCAAACCAAAAACTATCCCCTAAAAATTAGAAAGTTTATAATGTGAGATAGTAATTCCATACCCAGATGAATATGTATCACTGTATAAAATATAATTATAATACAGTTATAGTCTAATTATGAAATAGAATTAAAATAAAATTTGGTACAAAAATTCAAATATTAAATGAAAGTTACCACTTTTTCAGCAGGTAAGTTCTTTTCTTGTAGTGCTGCTGATCTAGGTAAATATCTGCCCATTGAAAGCTCCATAATAAACTCTGCCACGTTGCATGGTTAGGAATTTAATGTTACTTTATGTAGGGTTGTTGTCCACACTGCACTTCTGATAAAAGGTCAGTATTTAAGCATACAACAAATAAAAGTTGTGAAAATGTGTGTGGATGAGTGTATTTAGTGTATTTCTGAGGCTGTTGTTTTGTTTTATTAATTTCCATTGATTTTATTTTAATTTATTAGGAATCTTTAGGTTTTAGAATAGTTAATAGCATGCATGTAACAAAGGCATTACTTTCCTCATGCATTTTGTTTCTTGAATTGCACTTCATAAACACTGTAATTCAGATTACATGAGAATGTATAATACATCATCACTGTGGAATTACAAATTCTTTAAATTTATGGATCAGGTCATATCTTACTGCTCAGAACACAGAATTTTAGCTATGGACTCTTGCTGTACTGCTGGATTTAGCAGGGTTTTGCAGTTGATACCATGGAGTCCCTAACACCTAAACTCATTTCTTTGTCAAGTTTGGTTTAATTGATGATGCAGAAAAGATACTATGACATTAGATTGGCGAAGAATATTAAGTATATATGTAGGTCTTTGTTGAAAGTTGTGGTTTCTGTAAGGATAATCAGAACTTGACTTGCAAATTTGCACTGTAAGATGTATCCCTAGAGAAAGATATTTGCTATTTAAGGAAGTATTATCACTGATATATGAATAAATAAGCAGAGGATTGTGATAAATGCTTAAAATATAAAGGTTATATCTTATATGCATTATTGTTGTGTATATTGTACAGGTACATCTAACTGCACAAACAAGTCTCCTTTCATTTCCACGGGGAAATGGTGGGAATGCATATTATAAATTGCACTTAGGCACTAAATAATCTTTGTCATACATTAAGCTGTTTTAGTGTTGGTTATTGCTTAGGTAGTCATAGATACAAGTAAAATCCTTGTGAGAGTAGGTATATATAGAGGATGGGTAAAAAAAAAAAAAAAATAAATCCAAAATCACACTCTATAGCTAGAATGAGAACTGTTACTTTTAGCTTACTGTAGTTAACTTGTTTTCAGTTATCTGGTTCTTGGTTTTGTGCAACTGCTTCTTTCTCATCTCTCAGTTATCACAAACCTGAAAGTAGCCAGTGACAATCATGAACAGCATATTTCAAGTAAGAATATTAAGCCAAGTGAAGGCTGGGAACAAAATCTTTTCTGTAAGAATAGAATGTCACGGTGTTAATGTGTTTCATACACTGTGAATTACTGTCGTGTGATGAACAGCTTTCACTTTTCAGTACAGAGTACTTTCTCTGCCTATCTGTCCCTCTTCTGTTTATAATCACATTAAACTATTTGACAGTTGGCATGAATAAAGATTGTAGACAGGTAGGAGAGGGGAAAAAAGCCACTCACTCTTTAAAGGATTTTATGACTGCAGTCTTGATTCTCCTTGGATACTGAATTCCACAACAGAGGTGCATCCTTAAGCAATAGCACCCTTATTGTTAATAAACACTTAAATCTAGAAAATTCTACTGTGCTTTCTTGGACTGCTTTATCCCTGCAGTGGTAGTTGAACTGATGATTTAGCTTATTGTAAGGGGAAATTGAAGCTTCAGTAGAAGCTTCACTTAATGCAGGAAGGAGATCGTGAGATTCCTTTCTAAGTAGATTGTATGTTTAAGAATAAAAGTAGGAGTCAAAGTCTGTAATATAAACATGTATATGTAGCTAAGGAAATCACGTCACTTAATCGTTTGTCTTTATTTTCCTTTAGATAGTGTGTGGATACAGTTACCCTATAACCTCTCTTCCTTGTGCTATCTAGTTCCCTAGAACTGTAAATAAACTCTAGAGAAGAGTAGGGAAAAATGTAGAAATCAAGGAGGGAGGATTGTCTTGTGAATATACCAGCTGTGTCTTTCTCTAATGATATTTTATAAAGATTTTGTTATGAAAATAAGTTTAGGATTAAATAGTAAAGCCACAAATGAACTGTGTGGTAACCCCAAATAAATACTTGGGTAACCTCAGGCAAGTTGTAGATGTGTTCCACTTAACAGAGCAGGGTAAAAAAAGGTGTGGGGGGGGAGTAATTTTTACATCTTTACCTTGGCAGATTAAGGTTCTTATCATAATTTGAATGCTTCTATGCTGAGCTAAGAAGTGAAAAACAGTGTTAATGAAGAAATCTAAAAACTCTCAGAAAAAAAAGAGTTGGCTCTGAAGAATCATCTGAAGCTTTGATATCACCTTTTACAGACTTCCTTTTGAGATCAGATCATACCTTTTGTAAAGGTTATGATACCAGTTGGGGGAATTTTAACAAATTTTACTCTTTGATTAGACCAGTGTCGTGGGAACAGAGACTGCAACTTCTTTTGTCCTATACTGAGTGTGCTTCTAGTAAAGAGAAGTTATGTTTAATATAAACTGTTCAGCAGCTCTTCAATCAAGTTTTCTCCCTTGTTCTGAATATCTGTGTTTCAAAATATTTTTGCCATATGTTCTGGCATGAGTTTTCATTTTTCCTAAGCTGTCTCATTTTCGTATTTGCTGCCTTTATTTCAAGCCTATCTGTGTCCATTTTTATTATTTCTACTGGTGCACGTTCCAATTTAGTATCCTCCGTGGGTTTCATTATCATGCTGTTAATCCCTTCTTTCACTGACTTAATGAAGATGTTAAACAAAATCAAGCCTAATACCAATCCCTACGGCACCCCACTTCAGTTACATTGGCATTTTCATTACTCTCTCCTTACAGACTATCAGCTAGTTAACAGCATTTATAATTAGGAGAGTTAAAAATAATTTCCAGATATGCCTTATCAGATATTTTAAGAGTCCATATGAATTATAAACATTATCCTCCCTTATCTCTGCATATATGATTCACTAAAAAATACAATCACCTGTGGACATAATATGCATTTTCTTGAAGTGTGGTATCCATTGCTCAAGAATTCATGTCCATGTTGAGTCATTTCTCTCAGTTTACACTGTTGGATACTAGTCTTTTCTACCTTGTTTGTCTGGACCCTGGCAAGGCCTTTAGTTTGTTCTAGTAAATACCAATTTAAGTATCTCATTCCCAATCCCAGCCCCAATTGTTAGGAATAGACTCATCTAAATACATTTTTTTTAAAATTTGTTTTGTTTGGCATCTTTATTTGAAGTGACATGAATAGTAAATGAGGAAGTGTTAATCAGTTTGGAGGTTTTACTCCATCTTTTAGATAAGGTATGTTCATAAAGCTAAGTGTTCTGCAGTTTTTCACAGTTGGCAGATTTGCTAATGTGGTTGTGTGAGAACTTGTGATTTTTTCAAAAGCTTGAGAGGAATGGTAGGCTTTGTAAAGGTGGCAGATTTATAGTCATGAAGACTAGAATTCCACTGTCCCAAGGAAGAAAAGCATCAAAGATTAATACTCTTGTTAGCTTGCTCATTTTAAAACAAGGAGACTGCTCTTTTTATATTTAGGAAAAAGCACCGTTCAGAATGTGGAGAACATTTTATCCTCTATGGCAATTAAGTATTTGAGGTGTCTACTGTAATTTTCCATGAAGGAACAATATGTACCCTGGGCACTAGTACAGTACATGGGCCAAAACATGTTATTTAAGTAAAGATTATTTTTACCTCAATTTTGTTCATTTCCTCTCTGTCTCTCTATTGGAGATTCCAAGTTGACTAAAACAAAAATCATGGAGAAGATTTCAGACTAGCTGTCTGTCATGCCCACATGGATATATTAGATGGCAAGCCTTTTTCACCCACTTTATTGGAATCTTTCTAGATGTTTATAACTGCAGTTTCTGACTTTAAAAGCTGCATTTATTTTTGATTTATGTCTAATACTCCCTTAGAATATGAATGACAGTTTTTGAGGTGGGTTTTCTTTGTGAAATTTTCAGGTTTTGAATCTTCATCTTCTGTAAATCAGTGGGGGGTTTATTTTTGTCAGTTTTAGAGCAGAATAACATTGATTTGACGTTGATCAAGATTTAAAAATAACCAACACATTGCCAAAAATATGTACGTAACTATTACAATTTTCTGTGATAGAACAGTTTTTGAAAGATTTGTTTCAAGCTAAGGCTTAGATCTTACCTTCTCTTAAGTTTTTGCCCTGATCATCCCTCTCAAGTCTGTACATTTAGCATTTTGTTAAACTTTAAGGTACTACAGACCTCCAGGAATGTATTGGATGAGATTGTCTGGTATAAAGCCAGCACTGTCAAATGGCTCATTTTGAGGTATTTGATTTTTAGAGGATTGCAGAGGTGTTTGCTATTGGGAAGTACCTAGTATGATTAGGAGATATGCATTATGTTGGTTTAGTATTCATAACAGTATTGTGGCTTCTTCAGATGCACTTTTGAGTTTAAAGCACTGCCAGGTTCTGTGCTACTCAATGTTTGTATACTGTGTGACATGATACTTCTCCAGGGTATAATTTTAACTAGAAAACACACAAAAGCTTAGTTGTGTTGATAGCATTATGACACTGTGTTCAGTGTCAAATATGACTTTGTGGGATGATGTATCTCAATTTTCCTAAACTGCAGACCAGTCCTAAATGCAACCCAGGTTAGCATTCATGAAATCGCAGTACATTTTCACTTCTTGTTTAAAAAAAATGTTCTATGAATTTTCAACCCCCAAATATTTCAATTCAAAGAGAAAAATTTAAAACTCACATAGATAAAATAAATTGTAATAGTAAAGAACAATACAAAATGATGAGTGTTTTGTAGTCTTGTAGCTTAGGTGATCAGATACATGTTGAAACATCCATCCCAAAATGAGAACTAAAAAAATGGACTCACAGCATCTGAAAACTGAATTATAAAACCTTTAAAACTGTGAGAATATTACAGCTAGTTCAATAAAATAGCCATAGTATGCTATTGGTTAATTGTTATTGGGTTTTTTTTAACCTAACCAGGAAAAAAAAAATCCAAAACCAAGTTCTGAAGTTTTGAGTATGATGCGCAAACATTTGACTAAGCTTTATGTGGAGTCTTAGAAATATAAAACATTTCGTTCAAAATTAATAAATTATTAATATTATTAATAATAATAATTCAGAATATATCCTTCATCCTTTAGCTACTGATAACTGCACATTTTTACTCAGAAGAAAGCCTATATCAAACTCAACTATGTGTTATGAACCCATTCCTGGAATTTTCAGACTATAAATTTGTAACAGTTCAAGAAAAACATGAATTATATTAAAGATCGGTTGTATTAGAATCATGCTAGTCAGATACAATTTGTTTTCATAATGTGAACTTCAAGCTTTTCAATTACTGTTGTCTAAACAATGCTTTTTAAAAGTTTATTTGTACTAGTCAGTTGAATTAAAGATGTCACATTGCAAAAAGCAATTTTGCCATCATTATCTAAAACGAGGGCCCTAGGAAGAAAGGATTATCATATATTGAATAAAAAGTTCACCACCTTGCAACTTTAATCCCGTTAGAAAAGATTATTTCTATCTAACTTAATCAGCCAGAGGTCTTTATTGCCTGGAGTATTAATTGATTTAGGTCTTCATTAGGGTCAGAGGTACCCCTG
Source organism: Brachypodius melanocephalos (assembly GCA_013398615.1). Classification (NCBI taxonomy): domain Eukaryota; kingdom Metazoa; phylum Chordata; class Aves; order Passeriformes; family Pycnonotidae; genus Brachypodius; species Brachypodius melanocephalos. The sequence continues at coordinate 20,914,723 of VZSR01000520.1, forward strand.
GCTGACCAGAGGCAGCCTATTAGTGTGTTGTCAGTTCTGCTTATTTACATTGACTGAGCCTAATGGTGGGTTGTGTCACTGTTAGGTCAGGGGGTCACTGAACCTTTTGTGCACCCTGACCTGTTAAAGGGCAGCAGTCACTCAGACACCAAACTGCATTCATAACAAAGATTTGGCTGATTGCATATTGACTCCTTCCTTCCAAGAAACATGCATTTGTGGTTCAACTGTTAGCATTTGCTGCAGTATCTGTGGGTAAATGTTTGAGATTCCTCTGTTAGAAGTTTCCAGCAAGTTTTATATTGTCAGTTAATCACTAGCAAATTTTAATAATACCAGCAGGTACAGTTTCATATACTTTCTATAGTTACTCTTGGCCTTTAGTAAAAAAAATAACTCATAGTCGGTGTCCTATTCTTTTTCTTTCTAGAAAAATTGCAACTTATCCTTTCTAATTAGCAGCTTAAGTTAGACCTCAGTCAATTAAGACTCGTTTTCTCATAGTTTCTTTTCCTGATACATATATATATATAGGAGATGTGTGTGCCCTTTTGGTAACTTAGAATACTGTTAAAAACTATTTCGTGGGATAGGACAGTTCCGAGTGGCACCAAGTCAGTTCTTCTGACTGTTCCTTTCTATGGTACTGTAGATGCTTTCCTTCTGTTTTCTAATAAATGAAAGCACCTTAGGAAAAAAAGCTACTATACAGCTTTCCATTGGTATGAGCTATGCCCTAGGTCTGAATTATATTATCCCTGCAAGACAGCTACACTGTGAAAAGTAGTAATTCTCAAGTAATCTCTTAGCTTTCTATCTGTGACAGCATGCATTGCATCCTCTGAGATTCTGATTGTCTGGTGACCTCCCCTGATTATTTACAGTTGTGCTGACTGAGGAAAACAGCTGCTAAACTACTAACTTACAAGGACTTACTTTTCATTTAACTTGCAATGATACAAAGGAAAATAAAAAGGGGGAAAATGTGAAATCACATGAGGCCCCATTTATAACCTGTTTACTGCTGTGAAAAAAATATTGGATATAAATTTGTACAAGTGAGCTTCTCAGCAGTGTGACGCTTGAGGTTTTGGGGTTGTCTTTGGATCGAGCCTTTATTTAAATTTTAGTGCTGGAAATATGTGTATGGTCTGCAGAGAAAATCAAATCACCAATGAGATCTCTCCTGTATACATCTGGATCCTTTAAGGATCAATATAGATCCTTTATATTGTAGTTTTGTTTCTGTGCTGAGTTTCCTGTATAATGCAAGTCGGCCAGGCTGGATACACTGTGAATCAATACCCTGAAAGATCTTCTGTTATCCTCCTAAATGCTCCAAAAAGATAAACTGTTGCAAGGTTCTAGCAGGGTTTTGCAGAACACTTTCACAACACAAGTACTGACACCATACATTGTGACAGCTCCTCTTGTAAGATTTCAGTACTGTGAACAAGATAGTATGATGACGTCTCTGATTTAAATGCCTTTTACTCTGCTAACAATTTTCTGTATAATGCTTCAAACATTCCAGAGACAACGTCTTGAAATCTGCTAAAACAGTGTTTGTACTGTTTTGCTGCTTTGTCCTTGCTGATTATTTATGCTTGCTTTTTGTGACTGAGTCACTGGGAAAGAGAAGAGAGATGCCCCTCCTCCTTCCCTTACTCTAAATTATGTCCCCCTGAAATACAGTTGCTGCAAATCTGTGGCCATTTTTTTATCCTTTTCCCCTCTTTTCCCCTTTTATCCACCCTTCCATAACATGGTGGCTTGTTGGGAACATTGTTTTTCTATTAATTGCATCTTAAGATACAAACAAGTATGTTAGGAACAGAGGGATTTTTTCAATTGGTTTTTTAAAAACTCTGTAAAATTCCCACTGAATCTTAGCCAAAAGTGGTGCCAATTTTGCTCAAATCCTTCAGAGATTTTTTTATGACCTTGCTTCTGACCAGTGGGGCTAATTGTATCGGAACTGTCCAGGATACTTTAAGAAAGTGCTATCTTGGTCTGTATTTCAAAACAGTGACAGATATTTTATCGTTAATTAGTATTCATATTATGTCTCAAACAATCTGTTCAAGAATAGGGGAAGTGAACTGGTTGAACAGCTCTTCTGTCTACCTAATAATTAACATGGGTGATGCATGGAAAACCAGCAGCTCAGCAGGGGGAAAAAAAGGAAGAAATACCGTCAGTATGTTTTGGGTTTTTTTTTCTGTAGAAGTGTAAACTACCTGCATTGGAGTTTTTGATGACTGCATGGATTTCACTTTGCAGAGGTGAAAATGAATGGTTTGCTTTAAAAACAAACCTGTGCCCCTCTGAATCATATCTTTCTGAATTTCTCATCTTGTCAGTATGCCACTTGGTAGCTGGCTGGACTCCCTTGTTCAGTGGCACATATTTTAAAATAGCGCTGTAAAAAAAAAAAGAAAGACCATTTGTTCCTATAAACCAAAATATTGCTTTAATATATTTTTCCTAAATTCAGGATTATATATAGCATTATCTAACAATATTGCAGGTATTTTAAACCATTTAAATAGTTGATGTGTGTCAGTTGATACATTGTTTCCTCTGCCTCCTCCCCCTCTTCAGCTGCTAATCATAGAACTTGTATGCCAAATTGTATAAGATACTCTTCCAATAGTTACATGTGTGAGTCTTTTGTGAGACACAGACAGTTACGAGGACAGATTTGGAGTTGCATATGGGTCTGTCACATGGTTTGATTGCCATGTCTTCTAGGACACAGATTTCTTTTTTAATTATTCTTAATTCTGAGGAATTTTTACAGTTTATGCAGTAAGTCCTGCAAAATTCTTCTGAAAGATTCCTTGCACAGTCCATTTTCTCTGTCTTTACTGCTGGCAAAATTCTTCCTGTGCTGACTTCAAAGCTGCTTACGCCCACCTTACTTCCCCCTTCTATACTTAGTTTTCTTTTGATAGTGAATAAAATTTACTGTTTCACTGATTAGGAAATGCACAAACGTTCTAGAGAAGTGCAGCATAAGACGGTGAAAAGTTTTGATATTTACATTGAGATTTTTATTAAAAAAGTCTTTGAGATGTCTGAATAATAAGAATAAATGTTTCCTTTGCTGGCTGCTGTTAAAAAAAGTAGGTCTTCAGAGTGTTGCCAGGAAGATTTTGGAAAATAAGCCCAAAGTAACTGCATTGCAGTAGTAAATCTGGCCACCCATTAAAGTTCATTTTCAAAAGGTGACTGTCTCTTTGTTCTAGTAGCATTCTTCAGCATTTTATTTTCAATTTGCAATTTCCCTTTACCTTCTGGTGGAATATAATCACTTTTTTTTCCATACACAGTCATTTAGGTGTTCTGCTAATATTAATTAGTTTACTAAAGATGTTAGATATGTACTTTCTTATGTGGTTTTTTATATGACTAAGACATAGAAGATTAAAAAAATAATTGAACCAAAGATAATCTGCATCATCACTCAAAAGAAAAGAAAACAAGAGCATATTTAACCATGTTGGGCATCAGTGTGATCCAGCAGCTGTAACAGTCCACATGAGATTATTGTTTTGAGCTGACACATGCATTATCTTTAGACTGACATGATTGCGCTATTTGTAACAAATGATGGCAAAGAACAGTGCTATTGAAAGAAACTAGCTGGAAGAGAGAAACTTTACAGTCTTCTGTAAACTCCCAGAGTCTTATGTGCCTGATCTGATTCTGTCCTAGGTTGGTGATGTTCTCTACTGTGCTGGCCAGATAGCTCTGGTGCCTTGCACCATGCGGCTCGTTAGCGGAGGCATAGGCGCAGAGGCCAGCGTTTCGCTCCGTCACGTTGGGCGAGTTCTTCAAGCCATGAGCCAGAGGACTGCACTGCACCACGTCATCACAGCCAGCTGCTACGTAACCGACAGCAAGAGCATTCCTATTGCCCGCTCCATATGGCAGAAGAAATTAAGAGAGTGCAAAAAGGTAGCTGCTGTATCCATTTTCTTGTTTCTGGGTTGTCTTTTTTTCCCTCTCGAAGTCTTGCAGTAATATCAGAATTTTTGCAGTACATTTCAGAGGGGTTCAAGTAAATGTTTGATTGAGCTGTTATGTTCTGGCTCATAAGTGGTTGTGCACAACTGAGAAAGAAAACTGCTTAATAGAAAGTTATATTCACCACTAACTTTGTTGTAATTCCCCAAAGCATTGTGTTAAAGAACTCTTAAAGAGCAGTCAATTTCTCTAACAAAAATGTGAACCATTCCTCGTTTGAATTACTTCTGTCCATATATTTTTTGCATAATGAGAATTGGGCATTTTACTTCAACTTTTTGTCAATTGTTCTGTTTAGGTTTTTTTCCCCCACTTGCTTACAAGCAATATTGTTATGATAACTGAGTTTAGCAATTTACTGCTCATTATTGCTTTATATTCAGCTGAACTTCTAAGACCACATCTGGACATGCCTGTCTATTGGTTAACCCTTGATTAACAGTATAGTAATTTGCACAGTGATTTATAATGATGCTGTAATAATTCCTGATTTGCGTGTGCCCCTTTTCTTGAAATAGCCATGGAACACCCAGACAGCATTAAAAGGTAGTCACCATAAATCCTGTAAATAAAATGTAACTTCTCCCCAAATGTATAAAAACCAAATGCATAATTGCTGTATAATTTAATATAGCTTAATAATATAGCCTAATAATTATGTTCTCTGCACTAGGCAAGTGTTTTCTGAGTAAAGATATACACTTCACTTATGTGCATACACATCTGAACTTGATTTACTAACAAAAAACACTCCTAAAAAGTGTTTATTACTCCTCCAAGACCAGATTCAGATCCAGGATTGAAACTGAATTAAATTTGGGGATTTTTTAATTAAATACCCATTTTTGTTCTGTGACCAATTAGTAACATACCATGACCACAGACCCTGTCTGCTTTCTGATTTGCAATATATAAGATTGGAAGACAGATTGGTGGTGTTTGCCAGTTCCTTGAAACTTATCCTTTATCCATACACAGTCTTTTAGGTCTTCCATAGTTATTATGCATACCAGCTACTCTTTATCAAGCCTTTTATTTCTTCTACTTACTAAGATGACTAGGCAGTACTTGCTTTTTCTAAAATTCTTTTTTAGCTACCTGAAAAACACTGATGAAGTTGCTTACTTTTGATCTATCACTAATATCTGTTCCATGTCATTTTTTGATTGTTCAAGCCATAACTTAACAAATGGATTGTTGCCTACATGTACTCCTGTGAAGTGATAGCTGCCTGACAGTTTTCAGGAATCTTTAAGAAAAACATCCTGCAATCAGGCAATCCTGTAGGATGTTCATCAGTCTTATGCTGTGTATATCAGATCATAATTCACTAATGACAGTATCAGAAAGAAAAAAAATAGATAATGTGTGCTGCAACATCATCTAAAAATGCTTTGGAAAAAACTAAATATAAATGGGAGTGAGATTTTAACAACTGCATGTTCTTGTTTCTAGAATTTAGTCAATAGGAGGTTCAGACAGAGGAATTTTTTTTTTTCCTCAGGATATGCATATTTTTTTGATTAGTAGGAGTTTATGTACAAAGTAAAGCAAAGAAAAATACTTACAAATATTTCTGTTACAAGGAACTAGAGAGGGGAATTATCCTGCCCTGAAAATACATTTGTCCTGTTAATTAAAATAGAGATTTTGTACTGAAAAATGATAAATTGTTCTTCAATTGTCCTTCTGCCTCAGTTATTCCATAGTACCAGAGAAAACAAGTAATGCAGTTTTTACTTTGGAGCAGCCTTTCTCTGCCTTTCTCTGCGGAAGACAGAATGTGGTAGCTTTACTCTGAAGGCATATTCCTTACCTGTGTGGTTTGTTCAGGTTTTGGTATCCCAGTGCTACTACAGAGAGTTCTGCTGAATACCATGACATGACATAATGGTCTGCTTCCACCAAGTAAACAAAGTCAGCCAGACCAAAAGTATTTTATTATTCTTTAACTTTATTTTAAGCAGTGGCCAAAGGCCTGAACCAGTAACAACCTACCAATTACTTAATAAGAATAAATGGTTTCTCAGCTGAAATTCTTCTCCTTCTGTCATCTGTGAAAAAAAGGGTTTGTTTGTGCAAATAAAACAGTTCAGCTCAGAACTCATTTTTGCCATACATCATAAAGCATAGAATTAATTATGCTTTAAAGATGGGATTTAGACTGTATTTCTGTTCATTGAATGTTCTGTATTTAATAGCAAAGCAATGGTATATTAAGATAATTGTATTTAAAATGGTGGTTAAATCATATTCGTCAGAACTTCCAAAGGTGTTTTTAATTAGAGCATGAGAAATATAGCATTTTGTCATGTGGTGATAGCTGGTATTTATCCAATACATAAATTATATTGTTCGGCAACTTCCCTTGAATCCTTGTATATGTTTGATAGCAGTAGTAAGTAAAGCACAAAAAAGCTTATATAAATTGTTTAGGACAATAAATTGGACCTAACAGCACATAATAGCAGAGAAGTATGAGAATTGCTTTCTGGATATGTTTATATAGCACAAAATGTTTCGTTCTAAGAGCTAGATGTAGATGTGCAATTGCTCAAAGCTTCATTTGAGATAAGGCCACAGGGTCAGGCACAGTTAGCTGGACTTTAGCAATATTACAAGAAGTCTTCTAGGGATAATTGTCTTTTAGGAACTTCTTGAGTTACAAAGAGATAATTACACTTAAATTTGTTTTTTTTTTTAAATTTAGATAAAATATAAAAAAGTGTATTTTGGAATAATCTATTTTTTTCCAGAGGAAATATTTCATATATTATTAACAGAGAAGTGGTTCTAGTGAGGATGAGAGGGACTGTAAGAAAGGGAGCAAACAGTAGCAGTAAGCAGGCTGGACCCCCTAGCAACTTCTAAATAGTTTCAGTCACCCAGCCTCTGGTCCCTTCCTTATTCAAGCATCATTCATTCCTTCTTACACAACTCCTTTCTACTCCTGTCATCCCGATTTCCCTCACTCCTTATGGCAGCTCAGTATCTGTGCTCCAAGCATCATTCCTGCAGCGTCAACCCCACAGTATAACCCCCTGAGCCTCCCTGAGCTCCAGTTACCCACAGTCATCAAGGGTTGTGTCCTTAGAGCTGGAATCCAGCCTCTCTTCTACTCTCTTCTTCCTTCCTGTGTCCCTTTGAGTCACAGCCTCATTGGAAAAGCCATTCAGGGTGACAGGGGAAACAGAAATCTGGTGCAGGCATCTAAGGTTGTAGTAGAAAGGAAAAAAATAGTGGGCAGAGAAGGATAAGAAAGCAGCCCCACCAAGAGTTCACTCAAAAGAACAGAACACCACCTAAATAACTGGGCTAAGGATCTTTGGATTAACATTTTAAATGTACATAAGAGAGATTTCCTTTGTTAAAACTAAAAAAGTATTGTAAAAATTGAGATGTAGAGTGAAGGAGCTGAAGTTAGCATTTAATTCCATAGGTGCATAAAAGTGCATTTTTGTTGCTGGAGAAATTCAAATATAGTTAAGGGAAATAGTGATTAAAATCAAAAGAAAAAAAAAAAAACAGAGCCTGCAAAAATAGCATAAAGACAATTATGCAAACGAATAATCAAAACCTCGGAAGACTTCTTGGAATTAACAAATACGCGTGCCAGCCGTCATCAGCTTTCTTCCACCCTATTTCTGAGTTACATTCCTTCCACAGTTGCTTTGTGATTGCCAGGTGTACTTTAGGGACATTTCACTATTCTTGAGGAGATTAACTGAGGGACTTTCTCCAGCATACCTAGTTGTGTGCTAGAACAATTTAAGTGTTATCCAGCAGATAGCATTTAGGGAGTTTTTGGGCTTTGTGTCTTCTTGGTGCTTTTTTTAAGTAGCCGGGGGGGGGCGGAAAAAACCTTATAGCATTATAACTAAAACTTTCTGGAAGAAGAACTGACAGTTTTCCAATTAAGTCTCATCTTGTGTTTTTCTTTACTTCACATCTTTTAATGACAGTGTCATGTAATATGATGATTTTATAAGCGGTTTTGCTAACTCATTCAGCAGAGTAATCAATAGAAAAAAATCAGCCAGATGGGTTGTAGTCCATTTGTATTGGGTGGGACAGATGGCATTATTGATAGATGGAAATATTCCAAATAATTATTGTATAATGATATAACAGTGACTGTGCCTGCAAAATTTTATTAATTTACTTTGTGAATGCACTTTATTCAGTAGGGCTTGAGTTGTACCATTTAGAGAGTACTCCCAATATATTTAGTTGGGAGCTGAGTCTACACCCTAACTTCTCCTTCCCCTATCCATGGGCTTTCCATGCAGAGACATCCCTGTAGTATTTTGTTAGACTGTTTCAAGGGGTGGATTGTACTTCTACCTATAGAACAGATTCCTCTGGGCTAGTGAGGTGGGCAAGATCATGATGACACTTTTTTTACCTCTGAGTGCTTGTTTTTTGCTTTCTTTTGTTATCCTCACCAATACAAAGAAGAAACATGCTGTGCTGTCTCAAGATTTCAGACATTTTCTTTTTTTTTTTTACATTTGCTAATCCCCAGCAACACCTGGTGTAGCTAGGTTAATAAAATGTAAATTCCGATAAAGTGTGTAATAAATATTCATTTAGACTGTTGCTATTCAATTGTATATTCCATGGAAAAGTACTGTGAATTAATTATTTCTGTGACATAAGAGCACATTAACTTCCTAGCAGAAAGATTTTGAGGCCATTTGCTCCTTTTGAAATAAACTTGTTTATAAAAATGTCTGAATGTTAAAAATTAATTTCAGTTGTTTTGGTTAGATGAAATACATGCAAAACTTGGAGGCAGATTTTCTAGAACTCTCAAAATGTTATTTCTGATTTCTTTGTTATAAAAAGAATAACTTATAGGGAAATACTTTAGTATGTTTAGTACAGAATGTTTTGTTATCAACAGAAAATTTAAAATTGGTTGTGTTTGTTAGTGAACCCAAAACATTGGTGAAGGGAGATTTTGAGACAGTGAAAACAACATATTTTTTTAAAGATTAGAAGACAGAGTTGCATAGAAAGGTAATATTTAATGTGATATCAAGATGTATTAATAGCACTAAGGTAATTTTATCTTTTTTTCAGCAAATCATTTTACACATATTATTTTTTTCTTAAATTCTGATATCATAGGTCAGTTCCCCTCTGAGTTATTGTAATAGGCAGCTGCCAATGTGTTTTCCATCCTCAGTAATGAAAAATCTCCTTGGTGAAATTCTTCATGTGACATTAAAAAATATATCTTTTTACTTTTATATCACTTGCATTTAAACATTAGTTGTCTGGTACTCTCCCACCAATAATTTTCTGAGAAAACATACTGCAAACTTTAAAAGTTCACCAGCCCATCTTCTGACAGAAGCTTTCTTTTTTTTTTTATGGTAAGAATTCAGGATGCATGTCTGTGATCCCATGATTGTTTCAAATCCAGCAGAGAGTGCTGCAGTTGACTTTCATTCTGTCAGGAATGCCAGTCAGGTTGTTGACAATGTGTGTCTTAATAGTGTGCAATGCAGAAGTGATGGAAAAAAACATTCACAGTTTTTTATCTGATATATATTGTGAATGGGTTCCACACTTATTTCAGCACTTGGGTAACTTGATGCCAAATTTAAAAATCTAAATTAAAACCTTTTGGACCAGATTTAAAAACTGTTTAGATATCAAAAGATGTAAGTACACCCAAACCAGGATTTTTTAAAGATATCTAAGAGCAGTCATCTAGAGCACTGGACCCCTTCCAGGGAGCCTCTGCATCGTACCTTCTTTTGCTCTCCTGTAAATACCATTGGTGCTTTCCTGTATCTTTCCACTTTGCCTTACAAATAATGTACAGGTCCCAAGTTATAAACAAGTTAAATCTTGAACAAGAATCTGTCTAGCTACATGCAGTTGTTTCCTGGAGTAATTAGTGTGTTTTCATGGCAGTCATTTAGAATGGCATCATGCATCTGTAACAGCAGTCTGTGCATTGTTCAGACATTCCTGTGCTATTCGAAGTATACAGACTGTCATGAATTTAAATAAAATTCATGCATTCTCTAACACTTTATCCTAAGTACAACAGAAGTAGCTTATGCTCAAATAGTGGAAGTTGAAGATTTTTCTTGCTGCAAAGGATTGGACAAAGGTTTAAGATCCTCTTTTACCTATAGAGAAAATGACTATAAAACATAAAATGGAATATTAAAAAAACTTGCCCGATTTCTGTGAGAAGATACATATTTTTTTCACCATCTTGAACAGATGTTTCTAAGCCAGTAATATTCAGGTACACTTTTTTGTCTAATTTGTTATATGTAATGGTTATTATCTTTACTTAATGCAATTGTTAGATTTCCAAAAAGTGTTGTAAATTCTGTGTCCTATAGATAATACTATAGGTAATGTTAATTTAATTGGTCTCCTTTTACCAGTTTCCTGAAAAAATAGTCAAAATATGAGTAGTAGAATAAACAAATATTATAAAGGTAAAATAACAGATTAGAACACTGCTACATTTACATTGCAGTAAAATCTCATGTAACTTAGTTAATATGATTTGTAATATCACCAGAAGAAAAATAAAAATTTTTGAAAACCATTGCTGACAGCCTGTACCTATGCTCATCAAAAATTCCATAGGAAGAATATACATGTTTCTGTTTCCTTTTTTTAGTCCCATCAGGTTTATAGCATCTATTTTGCTACTAGATGATATTTTGAATGTTCCACAGTTTAATATATAAACCCAGGCTTCTTTTATGGCCTAGGTTCAGAACATACAGTACTAATGTAATAATAATTTAATAATTATGCACTGCTAGTGTGTCTTTTATCTCATGCCTGGTGTATTTCATTTCCCCTGCATTCAGATTAGGCAAAGCTTCTCTAGTCATTTGAAGCCACTGTAATGAGAATATTTAACACAGGTCAAAGGCAGATAGTGGAAATCCAGAGGTCCTTGCAAATAGTTTGCCATTTGACACTGGGAAACAATGGGAGGTGAAAGGTTTGCCACTTGAACTTTTTCTTAAAAGAAGATTATGATATTCTATTTGTAACATTAGCAGAGCCTTAATAATGTTTAAAAATGAGTACGGTCAACTAAAAGAACATGACTTTATCTAAAGCCATTTTTAGAAATGGAATATATGTACATAAAAATCATATGATTGCTTAATAGTATAAAGAGTATGCATTAATTTAACTTGTATAATACAGACAAAAAATACAAACAGTAGAAAATAAGAAAGGAGAGCATTTCTTCTGTGGTCATTTGTGGAGATATCTACAGATATAGTCAAATCCTCAACTGGTATAAGTCAACATAACTCTGTGATTTCCATGAACTGATTTACACTAGCTTATTTGCCATTTACAGGTAATATATCCATGCATTTGAATGTTGTTTTTCAGGTAGACAGAGTGAAGAAATGCATGTCAAGTTATTCAGGGTGGTAAACAGCCTAGTTCATCCAGGCTGACTGATCTTCCCCTGCAGCAGTTCCCTTATAAGACTGGTTTTGAGTGATTCTTCATCTCCTTTGCTGAAAACATTAATTCTGTTTTGAGCCTGTCACTTTTGTGCTAAGCAAGAGTGCATATATGTGTCCAGTGTTTGCTTAGGCCAGGACCTCTGGTCACAAGTCTCGTGTCTGATGACTGTGAAAGTTTAACAGTTTCATCCCTGAAGTGAGTGCCTGTTGTCACTGTCTTATTATAGAGGGACGAATGCTATTTTGGTTGAAAAGTGATCAAGGTCCAACTTTCACTCAGGAAACTGCCCTATTAAATTTCAGTCCAAATTACAGGTAGGACACTTTAAATTCCCACAATGAAGGATAGAATTTGAGGATATCATCACCAAAGTTTTTTTGTTCTCCTTTGGATGAGGTAGTCCTGTTGATCAGGACTGAAAGAAGAGCCGTATTACCACCTCAACCTACATAAAGTCTTATTAACTCGTCCTTCCTAAAACTGTAGCAGGTTAATCTTTTTCAGACCACAAACATCCCTTCCAAGTTACTGCTTCCAACAAGTAGTTGGAATAGTCAATAATAAGCAGCTACTCTAGATCTTGGTCTTTTTCAGGCAGGGTATTTTAGTTTGTCTTGTCAATGTAAGCCCTGTAAAAATTAGAAAACTCAGATCTCAGAAATTAGTCAAACTTATGTACTGAAAGCCCTTCCCTGTGGGAAATATCCTCTTTGTTGTGGTTATGCAGGACCTGGAAAAGCACTCCTTTTGCAGGAAGGAAACTTGCTACTGAATGGTCTACAGGGTCTTCTTGGGTCTTCATAAGAACCTCTATGATGCTGTGTTTTGGATTTGCGGCTAACATGGTAGTGTTGCACATTTTCAAGGCTTTTTCCCAGTCAGCACGCCTAGAATTGACTGGGTGTGGAAAGAGGCAGTCAAGGGAATATCCCAGACCGTATGACACCATGCTCAGCCATAAAAATTGGAGAACTTGGTCTTCCAAAGCAGCTATTCACCAAGAGCTGGCTGGACATCAGTCTGCTGGTGGCAGGAGGTGAAGGACTGCCTTTGCATTGCTAGTTTTATTATCTTCACCTGCAAAAATGTCCTTACCTCAGCCCAAGAGCTCTCTCATGTTTACTTTTCCTATTGTCCCTCCCATCCTGCTGAGGTTGGGGGACAAGGAACTGGCTCTGTAGAGAGGAAGCTGACTGGGACTCAACACGTCAAGCAGATGCAGCAAATTATCACTGAAGACCAACTCCACAATTAACTAGGAAAATTCATACCTGTCCTCCCTTGTCAAGCTTCAGTCAAAATTAGAGCTCAAAATATCATCTCTTCCTTTTGAAACTATGCAAGAATCTTATATCTGTTCAGATACATTAATGATCTTCTATCAAAAAACCAAAAGGGGGAATTAAAAAAAAAGAATTTAACTCAGGAAAACATCTTCATTCTTCCAGTGGAAGTACTCATTTACTATTTTATTGCTTGATCCAAGGGATCCTCCTAAATTTCAGCACTTGATTATCCTCATCTCTGGTTCTGTGTGCTAGTCATAGTAATAATTTCATTTCCTTTTCTTCCTCCTCTTCTCTGAAGGATATCACATGGTCTTCAAAATTAATAATAGACCTTTAATTTTCTTATTCATAAAAGTCAAAGTAACCCAAAAATAATTTATGCTTTCCTGTATTCCATTTTCAAAAAAACCACATAACACAGTGTGAAAGTCAACTATCTTATTTTGAAACATCTTCAAATTCTTGCATAGCTAAAATAAGCAGTGCTCCCTGGTCAATACCCAGCTACATGCATGCCAGCTAGCAGTAAATTATCACTTTCAGTTTCTTCCCTGTTTTTATTCAGCATCATTGATAAAAAATAAAAATGCATCCAGCTGATATGATACCTGCTCACTTCTCATCAGTCCTTTGGATGTATCACCATAAACATAAATGGTAACACTTGAAATATAACTTTGATTTTATCTTGGACATTATTCAGTGTTAATATTATGCATCTCACTTATAAGCACCTCTGTGGAAACACCCTGGCTGTCTTCTGTAGGTGACCAAAATCATTACTTTTGTGTATATATATATATATGTATCAATGAAGAAGCAAAAAAGAGGAAAATGTAACTGCTAGTTGCAGAAAATACTAATTGTCAACCATTTTTAATTGAGATGGTGATTTTGGTAAAGGATTGTTATTTGTCAAGTGAGTGTTTTTGTGGAGTTTCAGATAGCAACTCAGTAATGCATAGTCTCATAGTCTCTCTGTGCATGTTCTGCAGAACTACATGGAGGAGACATGCATCTACAGATTTTTCTCCCTCCCTCCTCTTATAAATATATATGCATATATATGTGTGTATATATATACACACACATTAAAGCATATCCATGAATATATATTTGTATTTTTTCTTAGTATAACAACTTTTAACAAGGATATATATTAATATGTGTCATTTAAAGACCGTTCTAACCTTCTGCTCATAGAGTCACCTGCCTTCAGGAGTTAAGATCCCATTAAATATTTCAGTAGTAATCTGAGAGTAAATGTTCTTCATGTTCAGAAGAACAAATTTGCTTTCCATATAGCTCATCCCAGTGACTGCTGAGAATGGCTACACATTTAACTAAAACTTGGCTTAGAACTTGTAGGTTATTGTGAGCTTTCTCTCACAGTGAGTCTGGCTGGGATAGAGTTAATTTTCTTTACAGCAGCCTCTATAGTGCTGTGTTTTGGATTTGTGGCTAACACTGTGTTGATAGCAGACCAATATTGGCTGTTGCTGGACAATGCCTGCATCATGATTTTCTCCTGCTTTACCCATACCCAGCAAGAAGGCTGGGGTTTGGCAGAGCTGACACACCTGAGCTGAATTAACCAAATATTATATTGTATTCTATATCATATAGATTCGTGCTTGACGATAGAAACTTGAGCAGGGGTGAGGTTTTTCCTAACTTTTTGGGCAGCACAATATAGTGGATTTTAAGAAATTGCCTGAATTGCATCAGAGTTTGACTTCTGTAACACTGAACTGAGAGAAAACTGGTCCTGCAAAATCGAAGTTCCAAACTATATGTAGGACATTATCAGTCAATGTAAATGGCTTGAGTTAAAATAAAAGGCACGTGAAGCCCTAACAGTCTTATGCTGTGCCATTTAACCGACCTTGTTTTGCAGTCATACTGTATTAAAAAATGAAAGTAACTAACTGGTCTGTTGAAAACAATACTTGCCTCAAAAATATTCATATACATAAGGTGGAATGTAAATGTATTTTCCAGTAAAAACTTATGTCCTAAAAGGTACCACATTCAAAATGAAATTGCATGCCAGAAAGCCAGTCATATCCTGAGCTGCATCAGAAGAAGTATGGCCAGCAGGTTGAAGGAGATGATTCTGCTCCTCTGCTCTGGTGAGACCTCACCATGAGGACTGTGTCCAACTCTGGAGTCCTCATCACAGGAAGGACATGGACCTATCAAAGCTAGTCCAGAGCAGGACTACCAAGTTGATCAGAGAGTTGGAGAACCTCTCCTATGAGGAAAGACAGAGAGAATTGGGATTTTTCAGCCTGGAAAAGAGAGGGCTTCAGGGTGACCTACTTGCAGCCTTCCAGTACCTTGAAAGAACTTACAGGAAAGATGGGGCAAGGCTGTTTACAAAAGCATGCGGTGCCAGGGCAAGGAGAAATGGCTTCTGATTGGAAGAGAGTTGAGATTTGATATTAGGAAATAATTCTTTCCTGCGAGGTTGGTGAGGGACTGGCAAAGGTTCCCCATGGAAATTGTGGATGCTTTATCTCTACAGGTCCCTTCAAGGCCTGGCTGAGCAACCTGGTTTAGTGGAAGGTGTCCCTGCCCATGGCAGGGTGTATGGAACTAGATGATCTTCAGAGTCCCAACTTGAGCCATTCTATGACTCTGTGAAATTACTTTATATCATATTGCTAATCAAGGTGGCTACCACAAGGAGGGAGAGCCTGACAGTTAGTGTTAAGTTTAGTAGTGCTACCAGAGTTTTCAAACTGTTTTTCTTCTGCCTCCTGCGGCATCAAAATTTCCTTCCTTGCATCCTACAAAATTTAATTACAGGTTTGACAAGAGTAGCTAGTGGTGCCATGCATGTACAGATGAACAGAAAATGTAAATAGAATATGTGAGGTGAAAGTTATTTGGTTTGAAAATCAGTTCCAGAGCTCATTGTCAAAGTTCAGAAGGAAGCAGACTTTCAAAGAAAAGATCTTTGCAATCAGTATCCAAAATTCAAATTCTGTCATAAAATCTGTTATCCTTAATGCTCACAAAGTAGATTTTGACCATTAACTTTGCTCATTTTCTGTCCCATTTGGGTACATACTCGCAAATGATTTTCATCTGAAATCTTTCCATCTTGAACAGCCTTACTTCAGTTCAACTCTTTTTCCTCAGTGCTTATTTTTGACACTACACATGAAGAATAAAAACCCTCAGAGTGACAGTCTGTGATCATGTTTCATGTGGCAGACTTCATTTGCTTTCAGTTTGTATTACTATGAATTTATGACTTTGTTCCTTAAATACTTTTCCTTTTTCTTTTTCCACATTGTAACTGATATATTGAATGATGCATGTGTGAGAGGTATTTCAAGGATCTTAACTTCAGTCATTAACTGGTTACATCTTGGCTCAGGAACCTTTAGTTCACTGAGAGAAAGTTACTGTTTTTTAAGCAAATAAAACAGCTTTTCAGTGTGTAATTATTTTCTTATCAATTTTGCATTTTCGTGCCCTTTTGAGCAGCTAGCATGCCGTGCTTGAATTTACATTTAGCTCTGCAGGAGCTGCTTTAAATATTATTATTAAGAAGGAAGAAATCAAAAATCAAAGTGAATTTTTACTACAATAGCAAGGTATAGGAAGGTGCAATTGCAGCCACAGCAGCCTGGATTAGTGTATAGAACTAACTCACAGCTTGACAGAAAATCCCTGCTGGGGAGGAAATGTAGGGGAACTGGCAGAATTTTGCTACATCTGCTCCCTACTGCTAATAAGCTTTAACCCATTTCATTTTTATTATGCTTGGTGTTTAGATATTTTGCTTCCGAAATTATATCTGTAACTATGAGAACACATAAAAGGAAGCTCGACAGGTAGGGCTGTTTAAAAATTTAAAACTATCAGCAAGGGATGTTAAAGGCCATAATGAGTAAGATGGTTGCCTTCTCAGTGTGGGATTTTAGAGTTCAGGCACTTCAGTGCTGGTAGAAAGGCTGAGCACAAGTATTGGGTAAAACTGATTTCATAGCTTGAGTGGCTTGTACAGCCAGAAGGCACCATTAGATTATTTATTGTGACCTGTATATCACAGACCATTACATTTCACCCAGAAATTCCCATTTTGAACTCTGTGAGTATACTTGCACTAAAATATATCAGACCTTAGGAGTTCCAAATACTTTATGCCACAGGGTGAGAATGAAAACGCTGAGCTTGGCATGCAGTAGGAAGAGGGTTTGGCAGGTTGGTAAGTACACATGGTAGCATGACTACTTCTGCAGAGTAAAGCAAACAACCAAAGGCTTGTAGGGACTTTACAAAAGTGAAAAAACCCTTCTTGACCCCTTTGAATTAGGGAAAAAAGATATAGGTATTCATATTGTATCAGAGCACTTGTATCAGGGTTCTGCTGAAACCATAAGCAGTTCTCTAAAATAAAATAAAAATTAAAAGATTAAATTGCCACTCCCCAAATTAGCTGTAATAAACAAAAGTTAAGACTTAATCTGTCTCATGACACATCAGTGGGAGTAATTAAGAGGGAAAATCAGAGACATATCCATTTTTAAAATTAATAGTAATTGTCTAATTCTGCATTTCAGGTATTCTGCCCCTTTGGCAGCCCTGCTGGCAATCCTTCTCAGCTTCTCAGTTTCTCAGTCCAGACACATTCACTGCAGTACTTTGAACATGCTTTTATCTGAATAATCAGTGCTATAACTAATATTTATAACCATCTAAAAATGCAGGGGAAATGGTATTGTATATTTTCCATTTGATATTTTTACATGCTGATGATAACTGATTATACATTTTAAATCTTTCTTTTACTCTGGTGGTGGCATGATTGTCACATACAATTATGAAATGTATTTTGAAGGGAGCTTGAAATGTATAAAATTCATTGAGTAGTTGAAAACTTGATGTCTGTGGTGCTGATGAGACTGTGTTTTTAGATAATGGTTTAGAACAAGATTGTGATACTTACCTGAGGAGGATGCAAAAATGGAAGCATCAGTCTTTCAGTAGGAGATGCTTCTCCATTACTGTGCATGCAGAAGCCTGTGTCTATCTTTCAGCAAGCCAGATTACATTTTCTGGTTTTCTTTCAGTTTATTCTAACAAATTATTTGAGCTTCCTTTGCAAGAAAACTTCCAGGTTGATAAGTCCAGAAAGCAGAGGTGTTAGCCTAGTTATTGCAGATTCTGTGTACATTCTTCAGGCTTTCAATTGTTTATTTGTTCCAGAGACTTGTTCAAAGCTGATTATGTCTTCACAGAAATGTGATACTGATTGCTCTTGTTTTGATCCTGTCAGATCTTCTCAGTTTCTGAAATAAAAGGATGAAAACACAGTGATCCGACAATAGAAAAGAGAAACAAAATTAACAAGCAAATTATATCCTTCTGTACTAAATATAATCAAAAGAGAGCTTGTAAGGTAATGTCTTAAATTTCAACAGAACCCTTTTTTCTATCACACAGAAATGATGAAAATTTATACCACTTCTTGGGCTCTGTTGACAATCATGGTAAAAGACAGAATAGAAAGTTGTTAAATTATTCTGTTTGAGCAATATAAGCTATAGATCATGTAAAGTTATTGAACTGGTTTCTTATGAACTTCTTATTTTCATGAGTTCTATATTTGCTTTGCTTTTTAATGTAATGCTTACCTCTTCTTCGAATGGCATTATTCAGGGACCATTCATCATGAGATTTTTGATTCTGCAAGGATTTCAAGATACCCTTTATGCACCAGAAAGCTGTCTCAGTAAAAGTCAATTTTACTGTGTTTTTATTGTGGGATTTGGGTCCTAAGAGAGTTGTTACTTAATTTTTCTGGTAGTTTCTTCTGACATACTTGGTTGACTACTGTAAAATTTTAGCCCATCACCTTGTCTAATCCTAATAATGGCCATCAATATATTGTATAGATTTCAAATTTCCTATACTCTCACTAAAATAATTTGGGATATGGTCATTTCATCCTCCTGCAAAATGCATCTCTGAGAAAAGTTAAGTTTGGCACGTTAATTGCCGACCATTTAGTATCTAATTATTAATTTTGCATCCTTACTATAGCTACGTGCATATTTTTTTCCACAATTTTTTACAATTTTTGAGGTGAAAATTTAATTTGTATTTTTTTCTAATATGAGGAGGTGAAATTATAATTATTATATCAAAAGAATGCATTAATTAGAAATCCATTTAAATTACAAAAATTGATGGAAAGCACCCTGAGAAATAGTACTATCTCTAAATTTCTATACTCATATTTGTTCCCTGTATCTGCATTCCCTTTTTCATGTTTCTGTTTTCTAAAGATGGCTAAACACTGCACAAAAAAAGAAATTACTCTGAAATATTTGCTATCAGATGCTGCTACAAAAAATAAAGAACAACTTGGTTTGCTCTAGATTTTCTGTGGTTCAGTAACACCAAAGTACAGGCTCATTTTCCCAGTTGACATTGCACAAAATAATTTCTGTGTGACACAGTGGTTACTGAACTACTCTAGCTTTGTCCAACAGGTTGAGGTGTGAGTAGAGAGGACTAAAATTTCTGAAGAATTTGTTTCTTTTCATATTTACAGTATTTATTTTATGACAGATATACAGTTTATAAGACTTCACTTTTAGTCTGCTAGTTTTGTGTTAATGTCTTTTTGACATGCACCAAATAATTTGTTTTATTTCAGAAAGAAATACTAAATGTATGACTTTCTGACATTTGTAAGCTTTCTAAAAGGAACATTCTTAGCAATTTTATTGTTATAAAACATTGTGGTGTTCATTATTTGAATTCAGACATGGTATATCAGGAATGCATGTGGCCTATTTATTAGACAAACTAAGATGTTGAAAAGAATTGCTTCTATCCTACTTTCTTTGGGAACTGACATTTTTATTCTTATGCAGTTTTCCTAGTGGAATCTTTACTTTTTTAAGTCATAAACCTATTGTTGTAAGAGACTCTAGCAAAGCTTAAACTGGATCTCAGGAGTTTGATGCACTCTGTTTAATGCAGGCAGTGTAAAAGAAATTTTAAATGTATTATTTAAAGGCACGTTAATCTTGCCACTGTAATGGTGTAATAATGCATACCATATAAGGTTTTCATAAACTCAGCTTCTAAAAGTAACATCACAGTATCTTTCTTTTTGTTCTCCAAGTCACTTCTTCGTAGAGACAGCAATTATGCATTCATCTCTGTCTCTTATAGCCTGATTCCATATTCAGCTGAGAGATAGATAGGCCTTAGTCCTTACTAACACAACAAAAAGAATATTTCTCATTTAGAGCAAAGGGGGGATACTCAAACAAATTTATATAATAAAGGCCAAAATGTTCCTTTTTCAGTTTAATTAAGCAAAATAGTTAAATACTTACACAATGGACTGAAGATAGGTCTGTCTTTAACTCATTATTCCTTTGTTTTCATTGGAATTTTAATAGTTCTGCCTTGGATTATGTTTTTAATTACAAAAAAAATAAATTATATTTATAAGATTAGCACCTTTAAAACAAAACTCTGTGTACATTTACAACCCTTACATCCCAGTGTTTTTCATTTAACTCTGCTCATTCTATTGGATTCTGGTTTGGCTTTCAGCAGTATTGTGAATGCATTAGGCATTCATTAGTATGAGTGTATTTTGTGGCTCTCTATATGCACAAAGAAAATTGGGTGAATCTTTACTAAGAACTGAGCCACAGAAACTGCAAGGATTTGTTAATAGTGTGAACCAATGTGATAATTTCTTGTATCAGTGCAAAGCTCAGGAGAGTAATATGCATGCACCAATTCAGATAACACTTTTGCTTTAGTGTAGGGTTAATTACAACCACTGACAACCTCTGTTGTTCACCTTGCTTCTTGAGATATGAAAGAACTATTTCTGAAGTAAACCCATTGATGAAAGTGTTAGCTGAGGAATGTTTCTACCAAGCTGCCTTTTCACTTCAGTTTAGGCAGAAATACAAAGTACAGGAGGTTCACATTCTTGTTTCTCATTATTAGATACTTTACTGAATTTTATAGCTTAGTAACTGTAATACTGCAGCCTGCAACAAGTATTCACAAGTATTCAGTCAAGCCTTTTGATCCTTTCTATTTCTAACCAAACATCCTTACATTTTTGCAGATTTGGATTGAGCATCCGTCACAGAACCTCTTTAGAGGGGTTAACACAGAGCAGTCTGCCTGGGTGGCTGCAGTGTAAGGGAGCTCCAAACCCCTGTTCCTGTGGCAGGTGCCTAAGGCAGACAAAGCTCCTGCTTGGCACTATCTGGGACTGTTGTGTTTTAGTTGTCCCTGCTGTCTCTATCAGTTAAGGCAGAAATGAAGATACCTATGTCCCTCTAAAAGTAGTAGTACAATTCTGTATGTGATTCTCCTCTTGGAAAAAGAAGAAGAGGAACTTTTTTTTCCTCAGGAGTAACCACATTGAGCTCCCTCTTCTTCCAGCCCTGTATTCTGATGCTAGTACCTCTGCTGATGCAGCTTAGGCTCTCAAAGCTGTTATCTGCATTCATCTACTTTACTCGGTGTTCACAATTAATCTATAAAATCAGTCTGGAATATCACAGATAAACATAAAATTCCTTTAGAATCATGGAAATGTTGGAAGGGATTAATTGTGAAAAATCTCAGTCCGTGCAAGAAGTTATAGTTCTTTACCAATAGTATCATCATAAATGCCTATTTAAGAACTTAACAATAACCATAATGGTGTAGACTTTTCTTGGTATTTTGACTCCAAACAGTAGCCCTAAGCATAAGTGAATAATAAAACCAGTAAAAAGTAAATCTACTCTAATATTTTCCTAACCTCAAACTATTTTAATTCATATTTAAATTGATCAAATCAATTTTGTTATAATGTTAAATTACAATAATGTTAAGTCATAATCTTTATATAAATTAGTAACTTATATGAATAAAAATAATCCAGGAATTTTATCATGTCTCTTTTATAATGCCCACTGAATCTATGTTCTAAGAACTCATTCAGGCTCCCCTTGAATCCTTGTAAAGTTCTCGCAACCAGAGCATTCTCCATCAAGGAGTTGTAGGTGTCACCCACCATCATTCCTTTTGAAACCATGCTCTTACTAATGTCATTTGATGGTTCATAGCTCTTTGTACAGAAAGACAAGTGTGCAAAATCAGTTCTTATCCCTATCCACTCTTTTTATGTCATGTATGACTTTGTAAGCCTATGTCTTCTCATTAAGAAGGCTGCAGAACATTTCCAATCAGACCTTCAGAGCTTTTGATTGCACTTGTCCTCCTCTGGATATATTTTGGATCTAGTATGCCCTTTTTCAGTTGAGAGATTGAGTTATTTATCTTACTCAAGATGTTGGTGAACTGTGAATTTTTACAGTGGCACAAAGTTACTCACTTTGTTTTCTTTCTTCACTTGTTTGCTTAACTCTTGTCATCTTCTGTGACTCTTTATTAACCAGTCCATGAAGATTTTCCAAGATGTCACTTAGCTTAGCATGGCAGTTTTCTCAGTTTTTACAATAGAAGTAAAGAAGGGTCATTTTCTCAGTCATACTAAAGTGTACTCTGTACCTTTGGTTTCTCCTGTGAGTTATTGAAACATGCATTTTATCTCCAAAAGAGTATCAGTATTTTCTTCGAGGTGGGAAAAGTCCTTTGTTGAGTTTTGGGCTTTTTGTAAAGCAGTATGTTAAAAAAATGTTTGTAGTCCTTCTCTGGATATGGCATGATATAGATACAATGCATATATGGAGTGATATAGATACAATGCATGCATTTAAAAAAATCTGCCTTTTGGCTTCCTTTTTTCAAATTTTCTGGATCTCAATCTCTTACATCTTTGATAAATTAAGCAGCAAATGATCCTGTTGGCAAAGGGAAGATATTATGAAACATGTTTTGAGGACAGTCTAATGTAAGATTCAGTTAGAGCTAAATCACTTGTCTTACAAAATCTTTGTTCAATGTTTTGGGATCTACCATTTCCTAGCATGACAGAATTGAAAATCTGTCATAGTGTGGTCTCTGAGATGATTCTGTTTACATCCATTCCTGAAAAAGTCGTTGTTGTAGACCATTTATTTTCAGAGGGTGTCTCTTGCATGCAGAACCTATGTTACCTGATGTCCTTCTCCAGCCCTCTTTAAATCAGATCATGTAAAAGTATAGCACATAAGTAGCATCTTTCTCCATGTAATCTCAACAGTCAGCCATTGAACCTTTAGATCTCCTTATTTTCCCCTGTGAAATTCAAACTTCTCTAACAAACTACAAGGTGCAGAGCTACCTTGTAGTATTTGTTCCTTGAAAGGATTAAATCCAATGGAAAGGCTAACAAGGGGATATTTGAAACTTCAACACGCTTTTCCCATGAAACGAAAATCATTTGGAAACTGATAGCTGGGAAAAAAGGGTTAAAGGGCAAATATCTTTAAATGACAACAACTACAGATTAATGAACTCTATAAAGATTTGTTAAATTCAGGTAATGCATTTTTAAGGAATCACTGCTTTCAACAGTGTTTGCCCCAACAGATTTCTTGTCTCTCAACAAGAATTTTAGAGCTTCCCGAGAATTATTTGATAGCTCTTTTTCAAAAATTATAACCCAAGCTATATGCTCTTCTATCTCATTTTTTTTCTCTGATCAGGACTTTAAAGCTGTAGAAGAAAGATTAGACCAAAGCCTGTTCTCCTTTACAGAACAGTCTACAACAGTATCCTTGGTCAAGAACTCTAAGAACATATTTTTATTCATAGTACCACAGCTATCTGCCAAAGTGATGAATCTCACTGATGAGAGTGCAGTAATCAATTGTAAAAACAATTTAGCCAATAAAATAATTCCTCTTCATTTTCACTCTTAATACTTACTTATGCTGTTTTAGCACTGTATAATTTCTTAACAGACGTTATATATTCATCCTCATTTACTAGACAGGCTATCATAAAGATACTCGGTTCTTTAAGAAAATTGTAAATTTCTGAAAGGTAACTCGTAAATGCAGCATCCAAGTATAACACAAATGTCAGTGACTTCTTGAAAATAAGTCAGAAGAGGTCACTGTTAGAAGTATTTCTATAAGATTCTGTAGCCACTGATGAAAGATTATTAGTCCCCAGTAGCTCTATTATTTGTGCTTTGTGCAAACTCTAGAGTTAAAGGTTATGAGTGTTATGGTACCATACAGGTGCACCATGAGTAGTCTTTCACACAGAATGATTCTCATTTGTTAAATTTGGAAATGTGCTTTCTCCTGGCCTTAATTTTCATGTAGTTCTTCATATTCTAAATGGCAGCTGAAGGCAAGCAGAAATAGCGAGTAATTGATTTAACAACCTAAGACAAGTACAGGGAAGTAGAAAAGTTTGTCTTAGTGCTTGATGTGACCTGAGAGAGCTTCTTTAGACTGTTTTTTTCTAACCAGTACCTCAGCACCTTGGGCCAGCAAAATGGCCTTTAAGCCTGAATGAGCATGACTTTTTTTTTTTTTCTCAGTCCAAAGCTCCAGTATTTCATCTTTTCAAACTGTTTTACAGCACTCCGAGCAGAATTATATTGACAAGGTTAGAATTCATCTCCTAGAGGAGAATACTGTGCTCCTGTTAAGTGCTAATATAACATTTATGTGTAGCTACCTTAATAACAGCCCTGGCCAGCCTAATGAAAGTACTGAAAGCAAACAGTACTCAGTGAGATTTTATTATGACTGAAGTGATTGCAATTTGAGACAAATTGTCCCTATTTCTGTTACCACATCAAAACCAGAAATGCTGAAGCAATTGCTACATGTTTGGGATAGAATTACACTCCACTATTGTTAATATAGAAGTAAGTGCATTTTTCATGTAAACAGCTCACAAGGGTCAAGCATCAAAGATATTCTGTGCAAAATTCTTGTCAATAACTTTGTGAGTGAATTTTGAAATAAAGTGCCTGGAACGTGTCATTATTTCTTCCTCTCAAAGTTGAGAGCAAGTGGTTGAAAATTGAATTTGTGAATTGAAGGTACTGCAAGTTATATGGCCTTATCGACTTCAGGCAAAAATAACAGGTTTGCCTTATTATTTTTCCTTTCAGAGGCCAGGCAATGGACATAATTAACAGTATATACTGGAATGTAAGCAAACTGGTATATAAAAAAAGTTACTATCTGTGTACAGAAGATGGTGTAAGTCATTAATATCAAAAATTCCTAATATACTGTCTCTTCATAAAAATGGATGGAAAGGCAAGGACAAAAGTAATCCCCTGGTCAAATAAAGTACTTCAACTGCTCAGGTATTTGAAAGCTATTTAAAACCATCAGAAGAAAAGGAACTCAGTTATACAGATGTAGCTGACCAAGTTAGCTAATTAGACGTGCTGGTTGATGCGAAAACAATTTAAATATACATTCTCAATGAACTCTGCTATTTAAAAGAACACATTCTGTCTTCTAAGAGGGTTTGGTCAGGATAATTCTGCTATTTAGAACTATCTGAACTGTGTTTTTGCTGTAGCTGAATGGAATCTTTAGTAGTCCAACTTTTAAAATAAAACTTAACGTAATTTACTGACTCATTTCTGCGTTCTGGTAGTTCCTAGCATTTTTTTATTCTTCAAAAATCTTTGGTACAAACAAAAGTCACCATATGCAAAAAGACTTCTTTTGATTGCAGAATGAGTGCAAAATAAATTATGATCAGCTTTTTTTTTAAATGGTACAGGCATAGTAGTTGTTTGAGATTGCAAAAATTAGGAGATAGTGTCAGATAAATTCATAATTGCTCAAGATGACTTTTCAATAAGGAAAGTTGAGGAGAAAAGCAGATTCCATGAAATAAATGTACTGCCTATACTTTTTAAGATATTTTTACTGAATATGAGCAACATTAATTTCTACAACTCTGTAATATGGGCAATATTTTGTTTACCTTCTAGGTTGAAGATTCAGAGATGTATCACCATGAAACTGCAGTACGTGGATTGCTTGCTGTTGTTGTAGTATCTCACCTACCTAGAGATGCTGCCATTGAATGGCATGTTATTGCAGTAGTTGATGATCCACTCCAGAGAAAACACTTTGAAATGAAGATGTTGTCAGAGGGCTTCCAAATTGAGTGTGAATCTGTGGAGTCTAGTTCTGCATCTTGTGCATCAATCTCCTTACGCCTGAGCTTGATTTCATCATCCACTTCTCACCTTGATTTAGATGGAGCTCTTCATGGTTTGGTTGCTATGTTTAAACAAGCTGTCGACAAACTTTCAGAAGACTGCAGTGCCAGTCCTTTGTCCTTTAGAGCTTTCTTCAAGGAGCATGTCTTTGATGCTGAAACACTACAAAAAGGTAAGATTTACCATGACAGGAAGTAGGTGTTACACTAAGCATAAGGTACTTCTTGTTTACTTCTACATCAGATCTCATTGGGGGAAAAAAAATGTAGAGGAGTGTTTCAAGGATAGTTGGCCAAGAAGGCCAATGTCATCCTGGCCTGGATCAGCAACAGTGAGGACAGCAGGACCAGGGCAGGGATTGTCCCCCTGTACTCAGCACTGGTGAGGTCACACTTCAAATCCTGTGTTCAGTTTTGGGACCCTCACTGCAAAAGAGACGTTGAAATGCTGGAGCATGTCCAGAGAAGAACAAACAGCGCTGGTGAAGGGTCTAGAGAGTCAGTTATATGAGGATGAGCTGAGGGAACTGGGGCTTTTTAGGCTGAAGAAAAAGAGGCTCAGGATAGACCC
Source organism: Brachypodius melanocephalos (assembly GCA_013398615.1). Lineage (NCBI taxonomy): Eukaryota > Metazoa > Chordata > Aves > Passeriformes > Pycnonotidae > Brachypodius > Brachypodius melanocephalos. Next base: position 20,941,243 of record VZSR01000520.1, read on the forward strand.
TACTGGTTTCTACAACTGCCTGAAAGGAGGTTGTAGCCAGGTGGGGGCTGAACAGTTCTCTCAAGTAACAAGTGACAGAACAAGAGGAAAGAGCCTCAAGGTGTACCAAGGGAGGCTGAGTTTGAATATTAGAAATAATTTCTTCACCAGAAGGGTTATCAAGCATTGGAACAGGCCGTCTAGGGCAGTGGTGGAGTCACCACTCCTGGAGGTATTTGAAAGATGTGTAGTGGACTTGATGCTTGAGGGCATGGTTTAGTGGTAGATCTGGCAGTGTTAGGTTTACAGCTAGACTCAATGATCTTGGAAGCCTTTTCCAACCCAAACAATTCTACAGTTCTACAATTAAGATACATTTGTTCTTTTTCTGGTTACCAGGCATGTTTTTCATATTGAAAGGCTCTGTTCTTGGACCTTGTGAAGTCCAAACAGGATAGAGTCCTGGATTGCTTTTGTTCTAATCTCACATCTGATTTTGAGTAGGAGGTTGGATTATTTGATTTTGCTCTAGGTATCCTGAGTTTCCATGCAAGATAAATATGGCCACCTTAGATTTCAGTGTAGGGAGAACAAATCTTTTGCAAGTGTTTGAACAGTTGTGCATTTGGTATCCTCTTTTTGTCACAATCTAGAACCATGTTCAAATAACCAATTTCTATCATCTAGCAAGGAACTCTTTTGAGAATAAGTAATGAAATATTAATAAGGAAAAATAATTAAAATAAGGAAATGGTGTTGTATCCTCTGGAATAGAGGGTGACTGGTTTTGAACATGGATGGATTTTTGACTAACTTATTTAAATAGAACTTGCCATCCAAACAAATTTGTTGGGTTTTCCCCCAATGCTTATTTTTTTTCAGAATCTCATTGTCTTACCAAGTAAAGAGAATGCAGAGCAATAAATATAATATTACAACTGCAATTTATTTATTATGTTGTAGATCTGCATTTTGAGCTATTCTCTATTTGGGACATTATGCAAGAGCACAAAAGCTGATTTTATCTTTCAGACCTACAAAACTGGTAGAACATACTTGTATTGAAATCAGTAAGAACTTTTTTATCCAAAAGAAACAAAATCAGATGCTTAGTCTATATTTATCTCAAACATGCATGCACTTTAAAAATCCTTGCAGACCACAACTGATCCATATTAATTAGCTGACATAAATGTTAGCCCTCAAATATTCTACTGTCCTATTTTTTTTTCTTAACCTGCAGCAGTTTTTGAAGAAAATTCAACTTGACATTGTTTAATAGATTTAAAGTACAGGAATTGAAAGCTATAAAAATGTGGCGTAGAATAAGCATATTTAATCCAGGAAGCAAGGAATGAACATATAGTCTGACAGAATGTTGTTGTTTTTACTACATCTTGTTTAAGAGCTAAAAAGAAACCTGATAAAACATGTTTCTGGCATGGGATTAACATTACTGCTTTGCCTGCTTTCTTTCTGATATTTCTCAGGCCATAGAATAATTACTTCCAAGCAAATTTCATTTGCTTTATAAAATACATTTCTCAATATAATGTATTAATTGGACGCATAAAAATTTGATTCAGTTCTGTTCATTTTATACTACCAATAGCATAGACATAGAAAGATTTGTGTGATTGTCATATATTCATTCTTGTGTTCAGATCTCTGCACTGTCATAATAATTCCTGTCATTATACCAATTTTATCATTATCCCCACTAGTAAGAAATACATGCTTGCAAATCTGTAGAATATATAGAATACATTAAATTTACAAGGAGCACTAATTCACTGATGAAGAATTTTAAAATGAAATTTTTCTTCTTAGGAAAAATTTCTAGAAAGTTCATGCAATGGAAGAATAAGTGTGATATATATTCAAAAATAATTTCTCAACTTAACATGGTTGTTGCTGAAATGTGTCTTGCTGATAATTTCTATCTGTTAGAAGACTATATACATATATACACTCTGGTTCAAAATCAGAAGTCTAATTATTATTATATTTTTAAGACACAGGATATATTCAAGTGCACTGGTAATATGTGTTCTTGGAGCTTTGTAAGACATCCAGTCTCCAGTGAAGCATCATCAGCTTTCAAAATGATGCAGCCTATTAGTGAATGATGTCCTTGACTGGTTTTTTCACTAGTAGTAAATTCTACTTCTCATAATTTAAAATATACTCACACATATGTTTTAACTCTTCGTTAAAAAATGTTGTGTGAGGTGTCCAATTTGTTCCCATTGATTTCAGTATCCCATTGACAGTGTCCATAAGTAAGATGACATAGTCTGTGTTTTATTTTCTCTGTTATTATTGGCAGTTTTTATTTGGGACAAGGCAGGACTATTGACACTGTATGTGTGCTTTAGTGTGTTTCTCAGTTCTAATTTATCAGAGATTGTATTGGGTCTTTCTTTGCATTTATAGCTCTGCAGGCCTAATACGAAGACTTTTAAAAAATTTTGTTTCCTTAATGTGGCTGCCAGAAAGCAAATTATATTGAGAGTCCAGTTTTTCAATTGTCATTTATTAATTCAGCTCAGGTAGTAGAGGTTGCTAACCATCTGTATGAGAATCCATTAGTGACATGTTTGATCTCTGACTTGTGTTAGACATTGTTAATCCCACAAGTAGATCTCTCCTTTTGGGTCTTCATCTGCCAGCAGATACATTTTCTACTGAAGAAAAATAATAATGTAGTAGGGAATAATAAACACTTTTCTTCAAATATTTTAAATGTGAAACACATACGACATGTATCTGTAATAGAATGGTAGAAATTATGATACTCAGAAGTCAAGAAAGATGGTTAAGGAAATAGTTGTTCCAGGTTGGTGGATTTCAGGAGGCCTTCTATTATGTCATAAGATTAGTAAATAGTTTTCAATAATTCTTGCAAGATCTTGAATTGAAATATATTGTCTCCTCTAGCAAAAGCACAGAAAAGAAGTAAAGGTAGCATTTTTGTGATTAGAACTTAAAATCGTTGGAGTGAAAGGAGCAAATACTGCCACAGGCCTTCTCAAATGAGCCTCTGATAAGATAATACAGAGGTTTTTGGTAAAAAGAAGTTGCCATTTACTTAAAATTGTCCAAATAAATATTAGAAATGTGCTGTTACTTGACACAGTAAGATGAGAACCAGGAATACATCTACTCGGCATATTGTAACAGGTTATTGGAAATTATTACAGCCGGTGTTACGGATGTCAAAAGAAGCTAAAGGTTTGTAATGCAAATTGGAGACAGATAGCTTTCTGTCATCCTAAGACCAGATGTGAAGTTTTATTGAACAAAGTGTAGTACTGATGGTGAACTTCTCAGAGGCAATCCCTCATAACATGCAAGAGCATTATGGGCACCGTGCTGAGACCACAGAACGTATTAGGAGTAGGAGGATTAGATTAAGCTGACATATATACTTAGTAAGATGCTGTTAAGCCTTTAGAAGTCTTTAACATAAATTTGGCTATTTCTTTCTTATTCTCATTCAAATGTGCATTAATATAAATGTGTCAGGATGATTTGCTATACCATGCAGTTGACTAGATTATACTTCTGTATAGAAATGATGAATGTTTATAAGTCATCACATTATGATTTAACAAACCTTGTTCACAAGATGTATGCAAAATATTTTTGAATATTTATTTGGGAATAGAGAAGGTCCTGCATTCACCAGACAGCATATTACACAATGTCTTTTTAATACTAAAGAAAAATGGACTGGGAATATAAAAAGGCAAAAGGAAACAGGAATAGACTGTCTGGTAGGAACACTAAAATGAATATATAACTAGTGTTTAAAGTGGTTCTGCTCTGTAAATGTGTAGATCTAAAAGACCCTTAGTACTTATGAGTTTATCAAGTTTCAATGACGCTATATATTTTTTTTAAAAAAATCTAATATGCGCTGAGTATAATTCAGCTCAACTGTAAAAAAATCTTACTTGTAATGGGACTTCTGTTGCAAGAGAAGCCCTGGTGGTTAGGCATTCATTTAGAGTCCTTGCAGTGACAGAGTAACATCCTGTCATGTACAGTGTGCAGCTTTGAAACTAAAGATTTTCCATCTGGTAAGATTTAAAGTATTCTATTTAATAAAACATGGCATTATCAACAACATTTTCCACATGTTTTCCAAAACACAGAGTTTCCAGTACAGAGAGAATGCGTTATGTAATGTAAATCTGAGGGTGGAGGAAGAAGATCAATTAGAGATACCAAGATACATTTTTACAATAATGAATGTCTGTGTTCATTGAAGTTTAATTTTTTTTTTTACCAATGTACTTTAAATTCACACTGGAAATTTATTTCAACTTAACTTTCTTGATGGATATGCCATTATACAATGGGAAAAAAATCCCCATGGGGACTACTAGAGTCTTAACTTTCACACACTTGTATGTAGGTCTACCCATTCTCATGTGAGTAATTGGTATTTACTCAGCAGTTGTGAAGAACTACTCACATGGAGCATATCTTTGAAAGATAAATGTTTCTTTAGAAGTGTTTGGACTCTTTGGTTTTGGTGAGGGTTCTTTTTAACTCATCGCTCTCTTCTTAGTTTGCACATTTGTGCTTTCTTCTTTCCATTGCTTTATCTTAACAGAACTCACTCAAGTTCAGAATTAGAATTATCATTGGGGTGTTATATAGCTAGAGCATTTCTTATGAGAGTCTAAAGCCAGTGTGCTTCCAGAGTCTAATTCATTTGATAATGATTGAGACATCTGAGTATGAGGAATCCTGTTATGAAGCTCAATATTTATATCATGAGTTATGCCATATATTCTATAGGAAAAACTTTGTTTTCCTCATTTAAGCATACTGGTTATATCATTTGATATGGAGGCTAGATACTCATTTGACTGGAGTCTAGAAGGTTTTCTAGAATCATTTTTAAATAATCTGCAAGATAAAATTTTAAACTATAAAACCCCTAGACAACTTCAAAACTTCATTCAACTTTTGCTTATTAGGACATAAAGACTTTAGGAACTTTGAAAATCAAAGTTTACTCTCTTCACCTAATAGTAATATTACTGGAAGGAAACAAATGTATTTTGAAGCTGTTGTTTTTGACATCTACAAAGTCCTGACTTGTTTTAATCATTCTGCCAGGAATGTAAGTTAGTATTCCAGATAATTGGGAGAAATCAGATGTAAGAAAAAAAGACTATCTCACCTATTTTACTCTTAAATATATCACAGCTCTATCACATCCATTTACTGATGCTGTGAATGTAAATTTGTTTGAGATGTACAAAGAAGTTCCTGTTTGTGGCACAGAAGAATTGACTTCGTAACTTCACACAGGATAGCAGAATTATAGGGCTTTATTTTCATGAAGTTCCTTGCTTAAGTTACAGATTCTCAGCACTCTCAAAATGAGCTTCTCTTTAGAGGCTGTGCAATAGTGAGAACAGTTAAGTAGACCCCTAAAGAAGAATAATAGTTTGTTGAAGTGCACATCTTGCTCCAGAAAGGAGCCTGAGATCAAATCTGGTTTGAGATTGCTCTTCTAATGGCCATAACTTCATAATTTTAAAACAGTCCAGAGATCTTGTCATTTCCAAGCTTTTATGAAAAGAGCAAACAAGCCAGCCTAAGGCATTTTCTATAGTTATATACATGAAAATAAATATATTCTAATTTAGCTGATTACTCTTTTTCTTTCTGTGCATTAACTATGTAGAATGTGCTTTGAATTCTTTTGTATTATATCATGTAGCATAACTTACCTGCTGTGATTTAATCAAGTATTTGGGTCACCCAAGCCGTAAAAGCAACAGAAATAATAAGAATTTCTATCTTTAGATGAGGCTTTTTAAAATTTTCATTTTCTTATTATTTTCTCTTCTTGTGATTGTTTTTATCTGTGATAGTATGCAAAACACCTAGACTTTTGATCCTTTAAAAATTTGGAAACAAAAACCTCAGCTGTTTAGCAATGCTTTCATTAAAAGCATTGCTTGTCATTTTTGGCTTAACTTGTTTCAGAATACTTTATGCATGAGTTTTGAAAACTTGCAAAGCATGTTAAAATTTCATTTTGATAGAAGCCATGCTTCATAATACTTCCTCACCACAAAAATTAATGCTTATTCTGTAATAAGTTTAGCATAGGATGCATCTCAGGAAATGTCTTTGGCAAGTAGGGATTGAAAGGAACACTTTGGTTTTAGGCAGGAGTTAAGCACATTTCTTGCAATATTATTTTGCATTTTTTCATGGGTTTTACATTTCACTTTTTGTGAATATACTGCAGAGAAGCTGAAAAGTTTTTCAGGAGTTCTCATAACTTAAGGCATACTCGTTCCCAGCCAATTCTACTAACAAGACTTTATCAGTTCCAAGGTGCATTCATGTCATACTATAATAGATCTCCTCTAAGAGATGGTATAGTTTTAGCTCTGAGCTGATTAGAAACCTCAATTGATTATTTTAATCATTAAGATACATTTCAAAACTATCCAGTCATGCCTCCCACACTATCATTTAGGAGAAAAAGGAAACATTGCACTTTCTGCAAGAAACTAAGACTTACATATGATTGCCCAAACATAGGAAGATGGGTTAATTACTCTGGTACACAAAGGAAATCTGTCCAAGAGCTGATGGAAAAGCATCATACAGCAGCCAGAAGAAGCTATGGATTAGAGGCAAGACCTTGGCCCATTTACACCAGAATAGTTCTAATAAGAGACTGCAGTTTCTAGTTCATCTAAAGGATGGTCCCTGCTCTGATGAGTAATTTGTCAAGACAGATAAAATTAGCTCAAGCTTGTTTTCAGCAAATGCTAAGAATCTGAGCTATGCAAATCAAGTCAAATGTCATTAGCTACTGTTCTTTTGGGTTTTAGGTGGAATGAAATACAATCCTATTGAAATTAATAGCAATTATGTTATTAACATCATTGGGGAAAAAAACTCAAGCACAGCTGACCCAGTTCAAAGGCACAATTTAATGCATCATTTTCAATAGGGATGATAGAAAATCTGAGGCTTCATCTTGAAGTACTTCACTTGCTTGATCTTTTATGCTCTTCCACTTGGGTCCTCTGGTTTTGTCCTTTCTTTTAACTTCCATTCGTCCCTTATCATGGACCACGTAAATCATATCTCAGCCTTGAGTCATGAAATACAAGAGTAAAACTTGAAGGCCGGCACAGTGAGCCAAAAATCAAGAGGAAGCAGTCTATAGTTTCTTAATCCAGAAAAAGATGTGACTGACACAAACCAGAGTATAGCAAGCAGGATTATACAGCCAAAGCTTCTGTTTTAAAAATGTATTATTCTGTGCTGAAAATACAGTTGGTAGCCAGGAGTAGTAAGCAAAAACATGTGTACAGAAATTCACAGCTTGGATTCTACTGGGTGTTATTTATTAAATCAGGAGCTACTAATATGTTGCTTTGTCCCCTCTGCAGAAGGAAAATAGTGGCATGGAAACAAAAGAAACTTGATAGAACACACACAGTCTACACAGGGCATGGACAATGCAGCACGTCTACCCTGTTGGTTGTTGCCAATATTTGAAAAATGAACAGGTTTTTTATTCACAAAAGGAATAGAGAGAATGGAAAACAAACAAAAAAAACCTTTCTAGGTTCCTGATACTGTGAAGTACTGATGTGTCCCCTGAGAAGTGCAGAATGCTGTTTAATGCCATTGGTTTCTGCATGGAGACAGCTGGCCTCCATTTAAGGTAGAGTCAATGGCCAGAGCAGCACAGCTTTGAGTCAGAAGAGTAGTTCAGATTTGTGTTGGTATCAGGATTCTTAAGCAAACTGGAACTTTCTTCTGAAGCATTATTCAAGTCGGTGATTATGATGGACCAGAGGTTGCATGATAAAGGCAAAAATTTGGGTTTGATTTGTTGAGACATTAAAAAAACAGCATCACCTCTCATTATACAGCACAATTACTTCATTTTTAATTTTTAATAATGGGCTTTTTTCAGTTAAAGAGAGTGCCTCAGTGCCATATGAGATGCTCACTGTCACTGCCTGAGTAGGCTTACATTGTTGTCCCTCTGTCACTGACCTTGCACTGTCTGTCAATGACTTCAATACATGTTTGTGCAAGATCAAGAGATTCCACAGAAAACTTGTGGCCTCCTAACTGTTATGTTTAAGCACCAAGAACATTTCATGAATTCAAATTGTCTTTCATTTATTCATGTTTTATGGATGGTGTTCTGCCTTTCCTTTTATAAGGGCTTGGTGTATGTTTATTCAGGGCTTTGTCCTGCACAGAATACCATTCTTGCATGTTGATTTCATGAAATCATATACTAACATACATTTTAAAATTTAGCAAAATAGGAGAAGAAAGAGGAAAAGAAATGCAATACTTTTTCCTGGGTTCTTGTTGATGCATCAGCTTTTAGTTTGAAAACAGAACATGAAGTAGCCTCTGTACATTTACTTCATGGTGTACGAATTTGACCCATAGCAGTGATAACTTAGCCTTTTACTTTATATAAAATAAACTGAGAAATAATATTAATTGCTTGTATGGTTCCTATACTAAACCACATGCTATCAGTTAGGACCAGCAAGATGGTATGATTAGAAAGACTTAGGCTTTAGGTACTGCAAACACTCATAATTAATGTGGTTTGTAATGTAAACCTGAATGATTTCTCTAGGACACAAAAGAGCCATTCATTATTATTATGTACTTTTCAGAAAGCCTTTCAGAATAAAAAAGGAAACTGAACACTTCAGAAAGTATTTGGGAGCTGTAGGAAATACCATGTTATCCTTTATTAGATTATACTGGCATCAACAGGGAAAAAGCTTTAAAAGAACAGGCAATCTACGACAGTAACATCTACAACATTATAATTCTTTATGTATGTGTGCATGTACCATGTAAATTGACTAATTTGAAGTAGTATTTATTTCTAAGATATATAAATTAATGTTATAGAAATAATGTTACAGAAAATTGCACTAGCAAATGTGGAATCAGTTCAATACGTATGGACACACCTAATCCACTCATTCAAAGTTTATCTGCTTTTCTGAACTGCAGCTCACACTTTAAATTTTCTTGCTAAGGGTGGTCCCGTAAAAAGACTGGGAAACAATAAAAAACCCTTAATTTTATCAGACCTGAAGTATTAAATAATCAGAGGATTGAGATAATTACATTAAATCAGAAGTGAGGATCAGGAAATAAAATTAAATGTAAAAGCTTTTCATTGTCCACACAAGCACAATTTATATATAGAAATATATATATATAAAAATTTATATAGAAACATATCTGTGTAACTAAAGTATTTTGCATAATTGATTATTATCAAAATTATCAGCCTCCATGCCTCAGTAATGTGCATAAAATATTCTCCTTTATTTGTTTAGAAACATAGTGTGGGGGGATTTCTGTGCTGCTTATGTCTGTATGATACATTTTTTAAAAATTTAATGAATGCCAACATTCAAGTGCCTGGCTTGATGCAGAGATAGAGTATGCATTTAGGTAGATAGATAAGAGTAGATGCTGGGAGAAACTTGATTTAGACTGTACCATTTTCTTCCTTTTAAAAACCTAAGATAACCTACAGCAAATTCTTCACTGTCAATAATCCAGTTTTTTTAATACAAAACTTCTCATCTATTTTTAAGTTCATTGTGATGCTACAGTAAAATAACATTTACAGACCTAAAATGTACAACTTTAAGATAGGCTATTACTAAAGCTTAAACATTATTTTAAGCATTTTACTTTAAATTACTGATAGAAATTTAATTTTTAATAACTCTACTGGAAAAAAATTGTGAGGCTAGGTATTTTAAAAGATGTCAAAATTATTATATAATATTTCGTGTTGTTATCATTATCAGCCAGTTTGATTTGTCCCAGCTTGGAACATTAGATTAAACATAAAGGGGTAGGCACAGTCTTACAAGTGTAAAATCAGTATATATTCATATATATATATATATATTCATATATATATATATATGTGCACATGAATATCCTCTTGCTCTCCAGTCTCTTCCAAGACGTTTCCCCTTGTCAATCAGCTGATCCTAATATCATCTTAGAGAAGATATTTTGAAGCACAGGCTTCTTTTCCTTCATGCTGTTTTAACTATGGTTTTATGCAGGTAAATACAAATCCTCTGTGGTTATATTAGCATAAGTACTAAGCTTTTCTTTCTACCTTTGTCTTGTAGAACTACTTAACATTTTTGGGGTTTTTCATGTGTTCAATATTTGCCTAAGCAGCCTGCATCACTTTCTTCCTGATGTTTTAAGAAATTTCAGGTATTTTCTTCCAATCTAGGATTCAGACTCAGTGTTTTTAGAGACCATTTTAAGTTTCTAGTATTATGAAGTATATCTAAAAAATGTTATACTCCAGTTTTCATCCAAAATGTTATTTGCATCTGATTGCAACTCTGCAAACTCATCTTGGCTTCTTCTTAGTTTTCAGAGTGCTGCACTGGAAGTGTTTTGTCTATTCATAAAGTGGAAACACCATGGAGTAGCTGCTGAGGGGTCTCTAAACTCATTTTTCAATCTACCAGTTGGAGAGACCATACTAAGACAGAGAAAGCAAATTTTACCCTTTTACTGCTGATATTGTACTTCACAGGCTGTATGTCATCTATTATTCTGCCATCCGTTACCTCATAGGAAACTAATGGGAGATGCATAATTTTTCTTTCAAAGGCTAAATTATATAGGAACTAAACAACTCTACTTGATTTTCATATAGTTGCAAGTTAAATTGCAATACAGGAAATTGGGGACAAGTACATTTTGCATCTCAAATGATCAGATTCAACGCTAGAGCTCTTGATACAGTTGTCAGGGAACAACCCTTCTGCCAAATGCTCACCATTGCAAAAAAACAGACTCACAGATACACTATAATCCTTAACAAGTCTTTTGTAAAACAACTGCTGGTGTTCCTGCAGCAGTACTTGTTAGTTTTACTAGTTGTGTTAAATTTGCAAAGTGACAAATCCATGTTAGCTCATTTGATAAATAGTCTTTGACCAGATATGAATCTTTTATCTCCTCCTAAAGGCTAAACATTTCTGCATGTTTGGAATTAATTGCATTAATTTCATTAATCTGTTTCATGATCTTAAAGCTCCTACGGGTGTTTTGATCTGGTGTTTGAGGTGACTTGCTTGATCATCCCCAAGCTTCATCCTGCAGTTGTGAACTGGAGTTGACTAGTTCACTAGGTTGAGTTAAAGCTGTTTGACTGTGATTGTTGTTGCTTGTCTTCTTTATGGATCACAGAGTTTTTGTTAGATAAAACTCCTAAAAAGTCAAGTAATGAACAGGAAAGAAATAGAATTTGTCTAAAATTTGCTAAAACGTTTTATTGTCCCTAAAAGCATAATCATGACCTTCTGTCGAAGTGGGTAGAAATTCGTAGCCCCCAGGAAGCTTTCACACAGATTTCATTGCAAGATTGAAGCTAAAATGAAAGGCCAAATAGTTCACAGCCATTCTGCAGGCTGTGGACTGAAAAATTATAAGTACTGGAGCAAGTTCAGGCTGTTGGCAATTAAATAAAGACTGTGAATGTTCTCAGTGTTCTCTCCATGCGTAGCTTGTTGGAAATTCATTAAATTCACCAGCATTAGTGTCATTTCCAGGGGAATATACAGCTTAATGTAGCAAAGAATTACCTGGAAGCAGTGATTCCACTATTCTCACTTATTTCTAATAAACACATGAATTTTATTGTGGATTTCCAATTTTATTCCTCAACTGTTTCTTTAGTAGTCATGTATTTACATACAAATGTTTTTAATATATGCCACTATTACCAACCTAAAAGCTTTTTTTTACTTTCTTACATATTCTCACTAAGAAACAGAAGGTTCTAAAATTCCCAGTTATGTTTTCATCTTGTGCCTTCAGAGGTATCACACTGGTGTCTTGCTGGAATTTTGTAAGCAGCAGTTTTAGTGATGAAAAATAAAAAATATTCCTAGCTGTAGTACCTTTTATATTTTTATCTCAGGAGACCTTAGAAAGGAGTTTAGTTTCATCACTTGAATTTTACTGAGAAGTAACCTGGAGACAAGAGAAGGAGGTAATGACTTATTCACGTTTATTTCACAGTAAGCCTGTGACAGAAATTGAACTTTTGTCTCCTGAAATCTAGCCAAATATTTTCTCAAGCCTACTCTCCTTCTGCACAGGAGCGCAGATTCCAAAATGTCAAAAGACATAAAAAGCAGACAATGTAAACAGGTGCAAATGAACACACAATTCATAAAATCCTGGCTCCACATAAGTTGGTGGCAAAACTTCCTTCAGCTTTTATGGAGTCAAGACTTTCATCAGGTCAGACCATCTTTTAAAGAAAATAGTTGCATATCTACACTAATGGGTATTTTCAGATCTAATTTCTTCCCCCCGCCCCATACTGTTTGAGTTATGATAGGTTCTCTAATTAAACTTGAGACACAACATGTAATTCTGAACCAGACCTTAACCCTATTCTTTGAATTCCTTTTGCTTCAAAGGAAAAATATATATGCTTCCTGTTCTGAAACACACTAAGCTTGGTTTTTATCATCGTCGTTCTGACAAATCTGTGTTCTTGGCTTGGTTCTTTTGTATTTGCATTATACATGTATTGTTTTTTCTGTTGGTGACAGAGGTCACTGTTACTTATAGATACTTTCAATTAAATATATTTTCATTTGTGCTGTGGCCACAGAGTAGGATGAAGAAAGATGTGCTATGGAAATTTTTAAGTGTGTTTTGGATTTACAGCATACATGTTTGCTATAAAAAATTAATGATAGCATTAAAGATTACCACAAGTTAATTTCGCTCAGTAAGTAATGAATTTACTAATAATCTGTGAATTAGTAATTGAAAGTTTATATGAAGAACATGTTTTGCCCCTGACATTAAAGTTTGGGGTAATTGCTATGGCTATTCAGTGTCTCTGATTTTATTTGTTTTTTTTTTTAAATGATTAAACCTAGCTTTCTCTTCCTTCAAATAATAGTCTGTGGCAGTGGGTAATAAGAATGCACTGAGACATAGAAGGCAAGGAAGCGACTTGGTGTCAAAATTAAATAATTTGTAGTTCAACAGGAAGGAATTGGTCTCTATGTAACCAGTGTCTTTCAAAAAGTACAAAAGAAAGTACTTTTCTCCTCTTTAATGTTCGAAAGGAAGCTTACAAATGGCTGAAATCCATAGAGTGAACCTTCACAATCATAAAATAATCTCATGCAGTATATTGATGCTGATTTACATAAAGTCACTCTGGAGAGCAAATGTTTTCCTGAGCAAATTATTTCTTGAGGACTATATTCCTTCCTTCTCCTTTTAAACTCCTCATGAGAATTCAGTTAATTCAGAGAGTTTTGGCTAGTACCTTTCTTAATTAAAGTGGTTCCAAAACTAATGTGGCTTATTATTCCTCACAGAAGAGCCCACTCTATTTGGAGAGAAATGGTAGCCAGAATCTAAGACAGGAAATGCTTATGAGAGAAATTCCACTGGCCATTGCATAAAATTGAAATGGTAAAGTCAGAATAGGACAAATGTGATGTATAATGACCATTTTAAAGTAGTGGTAGTTTCCTGAGAAGCTGCCTTCCTTTTCAAACTTTAGAGATGAAAAGTATTGGTGAAAAAAAATACCTGCACCAAATCACAATATCCTTTGCAACGTACCACCTGTAAAAATGTACTGCTCTAATGTTAGAACAGTAAACTGAAAAACAGCTGATACAGAAATTAAACACATCAGCTTGTCCTGCAAAAGTTAAATTATTACTGGTTCTGTGTGTTGTGCCAGGGACTGCTTTGGGTATTTCATTTTTTCTCTGACAGCTTGGATTCAGGAGTTTGATCTGGTTTTTAACAACATGTTTGCTATAGAAAATATTTCATTCTACTGAGCTGACATACTGCTGAGCAATAAAAGATCCTATCTTAGAAAACATGGGTAAAGCTGTGCTCAATATGGTAGATGCTGACCTGTCACATGGTAAAAGGAACCTCAATACCATGTAAATGAAACTATAGATAAACATATAGTCTACTCTTAGTATGAGAGAACTAAATCTTGCTTATTAAAATTGTTTTGGTTGCTATGATGAAGATTAAAGACAAAAATTAAGCTCTTTTGAAAACACTGTGGCTTTAGGCCAGACTAGTCAATTGTTGCATATATAAGACTAATTTTGCAAGTAAATCACCAGCAATATATGCACATGACCTGTAGTCAAATTCATGGAAGAGTACCAGGAATGTGGAACTGCATAGGCTGTGCTCTAAGAATTCATAATAACAGTAATGTAACCAGAGGAGTATTATCAAAAGTCAGTGATGTGATCGTATTGCATATATCTAAGTCTTGTTGTCAGAACTAATGTTAAAGTCATACTTCCATTACCCTTCCTAGTACAGGTATGTCAAACATAGTGTAGTACAAACATATGCCAAACTATCTTTCTCTACATAGAGGACATTGTCTGATGGTTTTCCTTAATGTAACAGGCCAAAGCTATCAATATGAGCAGTGTGCCAATCATTGGCATTAGGTGAGGATATCGTATAAATTTTATCAGTACTTACCAGAAGAAAATTGGGTTTAAATGAAGATGGTGAAACACTAGAACAGGTTGACCAGAGAAGGGCCGGATGCCCCATCTTTGAAAACATTCAAGGTCAGGTTGGACAGGGCTCTGAGCATCCTGATGTAGTTGAAGATCTCCCTGCTCATTGCAGGAAAGTTGGACTAGACCTTAAAGGTCCTTAAAGGTCACTTCCAACCCAAGCTATTCTATGTTTCTGTGATAAAAATTGAAAAATGGCTCTTGCTAAAAACATTTAATTTCTACCAAGTAGTAAGTTCTAGTTGAGAAGGCACATAATTGTCAACATTCAGGCATCTTTTATTTCTGACACTCTTCTACATTTATATAAGCCAGTGATAATTTCTTTGTTGTATTAATAACCATCAAACAGTTAATATTGAGCCTTTATACAAAATTTCATGGTATCACACTAATGATACCTTTCCTGGAGTTACCTTAAGGCAGTAAAGCTTTGCTTTGCTGTGCCCTAGCCAGCTGACTTTATCTAGAAGAAATGTTCATTGATTTAAAAGGTAACAGAGAACTGTACAGGTTGAAAGACCTGATTCTAATTGATGGTTAATCAATTTTGAACCAAAATCAGAAGAAAAAACAAAGGCTACCAGCTGGGTGGTCCTATTTCAATCTCTTAACATAGGTGATTATGTGAGGTTAACTTTTTTATGTCCCACCAGCTCATATAGTTGCTTCTTCTAGGTAATTACAGCTATGTCTGTGATAGTATAGTGCCAGAAAACATTCCGAGTTGAGAGCATTCTCTGTACTGTCCCATGCAGTTCCTCTCCACAACACTTGGGAGGGTTATGGGCTGGACAAACTAGTGGTCACTTAGGCCAAATTTTCATCTTTATTAGATGCATTTGTTTTTTTCAGTGCTTCCTAAAACCTTATCACCTGGTCTTGGGATCATGATGACCTCACTGAAATTACTAGTTTTACCACCGATTTTGAATCGAGTCCAAATTATTTTCTTTAATCATGTTCCAAATTTAAAATATTTTTTGCATTTCTTGTCTTGATTAGTTTTTTGCCAAAAACAAGTTAGCATTAAAAAAAAACATGTTCAGCATTAAAATCAGCACCACAGAATCGCACACCATGGAGGACAGTGTTTGTAAAAGAAGAGAGCTCTCCAAACCATGCAGGTCACAGTGATCCACCTACAAGTGTCCCCAGTCTGGAAATTCAGTAGTTTGCTGCATGAATGTCTTGTCTGTAGCACTCTTCAGCAACATCCCTGCAGGCTACAAGCGTGACCTCTGCAGTCATACTGCTACTGTTTGTGCATTCAACTATTTAAAACCCTTTAGCTGAACCCCAGAAGACAAGTGGCAACCTCTTCAACCAAAAGGTTTTCCCCACCTCCCAGCTCTGCAATGTCTAACAAGGTTCTGTGCAGCAATCCTATAAATCTAGGGAAATACATCACTGTGAGTTAGTTCCTCTTGTTTTCACCAAAGCAGGCAAAAGTTTACTTGGTGACCCTTTATTAATAATTGCATTAGCTAGAGCAGAATCAATATATTAGTCTTAGCTAAATTTGGTTTTTTAGGGCTAAAAGTATATGCATTTATCTTACCTAACAGTGTGGATATGAAGTGCTTGCTCCATAAAAAATTACTTTCTATGGTGCATCCATTTAACTACATCAGCTACACATTGCCCAGCAAATGTCACCACTAAGACTGCCAGTGACATCCATATCCTTGGGCAGATTTAAATAGCTTCCTTTATTTTAATTAACCTGTCAGAGGAAGCGTCTTCATTTCCAACACTTAAAATTAAGCTTGGCCTAAAGTCTAAATTTAGCCCTGCAGCCATGATATATTTGAAGACCAGTCCCTTTCACAAGGGTTTTGAAATGTTCTCACAGTTGCAAGCATAAGAAGAAATGCAGACTGAAAAGTAGCAGGTCTGAGTACAAAGCTTCCAATTTTTATATTGCTGCTTTTCTGATTATAACTGCTTCTTGTTTATTTCCATTAAAACATCTTCCAAGCCAGACTTACCGAGTGGCAAACTTCTATATTCTGCATCTTTTAAAAATTAAACTCTTCTGAGCAATGGGAGTGACAAGGAAAAGTTTACTAGACTAAGAGATGGTAAAATGTCTCTAAATAAAGTGTATCTGAATCATTCTGTTGTTACAACTGTCGCATTTTAGTTCTATTGTCTTTTATGAACATCAGTTAAATTTCCACTTGAAGCTGATGTTTTGAGACTGGAAAACCATGCAGAAGAATTTGAAGTAGGAAGGATTAGCTGGCCATTTAATGTAAGGGACTGTGCAATGAAGTTGTTTGCAGTAATAACTCATTTACCAGAGGCCTATTTAAATTCCTTGTTGCTGTTATAAAAAAGAGTGATGCAATTCACAGTTGCCTGGACAGCTCAGATAAGATCAACTTTGTCTAACTGCCTAAAAGAAGTTTACTGTTTTCTTTAACCTAATGACCCAGGTTCTTTGTGTTGGTTGACAGACACCTCCAAGGGACCCTTTATCATACTTTGAAATGGGATTAATAATCTTTTGGAACAGAGGGCTCTTTTTCATCAGATGTTTAGCTTTTAAACTGTTAAATTACATAAGAATAAATCCATCCTAAATTCAAAACAAAATCTGGTGTTGGTACAAACTACTGGTTTTGAATTTGAATTTTCCTATGTTAAAAATGGTGTTTGCAACACTCATAGTAATGAATATGACTTATACTAATGACTCACCATAAGTTCTTTTAAAGTAGCCCTCATAGATGCAAACAAGTCAGAATTAAACCAGTAATTTTGAATAGTGTGAATTGTGTTGTTCATTTCAATGGACAAATCATTTTGGTAGATCTGTGCTGAAACACAAAGCTGTCGTTATAGATGTCAACCCACCCTTCTTACTGTTCCATGTCTGATTCTTTTAGAGAAAAGCTCAGCTAATAACTTTATTCTGCATCTCAGACAGCCTAAGTGTTACGTTTCTCATCTAGCTGCCACATTTCCCAGCCATTCTGACTGCTTGACAAAATTTTGTGTAAGTAAAGAATACCCAGGTCCTAAAAATGTGATAGCCATAAAAATTACATTAATTTTACACTTGACATTTCTATAGTGTATCTGACTCTCTTTTTTAGTAAGATGAAATAATATATTTCATTAAGGAGCTGCAGAATTCAAGGCTTGAGAATATACTAGGTTTTAACAGGCCTATACAATTGATTTGTTACTATTTAATAAAAAAAAATTAGTCTAATCTCTTTTAGCACATGAGTTATGTTCTGCCTGTAAACTCCTTATTATTCCTATGCAGAGGGATGTGTCCAATGATTAAGACTCCAAGGATTTGGTAGAAAAAATAATCTGCATTTCTAAAGAAAAAATAAGCAGTAGGGTATTTAATTCTTAACAGAAATGTTGTGATGCATGTCAAAGCATCACTAACTCTTAGTCTTAAAAACAGTATCTGCTACTTGCTTGTCCATTGGCTGGTTCACTGCTGTATCTGTACTGTACAGTCTTGATCTAATAATTGCTTATTATGCAGTTGTTTATCTGCTCATTTGAAACATCCTGAAATGCAGTCTAGCTCAGCAAATTGCTGTGCTTAAGGCATTTTTACATTCTAGGAAATTATAATATCCCCAGAAGGCAAAGAATTAATAATAAAAATCCTCTTTTGTAAAAGATTATCATTGCAGAGCAAATGGAGCAGATCTTCCCTATCTTAGCACATTTAATATTCTCATTTTTTCTATGAAGGTTTGATGGAAAGACTATGTGAGGATCACTGTTTTATTAACTTGTTAAGAGAAATTTACTGAACCAATGCAGCATATTGATTTCAGTGTCTCCTATATGGAAAAGCAGCAGTAGTAGTGGATGACTTCTAGACATCTCCATATGAAAGTTAGCTCGTTCTTTAGACATTCTGTGATCTTGATTTGTCTGTTTAGGCTGGCACTAAGGAGTTAATGATTCAGATTACAAGGATGCTTTCTTGTTTATTACTTAGAAGTTTTTCCTGCCTTCCAAATGATTTATTCCTAGTATGCCCACCCTTATTGAATACTTTGCAAAGGATCCACAGTTTATCTCATTCTATTGGAAACAGTAATCTGGTGAGTAGACTTCTGGTTTGATGGGCAATAAACAGAAATTAGAACACTACATGCAGCACATTTTTCATCAGTTCTCAAACACTATTCAACCCATTAAGTATGCATCCATCTGTGGACTTGGGGAGCTTAATCTAGTTTTATAAAATCCATCCCATTATACAGATTACTTAATTTATTTTCCTCTATAATTGCAAACATACAAAAGTCAACATCATAGCTGAGATATTTAAAGAGAAGGAAAAAGGTAACAATCAAATGAAACTGAATTGCAATTCTCTGGGTACTTTACTTGAAGTTTTTCAAGTCACAAGCATACCTGTCTTCCAAGTTTTATTTTTTGCTTTATATTTTGAGGGGGAAAAATCATGCTGCTTAATCTAGGAGTTCAATGCTGATTTTATTTCCATTATTTATTTTCACATTGCACCATTCATGCATCAAGCAAAAACCAAAGATCTCAGAGACTACACAGGCATCTGTGTTTCTTCACCCTACAAAATGAGTGATTCATGTAGGCAAGGGCTGAAATAGTAGCAACACAATTCAAAATTCATATATCTGCGCTCTTACCATATTTTTCTACAAAAAGAAATGTTTGTAAGTTCCTTTCTCAGCTGTCTATGTTGTATCTCTTAGAGGTCACAAGCCTTTCTACTAAGAAATCTTAATCATCTAGATAAAGAGCCTTTTCATTAGCAATATTAAGACTACTAAAACCACAGGGAAGTGGTTTACGGGAAATAATTATGTATTTTTGGGCCAAGCCATCAGAAATATTTTTGGGATGTTTTTATGAAGCCTTGCCTTAGAATTCGTACAACAGATAGTTTAAATTTTTATCCTGAGTTTCAAAAATATGAGTAATTACAGAAATAGAAAGATGGAAATTGAAATAGAAATGCATATTGCATTTCCAAGTATGTAAAATTTACTTCTGACATAAGTTTAGATCACTATTTATTATTTTTATGTAAGCTATCAGCAAAGGAGTTTTAGAAGTAGCAGACTTACATGTTCTTGTGGATATACAGGATATGCAGTGACCTACTTTGTAGAGATGGACAGAACTGTGTCTGTAAAAATATTTAAAGTGGGTCTCTAATGCAAAACATAATTTTAAAGAGTCTTATTGAAGCAGCATCTTTTACATAAGCTCTCAGCTATACTGAAGCAGTAACAATTATTCATCAAGTGATCTCAAAGCATTTCACAAAGACAGGGAAGTACTTTTTTATTCTACAAAATGGAAGTATAGAATCTGGAGTTTTATTTTACAAAGGATCAAATATTTCAGTTGCTTAGAAACACAAAAATGAGACAGAAAGGTCCTGCTTAACAATTAAGGAGTGTGTCTATACACCACCGAAGCTTTTGCAAAATTAAATAAAGCATAGCTCTATACATGTTCATGAAACCAAATAAATTGCCCAGGGTCTTCTAGGAGCTCAGTGGCAGAGCTGGCAATGGCATTCCTGCCCCTTGGATCTTTATGCTGGGTCCTTTCCCCTTGTCCATCCCTTCATCAATGTAGTGACTGCAATGTGAAATCATTGTTTTACCTATATCAACACTGGAGTAACAGGCAAGAGCTGAATATGAGGAGGTGGTTCATCTGAGGAACTGTGACAAGATATGCAGAAAGCAAGTGAGCCAGAAGTGCTTTATGGCACATTCAGAACCTGAATTACAGTTTTAGTAATCATCAGTTCCCCTTCTTCTCTGTCATTTCTTTATTTAATATATTGCAGGCAAGAGACTTACCGTGCAAGTTTTATAAGCTTGCAATAAAAATATAACAACTGTTATATTAAATTATTTAAGTTGTAAACCATTGTAAAAAGCAGAAAAAGTTATATCGATGTGGAGACAGAAAAAATTATTGTGATGGAGTATAAAATACATTGTGCTGATTACTACAGAATTTTTGCCCAGTTTAGCATATTGTAAATCCTTGGTTGGCCTTAAGAATGAATCTGCATGTAGATTTTTTGTAAAGAATTGCGGCAAGTAGTTTAAGAAAAATTAATTTAAAATCAGATTTATAATTTAAAAACAAATAATCAAGAATGTGACAACAGAAAAAAATATCTTAAGAGGTCAAAAAGAGAGAATTGTGGCAAAGCAAAGGATCAGTGTATTTAAAACTTCCAGATTTCTCCTGAGGGAAAGCTAGAATTCTGAAGGAAATGGATAACCAACTTTTTATTTTAAGCAAGTAGAATAGTATTTTATTCTTTAGTGCTATGCTTTACTAATAAAGGTGTACCAATAACTTTGAATGTGGCTGTATTTATATTCGTAGCATTTAAAAGTGCTAGATTTACCAAAATTAGTAACTACAAAGGGAAACAATTATATTTAGAATGAAGTTCTGATTATAAATTATAAGAACCATTTAATTTTCCTTTATTCTGCTTCTTTACTCCTGGTAAGTCAAACATGAAACTGATTAAATGCTGATGATTAATAATAATAGTAATCACCCTCCTCCTTTAGCATTTTCTTGTTTCACCTTTTGACCTTACCAGATTTTTTGGGACTTTTAATGACCCCAGGTGTTCTTGTGGCAGGTTACCAATGAATTTTCTTTGCCCTGCAAAATGATTTGGCAGAAATTCAGTTAGGCAGAGCATATTTTGTTGCCTTCCTTTCTACCAAAATGGACTTTCTGCAAAAGAGGAAAGGAGGTGATGTCCTCATTCTAATGAATCTTCCTAGCAGTGGTGTGATTGAAAAACCACTTTGCAAGAGAAGTGTTTTAAGAAGAAAAGCCAACTCATTCAGTTAATGTAGAATAGAAAATGCCAGGAAGACCACTCTAGTGATGATGTTCCAGGTATGACATTCCCTGAGAAATTAAGGCCCAAGACATAAAGACAGATATAATAGATTATTTTGTCATAAAGTCCACAGGTAATTTCAGTTGACCTGTAAACAACCCCACCTATTGATGGTGGAAGAGGAGCAGAGGCCTCCAAGCAGTGAAGTTGTGTAACAACAGAGCAGGTGGAGCATGTGCAGCACTGCTCTTCTGGGACTATGATTTTAATTTCCAGAGATCCAAGAGCAGCCCAAGCAAAAGGATGATTCAGTTCTTCACTACTGTATTGTTGTTTGTAAGTGTCCTCACTGTGGTTTGCTCTCAAGAGAGGGAGTGTATGCTGGGTCAGCATTTGGGGTCAGTTGTTGGCTTTTCTACAAATTACCTCAACAAATCATGTAATTCTTCCACTGTTTTCTATGGCTCAGTTTCCTACCTGTCCTATGTTCCTTTTTCAGCTCTCAGGGGTTTTTGTGTCAATGGTGAACTCTTGGTGGTAGACTTTGTCTGCTATTTAGTGTTTATTTAGTGCCTGATAAAATGACGCGTAAGTCTTGCTGAGGGCTTTTGTAAATTATGCTATTAATACCTTCGAGTTAGAGCCAAAATGACTTGCAGCTCAGATCGCTATGTGGCCAAGTTACAGACCCTTTTTCTTTCATTTTGCTCTTGGCTGACACAGCTGAATGACTGTCCCAAGCCTACTGTTCCCAATTCCGTAACAAACTGTGAGCTCGTATTGCACAGGAAGCACTAGCACTGAGATTTATTTGTCATCTTTGGAGGCCATGAGAAGGAACAAAAGACTTTCATCTCTCTCTTTTTGTTCCTTGGCTGTAGGGAGTAAGAGGGTACTGATATCTTGGGTCACTGCCATACAGGATAAAAATCCAATTAATGTAAATCTGCCAGATCAAGGGAAAGTAAGTAGTGTGGCTATCAAGAGCCCACAAATTTCTGGGTGGATCATCAGCAACCTCTGGCAGTACAATTTCCCCATTAAAACAGAAGCAGGGTTTTGTTCCACCTTTAAATACTGTTCTACCACTTTTTTAAGCTTGCTCTGGCTAATTTTGCATAAATTGTCAGTTGCAACAGTAATGAAATTTTAGTCATTTGTTGACTCACTCAGCACAAAAGGCAGTGAATGCCATGAGCACTCTGTTACATCTTCCAGGCAGCTTTGATTAAACTGCTGCAAAGCCAGACCTGGATCAATATGAATGATCTTCATCGACCTAATAATGTATTTAACATGTTTGGTGCACTTTTATCTGTTTCTGTTAGAATACACTGTTTACATTAGTGCAGGAGATTGATTTAAAGTTTCAGAGTTCTTTACAATGGTAAACATTAGAAATAACCTCACTAGTTTGCATATAGTACAATATATAAATATATAATCTACCATGCAATCCCCTCAGCAGGTGTAAATTAGCATAGCTACCACTTGTAGTTGTTGAGAATCTGGCCTAGAAACTGAAAACAATTATTCCATCAGTATTATTTTAAATGATCATAGCTTAACTTGACATAAAGCAAGTACCACATGATCTTCTCTGTACCCAGTTGAAAGATACTTACCACATCATCTTTTAGAAAGTTTTTCTATTATTTGTAGACTAAATTCTCCTACCAGCAGATGTATGTGGTGTCCTCTATATAAACATCTCTTTGTGGCCTTTTGGATGCACTATGTCCAGTCAGGTGTTTCTTTAACCCACTGGCTTTGAAGACTATTTAGCAAACTTCCATAAACGAACAAATGTGGAAGCTGTACCAAACATATCACTTGGGAATGTCAAAGCACTTAACAAACATTGTTACAACTTAGTCCATGTGTAACCACTGAAGGACATATTTGCTTCAGTATGTCTCATGACAGCTTCTTAAAAAATATACTTAAGTGAATTTAACACTTGTGAAAGGTGCCAGATTGACAGGCCCTAGAGATAAAAGTTTTTGCGTTACCAGCAGGCACAGCCGGGCTTCCCACACACACTGCGCCACCAGTGTCCCCAACCCTACCTGAAGGGCACAGCGACCAACTGTCCTACAGCTTGCAAATCTGCCCATCTCATGCTCCTGGACTATGGGCCAAGAGTCAGTAGCTGTAATTTGACCTAAGGGTGAAAAACCAAGTTCCATAATTAATGCACAGGTGCTGTTGCAGTTGATCATTTTCACACCAAGTTCTCAACTAATCTGGGAAAAAAAAAAAAAAAAAAAGAAATACATGTTTATCTGATTTGGAGTACAACAAAAACATGTGTGTGAGCCTCTAGTGAATCCTGTGGTTCTATCTGCCCACATAGGCACACTCAGGTGAGACAATATGAGTGAACAAGTACACACAGATACTGTGAAGTGCATTCTTAAATGCCTCCTGAAAAATGGGTCCTTACTGCTTCCTGTCTTTGTAATAATCTGTCTCCATTCATAACTCATGCCTGCTTGGTGTCATTACAGCCCATCCTCCCCAGAGATTCTGGACACAGCTGGCATACAAATTCAATAACCATCCACCCCATAAAGAGATTGGATCGTTACAGGGTTGAAGGATAGCACACAGGGAAAACAGGCTCGTGATCTTTGCACTCTGTCATGGTTTTAGAAAAAGCACAAGTTCTTCTCTGAATGATTGTACTTGGAAAGTTCAGTCCTCCGTTCTCTTTGAAAATATATTTAGACCTCACTGTATTGGAAGGGCATGCTTAAGTGTTTCTTTATTTAGTGCAGAAAGCTAATGACATTTTAAACAAAAGTGCACATTTATAACCTTGTATAGGGCGATTCTCAGTCTGTATATAGGTCATGACTAAAAACAGAACATTGGAAAACACACAGCGATGAGTTTTCATGTTCTGCTATTTTCTAAGCTGTAGCCACCAGCTTGAAAGAATTATTATGGATGCCAAATCTTAATTCTTTCTATTGAGAAACAGCCCTAATACACAGAGGAGCTCAGTCACATTTATTTCTGCAACTTGCCATTGATGTGCATGATAACATACCTAATTGGACTGGTACTGTGTGCACTTTGGAAGGTAACTACTGAAGTTGGGTAGTTTATGGCTGTTTTAGGGATGGCATGTGGGTCTGAAGTTGTAATTGTTGTAAATATTTGTATGTTTTATGATTATCATTGCTGTATTTCCTTTTCTTCTCAGCATTTCCGGTGTAGCTTTCACACTGCACAACTTTAGGAAGCATCCCTACCATCCTAAGTCCATACTACACCTAGGATGAAGTTTAGGTTTAAAATTTGAGAGGAAGTTCATGAGGGAATATGTACTTGGAAGAGGATGTTTTAAGATGGTAGTGTTCATGAACTCTGCTTGAATGTGTTGCCTCACTCAGCCTCAGTTTTGCTGTGCAGGCTGTTTACTATAAAAAAAGACCATTTTAGGTCATCTTCTCTTTCACAGGTTTGGTCTCTTTAGTACTGGTTTCATGTTTTATTCAACCTAGTTTCAAATACTCAATGTACCTGGGTCAGGTTTTCTTTTGGACTATTTTTGGTTTTTTTTTTTTTTGGTCTGCTTGTATTTGTATCTCAATGGCATTTTCTTTTCATTCATTTTATTCAGTAGTTCCTAATTTTCCCTATATCATGTTATAAATTTCACTTCCACCTGCTACTTTTTACCTGCCAGTACTATTAATTCTTTCTTCATCAACCACCTCTTTAACATTTTTGACCTAGTAGCTGGCCTTTTGCTTTCAGAGACAAAGGGCTTTTCTTGTCTGCTAATTAGAGAGGAGGAGGGCAACACCAGCAACCTTCTCCTACAGAAAGCCAATGCTCCACTCCCAGAAAGATGCAGAGGAAGAGAAACAGACATTTACCATTTTTTTCTAAGATGCACAGTATACTTGAGCATCACTGAAAACACTATTTAGAGGCAAAGGCTTCCTGAAGTTTATCTACCCCTTT
This sequence comes from Brachypodius melanocephalos, assembly GCA_013398615.1. Lineage (NCBI taxonomy): Eukaryota > Metazoa > Chordata > Aves > Passeriformes > Pycnonotidae > Brachypodius > Brachypodius melanocephalos. The sequence goes on from VZSR01000520.1 coordinate 20,966,716, forward strand.
CTGAAGCTCTTCCTCAGTTCATTAGTTGAAAAGTCTTTATAGATGTGGAGTATTGCTTTAATTTTGATTTTAAAAGGCCAGAAACTAGGATTCCTTATTAGGGAATGATAAGGAGAGGTTCTTTCAGGACTGAGTTAAACAGAAGCCTTCAGAAGAATGGAAAGGGGTTGGCTCATTCCCATCTTCATGTAAATTGAATTACAGGGTTTAGTAAGTGAAACAGATCATAAGATAAATCCCGCAGAGGCCAGGAAGCACTAATTAACGCCCACAGTGAGTAACTTTTCTGAAATTGGTCTTTAATCAAACTTTGCTCTGAAAACAAAACAAGATATTGTGGCAGCTTGATAAAAGAGATGTATCACTAAGGCTGACAGGCCCACAATCAAACCAATACTAAAAATAACTGTTTTGTCTACTAATTTTCTTTCAGATGCTAAAAAAATGCATGAGCTACAGTCTAAAAAGACTTGTACAGTTACTCAGCCAAGTGACTCAGCTCTAGAAAGTGAGGGTCCTGTAAATGTTAATGCCCTCCCTGTTGAAACAGAGGAACAGCAGAGATGATTGTGAGGCTGGGAGAGGAGGAGGCAGCATCTGGATTCCTTCAGAGCTGATCATTTTATACCAGCTGTCCCTCTCCTCATGCCGCTGGTGGTGCAGATTTCAGGCATCCTGACTGACTTAGTAGTGTGGATTAAGATAAGCCAATCACTCATTTTTCTTCTATCTCATATGAACAGTAAGGTCCACAATTGCTGCCTTTGGTGCTTGCAACTTCTCCTCACTAAATCTAAGAGCAGGAGTTACCAGTATGGCATGCAGGGAAACAGCTCATTTTCCTCATTTCTTTTCATCTGCTCAGCTGTAGGAAGAGTTGCTACAACTCCTGTGGGTACCCATCAAGCCTAGAGCAGCTTTCATTATGTTTTCACTGTATCTTGCTTAAAAACATTGCTAGAGCTTTCAGGTTTGGGAGAGATCCCAAAGGGACAAGAAGTCCACTGCACAAACAGGACTAGCAGTAAAATATAACACACTAGTATTCTCCTTATGGCAGATCTTTCTCTTGGCACAAAAAAGACACGGACCTGTTGAAGCAGGTCCATAGGAGAACCACAAAAATGGTGAGAGGAGTGGAACATCTCTCTCCTGTGGGGAAAGACTGACATAGTTGGGGTTATTTAGCTTGGAGAAGGCTCTTGGGAGATTGTTTATTGGCCTTTCAATATGTACAAGGAGCTTATTATAAAAATGGGAGAGACTTCTTAATAGGGCTTGTAGTGATAGTATAGCCCTTCTCCAAGGGGTAATGGTTTTAAACTAAAAGAGGGTAGATTCAGACTAGATACAAGGAAGAAGTTTTTTACAGTGAGGGTGGTGAGACACTGGAACAGGTTGCCTAGAGAGGTGATTGATGTCTCATCCCTGGAAACCTTTCTGGTCAGGTTGAATGAGGTTCTGAATCCCCTGGTCTGGTTGAAGATGGCTCTGCTTATTGCAGGGGAAGGGGGGTGGACTAGATGAGCTTTGAAGGTCCCTTCTAACTCAAACTATTTAATGATTTCATGATTTCTCTTGGTGAGTGCACTGCTGGGTGAAGTGTTGCCCTCTTTCTATGTCCAAAGTGACAGAGTCCTATCAGTCTGGATCCTAATAACCATATCCTCCACAAAGAGGTTGCAATCATCTAAAATTGTACTCCAGTATTAGGAACAAGCTGAAAGAGGGTGGCTAGCATTGGCCCTAGTGCTTTGGGTACAGAGTGTATTTTCATCTGTTAGGTAGGTAAAATACCTTGAAAAAGGTATTTTCATTGTTACAACTAAAACTAGTTTAGTGTGAGAAGACATCTGTCTGTATAGAAGGGTCCATGTGAGGAATTCGTGGAGATAAGTTTTTATGAATTGTTAGCAAATACAGATGTGCAGATCTGCCTGCTTTGGCAACTGACCAGGCATGTGACTTGAGTTCCAAACACAACTACCACTCCCTCTGTAATTTTGTTTTTAATTTTGTGGTATGTATACTTATAAATAGGCCTGAAAGAGTAAATCTGGAGGTTTTTCTTGAAGTCTAAATTATACCAGTTATGTTTTTTTGTTAACAAATGTTATTGTGTGTTTACCATTTTACAGGAAAGCTCATTCATCAATTGTCATCATTGAAAGAAGGGAGAGAAGTCTAGACAGTTTAAAAAATCTCAGCCACACAGATAATGTTATGAAAGTTATGTAGCAAAGAATGCAAGTTGTTTTATAATCACAGTTCCAAAGACTGCCATAGGAAATCACAGGTTTAAAGTGGTTTCACAGCCTTATCCAAACTCCTACTGGTCATTTGTCTCATATATCATGGCTATAACAGACTTCCCCTGCAATTCAAAGCAACTGCTTAACTTGTAGTCAGATAAATATCCTAGGCCGGAGGGTCTGAAGTGCATCATCAGTATTCCATCAAGGAGCTTACATCAGTTTTGAAAAACCAGTCCCTTAACAGGATAATGACTAACGTGAAATAATGTCATCAAGAATAGTAACAAAAAGCATAAGGCACCACATGAAAAGCCAAATATTGGACTGTGAAAAATATCCATATTGTGATTTAAAATCTTTACAGCTGCAGCAAAAAAAAAATCAGCACAAAATGATATTTTGCCAAGTGACTCTCTTTTATATTCCAACAGTATATTCTTGTTTACTGGGTTTGATTTTATTTCTGATTGAAAGGCATTAATTGCAATGATGCAAGCAAACTATGCAGGTATTTTTCTCAAATCTTATATTCCACTACATAATTTTATATTAAGAAAAATACGTGAAAAACCCTGGACTGTAAAAATAGACAATATTTTAAAGAAGAGTTTCTGTTCTTGCTGTGGTTGTACACCACAGAGACAGTCAGCTGGATGTTTAAGAAAGGGAGGGGCATCTCCAGTTCCTCCTGTTTCACCTTTTCATTGCACTGCCTGATCATTTAAGGCAGAGGCTTGTTCCAGACAGCTTTAATTAAACTATGCTGTGAAACTGTATATAGATCAATGGAAATGATCCATAACAAGCTAATCATGTATTTAACAGTGTTCAGTCCAGTTCAATCACCTTCTAACATTTCTGTGGCTTTACATTCATGTGGCAAAGCCCTGAATGTGTATATGTATTTTTAATCCATCTCATTAGTGACCATATGCTTTGGCTTCAAGGGAGACGAGAACTGTCTGCAATCTGCCAGGGATTTAGGGACATCAATAATTTGTGAATAGTCATGTTGGTACTGGTCGAAGGGTTAAGTGTTCTGCACACTGGGGGCAGATCTTTTGGGACTGGAACTCTTAGTCAACTGTTAGGAACCTGATCCCCTCTGATGCATCTTTTCAAAGTACATGCTGCATGTCAGATCTCTGCAGCAAAAGCAATGGAGCTTTATTAGCTCAGGGATTTAAAAACCTGCCCTAAGCATTGTAACAATATCTTTTGGTTTAAAAAGTGAAGGAAAGATAGTAGTAATATGAAAGTGATTTTTTATGTACTGGGCTAAATGTGATCTTCCTTCTTGCTACCATTTTCCTTTTTGCTACCATTTTCCTTTTTCATATAAGCGATTAGATTACTACTCCCCTGCAGATATACAGTGAAGCAAGAGTATGGCAACAATACCAGGGACCTGATTTTGAAAATGTAAGTGGATTCTCTGGCCTCACCTGATACTGCCTGATCCTGCTGAGGCCAGTGACAGCAAAAATGTGAAAATCCCCTTCTAGTCTTTTGAAATGACTCAGCCTTTAGGAGCTCTCAGAGCAATGTTTTTTCTACCTAGCATGACAATCACCATTGAAAACAATTGCTTACACTCTTAGTTTGTGCCATGTTGTATGGAAGGGCTGCTAAGTCACCATGAGAGATCATCAAATTATTGATTTCAGTATCCTGTCTTCACAAAGCAATGGCAGAATTAGATGGTAATGCCAGAAGACACTGAATAAATTTCATTCATTTTAAAGTTTTAGTTTTGACCATATTTCTCAGCTGTACCTAGGTTTAATAAAAGAAAAAAAAAAAGTATAGCAGTTCATGAAGACACTTCATACAGAACCTGCTCTCTAAATTTCCGTGGATCATTTGGGAGCAGGGGGATCCATCTTTCAGGATGAAGTTCACCTGCTTTGAGCAAATTTCATGTACTTACAATCATAAAATCATAGGATGGTTTTGGCTGGAAGGGACATTAAAGATCATCCGGTTCCAAACCGCCTGCCTTGGGCAGGGACATGTTTCACTAGACCAGATTGCTCTGAGCTCCATCCAACCTGGCCAAGAACAATTCCAGGGCTGGGTCATGCACAGTTTCTCTGGGCAACCTCTTCCAGTGCCTCACCACACACTGTAAAGAATTTTCTCTTAATATCTAATCTAAACCTACTCTTTTTCTGTTTTAAGCCATTCCCCCTTGTCCTATCACTACAGTCCCTCTCCATCTCTCTCGTAGGGTCCCTTTAGGTACTGGAAGGCCACAACAAGGTCACACTTAAGCCTTCTCCTTTCCAGGCTGAACAAACCAAATTTTCTCAGCCTTTTCTCACAGGAGAGGTTCTCCCTCCCTCTGATCGTCTTGGTGGCCTCCTCTGGAGTCACTCCAGCAGGTCCATGTCCTTCCTGTGCTGGCACCCAGAGCTGGATGCAGTGTTCCAGGTGGGCTCTCAGCAGAGCAGAGGGGCAGAATCCCCTCCCTGGCCCTGCTGCCCACGCTGCTTTGGATGCAGCCCAGGACACGTTTGGCTCTCTGGGCTGGGAGTGCCCATGGCTGGATCATATCCAGCCTCTCACCAGCAGCACCCCCAAGCCCTTCTGGGCAGGGCTGCTCTCCATCTGTTCATCCCCAGCCTGGATTCATACAAGGGGTTGTCCCAACCAGGTGCAGCACCAACACTTAGTCGTGTCAAAACCCATGAGTTCCTTATGGACTCACCTTGAGCTGTGTTGTAACGGCAACAAGGACATGGATTTCAGGCAGCATGGTGTCTCCAGCTCTTCATGTTTACATGCTCCATGCATTGGTGTACAGGCATCTCAGCTGGACTGTTGGCTGTGTCAACTTTCTAGAGGAACACCCCTTAATTTCTTTTGAGATATTTCCTTCATGTTTCCCTGTTGACTTCTGTTATCCCAGGAGTCCCTGGCTGGTCTCCGTAAAACCGCAAGTGGGCTGCAATGGGGCTAGCATAATTAGTGTGGACTGTCACAGCAAATGAAAACGTCCACAATGCACACGACTTGTTTGCTGCTTGATAATCAGCTGGTTTTGCTTGTACTCAAACATTCTGTACCAGGGTAGTTTAAATAACTGTAAGACTGGCATCAGCCATCTATAGCCTCTATTAAACCTCCAGTAAACAGACTCACTGTAACTGTTTGTTCTTTACTTGTTTTTGCTTTTAAAATAACTTTCATAAGTATGGCATGCCACTGAGCAAGCATTCCCAAACGTGATATAAAAGGAAGGACATTTTTGGAAATCTTTGTATTCGAATGAAGAGTTACATATTCAGAAAACACTATGGCCAAGGCTCTTATTTATCTAAAAGCATATTTTGAATGAATAAAAAAATATAGATAGTTTCTTTATTGAATTCCCATCATTAAAATATACAATTAATACTGGAAGATTTAGAGTAATTTATTATAGCAGGTAAAATATATAGCTGTCAATTTTTTTTTTAGTTTGCTATAATTGCATAGTTTGCCACAGATTTACTAATTGTGCATTGTCTTCTATGAAACCTTAGAGTACAATTTTACTGTTTTAGAAGACCCAGTCTCTGCTTTTCAGGGGAAGTTTGCATGAGCAGACTTTTATCCACATTTTCTAAGTGTACAAATATGCACATCTAAGTTGCACTGCTTTCATATCAAACTAATTTATTTGTAAATACAGTAAAATATTTAGAGACATATGTCCCAGATTTTTTTCCACATTTCATTTATGCATGTAGGCACTGGCATTAGAAAAGGAAGTGGTCTTTAGGAAGGGTGGCTCTTCCTGGTTGGCAAGCAAGTCCACTATGGCACATTCTGATGTTAATATTTATGGCTATTTTGGCCACCTCAAGCCCACCAAAGAATGAAGTTCTATTTCCAGATAGCCCAACTTTAAAATTCTCCCTTTAAAAGGAATACCTGGCTTTCTTTTGGTAGCTTTTAGTGCTAATTTGTAGCTTTTAAGCCTGTGCATAAAACATTGAAATCTAAAATTGTATTTCCACAATTTCAATTGATGAAATAAAGAAATGTAATTTTAATAGGGTTGAATCAGTGATTTTGAAGTGGCTTGTCTTTACCCCTTCCACTTAATGCCTTCTGTGTCAGCATAGCCATAAGTTTTCTGAAGGCAATTTTTTCAAGAAAAATGCTAGTTGATAATTACCAGGTCACCTGAATATCTGTAACACAGAGAATTAATTCCTTTTTACACAGCAGATGAAGAAGTCCTTTGACCTTTGAGGTGACTGTTGATCTTTGGCTCACCCTTGTCTGTCTTCACCTCCAATGCCAATGATGCTAATACGAAAGGAAGCCAGCAGAATTTCAGAAGACTGGTACTGTCTTTGCAATATTTTGTAGGCAGCATTGCCTACATTATTACATTAATTTATGCTCCTGCTGCCAGATAAAAAGAGAGGAGTTTTGGCTTCAGTGAATACAATTGCAAAATTCCTGTTTTATCCTGGATGAGGTAACACTTTGACTGAACTGCCTATTCGCAGTTTCACAGGCAGTGACGCCAAAAAAAAAAAGCTCTGACAGTCTGCAAGTTCTGCCCTCTTTACACCCTTTCTAGCCAAGATTGCTTAGTGTTATAAAGAATTGCCATAATCTCAGAAGCTGCTGACAGAAATAAGTTATTGAAACAAGAACCTTTGCAGGCTATACCTTATCATTAGGAAACTGTGTTTTGTGGGTCATTCAGCGGGTTTTTGGTAGTTTTCTTAAGAGATCTGTGTCACTTGATTTCTAGCATGTTCACTGAGGCTGAGCATGACCAAAGATGTCTTGATGCCAAGTTTAAATTTTCCATTCTTTTCTTCTGTATTCTAATTAGATCTTCTCAATCATTAATTCTGTTCCTGTAATGGACTTTTAAATTTGCAAACTTCTGCCACACATACCAGTCCCTTTAGAGCTTCTTGTAGCCAGATTCTGTATTTTTAACAGTTTGAATCTTACTGTAATTCCAGATATTCAGTCATATATATTGCCATTCCTGGACTTTCTCCCTTATATCTTCAAGTTGACATGCATCCACTGATTACAAATTGAAATCAAGTTCATAATGTTTTTAAAAATAGCCCACTTTATCTTCTTCTCTTTTGACTGACGCCCCATAATGGGACTTGAGAGAAGAGTTTCATTTACAGACAATTATGTGCTGATCATCCAAATACCAAAAATTACAAAGAACTGAATCCAAAGTTAATCTCAAATTAGTCAAAAAGGAGGTGGGAGATTTTCCTTCTATATAAAGTGAAAATTTAAGAGTTGCATTTCAATTCCTTTTGTTAATTGCTACTCCACAATAATTTTCAGAGAAGTATTTCAAAACCATTCTTAAGAGATAGGACACAATAAGACGAGGGGGCTTCATTATTTGTTTTGTTTGTATTTTAGGACTGCAAGAATACCTTGAAAAATATTTGGAAGAGAAGACCCCAGCTCTGATTTTAGTACCTGTGGTGGATTTACCTGACAGAGATGTTATTCACATAACATGCTGGCTAAGCTAGCAGTTTAAAGGTGAGTTGATATCAAAACACACATACATTCCATCCAGGAGAGAACAAAGAAAAGAGCTGATCTCCAACTCTGATGGACACTTTCATGAAGCAATATTGTTTGATTTAAGCAAGGTCATGCTACTTTGTTAATAATGTCTCATGATATGTGACAGAGTCAGGTTTCTATGAAGAATAAAGCTTTCTTTTAAAATAATGTAGTTTTTTCTGACTTGTTTTTAGATGTCTGCAGGTTGTAGCAGGTGACTTTTGGAAGATGCAGTTGGTCTGAGCACATTGGTTCTTTGATATATTTAGATCTGGTTATAACACACAATGTTACAATATAACATTAGATCATTTGGATGGAGGTGCAACTAGAATATTACCTCCAATACTGTTTTAAAGACTGTACTCCTTTCAATTCTATGTTGAATTTACTCACTTCAGGCCAACTCACAAAATGTGGCCAGATTTTAACCATTTCTTAGCACCCAGGAAGAATTATTCAGAGTAGGTTTAGGATGCACATTTTACTGAAAAAAATAATGGAAATTATGGCCAGACAGTAGGATTTGCTGCTTTGCTTTCTAATCCAGGAGTATTTTTGTATTTTATATCTGGTAGACAGCTGTTATTAAAGACCTATCAATATTCAGGTAACTACCAGCTACCAGTATTCACAGCTATCATAGAGCCTGGGCTTCAGTTTTCTCCAGAAAACCAACAGGAGTTTTACCTCTGCTTTCACTGAACAGGCTCAGACACACAGGTAAAGCTCCTGTTAATTTCATTACCACCATTACCAATTCATTTCATTATAGAAAAGAAAGCCTTTTGGACTTTGAAGCAGTAATGCACTGCAGAAAAATCTTATTTTCAGACAAAGACTACAAATTAAATTTTCAAGAACGAGTATCAAACGTTTGCCTTGCCTATATTTTGCATCTATATAGTCTCACTGCTCCTCTTCCAGAGTGTGAGCACTGGAGCTAGGAGAGCAGTGCTCCAGTCACCCTTCTCTTCCACCTCCACAAAAGTGAACTGTATGGCAGGACACACATTGGGGTGACTACGAGGTGGACTTAGCACACCAGTTTTTCTTACCTACCCCATATCAGAAATGCACTTGGCAGCATACTGATACAGAACAAGAGACTAAAGATAAGACAGGATCTTCCTCTGTTAGAACTTCTACATGCCCAGCATACTCTGCTGATAAATATTTGAAATTAGAAACTGTTAAATGTTATTATTCCTTACTATTGTTTCCAATAATATAGCAGAGCAGCCATCTTCTTTCATAAGAATTACTTTTTTTCACAGATCTTGAAATGTTTTTGAAAGGGGTAAGGCAAAGAGTTTTTTATATAATGGTGTATAAATAAATGGTTGCATTAAATTTCTTAAGGAAAAAGGGATGAATCTGTTAACAATACATTTGCTGATTAGTATTCAGGATCATTTTTAGGTTCGACTTAAACATATTTGATCTTTTCCCCTGATCAGAAAAGGACTCGTTAATACCTTGATGTGCCTGGTTTATTTGAATGCTACTCTTTTAGAAGACTAAACCATTTTCTCACTTCTCCCTGAAAATGCCAGTATTTTATTTCTCTCAGTGTGGAGTGTCCATGGGCCAGAGACACAATGGACTGCAAGAGAAGAAGATGTACTTTCAGAGAGATAAGGATGAAGCTTATTTTTTCATTGATGCATATGGAAACCAAAGAAATGGCATAAGTTTCACTGTATCTCCTGTAGCAGTCGTTTTTTTCACCATGAGTTTAAAAAAGATCCTGAAACACGTTGATCTTAGCTTTTGTACTGTACTGGATATTTTAAGGTGGCAGGATATTTGCTCCTAAAGAAACCAGCTTTTCCTGCAAGTCTTCCTACAGCATTCATGGCTCAAGCTAGCCTGCTTTTTTTCTCAGTAGAGCTGCATTGAGAAACAGCAACAGAATGCATTGGTCTGAAAAACAGTGTGATCTTATATTTTTCTCTGAACTGAAAGCAAACCTTTTCCTATTTTGGAGAGAGAGAAATAGAACTTCAACAGGTTTAAATTGTGAATACATAAAAAAGAAGAGTTTGCTGACTTTTTCTCCTAGAGAGGCTTAAAACAGTTTCTGAGTGGTGTGAATGACTAAAACTATAAGCTCAGTCTACACTGTTTTAAGTATGAACAAGGCCATTTGTGCAACATTGATATGCAAAATAGGTGAGTAAAGTGTTGTGCCATAGAGAGGCCTAAGACTTTTATAATAGGGAGAAAGCACAATTTTATCTGCCTTAAGCTGCTGTACTTTAATCAGAATTACTGGGTCCTACTATGAATAATATGTTTCAGCAGAGCTCTTTTTGACTTTCTTTGTAACAAAGTGGTAGCTGAAGAAATGAGGTGGGGAGATGGGTACAGACATACACACACACACACACACACACACACACAGACATCCACATGGTTTAGTGAAAAGAATCAATATTCAAAATTTATAGATATGGGGCAGAGGGGTTGTGATTTTTTGTTGTGGGTTTTCTTTCACAATAAGCTTAGTGGAGTGATTACCCCAGCAAGTTTTAATCTTGAGACTATAAATTCCCATACGTGCTAAAACACTGGTTTTGAGGACTTTTCATGCACACAAATTCTTCTGTTTCTCTGATTTTTACTAAGCCTGCAAGAAAATGTTTTGTATGCTTATTGTGACAGAAAATGTTGGCTTATTCCAGCACCCCTTATGTAATGGGTGGGAAAATGTCTTTAAAAATGTAACCCAAAGTTTTAATTTTTCATTTCTCTGCTTAACAACTGTTAGAATATGTCTTGCACATCTTCTCTGCTTCCTTTTTTTTTTTTTTTCCAAAAAGTAATCTATGGCTTGTTATTGTTCTCAGTGCCCATAAAACTATGTCTCCTGCCTCCTTTTAAAAGTCTCTGTCTATCAATTTCTTTAATTGCTTGAAAGTATGACCAAATGGCTGTGTAAGATCAAAACTGATTTAGTAACTTTGTGCTGTACTCATTTCAAAACCCAGTGATGGCAACAGTACCAGTGAGCCCCTACAATGCACATGGCTAAGCTGCTATAAAGGCACCAGAGCTGATCTTCCTAAATAGACTTTAAAATGACATTGAGATATTTTAAGCAGAGATTATTTAATTTTTTTCCCTTTGAGTTTTACAGTTAGGTAATTCAGGAGCTGATTTGTTACACCAGATAGCATGCATCTTTCCTCTTAGCCTTCAGAAGGTTTGATGAGTACTGGAAGCAGGGTGTCTCCTGAGTATTAGAGAGGTAATCTGGAGCAGCTCTTCTCCTTCAAGGACATCCTGTTCAATCCATTATCTCCTGTCTATGTGCAAAGTCTAGTCTATGAAAATACAGTAACTGAAAAAAAAATTTATTTCAAATAAATGAGTGCATTGGTTTAATAAAAGATTTCTACTGCATGGTGTAATAGTTCTCTAAATGAACACTGAAATCCTAAAATACAGAAACTTTTCATGTGTCCAAGTTAAATCTTTGTTACTTCTTTCAGGATGGCTTTCTTGAAGCAAATCTAGTTTGTTCTATGTATTAAACTAAAACTGTTCTGATCTCTGAATACTAACTGGCACTTATTATTTAAGTAACCTGCTTTTACTGTTATAAATGTCTGGCATTGAGAATACATATTAAGAATACTTGACAATTTACTAATTTATGATCTTTTTACTTGTATTTTAATATTTCTGGCAAGCCAGCCTGTGTTGATGTATTAGACAAACATTCAAAATACAGACTTGAGATCTTGAAAGCTTCTTTTTTTCAACTTTCATCTGAACACTGAATATTTTTGACCTATTTTAAATTTTAATTTTAAAAAACAGGCTGGGTACCTGTGAATTGAACTCATATGTTACATGCAAGTGCCCTTTTACTGATGATTCACTGCTCACAATTTCTTGGATTTGACTTCTGTTGGATTAATTCATGACTAGGATTTGCCTGTGATCTCCTGCTTTTATCATTTTTTAGAGCACTGCCTGCTTTTTCCCTACATTCCCAAACAGTCTGGTTGTTCTGAGGCTCTTGGCACAGGTTATGTCATTGGCCCTAGGACTCCTTGCCATTACCTTGGCTCTCCATTTCACTTGCAATGTTTAAAAAACATTTGTTGGATATGTCTGCTCATCCTCCATCTCCTATTTATGGCTATTTTGTGACTGTTCAAGTCCTAAGTCATTTCAAAAAGCTGTTTACATGATTTAACAGGGCTGATGAGACTTACTGTTCACAGTACAACAAGATGGACTCAAAATAGGTCAGATTTTACATTTGGTTTTCCCAGCTTTCAGAAATTCTTCTCTGAATTATAAAGATCCCCAGTTCAGAATAAAACAATGGTTCAGAACAAAAAGACAAGCTGAACTAAATACCAGGAACAAACTGACAGCTGCCCTGATCTAGTAAACTGTTAGGGCACACATTCAAGTCAGGAGGCAAAGGTTAGGACCAACTCCACCCCTCTCCTGGGAAAGTTTAAGCATATCCATTGGATTTCTTGTGCCTTTATTTCCATATTTGTATGTTTTCTCACCCTTGTAAATGTGTTAGCAAAGGGATGCTATGTTGTAGTCATACAACCTGCAATAACAAAAAGTTTAGACTGAGTGAGCAGCACACATGAGTGTGAAAGTAATGTTGTAGTGGGAATCAGAACGAATGTGATCACAGACAGAAATTTGCATGAGCACAATCTGGAAAGCTTTTCTCCCAGCACAGTGCCTGCAGCAGTCTCAGATCACAGAAGTCTATAATACATCTAGTAACATTAATGATACATTTTACAGCACAATTCATCCCCGATGATCCTGAAGAGCTTTACAGGTCCATCACATAAAATTTTTTTGGTCCATCACTGGGACAGGCACACGTGTGCTGGTGGCCTCCCCTGCCCAGCATGAGTGTAGGCAGGTCTCAGGTTATGCTGCTCGAAGAAGAGCTCCTCCACTCTCCACAATTCCCAAGTAGAGGTATTTGCTTTGGCAGAAGAAGCAGTTTTCAACCTCAAAGGCACATCACCTGGCAGCCAGAGTTACTACTTTTTGTTACTCATGAGAAAATTTGTTCTACTTTAGATTTAGCCATGATACAGGGGGGAAACCTCTCTTCTGTGCTCTGTCTCTATTGTCTTTGTGCAACTCCTGCTACTGGCAGCTGTTGACAGTACTGTCTTACCATAACATCCTCCATACATCACATTATTGCCATACCCTCACTTCACAAGCAAGACATCGTTTGTCTAAGCTGGAAGTTGAAGCCATTGCATTAGGGGTGCAAGCTCATGCAAGCATTGCTTCCCTTTCACTGGTTCCCATGGGTTTGTTGGTAGCTGCCTTGACATTAGTTTGTTTTGTTGCTTATGAAAGACCAGAGGCCTAGAAGAAAGAACTACATTTCTCAGATGTAAGAGTTATCTCGTTGCAACAAAGTTCAGTCCTACTCCCACACATACCCAACCGTTCTGCAGCAAGACCCAGATACATGCAAATGTAGAGCCTTTTGTAACTGAACCAAATTACCACAGCTCCAGAGCTGGATCTGTTAAGGTTCAAAGCAGGAGGTGTTAAAGGATATTAAATAATAGAAAGGAAACACAGACAAGAAGTTATTGCCAAAGGAATGGTATTACTAGGAAGTGGTGGGAAAGTCAAGCTAAAAAGGCAAACAACAGGTCTAGAGACCTAAGGGGTTTATTCTTTATTTATGGGATATCTTTGAAGGAAAGGACCCTGGACTACCTTCTCACTACTACTAGTGCTTACTATAAAAGATTAATGAATGAAGAACAAAGAGGAATAAATAGAGTTGCCACGAAAGAGATCCAGAAGTGAACTTTAAAATGCATCTCTCATCCTTTCAACAAGGTAAATGCTTTGACGACTCTACCAGTGTGTTTTGGTCTGCATCTGAAGGTGAGGATGCCTGAAATGAGGGTAATACGCAAGAGAAGCCACCAGCTGTGCACCATGTTAAGGGACATTTCTCCTGGGAACTGCCACAAGGAACGTGGTTAATAGGTCTTGACTGGAGAGCTGTAGCTCACAAATGTGCTTCTCATCTGTGCTCCTTGATCAAGGTGCTGCAGTGTACCAAGATGTTGATTCAGGACTCATCTTCATTGTGATGGATCTTGTATAAAACTAACTATTTAAACACTGAAAGTCTGAGTATCTCATCTTGCAGCTCAGATTAGGCAAGCCAAATGTGATTCTCTTTATGCTACAGTCCCCAGTGCAGACAAAAAGCTTTCTCAGGTTGAGATCCTGCCAGTCACGTAATTATTTAGAGAAAGACAGCTCCACTACTTCAACTCCACTACTTCACAAGAGGAATGGGAACATTAGGAAAAGTTTTTTCTTTGATGTAGAATATGCTGCCACTTTTTTGTTATTAAAATAGGAGCTAACTTTAAATAAATAAAATTTTGCCTGGAGGCTTCTGAAAACTAATGTTGTGTTTTGACAGTGTCATTTTTCTGATTCCTGAAAGCATTATGTGAGTTAGCTCAGGACTTCAGCATAATTTTTCTTCTATGCTACATACAGTGAATTAGTTTTTCAGCACTGGATTTTATTTGATTTCTCTCTCATACACAGGCAGGGTCACATCACTGTGCAACTTTCCTACTTGACAGGCACTCCCCAAAGTTGGGTTTTCCCCTTTTTAATGAACAGGGGGATCAACCCCCTGTAAAGGAAGCAAAAAAGAGGATATAGCAAAGTGGAGGCAGCTACCACTATTTCTTATTGGAAACATAGATGGAAATAATCATCTTTGAAAACAAACTAAGAAAATTAAGAAAGGTCACACAAAACCCCTACAAGAGGGAATTTTTGTTTAAAAAAACCCACACTACCTTCACAGCCAAATTACATGTAATGCTTTTTTAACTGGGTTTGTAGGTTTGCATTACCCGAATTTCTGCTTTTCTTTAAAGGATATTGATGTAAGAATGACATAGGATTTTGAGAACAAATAGATAGTCTTTAAATAACAGCTGATTTGAGCCCCTCTCTCTTTGATGACAATTTATGGCCCTTTAAAAAAAATAAGAAGTCATTTAGGTTGTATGCTCAACTAGAAAACTCAGGTAATGTGTGCTTAGTGGAAGAAAAAGGATTGCTAACAGCACCATGAGTCTTACAGCATAAAGTGCAACCCTAAAACTGCACATTGCTGAGCATTCTTAATGTGCTGTGAGCAGTCCCATACACCGTATTTCAAACACTGCGTGCCCACCCTAATAGGTGCATATATCAGGAGTGGCTACATTTTTTGCTACATGATTTCAAGAGACAAAAAGAGCTGGCCAAAGGACTTCAATTCCACCTGACAACTGTCAAAGTACTTTATTTTCTATTTGAATGAAAGTAATACACATTAAATGGTTTGGGGGTTGGGGTTTTTTTGGTGGGGTTTTTTGGGGGGAGGGGTTGGGATGTTTTTTCTTGGTTGGTTTGGGGTTTTTTTCAGTCATGGTTGTATCTCCCTCAAAAAAAAAAAAAAAAAAAAAAAAAGTATTTCTTTTCTGTTGAAAAGATCAGATTTTCTGTACCGATTGATTTTTTGCCTGGAATTACCCTAAAGCATTGAACCATGGAGGTTTTTCTGTTGCAGAACTTGTTGTGATTCACATCTTTTAAAATTTTTAGTTGGAATGCCTAATTCTATTTAAAAGAAATTTTTAAACAAACTTAGAGGCACATTATTTCAAGGAAAAAAAAAAAAAACCCAAAACTTTCTCTCTCGTGTAAACAGAGTTCAGAGATGCAAACAGAGTCCTGAGAAATAAGAACTCTTAGTCTGATGGTGACATTGAACCTTGCAACAACTCCAAGTTATATATTTATGATCTCTTCTGTCCTGTAAAATGCAAACAACAGTAATGGGTATGGATTAGATTGTTCTGAAGCTTCTGTTGCAGGCAGTGACAGGTGCACAGTGAGATATCCTGTAAGTGGCACACATTGTGGGAAAGGTGAACATTCCCAATGCTCCCAATGCCTGTGGTTCATGAGGTAATTTTGGGTCCTGAGTTGTGACAAAGACATTTTTGAAAAATAAACACAGAGTTTTTCACTTGCTTTCTGGTCCACCCAGCAGACTTCAGGATGGGTGGGGATGCTACTGCAGGTGCAAAATGGCCCAGGAGCCCAGAGCATAGCCCAGGCTTGTGTCCTGTCCAGCTGCAGGGTTACTGTTCAGATTCTGCCTGGATTCTTCCATCTCTGCACTACAAAGCAGTATGTAGTATGGGCATACTTTGTCTGTTGGAGCTGACAATGGAAAACCATTGTCATGGTTTTCTCTGTAACCTCAAAACTAGAAACCTGTGGGTTTAATACTACTGAGATTTTTAGACTGTTACTTCTCCACAGAAGCTTGGGAATTAAGAACTTCAAACAGGGCAGGAGGATTGAGAAAACTGCTTTTTCTCTTCTATCATCAGACACTGTATGCCTTTGGTCTTCTTCCTGTGTTACCACTGTGTTTCTTTTCTCTCCTTTCTTTCCCCCTCTTTGGGTTTCTGTTCCTTTTTTGATTTTATTTTCTTTCCTCTCCCTCCCTGGTACTGTCTTTAATTGTTCAGTGTATGTTCAACAAAAGGAAAGATCCATGTGAGCTCTTTTGCATTCATGACTAAGGACCTTAGAAATCCAAGTTAAGATGAAGATCATAAACATAAATGAGACCACACACAGAAAAAAAATGCTGAAACTTGCACCTGGGCCCATTGGCATCAGATATATTTAGAAATACAAAGTGTAAAGTTTCATAGATCCAAGGCAAGGTGAGAGCAAGCCTTACATTGTACCCAGGTGTCAGCTGCATCTCAACAATGTGACTGGGTAGTGAAATACCATCTGTTGCCTTTGCCAAGCCCCACATGCATCTTTCAAAATGACCAGAGTGACTGGGAACTCTTCAGTTGTCTCCAACTCTACAATTTGTATTTTGACTGAGTGGAATTTTTGCTCTCAAGTCATGTAAGGACCTTTGACAAAAGGTTTCTTGGGAAGGTAGCATTTTATGATCTGGTAGCTTCAACCAAGATTTCCAAAGTTTAGCAAAGCAGACTATATAAATAAACTATGCAGTCAACCTACAGCAAAAGGTGTTAGAAAAATCCTCACTATTCCTTGTCTCTTTTACCCATGTGAGGCTTTAAGGGAGGTGCACCAGGAGTGCCACCTGAATGTTGAAGCCGAATGCCTCTCCTAAAAATCTGCAGCTTTGCATGGCTGCTCAAAGAGGAACTGGTTTCTCCAGTGGTGAAACACCAGCACAGGCAGTGATGAAACACCAGCACAGGCTTCACCCACGGCTGTTGCCCCAAGTGTCTAAGAGGAATTTGGGCATTGTTCCCAAGAACACGCTTTGATTTTGGGTGAGCCCTGCAGCGGTCAGGCGGTGGGACTGTTCCTGCAGGTCCCGTCCGACTGACGCAGCTGTTCCCTTCTGCTCTGCCCTGCTCTCCTGGCTGCCTGGCCCACTTTAGAGCACCAACCAGCCAGTACTCTGGACCTGTGTTTCAGTGTAAGGTCCCAGGTTTTTCCTAAGTGTGTTACAGGTCACACGCTTATACAACTTAAGAATCCCGCTTGGAAGCCTTTGTCACCGTTCCCAGGCGGAGGTGTCCCTGTCGCCGCAGCAGACACCAGCTGCTGGTACTGACCGCATTTTTTAATCTCACACTCTGCCCCAAAATGGAAAGGCGGTAAAGGCGAGTCCGAGCACGCCGCAAGGGCTCCGAAGCGGCACAGGAAGGGGCTTTCGTCTCCCTGCTTCCCCTCCCTCATCCCTTCCCCGCTCCCGCCCGGGCCTCAGCAGCCGCCGCCATTTCTCGGGCAATGCTGCCCCCGCCCGTTCGCGCCGCGCAACAGCACGGGGCCGCCCGCGAGCCGCCGCAGGGCCGGGCCCGGGCCCGGAGCGGCCATGGCGGCACCACGGCCCGGGCTGGGGCGGCCTCAGGCCCGAAGCTTGGCTCTCACTCTGCAGCTGTGCAGAAACGGGCACGGTAGTTATAATTAATGGTAGTAAGTATGGTTCCTGATTGATGGATGAAGTGTATGGACCGCAAACACACACACACAGAAACACCACCCCCCTTAGCACACCATTTGCTGCTTTGCAAACTTAAGGGTTTATTTTAGTCAGTTTTGTGTTTACCTTTCGGACCTAGAACTATAAATACAAGAATTGCATTCACAACAAATACTGAGAGATACAAGTATAATGTATCAACCAGGAGGGAGAGAGAATGAGGCTGCAGCTTGGAGTGGTGCCAAAGGGAGAGTTAAAATGCAGGAAAGAGAAAAGAAGTCTGCGCTGCTTTAGACATTTCAAACCCCTTCTGTCGGCTGCTTTCTCATGCTGCAGTTCTTCCATATGCTCCCTACACCCACCAACACACCCACCTACACACACTCACAATTTACCAACATACTTCATGCCTTTGCTGAATTAAATTCCACACCATCATTCAAATAAAATAAAATAAACAGCTGTTTTCTTTCCACCAAAACCTAATGTGTTCTGACTTGCCACTTGCAAAGCATTTGAAAGAAGCAGGCTGCTGGAGATGCTTTTGTACTGGCGCATCGTGATGCTGCACACAGGGCCTGGGCTGGAGCTGGACACTCACCTGTGCTCTTAGAACCACTCCAAAGAGGAAGGGGACCCTTCCCAGGATTAAGGACTTAGAAGCTATGCAAACAAGAGTAGACTGTCTTAGTGGTCACTGAGATTCCAGAATATGCTTCCTTAGAGTCTCTGGGGCTGTTAAATAGAATATTCAAAGCTGCACGGACAGGCAGGGCACTGAAGAACCACATCACAGGTATTTATTTCACAGCCTCTCTTCCTGTGGCAGAAGTACATCTCCAGGAAGTGTAGATAGGAGAGACTGTAGCTGGCATTTACCCTACCTGTGTCATCGTCTCTGTTACCTCCCAACTGAATTTCCAGCTGAAATTTGAATGCCCTGCACACAAACAGTAGGAAGGCAGGGCCTAGAAAGAGTCTTCAACAGGATCCTCTTGGCAGACATTCTTGTGGTTTGTCAGCCATGGACCATTGCATAACTCTGGAGATCAAAAGGGTTCAAAGCAAGACAACCAGCTCAAGTGGCCACCTCAGTTATAAGCATGACTCTGCTGTACCACTGCTTTCTGATGGTTCCACATGATTGTCTAACAGCTCTGGCAGGAACTGCTCTCTCAGGTCACTGATTGTGTTGGTCACAGCTGCAGGAGCAAGGTTGCTGCACTGTACAGGTGGAAAACAGATAAAAGAACACTAATTCAGAGCTGACTTGTCATCTAGTAGAATCCAAAGACCAAGATTATACACCTGATTTATTCATAAAGCACACTGTGCAAGACAGATCACATTCTTTAAATCAGCTGCATCAATTTCCCAGAATATTGTGTAGGTACATGCTAAGCCAGCAAGAGCAACTGAAGCACTCAGATGCCTTGCTCTCAGCTCAGTGCAATTCAGAAGTCGTAGACAGTCATGAATAATCTCTTCCTACCAAACACCCAAGCCAGGCTGGACCTGGCACAAAACCCGACCCAGAGATGAAACTGCACTCTCCTCTCTTATTGTGTAATACAGTTCATTGGGATACAGGACAACCATAACCAAATGCATTTAAAATGCATGTAAGACCTGCAGAAGGGTTTTGAATCAGTATTAGCTGTTGGCATCAATCACTGATCTAGTTAAGTTTCTGGTTCATGATGTAAGTTTTCGACTGTCAATCCAATCTTGAGTGCTTTGTGTCACTGCTGTTATTGGGTACCAACTTCTACACCTAGAGGTGTGGAGCAGCAGTCGGTGATACGGGATGGGATGCAAAACAGAAGATACTTCATCTCCATCTCGTTGCACATCACTCAGAACTACCCTCTGATAAAAGTAGCTGAGGAACAGCTTACTGTTGCCATAAGAAGAGTCTTTAGGCTTTTCTTCCCCTAAATATCTTTTTTCTTCTTCCTCTGCAGATATGCCAAGGAACACCAGGGCTCAGGGGAAATCTGTGATGCTGTTATAGGATGTGTGAGCTAAAATTTTCTGGAAGCGACACGTTAACGAATCTCTCTCTTTTGGTTCTAAGTCAGGCCACATGTCAGTGAACTGTTAAGATTAGAATCCAAAGAAATACCTGATCCTGTTGTCTACTGTAAACATCAAAACCCCTACTTATCCTTATATTGCCACTTCCCAGTTCATGAGGGAAATTATTTGCTTCAGATGGGCTTGCCCAACTACTTTTTATAATTTATTTACAGAGCTACCCTTTCAAAAGACTTTTTAAAAAATGGTTTTTAAGTGTATTTCAACATCTGGGCTCCCTTTCAGGAATGGATCAGTGGCTAATTATATAAGGAACAAAAAAACCCCCAACAATTTCTCTTTCTCTGCTTGTTCTCTCAGTCTTTTCTATTTCAGG
>VZSR01000520.1:20987050-20998480 GCA_013398615.1 Brachypodius melanocephalos
GTTTCTGAGCTACTTTGTATCAAACTGTCAGTGTTACTCCTATTTTCTTGTGAAAGCCTCCTTTTTCTTGAGAGTTACTGCACTGACATTGGGCTACACTGATGTAACTATAAGAATTCATTCCCTGAAGTACATTAAAGTTGCTATCAAAATATGCTCTCCTGATATTAATGAGATGTTTAGATGTATGCTTATACATTTTGATCAAGTGGGGCCGAAGTGAATGCCAATAAGCAGCATAGTTTGGCTCAGCACAGAAAATAAGGAGTCCAAGACATCAGGAGTATTTTCTAAGAGGCTACACCAAGTAATTATTTTTAGGATACTGGATATTTATAGCATATCTTTCTGGAGTTAGGAGCTGAGCAGATGGTTAGATAAATTCTGGCTCTCCAAAGCAAGGGATCATTCCACCTCTTTGGAGGGCAGAAAGGAATGCACTGGCTCCAAAGCTGGAGGAGAACAGTAGCGAAACCTACTCGTTTACTGGTTATGGATAGCTTAAAGAAGGGAATGTACCAGGGAGAAAAAGAAAAATGAAGTTGAGGAAAGAAGAGAAACAGTCAAGGTAACTTAAATTAAAAGGGAGCAACAAAAGAAAAAATGAAAATGCAGGAAAATACTTTTTTTATCTTGTGAAAGCCACTACTCTTCCCCAACTTATAGGTGGGGTCAGGCAATGAGTGTTGAGTATGAAACAGTGTATTACAATTTGAGATGAAAGGAGCCACATTTTAAAATCAGTATTTTCACTCTTTGATTTTGTTCTGTTTTCTATCAGTACCAGTTGTATTGACAATTTATGAGTACATAGGTTCACCATAGCTACTGTACTGAGTCTCAGAGATATTGAGAGTTACTTTACTGCTGTTAGTACAGCCAATTATAGCTGCCTTTTTGACTTTGTGGCTAAAAGAATGTTAATATAGCAGTGTTTTGGCTACTGCTAAATCCTGCTTGCACAGCATCAAGGTGCCTACTTTTTCCCAGTTCTGTCCCCCAGCAAGTGAGCAGGGCATGGGCAGGAAGCTGGCAGGGGACACAAGGGACAGCTGACCTAAAGTGGCCAAAGGGATGGTCTGCACCATATGGTGCTGTGCTCAGCAGTAAGAGCTGAGCTAGAAGGCAAAGAAGGGGAGATTGTTCAAAGGAAGCCACTGATTTGGCATCAGTCTTCTTATGGGAGGTGGTGAGTGATTGCCTTTGCATCACTTGACATCATATCTTTTTTCTTCACCTATTAAATTGTTTTTACTGTGACCCACAAGTTTTCTCACTTTTGTTGTTTCTGTTTTCTCTGCCATCTCACTGGGGAGAGGGGAAAAATGAGTGAGCAGCTGTGTGAGTGCTTGGCTGTTGGCTGGGGGCAACCCACCACAGCAACACCAACAAAATTTCATTAAGTCAGTCAAAATGCCTTGAAAATACTAAAATTCCTCCTTTACACAACATATTGTGACAATCAAACAAGCTGCAATATCTTCAGATCCTTCAGTTATCTTCTCAGTTTTAGTTCTATTATCCCTCTCATATAAACCAGGCTGTCATGGCAGGCAGGGGAACTTTTGAATTGCTTTCACTGCAAGAGAACTCAAGGAAAAGAAACCTGTTAGAACAGGTCTTCTGGGATGGCCATTATTCTGTATTATTTGTGGAAGAAGCCTTGGAACATGGTTCCCCAGGCCTCTTTACTTGAGACACGAGAAAAGTACCTATTGAAAACTAACAGCAGGAAGCACTCTTCTTCAAGACTGATGACAATAAGGGATGAAAGAGAAAAGGAGAAAAACTCTCAGCACTCCTTCCCTGCGTATTGGGAACCTGATTTTGGCAGCTCTGCAGGCTCAAAGCTCTGCTAAGATGTGTTCTTTCTTAATATTTTAATGAGCTGAGCAAATGACAGTCCTAGCTGAGTACTTGTCTTTGTTGCTGTTGCTAAGCAAAACAATGGTAAAAAAAGCTCCTTTTTCATCTTCTAAATCATAAAAACAATCGAACCATTTGTTTGATATGTGCAGAAATTCATTCTACCTCTATACCAGCTCAACCCACACACCTCAGTTCAGTCTTCCATGTTTTTCATACATACTTGTTCAATTTCTCTAATATATGCCATGACACATCCCAGTTTGATTGTCCTGCACATCCTATATATCCCTCAGGCCACACAGAGCCCATTCAGTTTGTCCTATTCATCTGGGCTCCAGCACAGCTCATGGTAATGTAGATCAATGCAGGTTTCTGTCCTCTGGATTGGCTGAATATCTTGCCTTGCTGGCTCATGCAGTTCTGGAGTTCAGCAATGGGATAAGAGATGCTGGCATATTTTTGCATTCTTGCTCTCTTTCCTTCTCTGGTGGCTTCCTGCTTTCCTAAAAAAGCTTCCTGCTCTCTTTTCAAATTAAGAAATGTTCCAGACTCCCTTCTCTTCATTATCTATTTATCAAATAACTTTTTGAATTTCTAATTTTTTCTCTCTTTCTTTTTCCTTTTTCTCCTACATTTTCTTTAGCCATCTGTCTACATTTTTCTTAGCCATGCAAGTTTTCACTCCTGGGTAGTTAAAAGAAGTTCTAGACTCACATACATTTTGGTGGGGCCTGATACCTACCCTGCTCTTCAATGACTTGTCTTTGCAAAACCTTCCTTATGATAAAAAAGTTTTATCTAATGTGATATTAAACCATTTTGTCTGTAATGTGAGTGAGGAAATTCCTACTTAAAGCATCAGTGAGTGGTAACTATCCCTTTCTGATCAATGCTAATCTCTGATCCTGAACTCTGACCTGTAAAACACAGTCGACAAGCATGTTGGAGAGCTACAGATAACAGTTCCTGTTTGCATAAGGAGGCAGAGCAAAATAAGCAGGTGATTATTACCCCTCCATAGGCCATTGGTAATAGATTAGCAGAAAAAGAGGGGAAATTTCTACCTCTTGGTGATACTGTCTGACATAAGTGCTTTCATGCTGACAAAGATGCTGCAAAAAGAACAGCAAGTAGGAGAAAATATTTTCAGTCATACTGACCGTTTAGGTTTGATGGATCTTCCTTTGACTGTGGAGTTCAACATTACAATTGTGCTACTCCCAGGTTTTTAATATAATGAGATTACTATAAAAACACTACCATCAAAACAAACAAACAAACTCTAACATAGCATCATTTTTCAAGTTCCAGTTCAGCAGCGTTTCTTTTTCCTTTATGACAGAAAACTCTGAGTACTCATGAGCTCACTGTCAAGGAGCCCTTTAAAGGAAGACTGCTGAATCTGAAAAGTGTTTTCTATGCTCACCACAGTTACCTTTTTGTCTGTCTGCTGGGCACAAATCCTGAGCAAGGTACAATGCTCTACCTCATTTTCTTCAGCCTTTTGCTCTCATCTCTGAAATCTACACCTTTCAAGTGCAGTTAACCGATTACACATGGAAAAGGAATTTAATAAATCACATAGGCACACTGTAAAGGATTTTCATGCATTCCTTTCTTATGTAAATGATCTGTAACTTTTTCATGAATCAGTCCCACAGACTCTTTATTTCACATTTCCATCCTCCTTTCCCTGTAGAATTGCAATTTAAATGATCCTTAAACTTTTGAAGACAATTAAAGGTTAGCTTTGCATATCAGCGACCTACCAGCAATTCCCCTGTAAAGCTCTGATATATGTACAGTGTTTGATCTACACCTGCCTGATTTCAGGGAGGTAGAAGTGTTTCCATGCTGCTCCGAACTCTAGGTAGGGTTGAAAAATAGACTCAGAAGACACCACAAAATAGCTAACACTTCCTGAAAGCTTCACACAGTTCAAGGACACCATTGCAGATAGCCATGATTTTTGACTTCATTTGAGTTTTGAACAACACATAAATTATTAAAATGGTTTGGACTGTCTTGCTAGAAATATTTAAAGGATGTTCAGAAAATACTTTTGGTTGGTAATGTGTTGTTTTTCTTACATCAAACCATAACAGTATTTTGTTAGAAATTGTAATTTTATTCCCAGAAGCAGCAATGGAGACTTTATAACTGTGATTGTCTAAGCAGACCCCCTCAACCCCAAACCTGTGATTTCTATATTGCAGCAGCCCCATCAGACATGATCTATGTGGGTTCTTAGAGGAAATGATGGCTGCCTGACAGCTTGGAATGACCATGTGTGGCTTGATCAAAAGTGGAGTAAGATCTACCAAAATGTAGGGACTCAGCACATAACTAGATTTTGAGTGAATTGTGAAATATTTGAACAAGATTCTTCTCCTTCCCTTTCAGCCCCTTCCAACTTTCTCCCTCTGGAAAAGCACTTTAATATGTAGAATATAAATTAACAGGTCCCCAAAAGAGTTGATACACATTTGAGAAAATATTGTTGCACAACATGACTGGACAATTTTATTCCATTTGGGACAAATTCAAAATATGAAAATTACTATAATATTGGAAGGTGGAATAGGTCCAAACTCTTTCAGCTTTGTCTGGAACAGACACAGCTTAATGTGGACAGAGATAGTGCTAAAGACAATCTTGCAGCTGATACCTTGCAGCTGTGTTAATCACCGAAGAGTGGGAACAGCCTTGCCCTCAAGGCTAAGGATGTGATAAAGAGTTAGTTGGAGGCAGCTGAGGTTTGCTGGCTGGGCAGAAGTAGTCAGTTGAGGTTTGCTGGCTGTGCTGCGAGGACAAAGGGACAGGAGGTTGGGCAAGGGACAGATCAGGTGAGCCACTGTACAAGACAGGGACAGGCAGCAGTGAGCTGGAACTAAAGAAGGAAGAGAGAAGAAGGAGAGAAAGAGCCAGAGCTGTGTGGAGCTGCACATTGGAAAGATACATAAAAAAGGTATGAAAGACTTTTTGCATAACAAAGTCCTGATACTTGAAGCCCCCTGAAGTTTTTACTGAAGCACTCTGAGTGCGGTGGCCGTCTCAACTACGACAGCTTAACTACTATTGTCCTACGCAATGACTAAATATAAATATTATAAAACATTTATAGATAATGAGTGCCAAATTGATCACATTGTGGAGTTTTACTGGAACATGTAATTCCTGTTCTTAATCTGGCATTTATAAAATTTTTAGTACTGATCACTTAAGACAGTCATCTGTCCATACAAGTTGTCTTATTAAAAAAATATTAATGAGGAGATGGAAACAGCTTTGTGATTTATTCAGTCTCTCTGGGACTGTTTCTGCCAGTGTGTGTTCTAATAAATGTTGGGTTAACCATTTCTCTGTTTGTTTAACATTCTCCTGAGGAGGGCTTGATGTGATTTAAGCAGTCCTGTATATTTAAAGCACAGCATTAATATCTAGTCTGTGGTGAGAAAGACAAGGAAGGGCCACAGGTGGCACAGGCACTATTGTCACAGTGTATAGCCTTTGTCTTTCTTTGTAGCACCTTATTTTCATCACAAAATACTACTGATCTTGAAAATCTTGGTTTAGGAAAATATAGTCTGGAAATTACATTCTGCATTGCAGTACTAATAATCTAATAGGACTTTGTTTAATAACAGTCTGTTATTATCTGTTAATATCTGTTTTCCACCTTTTTGTTGCCTTAGGTTTGCATGCAACTTGGTATACAGCAGCTTTTTCTGTAAAGGAAAAAGCAAATTTTTGTAACATCCTCAATACACAACGAGGCACACCTTCAGACTTGCATCCTTTCAAGCTATTTTCTAGAACAGTCAGTAATACAGATGTGATGAATCAGGCCTCAGTTGAGATTCCAGTTGCATCCCTGTTTTCCAGAGAGCATTTGGAATTGCTAAAGTAATTCAAAGTCTGAAATTTTTGCCTTATTGTCATGAATATATGTTATGCCTTGTCTGCATTTGATGGGCATCTGATTAAAATGTAGAAAGCTGAATCCATATGACAGAGAGCCTGATTTTTCTCACTATAGACAGACTGAAAGTAAAAAACATTACTAAAGAAACCCCACTGGATCAAGTAATCCCAGTAAGGTTCTGCAAAAGTGGTTGGTGGGTTGTTGTTTTTTTTTTTTTTTTTTAAGATCAACTATTATAGAAGAAATGCTGTCACTGAGCATTAGATATGGAAGACCCATGCTGTTAGAACTTCATTAAATAGCTGGTGAGAAGAACTGATGGAGACTGCTCTGTGTCCAAGTTTTGATTCACCTGCAATTGCCAAAATACCATGCATCAGGCTTCAAGGGAAGTGCTCTCTACAGAAGGACTTAGAAAGTAGATTATCTAAAAGCTGTCAGCTTTCCTTTGGGTGAAATGATAAAGTTGACAACCAGATAGTTTTAGTTTTGGATGAGCTGGCTCTGAGGTTGCAGATGTTACAGAAAATGTAACATATTCCCTTCTGAATTACCTTTCATACAGTGTAGTGCCTGATGTGGATAAATGAGATTACCCCTATGAGATATTAATTCCAAAAACTGGGTCTGCTGTTTATCCATAGATTCAAATAACTTTTGGTCTTTGAGCCCACAGGCTAACTAAGGTGTTCAAAAGGTCAGATTCAGCACTGCAAGGCTTTTATCACCAGACATACAGCTGCCCTTAGGGCAGTTTCCTGCACTTTCTAAAATATCACCTGACTGGAGAAAAAAATCACCTGACTACAGAAGCCAAGATGATTTTTTCAGATAATATCCTGAAAAAATTGACAAGTTTTGGACCTTTAATACCTCCAATTTAGGATGCTAGTCAGCATCAGCCTCTACTACCTGAAAAACTACTATCCAGTTGTCATTCTCTGGAGTTCAGAATGAAATATTAAGGCAAGTCCAAGTCATGGTCTATTTTCAGAATCCCTAGAAGGGCCTTATTTCTCCTAAAATACTGATTAAGTGACTGCTACACACACAAACTATGGTCTTGATGTCTTTAACTTAAAAAGTCACACTTCTAGAAAATTATTAACTGAGGGATCTGCCAAAGAAACACCAGAAAATTTCTTGTAATGTTACCACTGTCATGTTTTTATTAGACACAGTGAAATGTTCCTAAAGCACAAAAGTTAAATCATCTTTCATTGTAATATACTTAATTAGAATATTATGTTATGTCCAACCATGCCTGTAAAATCTCTTTGCCAAAAGTTCTTTTGAAGTAGAGAGGCAGAGGTGATATAACAGAAATAATTGATTACCTGATGATCCTGTGTATCAAAGCTCTGTTTCTCCAGTTTTCATTCTTCCTCACCTGAGCTGGGTGAAACCAACACTTGTCACTTGTAGATAACTGCTTTGGATGTTTCTGAATAGGGTATGTTATTGGGGGTTTATGTAGTCTTAATTAGTCTGTTTTCAGGTTTGCTGGTAAGTCTAATCATGCCACTGTCAAGATACTGTTCTGTTTAACAGGTGCTAAAGTGTATTAGGCTGACAACTACTATTGTCACTGAATCCTTTCTGTGTTTTTGAAGTAAACAGAGATAATTACTTATTATTTTTCTGAAGTTTCACAAAGTGAAAATCCAGGTACAAGAAAATGTGTTTGGTCTGTGCTTTGAAACCCAGGCCTTACTGGCCACCATGCTGATTTCATACAGTCAGTAACACACTGGGATTCGCGGTAACCAACCAACTGCGGTGGTGCAACCACATCAAATATTGTATTTCAGGAGACACAGGAAAAATTCAAGATAGGTAAATTAGAAATGGATCCCCAAAGACATTTTAGGAGTTGCAGCCAAGACCAATAAACTATATTAAAAGTGAATCTAATATAAAGGAATCCAAGGTTTGGACTCTCTAAAATTTATCATGCAATGGGTCAAGCAAAGCCCTCAGCTCCAATATAAACACTAGGGATAGCTTCTTCTCTGAGTCAGACAATGAAGAAAGTTTGTCAATATGGAAACAAACCAGAAATGCCACACAGAAGGAGGAGAATTTATTTAGTGGTTTTCTACCATCTCTAGCAAATGGACAACAAAAGAGCCCTTGATCTTCTGTGGGGATTTGCCACTCAGTTATACCTTGGAGTTTTTTGTACTTGTCATATTTTTGGAAAAAAAGAATCAGTCAGATAATGTATATTTAGATGACATGAAATGATTCAGTTGGATGCTAACACTTGACAGGATCTCTGCATTTATAATTACTGAAATAGTACTTTTAATCTTCTGCCCTTTCTGCATAAGCAACTTCTGGAAACAAGCAAACCACACCCTATTTTTTGTTCTCGCTCCTCTGTCATCTCCAGCTAGCAGCCATTGTTTCTTGCATGGGAAGAGATAATAAGCAATAGATACCCATCCAGCTCCATTGCTGCTCCTTCTGGAATGCATGAGGATTTATACTGAGAATACTATGCCATGCAGAGATTTCAATACCACAGTCATTACTAAGGTACACGAACTTCTGTCTGCAGTGCATTAGGCAGTGTATTCCAATATTTATATTTGAGCTTCATCAGTGATGTAGAGCTGGAGTGCCTTGTTCGTAGCCTGCTACGTTAGGTGAAATTTGTGAAGGCAATTCAGTTACTGATATATGTCCTTCTCTTTTACTGATGTATGTCCTTCTCATTCCTCTATCTTTTAAATAAGGATCAAAACATGGACAGGTTGTCCTGGCAACCTGCTCAAAGGATCAAACAATTCCGCTCCCAGGTACGAACATATGAGGTGATAAGGGTTGCTGTGCTGGTCATACCCTGAACGTATCTGCTGGTGACCACATTCTTTGCTTCCTTTTGCGGTCGGCATCTGCAGTTTCTTCAGACAATTTATAACACATGCTTTCAATATAGGACAGGGGTATGCAGGAGTTTTTATGAGTAAGATCAGAGTGCAGTTATTAATTATTTCTGTAGTACTATAAAAATACAGAATTCTCTCTGTTATT
This sequence comes from Brachypodius melanocephalos, assembly GCA_013398615.1. NCBI lineage: Eukaryota > Metazoa > Chordata > Aves > Passeriformes > Pycnonotidae > Brachypodius > Brachypodius melanocephalos. The sequence goes on from VZSR01000520.1 coordinate 20,995,884, forward strand.
CTTAGGATAGCTAACAATGCAATTTAAACACAATGTAGCCCAATGAAAGGGATGAAAGAAAAAAACATGGGGCAGTTGGAAGAGAGCAGAGGTTATAGCAGTATATCTACATGGTTAGACAGCAAAGGCTAGCATGTAAATGTAAATTGCACAAGGTAAATTTATGATAATAGAAACAAAATTTTAAAAATATAATTAAATGAAATAAATAAAATAAATCTATATCTTTTATATAATGGAATTTAGTAATAATGATAACAGAGGTTCTGTAGTATGCCAAATGAGATTACCCTTGCTGTTAGAATGTCCAATTCAGAAGGAATAAAAGTTAACAACTGATCAAATCAAATTAAAATATAGAATCCCCAGCATACCCTTTCATCATGCTTTAATGGCATGTAAAAAGCACATACTTAGATAACCAAGTGAATCTGAGCAAATCTTTATGCACAGATGTCAGGGACAAGGACTTACCTCAGCTTTTTACAATATTCTTTTGAAGAGTTGCAAATCTAAAACTAAATCCAAATGTATAATTACTTAGGGATTCTATATCCAGAGAGCAGACTCGGATCATTTGTGAGAGCAAAACCAGTCCAGCAGGCAAGAAATCTTTGAACTATGCATCCCATTTAAGGGTACACATAAGCTTGTATATGAAGAACAATATCCAGCTGTAAAGTCAAATTAAAAGGGGCAGTAAAGCTGGTGTTTTCTTGAAGCAATGCCTGAGGGAATCTAAGGGAATTAGCTTTGTAAAATTATCTGGAAGGTGGATTCAAAGCATACTATTATCACTCTAAAATATTCCGCTCTTGTGGAACTAAATTTTGTGAATTCATCTTTATTTTTCTGCAAAAGAAAAAACTATGTAAGTTACTCTCCTCTCCCAGCTTCAAAATACTGGAGGTTGTTTCTGTCCTCATTAGGGTCTCTCTGAGTTTTGCTATTAACCTCTAAAGGAATAGAACTTGATTGTAATACTACTTCAGGGGCCTCTGAAGATTCAGTTGCTAATCCACTTTTATATGCAAATTACATAAATCATTGATTTATATGAAACTAAGGCGAAGGAGGTGCTTGTGATTTTGCTAGGCAGAGAATCAAGGCCTGTGTAATTGTCAGCTCTCAGAGCTATAAAATTAAAAGAAAAACAAACCCCTTCAGTATAGCAGGAGTATCCAGTTCATCATCATTCTGCAAACTGGTACCTTTATGGGTTTTGCTCTTTTTCTTTTCCATCCCCACTGTTCTTAATAATTCAGTACCATCTTTCTTTAATCATATTATTAAAGGCAATAGACTGATGATTCATTTTGCTTTCTTTGCTCTCTCAGTGATGTCCGTTAATGAAGACTTACTTTTCAGCACCATTGACTTGGTTATCTAAATTATTTATTTGGTTGAGCAGTTCAGTGTATCAAACTTTTTTCTCAGTGTAGCAACTACTTATAGCTCAGATTAGAGTTTCATATTGATTTTCTCCTGGAAAAAGTGTATGAAATGGATTGTGCTTTAAGATGCCAGAAGTGGTAAAAGCAGGGCTAAAGAAGGTATAGCTAAAAAGATAACAATAATTCCTCTTGCTGTTGCAGTTTTTACATTTGTTCTTCTCTACATTTTGAATGAGTAAAAGACTTTTGAAAGCCATAATGGTGCTGAAATTCCCATAAAGAACCTCATTTCCTGCTGGTTAGGGTATTTGCCTAAGGTATCAAAGTCATATATACATTTTCTGCCTTTTGCACTCAGCACAGAGCATTAGTCCCTGGCCACTCTAAATCGGAAAAAAAATGAATTTTAATATCTTCCCCACCCAAAGCCTGTACATTAAATCATCACCTCCAGAAGACCTCATGTAAATGTTCAAAGAATGAATACATATTAAGAATATTACTTAATAGAAAATTTGAGATGCTTCATTTGTGTCAATGATTTTCCATTGCCTTCTTTGTCCTGACTCTAAGGAAACCTAAGTTGCTTGTTGGATATGTTGGTATTGCTCAGCTTCATTTTCTCGCATTTTTTTAGTCTTCTATGACCATCAAATTCATAATGCCTCCTTCAATTGCTTTAACAACTGATCCTACTATCCTTTCCTACACCTATCTCCTATTAAAAATTTTAAAGATTGAATTGCTTTCAGTCTTTCGTGTAATCCAGTAAACAGAAGTAATTGTTTCTACCTGAATACTTAAAAAAAAAAGTATTCTGATAAATTCTCTTCACTGTGCTTCATATGACATTGTAAAAGGTTATTTTCTTTGTTATGCCCACCTTCATAGACTTCTGCACAATGCTCATATCACTAATTCAAACTCTCCCATGTAGATTAATATTGGCAAACCTGTTAGTCCCAAAAAAAAAGAAAAAATATTTCTGTGAAATAATGTTACTTTTGAGGAACAATATTTTCTTCACCTAAATACAGTAGTTTGCGATGATGGAAAAAAGCTTTTTTCCATTCAAAGTTCATGATCATCTGGTGGTGAAATTCCTAGGAATATCTGTACATTTTTGATAAATTCTGCAGGATCTGTGTGGATAGAGATGGTGCTAAAGACAATCTTGTGGCTGACACCTTGCAGCTGTGTTAA
>VZSR01000520.1:20998580-21013535 GCA_013398615.1 Brachypodius melanocephalos
GTAGACCATGAAACCATTTTTATGTGGGAGATGAATGATATTTCCCACCAGGGAAACCCCAGGGTTAGCCCACCCTTGTAAGGAATTACATATGTGAGCAAGACCATCCTTTAAAAGACTAATTTGTAATGAAAAAGAAATTTTTAGCAAACAGACTGAGAAATGTCACTCAGATCCTTAGCATCTATCTTATTAAAAACTAGACTGGCAATGCTAAGTTTTCAGTATATCCCATTATTGGTCCTTAATTTCAATAACATAGAACAGATTCCTTCCTCATTAGTGCTGGATCTTATTGTACAATAGAGGTAACAAATACATTATTTTCCATTTGACAGCACAGAAAATCATGTGCTTACTATCAAACCCAGTCCAGACCATATAGACCCAATCTTTCATATCCTGAAATCTTCAGTACCATTCTCTACTGGAAAGTGTTTTGATAATGTTTGACTAATGAATTAAGTGTTTTTTATTATTTTTTTTAACTTAAATGCCAGTGGAATACTTGGAAAAAGAGTGTCATTTTTGAAATATCAATTCTGTAACTTCTGAATTAGTGAAAGCATTCTAGGTCAAATTCAGACACTTCATAGAGTGGATCCATTCTCAGCCACCTCTTCGTGGCACAAGAAGCTCCTCTCCACAAAAACATTTACTCAAGATGAAAGACTAGACATGATGCTGCTTATCTGGACTCTTAAATGTTTCACCAGAAAAAACAAAGTATATGAAAAAAGTAATAAAATCTGAGGCAGGAAAAAACCTGCAGACATTTACCAGTATTCTGAGTGCAGAATACCCTGCCTGCCCTGCTCCAAGGGATTTCTCTTGTTCTCAAGTCACCACAGACACAGTGCAGCTGCATAATAATGGTTTAGACTGTTGAGAAAAGAGCTGCATGAGAAAAAAGGTAAGAAGGGGGCTGGTTGAACCCTCCTTGCTCAGAAGCTGTCTTCAATTCCCTGCTCTTTCACTTGATCCCTGCCAAGGGTCCTTGCCCATGCCTGGCCATGTGCCCTAGTGATACAGACTTGATATTGACTCACTGATTTGCTTTCACAGCTTGGACGTACACTTGTCTCACCACCACAGATTTGTCTGGCAACCCCTGGACTGCTGGCTGACCCTCATTGCCATCAGCAGACTTGCTGTCCTCTGCTTTGGGTTTTATGGGATTGGACCTTTGTTAGTGCAATCACAGCCCTGCACTTGCCTTTAGTCACTCTTGGCTCCTGGCTCCCTTTTCTTTAGAGAGTAGAGAGCATCCTGCTGTTGCTGCTCTCAGACAATATCTTCAAATGCCATGAGAAATCATAACACACATAGTCAAAAAAAGAAAGAAAAAATCCAGAAGACAAACACAGCAATGGATAAAAATCCTCTGCAGGTCACCTTAGGCATTGCTTTTTTGGCAGAAACCAATTTGAGTATTTATAGCCTAGTTAAAACCCATTGAAAGTGCAGGTCAAAATGGAAACACTGACCCTTGCCTACTACAGGGCTAGTGATCATCACCCCTGTCTAAGTACTTGTAAGCTGCTTGCAATAAAAAAACCTCTTAGTTTCAGCCCTCCAAGTGTCAGCCCTCTGTACTGGTTAATATTATCAAGGGAATCCTTGCCTGACAGAAAGTAATTTAGGATCCATTAAATATGATTACTTGGCCTTGAAAATGATGGATATTGAACAGAATTATAGGATCACTTTACAAAAGAAAGGTCTCTTTTACATCCTTTCTTGTGGGGCATTAAATATAGTCTGAGAAAACTCCTAAGGGATTTCTGGCATTTATGGGTTACATTTATGAAAAGAAGGATTGATATTCATATTAAAAACTAAAAATTTAACAGGGTGATGTGGTAAGCACATGGACAGCTGAGACATGTCTAAAAAGTGAGTGACATGTTCACCAACTGTTTTCATTGCTTCAGTTATACTAGAGATATGAAAAGTGCCTTTAATTTGAGACTAATCTTTCATGTACTCCATTGGAATATTAACCTCAAGTGGTTTCCTAAGTTCCCCATACTTCTCCCTATATCTCTGTTTTTAACTGAAGTATTTATGCCAGAGGTTTTCAAAATTCTTTGGTCACTGTTTTCATCAATGTCCTTTCGTAGCCATATGCTGAAAGGGAATTGTATCGAGTTGTATAGGGGTTTGATATGTTTGTGCTGCTTTAATCTAACTGAAATCTATTCCTAAAAACATATTTTAGGTACATGGGAGGTTTAACCTCTTCACTACTAAATCATCTGCCTAAAGTTCAAAAATACAGTGAAAATAGACAGTTTGATCTTCTTCATAAATAAAATTTTAAACTTTTAAAATAAAAGGTTTTAATTTTTATTTTTCCATGAGAAGGTGGACTGGCTGACTTATCCTATTGAGAAAGTAGAAAATATGGCCCCCAAAAATAGAAAAAAAAGTTTTTGGATTGCTTTCCCTGAAAATAAATCCTTCTCAAGAATCAAGGAGAAAAGGGAAAAAGATAAAGAGAAGATAATAAGGAATAATTAGGTCTTCTGCTGTGATCTTCCTCATTTCATTGTTTTCCCATAAGAAGCTGCCCTAGAAACCACAGCATCCTGAAATTCTGATCCTCACTCTGATTATTCTCTATAGATAAGCATTCATCTTACAAGCAGAAATTCCAGACACTTTATACCTGAATCTTCCTCATTAACCATAAGGCAGCAAATTCATCATTAAGACAAAAAGCACACTCACCATCTACTTCATAGACATAAACACAGCCACAATTTGGGCACAGCACAAGGCATGGCCCACTGACAAATCTTGGCTTGTGCACTGTTTTCAGATTAGGAGGAGGTTTAATATATGTTTGAGTTCCAAGCCAGTATTGTCAAGGAATTCCCTGGCAAACTGATTTTTGATTGTAGTGTGTATGTTGATCATGTATTCAGACATTGCATGACTGTGGATGTATACTTGGAACCATTCACATACACTGGCATTTAAATTTTAGTTTTTTTAAAAATATTAATATATCTACTCAATGATGTTAAATCACCCCTCGGGTTTTCAGATCTGACTGTATGCAGTGCACAGCAGAAGCAAGTCTGATCCCTTCCAGAGACAGCCCTTCTGCTGCTTCATATAATGTGGGATCACTTGTACCTGGGTAAACATGGCACGATATTTTATGGGACTATAGTGCTTTAATTTACACTGACAACAACTGCTAGATGCATAGAGCTGGGAGATCTCAGGATATCTCAACATCAACAGCAAAGTAGGTTAACTCTGAGCTGTTTTCTTTTAACTAGTAAAACAGCAACAATCAGCAGCTTCATGCCTCAGGCACACATCACAAACAGACACAGAGATTTAAATTCCAGTTTTGCCAGTTGCAGAGCAGAGCAGTGAAATGGGATTTTGCACATCCCCTATGAATGTCTTAGCTATTTGTTTGGTCAGGAAGAGGGGCAGTCTCACTTTCCTGTTTCAATCAGGAAAAACACATGCTTGACATGAGATAACTTCACCAAAAAAAGTTGTGTTAAAACTGATAGATGGGTCAAAAAATAGTTTTAGTGAATGAGTATTTTCTAATAAAAAGGTGGTTTCATCAGGCAGTTCTTGACCAGTTCCACTAATCTAAGTGCTGCACAAATTTTGGTGACTTTATAGTACATTAAAAAATGTAATTAAATTTATACAAAAACAATTCCTTATGGTACCACTATAGTTTCATAATCCTCAGCATGCAAACTAATGCAGGACTTAGCCTCTCCCTTTTTGAAATGAATTTCTGGTTACATATCTGGGAATATTTAGAATCATACAAAGTTTCTTTTTGTTTATTTTTTCTTTCAAGTACGTAACTGGAATCCTCTTGGAGATAGTGGTACCTGAAAAGTTCTATCAGCCAAGTATAGAACGAGATGCAGAGGAAAAAAAAAAGATAGGAGGTAGTAAAGAAAGGAGCACTAGCCAGCCTTTGATCGTGATACTAAAAATCTTTATTAACTATGTTCCAATGCATGGAAGAGCACATAAAAATATCTTTTTAATTATGTATAATCTAATTATTCCTTAGACAGCAATCTTAGTTAGCCAAAGTCAGAAACACATTTTTATAGTGGCAATCTAAACCCTGCCAAAACAGGAGGTCATAATGGAAGTGCTAACACAACCTTTGCAGTTCAAGTGCAAAGAGTATAATCAAATTTTAAAACTATTTTATTTCATCCATTAAGTGTATTGTCACAAGCTGGCTGTTCAACAGGAAAATAGATAATGACAGCATACAAGAAAAATAAAACGGTCAATTGATGCTGCTTGTTATATGTATTTTTGTAAGTTTTAAGAATAAAATACATTACACAGTTATCAGTGTTGTTTTTTTGGTTTTTTTTATAAATGCTGCTGACTGATGGTGAAGCAATCCAGCAAGTGATGTTGCAGTATACATTTTCTTGCACATCTTTTCCCTCTCAGTACTGGAAGTGAACATAATGAGAAGTTGCAATACCCAGGCTGGAGAGAACTACATTTCGTTCTGTGAGAGAGTTTAGAAATGTGTCCTTTACTTTACCTGAGTGCACCAAAACAGTATCCTAAGTTTTTTAGTTCCATGCTCTTCCAGGGTTACATATGCCTTTGAAATTTGCCAGGTTCTTTCTGAGGGTTGAATGATTTGCAACACCACATTTCATCATGTTGTATGTATGGACATATGCACCTAAACACCTTTCCTTTGCATTTCTGTGATAAGCCTGCACTAGAGTGTTTTAAAAACAGTGCTGAATGCCATGGTCATACATCACAATGCTCTGCTGTTACTGCATGTACTGCTGGATTTAAGGTGTCATGCACTGTGGGATCCCTATCAGAAAATGATATAATTTCAGACCAGGAGTGAAACTAAATAGTTTCTATAACTTCTCTTGTTTCATTCTATCCTTTTTCTTTTGTTGTTTTTCTTTCTCCTAAACAGTGCCATTTTCAGGGTACTGGCACGTGGCCTGGAGATCTGTTATTTCTTCTGGTGATTAACATAGATAGACTCCTGAACAAATATCTGAAGTTGTGCTGTGACATTAAAACAAAAATTCTGAAGATATGAATGAAGACATACCTCAGCAAATATTGAGTGGAATTGAGAGGAATCCTATGGTTGACTCAGACAAAAACTCAGATGGTGCAGGACTGTGAAGAGCAGTAAAGCCATTATGAATTGGCCAACATTGACTATTGCTGATTAGCAGGTAATTACAGCATTCTTAGTTAATCAATCATTCATCTTGAAATTAAGATGTTTGTGACTACTGAGTGAGCATCTTTTTCTCAAACTCATAAACCTGGGTAAAACATAAGTGGTTCTGTTGCTTCGTAGTAGGATACATGGAACCATTTTCCTTTCACTCCAATTGTCAGCATTCAGTAACAGAAACAAAACCTTCTCTTTGGACTGGTATTTTGGTTTCTAATCTTTCTATATATTGTACTGGTCTTTGCCAGGTGACTTTTAGGTGCTGGGATTATTTACTTTATCTATTCATTGGTGGAATTTCTACAGGTTATGAAGTCTTCTTATCTTTTTGAAGTTATTAAGTTGCTACTGTACAAAAGATGTGTGGAAAATGTGTAGAAGAAACATACCATGTAAACTCAGAATTCATTATAGGAAGGCAAAATTGTGGCATCCTTTTTCTGGATCAAAGACAGACCCTACACAGTGAAGAACCTTCAGCTTTTGACTTACTGAAACAAGAGTTTGAATGGACAGTTACCAAACTCAGACCACAGGGCCCAGGAAGTTGTTCATAACATTATTTGCTTTCTGACCAAGGGTTAAAACAGAAGTTGGAAACTAAAGAATGCATCAGGGTTTTCCAAATAACTACATAGTAGGGATCATGCTGCTGGGCAGATGAAGGCAAATATTTGGAAGGCAAATATATTAATTATCCATACTCCTTGACTGTGGAATCTTCCAGGGTTGGCTCTGGGCAGCACACTCAGTACAACGAGCAGGAAAGTGTCTGCTTCTTCTGGCTAACTCAAGAATATATGCTAGGTGAAGACAGGTCCCAGAACTTCATGCCTAAGCCTGGCAGCTTGCTTATGCTATCAGTCTCTGCAGTGACATCAGATGAGTGATGTCAAGCAAACAAAGCAGTTTGTCCTAGAAAAGCCGCTACATACCTACCAGGGCAAGGATAGACAGGGATGGTGAACAGATGAAATTCAGTTTGTCATAAATAGAAACACAAGTACTTCCAGATTTTAAGAGGATCACATGGAGCTCTTAGGATTGACTAGACATCCAAGATACATTTTTTCACATAACGGACCTCAAGAGTACTGAAAGTACAAATAGCTGACAGTGTCCATAACATATGCTAAAAGGTAGACAATCTGTGGAAGTATGGGATGGGATCCTGAAAAATCAGCATTTCCTGTCTCTCCAGTGCAAAGGGGAAGTAGACAGATGTAGGCTGGCATTTAAAGATGTTACACTCCCATGGCAGTTCTGGAGTAGTCAAGGGCACACAAGTAAATGTGTAGGCTGACAAGAGTACCCATAATGTATTTGAATACTGGAGGGCTTGGCAGGTGTGTAGAATTTACCAATTTTCTATTTTCTTCTTTTTGTTACTCATGTTAAGGTAATTTAAAGCTGAAGTCAGAAGAGTGAAGCACTGTGAGATGGAAAATATCTTTTACCTTAATATCCAATCCTACAGATTTTATGCAAGTAAATATCTAGCCAAAAGTGTATTTTTCTCCAAACTAATAATTCTATCCTTCCTGCAATATGACTTGAGTTGACATTAAGCACATCTATTCAATTTCAACATATTTCTTGAGTTATCAGGTAATTTGATAATGTGACAATTTGATTTGTCAAGATTCTCTGCAGTGTAGATAAAACTAATTGTATTGACAGACAGGAGTTTTTGAGCAAGTCAATACAGGGGCACTGGAGTTTAAAAATAGAAAGGATTTCATAGCTCATCAAATCCAATTTCCTGGTGCCACAGGTGGTCAAGTGTTTCGTGTTCTACTGCTGTTACATTTCTGGAAAAATAAACATACAGCTTTCCTAATTGTCTCACTTCAAGCCTTACAAGTTTTGCTGCTACTTAAGATTCTCTGTTTCCCCCTTTTCACCTAGCTAGTGATCCATATTGAAAACTGAAACAAAATATTCATTGCATTTTGAATATTCAATGCATTTTGAACCATGCATGGTTTATCCTCCATTGCTCCTTTATCTTCAGTGAACAGTGAACAGAACTTAATGTTCTCTTAAATTTATGTGGATGAAAACCCTTTTGTTATCTATTTTTTTTTAAGATTAATAATGTTTGATTTTCAGTAAAACTTATTTCACCACCATACTTCACATCACTGATGTTTAGCTTTCCTTGCTGACCATGATTTGGTCTAGTTAATTCTAATTTCATGAAATTCACTCTTTCTTTTGAAATCAATAAACCTGAAGACTAACTTCTATTAATCTACCAGCTAATTAAGATGTTTATCTGTATGTGATCACTTAAAAGGTTGTTTTTATGATCAGCTATTTTTTAGTGCACATCCCACTTCAAAAGTCAAATCAGTGCTAAAATTGAATCAACTCTATTTGATTCAGTAATCATTCAGTATTGTCTGCCACATCTGGAGATAATTGGTTCCAAATATTCTTATTGACACTTTACTCCCAGGGAGCGACATAGAACCTGATCTCTCCAGCAGTAATTTTGACTATTGTGTTCCTAGCTCATTTATTTCTCCTTAACTAAAGCTGGGGTCCCACAGAACTATGAGCCAGTTTAAATGTTAGATCCTTTTGTCTTTCAACCCTCCATCAGCTCCAACTACATTTAATTTTGTCCCTAATATTTCCAGTGATGGAGACCTCACAACATCTCACTTCAAAATGTATGTAAACACATTGATAAGATCCCTGCTAAGTCTTCTCTTTCTGAGGCTAAACAGTCGCAGCTCTTTGAGCTCCTCCTCACAGAGCAGATGCTACTTAATTATCTTAGTGGCTTTTTGCTGGACTCGGTCCAGTATTTCCAGCAGTACCTTCTACTGGGCAGCCCAGCAGTGGGCACAGTACTGAGAACATGTTTCGTTTTCTCCATATATGTTTTTGTTTATGTTAATTTTCTAATTCCATGAAAGGAATTAATTTCCATTTTATGAAAGGTCATTTTTAGCCCCTGCATACATACATATACCTTGGAATTATATTGCACAAATCAATGTTTCAGTGATGTAAGGAATACTTTATCACTCAGAGGGCACCTAAGCTATCGCAAATGGCACCGGATGTGCAAAGTCAGAACGTCAAAACTCACATATTATGTACAGCATGTGCAATTTTATATTACATTTTAATTTTTCACTTTTATATCATCTGAAATTTCTTTTAAATTGAAACAAATGAATCTACAGGAAGGAGGTGAAGAGAAGGGGAACTTTCTATGGAGTATGTCAATCTGTAGATTAATTAATACATTGATTCCATTTGAGACCCTGAATGTACCTGTCTTCCCACTGAGATACCCACTGTGCAATCAGTGGTAATTTAAAAATCAATTGCTCTTCTGTAGTAATTAGGTTTGTCCATTTAAACAGATAAAATTGATAGAGCCTGCAACGAATTTCAAAGCAGGGATTCTTAAGGGACTGTAGAGATTAAGAGCTGTGAGCCAGCAATTTGTGGGTTTTTCACTCAACAAATGAACATCTACATACACTGGTTTGTGTATAAGTTCCAAGTGCATTATACCAGATAAGAAAATTACTTTGAAATATACTGCTAAACAAAACATAATGTATTGCTAGACAAAGCCAAAAAGTTAAAGAAAGCGATTTTTAAAGGTACTGAAATATGATTATTCTTACATCTCATAGAATTAAATGTGTTGTCTTTAAAATTTAATCATATTCTTTTGAAATTTCTCTTTCTTTTCCCTATGTTTTATAGGTCTGGCTGAATAAACTTTACTCTTCTCAAAAATTTCATTAAAAGTTGTTTTCTGTTTTGAGCATAGAGAGAATTTATGGAGCTCTTGACACACAGTGCTTAATCAAATAAAATATGATACTTGCATGTGTAGAATACATATTTCTGAGATTCATTAAACAACTATCTTCCCTCAAGGCACTTCATTGTTATGCACCAGAGGGCTTTAAGATGGACTATTTAGGGGAATAAAAAAAAAAAAAAAAAAAAAACCGCAGAAAATAGGACAAGAGAAAAAGGAAGAAGCCTAAGACTAACATGAAATGCATATTCACAGTTTTAAAAGCCTTTGCAATTTACTGCAGCCCTGAGGTGGCATTAATTGACACATTAGCAAGTTATATACTGTGTTATGTGTCTATTTAGCCTATAACACAATAAAAATAACACCAGGGGAATCGCTGTAACACATTGCATATACAGCTTGTGTTTAAAGTAGGGAACACCTTACGAAAGCAGACAAGAGCAGATTAATGATAATGTGTTGCAGTTAACTCACAGACTGTCCCTGCAACTCATGTAATTGAATTGCCAACTGTCAGCTTGCAGAGGCATCTTCACAATATTTTAAGGCAAAATCTTATGCTTCCTAAAAATTAATGGGAACAGAAATTTATTTGAATGAGGTCTGGCTTTCCATATCAATAGACTACAGCATATACTCACAAAAAGACTAATCACTCATTTTCTGTTAAAATTAGGACTGAAATGCTAATACCTACTCCAGATAGTGTGCCTTCTACAAGAAGTGGAGCAATATGTATTTAGAATAATAATGTAAAACGATTACATAACTTATGTTCTTGTGTAAAATTTTCTTTTACAAATGAAGGAACAACTCAGTATTTCAGGATCTTGAAATTCAGCACTAGACAGTGAAACAATTCTATTGCACAATTTTTATTTAAGGAAAGTTTTATTTTTTACATTTCATTTTCTTTGGAAAAAAATTTGAAAAAGATCTTGCATGTAACACTATAGCTATCACTAGAGCTAATTCTATACAACCTCTCAAGTGCCAAGTTAGATAAAAATCATGCAGATTGTTTCAATATGCTCCTGGTTTATTATCTGTTAAATGTAACCTTATCTAGATAAGTAAAACAAGGATAATATATATACCAAAGCATGCACATCCTGAATATTCTGCATATCCTTAGCATGCAGAAAACTGCTACAAATGTTAATATAAGTGTGCAGGGAGAATAACATCTGGGTGTGGAAGCATCAGAAAGAAAACCAACTGGAGAATAGTTACAAGAGTGGTGTGTTTAATCGAGCACCTCCATTAACATGTCATCAAAATCCCAGCACTTATCTACCTAAGGCTTCCAAGCACACAAGATGAGGGAAAGGGCAGTGAGTAAATCCCAATGACTTGCTGAAGTGGGACAGGATTGTGAAAATAAGTGTGGTCAGGTTACAAAAAGACATATCCACAACCCAGATGTGGGAAGAAGGCATAAGTGAATAGCTGAAATCAGTTTATATTTAAAATAAATCCACTTTTCACTCCTGGGAGGTCTTGCATTGTTGCTACAATGTTGCAACATGATTTCCTACAAACCCTGCCTATTTTTTCTTTGGTGTCATAAAAACATATAATTGACTCCCTGTGTTTGCAGTGTTTTCTACAAAACCATATTGAATGAATTCACCTGTTTTGTTATAACTGGCCTAGAATTGAATTTAATATTTTTGGATTATACTTTCTGGTAACTTCCAGAACTACATAAGAAGATTCTCAGCTGGTATTCATTGCAACAGCTTCATTAAAATCAAGAGAGCTACAACAATCTACACCAGCTGTGAGTCTGCTATACTAGTTGGTTACCAGGCACATTCAGAATTCAACTGCTTGTGTACTTGCTTCAGACCAGACCAGAGGTTTCATGAGCAGCCTGCTAAGGCTGGATATACTTTAAAGTTAAATAGACACTTTTAAAAGAAAAAGGTATATATTCAGGTGATCTGCAGTTATTAAATGATGAATAATATTTCTGAATAGCTTTATGAGATGCATGTGCCAATTACTATGCACTTTTTATAGCTAGGGGTTGGACTTCTAGAAGCCTGAGTGACTTTGCTGTGGTCATACAGTGTTTCCAAGTTTTCAGCTCTAGGCTGTCCCAATCCCCATTCTAACCACAAGACTTGGCTCTCTTTCAGGGAGGTTAATACATGGCTGTATGCTACTGAAGCAACATTCAACTCTAGCTAAACTGTTTGTTTGAGCATTTCAGCTTAAATGGAAATAAATATTGTTCTGTAGTGTTACAATTTGGTTTGTGTGTTGTAAACTAGGTCAGATGTTATTTATACCACTGGCAATGAGAATGATTTGATTTCTAGTGTTGTTAAGCTAAAGAGTAGTGATTGTTCTACAGACATTTGTTTCTAGGTATCAGGAAAGGCCATTTCTAGGTATCTCAAGAACAATTGTTCAGAGACACCAAGGCCTGAAAAATTATCCTTAGGCTAGTAAAAGCTGCCAGCTCCTCTTTCATTGAGGTATACAACATTCATGAGTAAACAATTACTTTTTTATATATACAGCAGTTGTTTGGAATTTCCTCTGCACAGATGATTTCTACTTGAATTTCCCATAGGACTGGGAGAGGGGGCTTAACACCCAGAGCAGAAAGACAATTTAAGCTACTGCAGCCTTTTAAAAAGTTTAATAATTTACATATTTGATATTTTACTGGTTCTGCCCTCTTCTGTTCCTCCTGCAAAGAGTCAGATCCTAGCCTCATCCATTGTACCAAGATGGAGGCTTGGTAAAAGGACAGCTGAAAAAAGATGAGTGAGCTGGCAGTCGTGTTTTTCTAAGAAATTAATGCTGCATGTGCAAATAATTATTTGTTTAACTTCAGTCTGCATGAAAAAAGAAAATAAGCAAAGCTCTTAGGAAAATGCATCTGTATGAAAAAAATAAAACTCTTATACACTTTATCTCAGGGAATGACTTATTTTGTCTTCAGTGTTGCAATTTCACTCACAAGGATGGTCAAATCAATTATCTGATGTTTAAAAAGGTGGGGTTTGGTGAGCAGTCCTTTTTTTATTAAGGAAAAAGGAAAGCATTGAAGACATCTACTGGTCCTCTGTAATTCCTGGGATATGGCAGATACCTTAAAAAATTAAAAATAGGAAAAAATTTGCAATCTGTCTTTATGTGTTTTCGATAGAGTTTAAGATTTGACTAATAGAGTCCATATTGAGCTGTAAATGAAGGTGGCTAAGTCAAAAGTCTAGTGACTAGAAATTCTCTGTCCCAATGGGGACAATGTAACCAGCCTCACCCATGTCTTTGTGTTTTATTAACAGACATTTATGATTAATCTCTTACACTTTGCTGTGCATTTGCATGTTCTTTTATGAGGCGGAGTCACAGAATAGAGTGATTTGGTTTGGCGGGAACCAAGCCCAGATTATCTAGTCTAACCCCTTGCTGTAGATAGGGACACCTTTCACGAGACCAGGTTGCTTAAAGCCCATTCAGCCTGGCCTTGAACACTTCCAGGGATGGGGCACCCACAGCTTCTGGGCAACCTGTTCCAGTGCTACCACTCTTATTCGTGCAATATTTATTCTTTAGGTCCAATCTAAATCTACTCTCTTTCAGTTTAAAATTTTTGCTCCTTGTCCTGTTACTGTAAGTCTTGGGAAGTCTTATAAGCCTCCTTTGAGCACAAGAGGGCAGCTGTAAGGTGTCCCGAGAGCCTTCTCTCTTCCAGGCTGAGCAGCCCAACTCTCTCAGTGTGTCTTCATAGGAGAGGTGCTCCAGCCCCTTTTTGTGGCCTCCTCAGGACTTGCTTCCACAGGCCCTGTGCTGGGGACCCCTGAACTGGATGCAGGACCCAACTGTAAATGGTTTCTGTCTTTTTCTGTATGTCTTCACCCTTTGCTGGCCATGCCTCGGAGGTAACCTCAGCCAAGCTGTGGTCACCAAGGGAGATCTGGCTACTGCTGGGCACGCGTCCATCCTTCAGCCCATGAGCTCCTGCCCTTGTTTGTTCCCTCTCTCCTGCAGAGGATGCAAACCTGTCACCTTTGTGTGCACACGTTAATGAAGGCGCTTTTAGAATTCCCGGGCAAGCGTCTCTTTTCCCCTTCCCTTCCAGGTACCATTTCCCTGCCTTTTAGGCCGGTAGGTTTGGCTTTACGGTGCGTTTAACACATAACAAGACTATAACTCTGCCATCGTGCTTTGGTTGCAACACTGCAGTCACCGGGAATCGGTTACTTGCTTTTAGGTTGAAGTAGAAAATATTAATTGTACGGAACGATGTGCTACAACCAACTCACAATTCATCAGCAGGGCCAGGGGCATTTTCTGCCTGGGCATGAATGAAGCCTTCCCCGCCCCTCGTCCCGGCCGCGGCCCAGCGGCGGCGGGTGGGGCCGGATTGCGGGGGGAACGGAAAGCAGCGGCCCGGGTTTCCCGCTGTCCCGGTGCCATCCGGGGGGAAGAGTTTAGGCGGCAGCAATCCCGGGAGAGATGAGGAAGGTGGAGGTGCGGCTGCTGCTTCTCCAGGTCGTTCCCTTCTTCGCCCCGCTCTCTGCCCTTTCCCTGGGCCGAGCGCGGTCCTGGCGCGGCGCTGCCGAGCCCCGGAGCACCGCGGGGCCGGGGCCGGGCCGTGCCGGGGGGGTCTCCGCGCGCAGGGGGAGGCGCGGCGGGGCCGGGCGGCCGCGGGCCCAGCAGGGACCCGGTGTGCGCCCAGGAGAGCCGCCCCGGGGGCGGTGGTGATGTCTATATGTGTGCATACATGTGTGTATATATGCGTATGTGTGTGTGTGTACGCGGTCTGCTGTCCGTAAGGGCCGCCTCGCCACCTGCTTGTAGGTTTCTAACTGGATTTACGTGTGTCCTGTTGGGGGAGTGTTGGTGTCAGACCCAGAGGTCTCAGGCCCCTGAAGCAGAACGTACGTTTGTTCTTGAATCAGCCCTGCTTCTCCATCGTATATCTTTTACTGTGGTTGGGTTCAAGAAGTGTATCGGAAAGTTACAAGGAAATAGCAGAGAATGAACGGTATTAGGTTTGAGGAGCCGTAATGCCTGATGTAGATTTCTTGGGAACTGACGAGTGAAGGTTCCGTTTCTGGTGTGATTTGTTCTCCCATTGTAGCAATCTAAACTTTTCTTTCGGGAGAGTTTGTGAGGAAATCCAGAGGGCAACGTGTTTGTCTTGGTGCTTAAGTTCCTCTCTCTCTCTCTGTCATCCTATGTTTCATAAATCAGCAGTTAGATTTTCACTTTCTTATTGTGTCATTAGTGTTACTGGAGGCAATAATAATAGATGTTTCTTCGCACATCTATTATTATTTGTTTTCTTACATAATTGTTTCAGGGAAACAATAAGGATTAGCATGCCTCAAGGATTTGAAGGTATACTAATAATAATGCAAAAGAATCTTGCCTGGTAAATTTTGAAATATATAGAATTTCTAATTCCTAAATGACTTGTTTTGAATTACAATAATGAGTCACCAAAAACCAAGCAAGGATATATTCTCTTGTATAGGGTCAGCTATATGGGTGTGGGAATTTGAGAAGTGTTTGTACAACCTTCTTTGGAGACCTCCAATGTAGGCAGAGCAATCTCCCCACATAACTTATTTGTCTGCTCATTAAGAAACACTTTGCAGCTGTAAGGACAGTAATATACTTGAATTCTTTCTACTGTAATTTGAAGCCATTTTCATTCACAACAATAAATGGTTTGGGGAATAGCTTATTTCTGCTTTCTTTAAAAGTAATTTTTCTGCTTTGTCTTGCAAGGGGTGTGTCATTTTTTAAAATTGTGTCTCCTCTTTTTTAACCTAAACGTTCCTAGTTACTTTAATCCTTTCTTATATATTTTGCATTTAAACTCAGATGATTCTTGATCCTATTCTCTGAATTCATTCATTCCAATCAGTTCATATGTTTGACT
>VZSR01000520.1:21013765-21174044 GCA_013398615.1 Brachypodius melanocephalos
GGGGGGGATTGTTAGTTTTTGGTTTTTTGTTGGAGCTTTTTGTTGTGTTTTTTTTTAACCCCAAAACACCACAATGCAAACTTTTCTGATTAGTAAAGACAGTTTAGAATTCAGAATTTTCTTCCATCATGTTTTCATTTTGTTGCAGCTTGCTGCCATCTGTAATATTAAGGAAATAGTTAATCATTAAACAGTACTACTTAGAAGGGTCGTCTCTGAACTTTCAGTGGCCTACGTAACTCCTTGATTCTATTTTTTTGCATGACCTTCCAGCAAGATGAAAAGTAGTGACAGTGTAGTGACAGTGTAATATTAAATTGGACCTTTGCCATAAACTAAATCCTTATCACATAGTGAGGTATGTTTTCTAACTGGAATTAGGACAAGCCTGTGTATTTTCAAGGCTAGCAGGAAGCAATATTCCAACCTTGTCTTTTGTTCTTTGATCTTCAGCAGCAGCATATTTACTCCTTAGATGTCCAAGGCACAGAGCACCCTGAAATAGATGTGGAGATGCCTGTCCTTAGTAAATAGGATTTGAAAATATATTTGGGCCACACAGTAATGCCCATCTTGGCTCCTTTCTCCTTCCCTTGCATCGCCTTAGTTTAGCTTATCTGAGCTTCCAGTCTTTCACAGGGCAAGAAGATCACAGTAAGAAGCTCTGCTCTGCTTTTGACACCTTGTTCTACAGAGCATTTTCCTCATTCACCAGATAGAATCTTAAAAAATTTATAAGCTAAATACAAAATCCCTGGTGTAATACGCCACAGCTGTCTCTTACTTCGGACTTTTTTTCTTTGCATGTCACTGTAGTGTTTGAGCATTTTCCTGATGTGTAAATTAGATCTGTATGACAGTATGTTAACTGAAATTCATCACTCTTTACAGTTCTTCCTCAGGAGGTTTTATTTCCCTGCTAATGGAGGCTGCCTTGAGCTGCACAGAAACTCAGCATAGCAGAGAATCTTCTCTCCTTTTCTCAGCCTGCCTGTCTTTAGCTTCATGGTAGCACAAACTGGAAAGCATTTGGTGTCACATGCTTATTCTCTCTAAACTCCCAGCTTTCACATGATGTGACAACTGGGAGGACAAGGGGGTCTCCTAAAAGTGTTGTGTTTTCTTGCATCTTCAAAAGAAGACTGAAATGAGTAGCTGTTAAAATTCTACAGGAAAAGAGAATTGGAAAGGAAAAGTTGGCTTTCTCAACTGCTTTATCTACCTTGAACTGTTTCAGTGAGATTAAGAAACTCCTCAGTGTAGTGACAACCACATCTAAGGCAGACATCCAAATGTTTCTTATTAAGGCTCACAATTACATAGGAATATATTTTTTAGAGGTGGAACAATTCTACCTCATGACCAAGTTTTCTTTCCATTAAGCTTAAGAAAATCTTGATTCACCAGATGGTTTCAGTCTTTGTTCTCTTGTTTCTTGAATGTTTCTTGAATCTCATTGTAACTTGCTTTAAAATATAGTAGACTTTTATTCTTTGCAATTACTTTGAGTAGATACTTTCGATATTTATATTTTTTTTTAAATAAGGACATGATCTCTTTGTGAAGTGATGGGTTTTGGAGACATTGAAGAAATTAATTTTTTATTCTGCTGGTATGTTGAATGAATATGCAGCTTGAATAACTTTGAGATACACAAGACATTTTTATTAACTATAATTCGTGGTAGTTTGATACTACAACTCACAAGTGCTAACTGTTATGCTCCTGCTGTAAGGTTTGCTCTCTTCATCTCTTTTCTTTTATATTGGTAATATCATAGAGGTATTTTATTCTGTTGTTTGTACTATGCTTGTAGACCAAAATACTTAATATGTCTTAGATGCAGCAATTTTGGAATGAAGTGACCAACTGAAATTGTTCCAGAGATGATTAAAAACACAATTTTTTTTTTCTTTTTGGGGACCTAAAAGCAATACTTAGAAAATCCCAGAATTTTATTAATTTTAAAACAGAAGGGGAGAAAGCAGACTTTGACTTCATCAGGTTGTGACAGAAAACACTGCCAATAACTTTGTAGTAAAGAAAGGCTCAGCTGGGTGCAAGGAAAAGCTGCATGAGAAGGTGAAACTTTGAAGCAGGAGCCCTGCTGAGATTAAGGAACCTCCCTCACTGGAAGTTTTTAAGACTGCTTTGAGGGCTGTCTAGACATGGATTGGCCTCACAGTGGAAGGCTTGGGCTAAATATTTGGTTGAGGTACTTTCTAGCTGTTCCTATGAATATTTTAATAACTCTTCATGCAGTCAGGAGCTTGAAAATTATTTTTTCTTGTTTGTAAGCCATTGAACTGAGACACAGGAGCTTGCCCAACTGTGTTCCATGTTGAAAATTCAAAGAAAATTAGAACCATTTCATTATTTTGGTTTAGACTAAAACAGTAGTTTTAGTGAATTATGATAATTCAGTGAAACAATATGATATGAAACAATATACAAGTGAATTATGATAATTTAGTAAAACAATAGTTTTAGTGAATTATGATAATTTAGTAAATTATGATGAATTATGATAACTACCTTGGTGTTCATGCTGACTTCACAGTATATGCATGGTTAGGTATCACAACCCTGATATTCTAGCTTTATGGTGAGATAGCAAACACAGCCTGTGTTTTTCCCATGTTCTGGGGGTTGGCTTTGCTATGTTTATAGTTTATGGCTAGTGTGTTGCTCTTGCTGACTGGCTATGGCATTTGCCATTTTGAGAGAAATCAAAATTGATTATACTGCTGAATGCAGTTGGTAAGATGCAGAAACATGAATAGTAAATTTAACAATATATTGAAGCTAAGTGTTTTTCTTTTCGCTAACATTGCATTCATTTTAAGTATTTCTGAAATGCGAGAAATCTTAGTTCTTCTCTTTCTCTCTCATCTTCATAAATATTATATTTGGGAGTTAGAATTACTGCTGTAGAGAAGACACTTAGGTTCTTGAATTTTTTTAGATGAATATAATGTAGCTGAACTGTGTTTTATTTGAAAGAACAGATGCATTTATAGCACAGATGATTTAAACTTGTTTTTCTTCTGAAAAGTAATCTAGTTTTTCTGTATCATGTAACATAACTAGTGATTACTCTGTTATAAGGAAAGTATTTTAAGCTAAATTAGATCAAGGGCGTGCTAATCTAGATACTTTTGGTATCTTATGTAGAAAACAAGAGACAAACTTAGGCAATTATGTATTAATAGGCTAAATAATAACTCTCTTTCTTATTTTAGGGACCAGTGGGATTTAAGAATCTCTCTCCTAAGAAAATTTGCTGCTTCTACAGCTTTCCATCTTAGTGTGCACTTGATGATTTCATTTGAAATACTTATCTGAAGAAATTAAGAGTAGGCGAGGTGTAATTACCTTTTAAAAATGTTAAAAGTTCAGCATTGTGTAACAGCTGTCAAGATACCCAAGAAAAAGCCATATGTTTGTGACATGTGCTATAAACAGTTTGAAACTCCATCAAAATTAGCTAGGCACTATCTCATACATACTGGTCAAAAGCCATTTGAATGCCATGTATGCAATAAAACATTTAGGCAGCTAGTCCACCTGGAGAGGCATCAGTTAACCCATAATCTGCCTTTTAAGTGTATTGTTTGTTATAGAAACTTCAAAAATGTAATCACTTTCTTGAAGCATCAGCAGCTTCATAGTGAAAATTATGAGAGTGATACAAAGGAAGCAGAAAACTATGTGAATTCTGACCAAGACAGAGTCACTTGTGGCATATTTCATTGTTCTGTGTGCTGGAAAGCCTTTACAACTGAAGAGCGGTGGATGCTGCATCAGTGTCTCAAGTCAGATCATCTACATGGTGCCAGAAGGAGAAAGAAGAAGACTCACACTTGTGAATCTTGTAACAAGACGTTTCCATCAAAATCCAAGCTAGAAAGACACCTCCTTATTCACACTGGCCAGAAACCTTTTAAGTGTTCTTCATGTGGCAAATCTTTCAGACAGTCAACACACTTGAAAATTCATCAGCTCACACACACAGAAGAAAGGCCTTTTCAGTGCTGTTTTTGTCAGAAGGGATTTAAAATACAGAGCAAACTCATGAAGCATAAACAGCTCCATGTCAGAAATAAGACTTTTCCCAATATTGTATGCAAAGCAAAGACTCTTAAATATCCCAGACCACACAACATGTTGGAAGGAAAATGGGATAGTTTTGAAAATGCTGATACACACATGTCACAGGAGAATGACCCACATGATGTGCACTCAATTTATATTGTACCCTTTCAGTGCCCAGCATGTGAGCAGTGTTTTGAAACAGAGCATGTTCTAAACTTGCACAAATGTTATTCAAAAACCAGCAGAAGTTCAAATAATGGTACAACAGCATGCAGACACACAGTCAAAAGGAAAAATAAGACCCTGATGAAACTGAAGCATTCTGGAGGAAAGGCAACAGATTTTTCTCTGACTGACAGAAAGAAAGTTAAATCAGGTCACGTTCGAAGTCCTGCCATGGTTGCAGTTAGAGACCAGCGTTGTGATCAGCGTGTGTTCACTAAAGCTTCCAAGGACTGCCCGAGCAGGCGTGACAGGCACAAGTCAGTTTGTAATCGGATGAAAAGAATGTTTGCTGTGCCATTGCCTTGGCAAGAGTACCCACAACCTCCCGAGTTGGGCAGTGATTTAAAAGGTGTGCTTCCTGGTGAAAGCGTGCTAAACGTCGATGAGTCACTGGATAATAAAGATGATGCTTTTCATGGTTCATCAAATGATAGTTTTTTTGATAATCCAGAAGTACTTCACTGTGCTTTTTCATCTTCTGCTAAAAATATACATAACAGACACAAAGTGTGTAAATGTGACAGATGTGAAAAAATTTTTCCATCTTCATCCAAACTTCAAAGACATTATCTTATACACACGGGACAAAAGCCCTTTGGCTGTAATGTTTGTGGGAAGACATTTAGACAGTCAGCTCACTTAAAAAGACATCAGCTCACCCATACTGAAAAGAGAGCCTGTAAAAGCCCTGTTTGCCAGGTAGAATTTGAAAACCTGAACAAACTTTTCAATCATCAGGGAGATCACACTGAATTTAAGTCTTCTCAGCCTGTGGGTTATTCAAGTTATTCTCAAACACCTTCACAGCCATCTGGCTTTCAAGAATTTGAGTTGATTCAGTCAAACCAAGGAGCTGAAATCAAAGTTGAAATCGAGTCAGGGGATTTTGTTCTTGATACCAGCAGTAGAAACCCACAGCCGTATTTGTGCAGTAAATTGTTGGAAACAGGGCAAAGCTCTTACAGCTATTGGCATGATGTTTCTGAAGGTACTGAAAAAAGTGAAGCTGTTAACAAATTATATCAATGCAGTATCTGCTTTAAAACTTTCAAATCTCCTTCTAAGCTTGAAAGACATCACCTAATGCATGCTGGACAGAAGCCATTTGAATGTTTAGTTTGTGGAAAAAAATTCAGACAAGCTCCACATTTGAAAAGACATCACCTTATTCACTTTCAAGAGAGCTTAAAGCTTAGTTCCACTGAGGAACAAGCAGGGAATGTATTAGTTTTATCAAAACAAGATAATGTCCTATGAAATAATTTTTAAGTTTTTCAGTTGCATAATCATAAATTATATTAGACCAAACAACTGAAGGGGAGTATATTTTCCTATTACAGAGATGACCTGGTGAAGGTAATTTACTGTCTTCAGAACTGTCTACTTGATATAATTTGTGATACATTCATGTTGAGATGTTTGTTAAAAATGCAGCAAACCCCCACACACACTCTTTGCATTCCCTTTGGCTAAATTAATTTATAAATGCACATTCATATTGTATCAATAGTGTTGCAGCCATCTGCAATGTACCATGAATAAGATAATTTCACTGAACATAAAGTACTATATGGGAAAGTGTAACACTTCTATCAGAAAAGTTAAGACAAAAAGGTAATTTTGAGAATATAAAAATAAGGTCCTTTTAGTTTCTTCTGGCTCCCCATATGTTCCAAGCAAAGGATTCTTGCCGTATTTATCCCATACTTTTTTAAAATGGTTATTTTTAGATGAAAGAGAAAAGAGTAGAAAAAGGGGAGAAAGTTCAATGAGAAGAATGTTGATGTGGCATTATAGAATATTCTGTTTCCTATAGGATACAAAAATATAACTACTTTTTTATTTACACTTAATGTGCTTGGAGAGCTATACATGAGGAATTAGATAATTTCCCTTTTTATATAAAATACAAGGAGACAATGCTATAATATTAGGATTAATAATCAATTTATGCATTTCACCACTTCATTAACTCCACTCCCTTGTAAATCTCTTGCCTTCTCTAGCATTTTTTGGCCAATTTATACTTTACTGAACTATTTCACTGTAAGAAAAGAAGACAAGAAATTATCATTAAGGTTACAAATGGGCTTACTGTCTCTTCAGTCTCCTTTCCTTCTAACATACATAGTGAACCAGTAAAAGAAATGTTCTCTAAGATGTGATAATAACTCAGATGAGCAGTTTTGTCAGGAAGTCATGTTCTCATTACGTTAAATATAAGAGACTGAAAATTACATTTAGCTGAAATTAAATAGTTCTGATTTTGTATTAATAGAATCTGTAGTTATACTTTCTGGTAAGTAGATGGTTTTGTCCATTGTGCCAATGCGGCTGGCAAGAAGTGCAAGTGCAGTGGAGCTTCATACATAAAGAACAAGATTGAAGTTTGTTTCTTCTTTTTTTGTCCTCTGAAAAAACTACCTTTTAGGATGCTTCCTTTGTTATGCAACTTTTGAACAGTTGAATCCTGAAATTCTTATTCCTGTTTCTAAATTAATGGACCTGTAAGATACATTACATTGTTTTTAGTATTTAAATAGAACCATATTTATTTAAGTAAAATGGTTTTGTTTTGTTTTGGGTTTTTTTTTTTTGAAATGGCATGAACTTCGTAGTACTTGGTGAATATGAAGAGTGAAAGGAGTTTTATTTTCATATTATTTTCCATTTTCAGTGAGAATAAAACCAGGAAAAATACTCAGAAACAGTCTGTAGTTCCGTGCTTTTTGAAGGACAGACAAATTCAGTATATTAATGATGATTATAGTTATATATTGAGATTTTTTTCTCCCTATGTGAATTGTTTCATATTGAAAGACAAAATGCTGTATAAAATGTTTTGAAAGCATATTGTAGAGCTCTTTTAAAATACTTGTAATAAACTATTTTATTTATATTGTACTTTCAGAGTGCTTTATGTGTAAACCAGAGTTTTGAAACTACCTAACATTCATTATGCAGAAAAGACTGCATATCAAAATAACTTTGTATGCTAGAACAGTAGGTATGGTTTCAGGTATTTTTTGTTACAGAAAATATATAAATTCAAGTTTGTTATAGTAAATATATCAATTCAAGTAAATATCAATTCACTATATCAATTCAAGTAAAATGAAGGGAAAGTAATACAAAAAAAAAATTTTGAGGGATGAATAGACATTTGCGGGAAGTGTTACTGTCTCACAGTAATGGAAAGTAATGAAATCTTTGGGCTTGGATTTCAGAGCTACGTCTATCTGGCTCTCCATCCCTTCATGAAAAGTTTTGTGTTAGTATAAATTAATGATTTTATGAGGATTATTCCATAAACTAGCTAGAAGGGAGTTAAATGGTTTCTAAGAGTCAGGAGAGAAAAACCCAAGATGGAAATCCTGTGTCTTTTGCAGTTAGCAGTAAAATTTCTCAAGTGTATTTGAGAATTGGAGCTAGAGCAGTTTTCTCTGTATTCACAGGAACTTCTTGTTCATTAGTATGTCAGTCATTTTCCATAATGCTTCAAGGCAAGTTCAAGCCATCAATATTTTAAGTATCTTTGGTGGCAGAAACATTGCCTGTGGTTTTGTTAGAGTGAACTGATGGCCAATACTAATAATCTGAGTAACGAAGTAGTGGATTTTTTGAGACTGCAGAACCAAAGCATATTCTGCAGAGGAAAACACTGGGTCCTCCTGTGTTAACAATGAGCTCCTGCTGAGGAGAACTCCAGCAGCATGGGTTTAGCACTGAGGTTGTTCTCTGTAGAGAAGGGTCAAATATTTTAAAACAAGCAGAAAAAAAAGGTAAAAGGGATTTTTTGAAGACAAATTATGCAACTGCAGTACTAACTGATCACATCATCCATTTTCTGTCTAGATGTGGCTATGGATACCTTTAAATGTTCATGCTACATTATCATTGCAATGTGTCACAATTTGGTGTTTTAGGTGGCTCAAAGAATCACCGGCAAAGGTATCATCAAAAGCAGGTTTGAAAGTAAAAGCACAACAAAGTTTGTTGGCAATGTTCACTCTACTACTTATTAGATGGTTAAAGCACACAGACAAAAATCAGATTAAAATCTAAAATCAATCAATCTATAACTAAAATCAACCTAAAATGATCTGTGTGGAGGCTGGTGATGGAAAAAGGCTAAGGATGGGAAAGGATAAGGATAAAAGAAATAAGGGGGACCCTCCAATTGAGTCACAAGGTTCAGAGGGGAGCCCCTTGCCAAACTTAACCCCAGATTTGACCAACCATTTAGGCCTAAAGTAACAGCACCCAAAAGCATTTAAACAATTTCCCAAAGATTCTCTAGGATTTATATAGCACTACAGTAACTCACAGCCCTAATTCACGAATTTAACATACTTCAGAATCCAAGAGAGCCACATTCATAATATGTTTGTTTCAGCATATTCACACTTGCACACACAGAGAACGAAAGGAGTATGTCCAGGGTATATACCTGTGAAAAACTTCCCTCAAGTCCAGTCAAGTTCTCACAAGAGATGCCATTGCATCTTCTCAATAGACAAAGGGCTGAGCCTGTGGGATATCAGCCCAGGCTCTGGCAGTGGTGTTCAGTGCAGTCCTCAGAGTATAGCAAGCTTGAGAGTTCACCAGCTGAGAGCCATCCCTCTCCCAGGGCAAGTACTGGTTGAAGCCCACTGTGGTTCAGGAGAGCTCCAAGGGTCTTACTTAGGAGTGCCATTTATAGGTTTGCTAGAGAGTTGCCTTTAGTCACGGTAACTTGCCATCCTGGATGAAATTTGGCTCAGTAACTTTGAAAGTTTGGTTAAAAAAAAAAAAAAAAATTGTTCCACTTGTGTTGTTATGCAGGCAAGAAAAATAAATTTCTAATGCTGTTCATTAAAAAACAGGAGCTTGTTAGATAACATAAGTTCCTGGGAAGAGACAGTGTTTCGGATGAGCTCAAGAGGAGCTGAGCCCCAGTGGTGCTTGTCAAGGCTGAGACCCAAGGAGCAGTTCTGAGATCATAGTGTGGCTCAAGGTGTGTGTGTGGGTGGCAACTGTACCCCCACGCAAGGTTTGCAGAAAGTCAAAACATATATACGTAAGTATTCCTATATATGTCTACCAAAACATTCAAAAGAGGAAAAAAGCAGTCATAAACCACAGAAAAACTGTTTAATCACTGAAACTGCTTTTCATTGTTTCCTGGGTTTCTCATTTGGCTGTGGTCTGCTCTCACCCACCCAGATCCAACAAGAAAATTGGGAGATAGACACGAAAGAAACTTAATTGAAGTTAATGACACCTTAGACTTCAAACCAAGATGCTGGATCTAATGTTTAGTTTTCCTGGCTGCCTCCTAGTATGAATGTAAAACTCAGTCATAATCTCTCAGTAGTAGCTCATTTGAGTAACACTTACCTAAGTACAGTTGGATGACTCTTAAATCAATAAAGACAATGGATTCAGTCCATCTAATGGCCCCTTGTAATGATGTTGAAAATGCCCAGACGTCCTAAATAGCTGAAGTGGTAATGGTTCTTATTCCTAGCACAAGGTTTTGTGGATTTTTAAAGTGTAAGTTTTAATTTAATAGCCTGGTTTTATGGTCTGATGGCTGTGGATGAGATGTGTCTGAGAGGCAGTTATCATAAGGAAAATTGAAATTACAGAAGTGACTTTTCTATGCTCTCCTATAATGTTCTTTCTCCAGGTTAAGCAAATAAGTTGTATTTCCTTATATGATGACTAGTTCTGTCAAGCAGCTTTTAAACAGCTTTTTTTTAGCAGCTGTTCACTTCACACAAGTGAAGGAGAAATCAGTCTTACGACAACAAAATCACTCACAAATGAACAGACACCTCCTCGTTCAGAAACTATTGTTCTAACATGAAAGTGTCATTATATCTGTGCTGAGTTATCATGGGTCTCTGAATGCTGTTTTACTTCTGTTCTCTGCTATTCCAGTTCCTGACTGCTCCCAGGATATCCTTATATGTGGCTTGACTGTCACACACTTGACATGATTTGGATATATGGCTGAAATTTTTCCTCTTCACTGGAATCCTTCCAGTGTCCGTGGTGCCAGTGTGTATGGCTGTGTTAAACCCCATCTGTGAGTTCTAGTCCAAGAGTCCGAGAGTCCAAGAGTCCAAGAGGCTGTTGCATGTGTGCTCCCTGCCATGGTGTGTAAAATAGTGCCTGAGGATGCCAGTGCAGGAGGATGTGAGGAGCTGACTGGTGATGATGTAGAGTGGTCTGTCATTCTCTACTCAAAGTCATCTGGGTGTGTAGGGTAGTAGGAGCACATGGATATGGTCCAGCTTTGTCTGTGGCACTGGAACGTGCCTTGCTGACAGAGTGAAGGAGGGGAAACATAATGCCATTGCCACTGCTGTTTAAAAAAGTAAAAGACTGTTCCTAAACTAAAGAACCCAGCTATGCATTGTGTCTCCCCTTTGTACTCTTAATGCAGGTGCACTCAAATCTATTGACATAAAGGAAAACACTTTCTGGATGCTCGTGGCATTATTTTATCTCTGCATTTTTTCAGAGTATTCATTTTAATCCCTAGTATATGTTTGCAAAAGTAGCTTGCTAAGCCATAGAAAATCAGATTATTTCCTCAATTTCTAGTTTGTTTCTAAGATGATCCTGAAAACACAGCAGAGCAGAGAGATTCCTGTTAGTGACAATACAGGCCTACTAAATGAAGTAGAAATCTGCTAAGCTATCTAGACACCCCAGGTGTAGCAGCCAATTTGAGGATAATTTTTAAGATCAAAACAGGTTAAGATTTTTTTTCATGACCCTGAGAGCAACCTTGGATCAATATCTTGGCAACCTTTTTTGCTGTAGTGTACTATATTTTGTATTTTATACTCTGGGTCTTAAAAATAGCAGGTACTTGAGTGGTGAGAATAGCTGCACAGGAATCCCCTCAGGTGTTGAATAAAGTGTCTGATGCTAATGCAATTAGCAGAGGAAAAATGTCTATTTGCTAATAAGCTAAAATGATTTGTTGAGTAATATTGTCATTTTAATTACAGTAGAAGGGTTTTTTCAATAAAAGGAATTATTAAAAGTCAAAACAGTTTTTTGGTATTACACAGGTGTGAATTTGCTCTTTTCAGTAGGTATTCTGTTTTATTGCCATTTCATACTCCTTTAAAATCCTGAAATGCTAATGGAAATGTCTACAAAAAACCTAGAAAATTCAGAGAAAAGCAAGCATGAAAGCTTTAGGAAACTAAAGTTAGCTCTCAGCATCATAGAATTGCTGTCTCGATTGAGTTTTATGCTGCATATTAGATATGTTACAGTTTTGTCTACAATGTGTATTTTTCCTTTATTGTGAGAAAAAAGATACCATCAAGAATGTACTTTCACAATGATGCTGCAAATAGACTCAAATTTCTATAGCCCTTCTCATGCTACCACTAGCAGAAAGGAAATTATTTGCCTTAAAGCCTCATTTCAGTGATGAAATTTCTCCATCAAACAGATTTATTACATATTAATTTTTTCCACATAGAAACTTTATCATATGAAAGCCTCTCACTGGATTTTAGCAAATATTGCTAGAGCTTTTCTGACCATTGACCTCAGCTTCTTACCACTGTTCTCCCTCAGCTAGCAGGAACCTATCTAGAAGTCTCTGAAGAAAATTAGAATAGTCCAGAGTCTGCTCTAACTTGAGCTGTTACCCAAATGTGAGCCCAGCAACAGAAAGCTAAGAATGACATAAAGTCTCCTCTTTCACCATCTCCTTCACTAGAGGCACTGCTTGCTATTCTGGGATATAAAAGCATCTGGGTTGCTGAATTAACCATATTTTCCTCTACTCATGAGCTCAGAATATCCATTGAAGTTACTGTAAGTTTTGCACAAAAATCAAGGGCAGTACATTGGCCAGAATGTGTGCTAAATAAATATTTATACACAAATCAGAATGCTACTGATGGCTTCTTTACACTTTAAAATTCTAAATATTTTAAGAAGCATCTGTTACTAAACTGAGGCATCATTTTTGAAAGTACCCATATTTACTGAGTGGAAGTACACATATTTAATGAGATGAACACAGTGACAAAAGTCTTGGACTAGAAGAATGCACATAAATAAAATAGTAAAACCAACGTGACATGATTGAAATAAAGCTATAATGAACAGACTGAACATTTAGTTTATATGAATATTAACTGCTATGAAGGATGAGCAATAACCAAAGCAATAACCCCCCGTCATTGTGCCTAAGCTTTTTACATGTTAAAGGATTCCTCTAATCTTTTTTGAGAAGACATTTCTTCTATAATTTCAACAGTTAAGCAACATAGAGATATCAGATCTTCTTTGCTTAATGTACATATTATTCTATTTATATGCCATTCATCCCCTCATCCGTTTCCAAAACTTATTTCACATAACTTAGTAAGAAATATTTCAAAATATTGCATATTCATAGTCACTTTCCTCCTTTGGTTAGAAGAAAAGCTATATGTGCAAGTTGGTATATATACATGATGCATGATGACACTTGAAATTCTCATATGTGGAGATTTCAGTTTCAGAGCTTTTCAGAGGGATGCCTCTTGAAAAATCTCTTGTGTATGTGCAAAAGTCAATAAGCTAAGATAAAAGCTGATTTCAAAGTGATGCATTCTCCTAAGCTTTGCAGATTGGCTTCACAGAAAGGCTACCCAATATATGGCTTAGTGTCACTCAGGCTGAGATTCATCTGCTTTAAATTAAGGTGTGCAGCATGCAGTTAGGTACCTTCCCAAAGCTAAGTGTACACATGTAGTATAATACAATGATACTAGCCCAGACAACACATTCCCCTACAGCGGTGAGATGCGTCCCAGATACTTCAACACCCATCCTGAGAAGCACAGTTCTTTTAAAAACCACCTGGACCACCTCAATATTTGTAAGTTGTGCAGAGAGAAAGCACAATTCAGCCATCAAAGCTTAGCTGGGTTCAATTTTCTGCACACAGAACGTGGCTGTCAGAACACGCACGGCTCACTTTCGAAAACGGAATGTAAACTTCCCTTGGCCTCTGAGTTATGGAACACAGGGGCCAAGAAACACTAAGGATATTCAGTATATGCAGAAAGGAGAAAAAACTACTGTTGAAAGGAGAAGTAGAGCCACAGCCAGTGATTTGGGACAGAAGCAGTGTCTCCATCTCTCAGGCCCCAGTGTCTCTATGAAGAAGCAATTGAGGCCAAAGACTCAACAGCCTTGGTCATGTTCTGGAACTTTATGCCTAGCTTGAAACTGTACAGATGGACCAGCAGCAAAACTGGATCCAAATCCTGGATGGCAGAGCATGGGGCAGTGCAACAATGCTGTCTGTCAGTGAGCTGTTTTGCTGCTTTATGAGAATGGTGTTATGTATGCCCTTAGCCAAGAGAGAACAGAATCTTCACCCTGGAAAGAAGGTTTTGATATCTCCAATTGCATCATGTCAGGGGAATGTTTGTTCTGCTCCCCTGGACACCTGGACAGGTGACAGCAGAGTTGTGATAGTAGCCACCCCATCATTCCAGATCAAAGAGCCAGGAATAGTCTCTGCTGCTGTGCTGCAGTGACCATGTTGAGGCATATGGGGAATCATCTGTCCCAGGAGAATGCTTCCTTGGAGGAGAACAAATCCACCAGACAAGATGCCTGTTCATAATTTTTTTAAAATATTGATGACTTGAATGGCTAAGATACTGCCATTTTGCACACTAAGTGCAGTGCTGTTATTTTTTACCTGCTTTGGAACAAAACTTTCCCACCAGAGTATACAAAGGTGCAAGATGGCATCCATACAGAGTCTGCATCTTAGTGCAGAGTTTATTTATGTCTAAGAAGCTGAAGTCTAAATCCCTGTGTGCTAGACAGTCAAAAGTGCGACAGTGTTTATATTAGAAGCATGGCCCTGCTGAATCTGCCAAATTCACTGGTCATGTCTCACTAATGACCTTAAAAGAGTAACAAACAAAATCACTGTTTGAAATCTTAATCTATGAATTGTCTGGGGTTTTCATTACTAGGAATTAATATTTTCTGTGACTCTAAGTAGAACCTCAAATAATCTAAAAGGTAGAAAATAGAGAACATAGACTCAACCCCCGCTGATTTACCACTAGGTACTTCCTGTTCTGGTGGAACTGTGCTCAGGAGAGTATAACTGAAATAAAAGCACTGGCCAGCTTACTGATCACCTTGGCTTACATGGTTTACAAAGCAAAGGAGAAAGCATATTTTTCCTTGTTACAATAATATAGAAGGGGAAGCATCCAAAACAAGAGGAGCTAATTAAGCAAGAAAGCAACCTGGAATATAAATTGACCAGGACCGTATGCAGCCTAGAAATGATTAATAGTCTTGAAAACTGCATCTACTCAAATATGTGACTTTTAAATAATACATATCTTCATGAATGAATTAACAGGTTTTTGAAAGGAGTATTTGATTTTCTTGACATGTTAAGCCAATGAATACAGAGAGATGGAGAACTTCACAGAAGACTGCCGGGGTAAGGGGGTACAGGGGTTTATTTCTCCTCAATTACAAAGGAGTTTGGAGTGGAAAGTGTCAGATGTGCCTCCACTCCGGGGGAAACTGAGCACAGGAATTCAGTCTCAATAGACAGTTGTGAGCTAGGGTGAGATTCACAGATGGGGACAAAGGTACAACACTGGGTGTCATTATGCTTGGTCTCACCACAATTCTTTAAAGGTTTCCCTACTCTTCAGGATAAAAGCAAAGTATTTTTCCAAAGCACTAATTTATACTTTTGCTACTCATTTGTAGTCTTATTGTCTCAGCTCTCTCTAAATAAACAACACCCTGTATAGAGAAAAATTTAATATATAATTTATAGGAAGGGGATCTTTGTCACTTTATTTGACATTTTCACTGAGGGATGTAATCATACTGCTTAACCTTAGGCATCTAATATTAGTTCCTGATATTCTGAAGAGAACGAGAACGAGAGCACATAGATTAGTTTTGATTTGCCCATTGGAAGGACCTCTGTTGCCACATTGACTGTAGTGAGACTGAAGACAACTGACCTCCTCACTGGGACACCCCAATGCCAAAAGTTAGGTAAATGTGGATTCCTCACTGAGGTTTTATAGCTTTGATAACATGGAAATTTGTGGGTTTTGACACAGGCCTGATGATCCATCATAACCAGAAGATTTAGGTTAGCATTGCAAGGCTATTCGAGAAAATTCACAATTTTTTTACAAAATTTATGAGGTCCAAAATGCATTTGCCTCTCCTAATTGTCCCATCTTTACACAAATCAAACTTTTGGCTTCCATCTGAAAGCCAGTTCAGAAACTTTCCTATTTTCAGCCTGTATTTATAGGTAATGAACTTACATTCCTTTGTCTTTTTTTATCACTGTTTTGTAGCTTCAATTTCAATCCTTGTTATTTACAAAATTTGCTGCTGGTACTTTTGTAACTTTTAAATTTTACTAATTTTCATCTTTCTGGATCTTCTAAAGTAAAGGCATGCAGTAGGCATATTTATTGGAATGCAGCCATTGTCTGATCCTATTCAAGATACTGTCATTACTTTTCCCATTGCCATTGTACATTCTAATTCAACTTCAAAAAGAATATTTAGTTTAACCTCTGCTTGAAGAAATGAAATGGAGCTCACCTTGGTATGAAAACAAAGGAGGTCGTATTCAAAGAGACTTCGATAGGACCTGCCTGGAAGTTTAAAAGACTCAAGTGGCAGGTGATGGATAATGAGCCCAGAAACAAAGCACAGTAACTTCCCCGGGGAGTCTGTTAATTACCTCCTTAATTAATCTGTTTACCAAATAGAATAAGTTAATTGCAAACCATTCTAAAGCATTACCAAACTGTTGACTTCCTTGAGCATGCAATTTTCCTCTCGTACCTTCTGCCTTTCCTCTACGTATTTCACGAGATGAACGGAGTATTCTTAGTTGGAAGGGGCCCCATAAGGATCATCCTGTCCAACTCTTAAGTAAATGGCCTTAATTACGGGCCTGTGGATCGGACAGAGCGCTTAGTCACGCTCGGGTGTTGGTGGCAATCGTCTGATGTTTAAAAGAGTGTGATTTTTCCACGTTAGATGGACAGAAAGCTGCGATTTAAGTGATACATAAAATAGAAGGAGTCCCCCTAAGCGGATTCACTGAACGTTGGAAGGCTGAGCGTGGCAGCAACTTCGTGCGCTGACAGCCTCCGTCACCTTTTCCCTCAGCCCTTCAAAACCGACTGCTGAACTCCGGCCGGGGGCGGGAAGGGAGCGGCGGGAGCGGCGCTGCAGGGAAGCAGCTGCAATGGCACGGCGGGAGAGGGTAAGGAGCTGCCGTGGCACGGCGGGAGAGGGTAAGGAGCTGCCGTGGCACGGCGGGAGCAGCAGATGGCGCGGCCGCTCCAGCTCGCCCGCCCCGCGGCCGCTCCGGCCCTCCCAGCCCCGGAAGCGCTCCCGGCTCCTCTGCTCCCGGCCCGGAGATCCCTCCCTCGGCCTGGCCCGGGCTGACAGCGCCGGGGGACCAAGGCCTGTGCCGGGCGGCTCCAGCGGCGGCACCATGGCGGCGTCCACGGCCACGGCGGCGTCCACGGCCCCGCCGAAGAAGATCGTGGCGCCCACGGTGTCGCAGATCAACGCGGAGTACGTGACACAGGTAGGGCCGCAGCCGGGGCTCGAAGGGACATTGTGGCGGCGGCGGCGCCTCGGTGTTTCAATAGCCTTTGTAGGCCGTGGGTGATGGGGGAAATTGACGAGAGAGGTTCGCCTCTGTCATGTACGAGGGGGTGTTTCCCCCCGCGCTTCCAGACCAGCGCGATGTACAAAGCAGCGCTACCAACCGCGTCAGTGCAGTACACTGTGCATCGCTCGAAGGCGTGTTTTAACGTGTGAAAAGCTGCCGAGAGTTCCTTGTTGATGAAAGTTTTGAGTAATTTTCTACACGTCTTTTTTTTTCTTTTTTTTTTTTTTTTCCCTTGGAAGTCTGCTCTCCTTCCTTTTCCAGAGCATAAAGAAGCTTGAGCAAAGTTGCATAGGAAGCTCTTGTCATCATGGCTCAGGAGTGTTGGTGAAGTGATGAGCAAAGAGCCCTAAAATGCTGAAGTTTTGTATATAGCCTCTAGTTACTTGTCAGATTCCTCAAGGAAGCATACTCACTTGCCATTTGGGATTTGCAGTTCCTGAAAGATCACGGTTTATTTTTGGTGGATTTGTTAGACAAAACTTAAGAATAGAAAATATTAGATAGTAGTCTATGCATCTGAATTGATTTCCAGATAATTGCATTTCTGTTGAAAGAGATTTAGGCATAAAAGCTTTAAATGGTTGATAAGCCTTGCTGTTAGAAAACATAATTTTGTTACTTGTAGTTAGCATAAGCTGAAATTAAGCATTAAATAGTGAAATAAAGTTTGAGGATGGGATATGTTGTAGAGTTGTTGTATCATTGACATGAAAATGTAGGTATTTAACTTTTTTTTTTTTCCCTTGTGCAGTTAGCAAATAAATATTGGGCTCCACATGTGAAGAAAACATTGTCTTTTGATGTAAAGGTAATTACTTCCACTAGAATTTTTTGGGGGGTGTGGAAGAATGAGGATCAACCATTCAGTGATGCCAATATTTAGTGTTGCTTATTTTATATGAGACTGTAGGAGACTGCTTGGAAGGTCAGCTGTTGCTTGAGACACTGGAATTTGTTATGTATTTGTAGTTTATAAATGTAGGCACTGTTAGGAAGGTGTGCTGTAGCATGCAGTTATTTTGTATGCTATTCAGTTTATTTTGGCCAAGAACTTAGGAGGGCAAAAAACTTTTGAGCATCTCCTTTGAGGTTAAAAAATGTTTGAGGGGGTTCTACTTTTAGAAATTAATCAGGGGTGAAAGATGCAGGTATTTCTGAACTGTGTTCTTGTTAAAAGCTTCTTTGGTGACCTTCCATCAGACAACTTTATTGTTGTTCTGGTGGATATGTGCATTTTGAATGTTTAAAATTTGGCATGGTGTGTTTGGTTTTGTGTAATGCAAGGGTCCTCAAATGTTTCTTTTCCTTGTGGGTATTTGCCTAAATCTCCCCATTTAGCCTTAGTTTATTTTGTAGTATTTGTGATAGAATTTCTCTGTGATTGTTAGAACTGTAGATTGCTAGGATGTACATAAGGAGCTGAACTGCATTTCTGTGTCGTGTGATGTCAAAGTTGCAACTTTGTTGCAACTTATAGTGCAGATTCTTTCATTCTTGTTGGAAAAATTTATTGAATGTATTTTAATAGCAGTAAGCAGAGAGTAGCTAATTCAGAGTAAAATGTCTTAATGCATTTTGAATCATGTTAGGGGATATATAAAATTCTCTTAAAATTTTTTTCCATAGGTCATTGAAGATGTATATACAAGAGAAATTGTCAGGTCAAAGTAAGTATACTGGTTGCTTTCTCTTATTTACCACCATTTCAACATTATCCATTTTGGAATTATTTCTAATGTTTGATAGAATACTTTAGAACTCACCTATATGTTGAAAGCAGATGAAAATTACTCAAGTGTATTTAAGTAGTTTAATCATCATGGTATTTCAAAGTCTGAATGTAGTAACAAGAGAGTTCTTAAGCCCATAAACCTTAAATGTGATGGTTGGAATTAGTTCAGACCCTTTACCTGGTAGTCTGTTATCTTTTATGTTGGTTTTGTTATGGTGGTTATGGAAGGCTGATCTCTTCTTTGTCACTAAGGAATGTAAAGGAAAAAAGAAACTGTGCAGAGTGCACTGCCTCTAGCTTCCTTCTCTGTTCTGGCTGCTGTTACCTGTTTCATGAAGGGAAAGTCTAGTTACAATGAATTGTGCTGTTAGATGGGGGAGACAAATTCAAGATATACTGCATTCTGCAGCTCGCTGTGCAGAAAAGAGGTGTAACTGTAGCTGGAGCTTTCTGGGAAGAAGTGAGCTCTGCAGAGAATTCTCTGTGTTATTGCTGTATGAAGGCAATCTAAGAATTTGTCATATGGAGTCAAAGCAAACTTCCATTTCCAGTCGCTAAGAAAAAAATACCATTATGAATAGATCAAATACATAATTGTAGTTTTCCAGGAGACACTCACAATTGCTAGCAGTTTGTATCATCAAGACTATTGGAAGTGATTCATATTTAAAAGACCTACATAAATTTCTTTAAAATGTGAGTTTAATTGCTTAAAGAATCTCTATGAACTTCAGCTTCCACAGTGTAACAGCAGTTTCTTCTACATTCAAGTGATTCCTATTGCATGGAAATGTCAGAACAGAAATAATTCCTGAGTTTTTCTATAAGTTTTCTTATATAGTGAAATAAGGGAAAATATAGCCATTTTCCATGCAGCTTTGTGTGGGAGGCTTTCTTTCCTGTGTTAATTGATTAATTTTTCCTTTTTAGGTTTGCGATTAGAAAGATAATGCTTCTTGAATTCAGGTAAGCTAATGGGAGGAAAATCTGGAGTTATTTCTTCATAGGAACTTGTAGAAGTGAGAAGCAAATGGAGGGCAGTAAGAGAGTTTGAAGGTAGTGTATTTGTTCATACTTTGTAAGGCCATGAATTGTGTACTCAGGAAAATTAGGTGAGGAGACCTTAATTTAAAGAGGAAATAAATCCGTAAATGTGAGTAACATCTAAGAGTGTCTTGTTTTATGGTTCTCCATTTCTAGTGTAAGTGGAGCACTGAGAAAGAGAGTAGGAATGAAATAAGTGAACAACTTAGTTCTGTAATTTGGAATGTGTCATTAAGCCTTAAATCAGAACCCACTGAAATTAGAGAAGTTTTTGGATTACTGTGAGGTTAAAAATGAATTGTGCTGCAGCAGCATCATTAACACTTTCTTCTCTTAAAAAAAGAATGGAAATCTATTTAAACAGTAGTTTACAACTGCTTCAGACTTTCCTGGAAGAACTTATAGAGTATGCCTAAAAAGATGTAAAATAAATATTTGCAATATGTAATTTAAACCACATTATTTTATATTCTGTTTTGTTCTTTTATCTCTCAAATCTTAAAAAAAAGTGAGATGTTTTTTGTTTGAGGTGCATTCTTTGTTTCAAAAAGGCTCAAGTCCATAAGTTAGTACCAATAACTACAAGAAGACAAACTTTGCATCTTAATTAGAAAAAGTGCAGAAGAGAAAATGTAAATTATGGTTAAGGGTTTGACACTAACAGATGGCATGCAATGGACTTCTGGAATTTTTATGTCAGCAGTAGCACAGAGTTAGAGGTCCCTGTCCTTTCTGTGAACATTGTTAATGTCATCAGTTACTGAGTCTGACAAGTTTTGCTTCAGTGACCTAGATGAGAGGTAACTTGGGGAACTACTCACAAACTATGAAGATGACTTTCAGGGGAAGGAAGAAAAAAAAATCCTTGTGGATAACTGCTTTTTTAAATGAGTGACAGATTATGTGGGTGGCTGCAACTAATGAAATACTCTTTATCTCTTCACAGTCAGTACCTTGAAAATTACCTATGGATGAATTATTCTCCAGAGGTGTCCAGTAAGGCATATTTAATGTCAATCTGCTGTATGGTGAATGAGAAGTTCAGAGAGAATGTCCCTGCGTGGGAGGTAACTGATTTCAATTGCAGCTAGAATTGACTTTGATCTGCAAGTTGCAGCTTTTTATGGTGTGCTCACTTAGAGTGACACAAGGTAGAAGAGCTTATAGTGTTAAAAGGAAATGGTGCCTCAGCTAGAATACCTCTTAGGGTGTTTTAAACTTTGTGTTCTTTTTTGGAGAAAGGAATGGTGAAAAATTCCTTCTGATGTTAGAGGCCTTGGTTCTGCTGAGGGGTGCCGAACATTATCACCAGCATTTGCTTTTTTGGCACTTGACAGAGGTTGACTACTTACAGAGAAGTTCTTGCTCTGATATTGAAAGAAAAAGCAGGATTTATACATCTGTATATCCAAGAAGGCATTACCGGAAGTCTAACTTATTAACCAATAATGTTTTGCTTAAAACATGTGAATATCTGTTTCTATCTTTTTTGCTTGATACGAAAATAATGTCTCATTCTTCTTTTGTGTACATTGTTTCTTTGGTTGGGGTGGGGTTTTTTTTTGCTTTTTGTTTTAGGTTTTGAGGTGGTTTTTTGTGGTAATAAGTTTAGAAATTATTTAAGGTTTCTACAAACAATCCAGGTTTTACAGGCCATCTCAACAATGGAAGCCTAGTTACACATTCTATGCGTTACACATTCTATGCAGGCATTGTTTCAGAAGCACACTTACTTCAATATGCGTGCTGTTGCTTGAGTGCTGGCAAGGCACAAAGGATTAATAACTTGCTCATATGTTGTCTGTGTGCTTTTCTTCTGGCATTTGTACTAGAAGTAAAACGACAGGTACATGTAATGTTCCAAGCAGCTTAGTTAAATTTATTTGGTACATGATTGTCCTTGTAAAGGAACTATTTTATCTTGGTGATTATTCAGTTTTTCTTTTTCCTGCTCAGGTAGCTGAATGGAAATTCCAGGACTATAATTAATTTCTTGCTCGCTTTTTGCGCATCACTTAGAGCTGCCATAGCTTTGGCCAAAACCTACCATTTATCTTCTGCCTGGGAGATTTTTGAGTATTTTTATGAAGTTACCAGGTGAACATCCCCACAAGACTTATCCTGTGCTTCTTGTTTAGTTTGTCCTGCACATCACCTGTTAGACTATGCAGAAGGTATAGAGGGAGGATCCCTTGTCAGGAGGATGTCATTAGTCTGTTTTGCTTGTGCTGCCTGGTCAGAATAAATGAAAATGAGAAACTTCTTTTATAGATTTTATAGATTTAAATGGCTTTAGAGAACTTAAGCTATGTTATGTGAATGAAGGTTGACGTTATTGTATCAACCTGACTCAAAATTGCCTTCCTCGTCTATTCCTAGACATTCAAAAAAAGGCCAGAACACTTTCCTTTCTTTTTCAAACGTATTCTGGAAGCATCGCTGGTCGAAGATGAGAGTGAGTACTCTCTGCATGAACAGACAGTCCTGCTGCTTTTCCTTGATCACTGCTTCAATAGTTTGGTATGTTAAAAGCAACTGTAAATATTTTCAGTGTGTTTATGCTGTTCTGTGTTAATAGCAGTTTAGTTTGAGCAGTTTCCTCTTACAAGGCAGATGAAGTAAAATTCTGATTTAAGGAAAACACAGTACCAGAGGGCTTCTACCCTCTGTTTTGACTCTTACTTCATCTCTCTCATCACATCTGCTTTTCTCTGACACAAGGTCATAGATGAGACTTGAAACTGGAGGATTGGCAGTTAAACAATTAAAAGACAGGGTTTAATATAAATTCTTGTATTAAAAATGGTACTTTAAAATTTATGTAGTTATATTTGAAAAGGTGCTTTACATTTAAAACAGTGTAGTTACTACTGTGTCTTTTTAGTTTGCCTAGGAAATAGCACAAAAATTATTTCTGGTAACTATTGAGAAGTAAGGCTTTTTTCACTTCTGAAACCAGGTTTAAATACGATTTTTATCTGCAGTTCTCCTGAGTTAGTTTTAAGAAAGCATTAGACCATTTTGTTTTCTCAATCCATAGTTAAAACAGAGTTAAAGATTCTAAGTAGCAAGCAGGAGGAATAATTTACAATTACCTGTTATATGAAGCAGTGCTCTCTAACCTCTCTTGCTACTGGACTTTTTCCTTACTTATATTGCAGGTGGGGTGTATTATTCAAAGTCAGGGTCTGCACAAATAACTAAATGGTCTCTCAGACAAAACAACATAAAAAGTGTATTATTTGATTTTGGGAGCCAGGAACCACCTTGAACTTTATGCATATAGTTTATTGAGATAGTATTTTTCTGTAGTGGCCATGGTACAATGCATCTTCATTTTAAATAATTTAATGGTGACTACAGAATCATTGTAGAGCACATTTCTAATACAGCATAATAGGGAAGCTGGTGAAAATGTGCCTGTAAAAGCATACTGTTATTAGAAGCTGCCCTTCTTTGCGAAAGGCAGAATGGAATAGTCACAGTAGAGTTTTAAGTGAAGAGGACTGCAATCTGAAGTTTCAGAATGCTGAGAATGGAGTATTTGTCCATGAAGACATACTTAAGATGTTAATTGAAATTTTTCAGTAGCTCAGCAAAGAAGGAAAACTTTGTGGATCCAAATCACAGGTATAGTTGGAGAGAGCACATTTGAACTGACATGGAGAAAATGATTTGTTTCAGACGATGGGAAGAGTGTAGAAGAACTGAGAGAAACTTGGTAAATTAAGGGCTTTGGGAGACAAAGAACAGCTTAAAAACAAGTAGAGAAAGCATGGTAGGTGGGTTCAAGAATAAGAAACGACTGAAGAAGGAACATCAGTTCTCAGCAGCTTTTGTACTCAAAATGCTTGCATGGATGGGGCCCCTGGTGAAGTATTAAGAACTGATAGACTCCATGAAATGAACCTAAAATACAGAGGTGTCACTGGGTAGGGTTATAGTGCAGTTTCCTGTTAGGAAATTGTCAAATCTAATAGAGCAATATAACTATTTTTGTCAGATGGTAATGTACATTGATGTCTTTTGTAAGACACACGTATCAGAAAACATAACAATGTTTTAAATAAATTTTTTATCATCTGTAACTTTCTAACAGGAAGTGGATTTGATCAGAGGTCAAGTGCAGCAGCTCATTTCCTTACCCATGTGGATGGCTCTACAACCCGTAAGCATAACACTGTTAACTGGCAGAAGTTTTCCAGGCATTACCCAAGTCCTGTTAAGTAAACTCTCATGGAATACTGTTAAGGAACTGTAATATTTACAGTGTTGCTATGGAATTGTATTTTTGTGGGCTTTGCTAAATTCTTTCTTGTTTGTTGCAAATTTCCATGTAATAATGTTTTAATGTAATTTTTCAGAAAACTGAGCTTCGTTGTTCATAGCTTCCTCAACCTATAATGTGTAGACAAGGCCACGAGGTCACAGGGAGGCAGTGGAGTTGACAAACAATCATGGCTGGACTCTCTAGCGTTATTACAGTTTTGTTTTACAGTGATACTTACTGAGAACAGCCAGAGACAGCTCTTTATTTCAGTTTGTTATATATTTTTTTCTTTTTTAATAAAAAGACTGGACTGTATTTCTGTCTCATTAAAACAAGGTTCCTTGGTGACTGAACATCATTTTAACGTTTCAGAATCGACTGGAACAAGAGTTGAAAAAGACACCAAAACTAAGAAAATTCTGGAATCTAATTAAGAAAAATGATGCAAAAATGGATGAAGAGTCAAGAATGCAGTATGTACAGAACCCTTTTTTCCTTAATGCATTCACTGTTTCAGCTAAAATAAACAGTTTCAATGAAAAAGGTGGTTTTTGAAAACCTGTGGCAGATGAGGATTGATCATATGTGGCCTCCTGGAAGCAGTTCTATTTTTCAGCAGTCTTTATGCAAAATACTATTATAGAACTTTATACTTTATTTGGTGAGTGAATTTGTGATATCAAATCTTAAAACTAAAGGATGAAAACATAAAAGAATGTTCATGTAGCAGCTCACTTTTTTGTGACCTTTAATAAATGTTGAGCTCTTAGGTGTATAGCTTATGCAAGTATTTCAATAAATCTGTGTCTATTTCACCAAAATTAAATGTTCTAATGCCTTTATGTTGCAATATGGTAAGGTGTAGGAGGAGAGTTACTTCTCCTTGATGTGGTAAGAAACATGTTAAACAATTTCTGTGCCTAAAAATGTAGGCTGCTAATCTGTCTGCGTGAGTGCAGAGAGAAAAGTTATGATCTAAACAGTTCAGGTGTTTCAAAGCAACCTACTACCATTTATGAATTTTGAAGCAGCTAACTTTGTATTAATGAAAGCTACAACATACTTCTAGTCTGCATTTAAGGAGTATTAATTCTTTTGTCATATGTCCAATTTCAGAGCATACCGAGAGAGAAGATTTCTTTCACAGCTCATTCAGAAATTCATTTCTGTTCTAAAGTCAATACCTGTCTCAGGTAACTGTGATTCTTGTTACTTTGTTATCTGGTAATCTGCATGAAAATCTTTTCATGTTGCTGAAGCAACTAGTGCTTAGGATATCAGCCTGAAGTTGGGGACCTTGTTCAGGTGGAGCTTGTAGGGAAATCTGTGCCTGTCTGCATGGATTTCGTATCAAAATTAATATTCAAATCTGTATATACTTTAAAAACGAAACAGCAAAAGCTACTTTCAACTTCCTTCTGTTCAGTATGTACTTAGTAAAAACAATATTTCTGGAACTGATACTCTTTATTGTGTGCTTAGAGCCTTAAAGCATTAAAGCATTTCATACATACTTAGGTGCCTTGTTAAATATGTGGTATAAATGGCTCTGTCTGTTCATACTGTTGATTTACAGTAAGAACAAAAGCCTAAGTGAAGTGAAATTCTGAAAGATTTGACTGCTCTTGAATCATTGTGACAAGCAAAATTACCTCCTTGCCTGATTTAGAAAGGAAAAGTGTTTGTAGAGGAAGGTGTTAGCCTTTTAACAGAAAAGGGTTATTATGTTCTAAGCACAGCACAATTTGGGTGAAATCAGTTCCCAGAGTTTGCTTTTGCTGTTAAACTCTTAGCAAACTTCAGCTCTTGCCTGAGCTGTGAGAGTAAATTTTGTAACTTGGCTTCCTCAGAAAGGATACTTATCCCTTCTGTTTTCCTAATTATGCTAGACCTGTTTTAGGAAGGTTAAC
Organism: Brachypodius melanocephalos; assembly: GCA_013398615.1. Lineage (NCBI taxonomy): Eukaryota > Metazoa > Chordata > Aves > Passeriformes > Pycnonotidae > Brachypodius > Brachypodius melanocephalos. The sequence continues at coordinate 21,039,763 of VZSR01000520.1, forward strand.
AGTTCTTTGGAGGCTGTAAGAATTAGAAAGTCACTAAAGGATACTTGGTGTGTTTTGACATGATTTTAGAGGCTCCTTAGTAGTCACCCCTGAGTACCTTTGTACTTGGTCAAGGCCTTTTGCACAAATCTTGTTGGCAGCTTTTAAAAATGTATTTTTGAGTACCTGGCATTAAAAGGTCTTAACAAACATAATGGACAAGTGATATCTTGTGGAAGTGAACATTTTTACGTTACATTCAAAGTTTTTCAAAGCTGCTGAAATCACTCCTGAAATTCTGGTTCTGTTACTCTTTCATTGCTAACCAGAAGAATTTTTAATATGAGAAAGGATTGTTTTAAAAAGAGGAGAATGTTTTAATTAGCTTTTAACAAGATTAAAATTAATACTTGTAGCCTTTATTTATTTTTTAAGGAGTTGTTCAAGTGTAAATATATTGTGATGTGGATCAATTTAAACTTTTATTTTTTTTTTACCTAGGCCCTATTTCTATGGACAAAGTTCATTATTGTGAGAGATTTATTGAACTCATGCTAGACCTTGAGGTAGGTTTTTAAATTATTTCAGCCAGTTTTCAGGTGTACTTTTCTAGTGTTTAAGTGCGTATAGTAATTATTACAGCCTTATTGCAGATAGGAGGTGATTATGACACAGCTGTGCATATGGTTGTTTAATAGTGATTTTCCATCTGTAGATAAAAGTTTGTAGCATTGCATCCATATTGCTGATCAGTTCCCAATGTTGATAAGGCAGTTGAATTCTTAGACCAAGCTAGGATTCTAAAGTGCTCAATGTAGAGGATTTAATTGGAATAGTGGTAATAATACTGGAAATTTCTGAAGATGTGTAATGCTTTAATTTGGTAGGAATAATTCAGAATTATTCTTTCCAGTGCATAACAGGTCACTTAAAGTCACTTTTGTGTTGTTGGGTTAAATCCCAGAAAGCAGCAGTAGTCTGAAATGCAAACTATTCCTGTTTGATTAGAGTTCATTGTTCAGAAGTACTGGGTCTGGTGATCTGCAGTTTGTTAGAGTAATAAGGCATGGAGCAAAGTTTTGTGAAATTTTTCAGCGGATACCGAGGAAGTGGGACAATTTTAAACACCATAGTACCAGTATTAAAAGTAAAAGCCATTTATTTACAATTTCTTGCATGTGTAATTATTTATTTAGAGTAACTTCAGATTCAGAAGGCGTTGTGAAATAAAACAGTGTTTTCTGAAACAGTATCACAGGGAACTTAAAAATGGCTTTGTGGTGAATTTCTGCAGGCTGACTGTTAAATCACTGAAGTTGTCTGTGCTTGTAGTTGCAATAGGTTGAATAATTTAAATTAGAGCTTGCAGTCTTATGTGTGTCATATACTCTGGTAAGAGAAAATATGTTGGAAGGTGAACTAAAATCTGTCTTACTTAAAATGCTTAGAAGCAGCACATTTAATATTGGTCCTCTCTAGGTATTACAGAAAGATTAGAATTCAGGCAGGTTATAAAGCCTGTTTAAGTGACTGGAACAACCAAATGAGAAATTAGCTGTAAACCCAATCTCTTTGCCTTTGTAGCATGTACTGTGTAAATGTAAGTTTTTTTACTTGTGGTAAAACCTTTTTCATAATATTACTGTTTCATACTACAGTGCATACACTGCCATCAAAACTGGTGATTCAGTAATTTGAAAGTAATGATTCAATAGAGACAACTTACAGTTTTATGAATTTGTTTTTCTAATTATTGTGCAGAGCAATCAACATTTTCTACTACAGATTCCTCTATTTATTTCATCTTAGTTGTAAACTACCGTGCTGATGCTTTTTGGCATTCTTAATTCAGTCTGTAGAGAACAGCTAATTTTTCTCTTAAATTGTTGTGGTCTTTTACTGTATGCTGTTCAACAATTGCTACATATAGCAGCTTAATCTCTTTACCTTGAAAAGAAAAGATCTCTATTTGTTGTTATTGAAGATTTGAAAAATACTTGAGTAGTTTTGCAAAGAAGATACCGTATCATATTTAGAAGAAAGAGTTGGCAGTTTTAAGGAAGGCAAGGTTAAAATTCATTAAATTAGTGTAGAAAACAGACATTTAAAACAATGCTTAAGCAGTTTGACATATCATTTGTAGCACACAATCATTATGTAGACACTTAAGAACAATTGCTTTATTTAATTTACTTTTTTACTGGCAGGATGAATTCTCACTAATGGCAAGTTCGTGCCAGTCCTACATAAAGGACTGTGTTCACAGCAGCTTACCGACATAAACCCAGTGTCTTGGCATGCATAAATGCTGCTTTATTGCCACTATGAGGGTATTAGATATGTAAATAATTGCAGCAATTTGTCTTAATATGCCTTCTTGAAATGAAAGATTTGGAGAAGCCAGGAATTCTTACTTTTTAAAGAGTTGCTCTTATTAACATATTGTTTATCACAGGCTTTGCTTCCCACACGGCGCTGGTTTAATACAGTGCTGGATGACTCCCATCTTGTTGTTCACTGTTACCTGTCTAGTCTTGCTAAAAGAGAGAAAGAGGGACATCTCTTCTGCCAGGTGAGATACAAAGTTCCTGAGAAGAACTTTTTCATTCTCTTTGTTTCTGAATGCTGCAGTTGTTTTGTTTTTTATTTTTTATTAAAGATAGGCTTTTGTTTGGATGCAAACCACATGTTTATTTGAATCTTTCACACAGAAGTTTTGCTCTTACATTTCATGGAATGTAATGAACACAGTGACTGCTCTTACATTTCATGGAATCACAGGGTGGCTTTTGTTGGAACAGACCTTAAAAATCATCCACTTCCAGCCTCTCTGCCATGGACAGGGACACCTTGCACTAGATCAGGTTACTCAGAGTCCCATCCAGCCTGGTCATGAACACCTCCAGGGATGGTGCATCCAGAGCCTCTGTGGGCAACCAGTTCCTAGTGCCTCACCATCTTCAGTGTAAAAAGTGTATCCTAATATCTAACCTAACCTGCCCTCCTCCAGTTTAAGGCCATTCTGTTTTGTGCTATCACTACATGTCCTGTGAAAAGTCCTTCTCCATCATTCTCCAACCTTTAGGTTCTGCAGAGGGAGTTACTGGGTCTCCCTGGAGCCTTCGCTTCTCCAGGCTGAACAGTCTTAACTCTCAGCCTGTTGTTACAGAAGAGGTGCTTCAGCCCTACAGTAAACTCCTCTGGACGTCTTCCAACAAGTCCACAGTTTTTTTGTGTTGGAGACCCCAGAGCTGGACACAGTACTCCAGGTGGAGTCTCACAAGAGCAGAGTAATATTTCTGCTTCTGTTTTTGAGAAGTTCTTAGAAGTACAAGGTAGAAAGCAGTGCAGCTTTTGGCATGCTTTACCACACACATAGCAGAAGTTGTCACCACTGCATTCTTCTCTTGTTCATTTTGACTTCACACTGTTCTGTAGTGCAGCTTTTTTCACTCCTGTCCTTCAGTTTACTCACTCATAGCTAGCATATTGTTTTTTTATGGCAGGATCTGAAGATCTGTCCCCTTTCCTGCATCTCAGCTGCTTTTCCTGCTGCTTGCTGTCCCCCATCTCTGGCACTAGTTCATTTTATCTGAGGGTCAGTATTGATGGAACACAAAGCCTGAATAATTTTAATAAAATCTGAATAATTTTCTTCCTCCAAGTTAAATAATCCTGTTGGAAGGTAGGATGAACTTCAGAGCTGCCATCAGAGAGGGCAGAAGGGCACAAGGCCTCTCCCTGTTGTTAGCAGCAAGGTGTAAGTTGGGTTCAGTGACAGCCTCTAGCTAGATCACCTTACTGTGATCTGTTTCAGTTTCATGTCCTAGTATTATCAAGAAACCCTATTGCTTGTGCACTATACTGGAATTTTGATGGCTTGCAAATGAGATACCTAGCAAAAACTATTTTGTGCATCAGCCAAGTATAAAATTTAGATACCACTCCTTAGTCCAATTCTTCTGGAACTTTGAGGAGTTCTTGTTTGGGCATTCGTCCTCTTGAATTGTGGTTTTGTTTGTAGTAGGGTGTCTCTTACTGTTAATTTACTAATTTATATTGATGATGTCTCAGCTTTTAGATATGCTTAAATTCTACACTGGCTTTGAAATTAACGATCAGACTGGAAATGCTTTAACAGAGAATGAAATGACTACAATTCACTATGACAGAATTACTTCTCTACAGGTAAGCAGAGGATGAAGTGCTTATGAGAGATAGATTTGGCTTTGCTGTTCTAGTCTAATTTGCATCTGGAATAGACAGGAGGTTATTTCCCACATCAAACCCCTTCTGTTCCCTGTTGACTTACAGGAATAGCTTTAGCTTGTTGAAGACATGTAATGCTTCAGTATGGTGGATGTGACTATAACTAAATAATACGCTCTAGCGACACATCAGCATTTTGGACCTTGTGTTACCAAAATGAGCTGATTCTGTTAAGTCTGTTGAGAGGGGAAAACAGAATGCTGTAGGGCCCTTTGGTGATGCGGTAGGTGGCAGTATTTCCTCAAGATCAGTGTGCACATGTGCCTACAGTGGTCCCTTGTATAAAAGAGACAGAGTAAATTCAGACACATTTCAGAATTTTTCCCATCAGTTTTAACTTCCTTTAATTCAGGGAAGCAGGGTTGAGTTAAACTTGTTCCTTGCTTTTCTTAGTTGCCTGCAAAGGTATGTATCTGCTCTCTTATGTTTTATTTTAATGACAACAAATGCTGATAGAAGAGTGTATAAGAAAGATACAGTGTCAGAAGTCGAGGAGTAACAAATAGATGGTGTTAAGAAAAATGGAGATTTAATTTGGCTTATATTTCTGTCCTGGTAGGGTCCATAGAGTGGTTCATGTTATGAACCAGAAGAAGCTATGCTTTTTTCCTAAGCATTGAAACTGTTTTTAAATCATTTCATTAATATGCTTACATCCAGTTTTCATGCATGGATCTTTTGCAGAGAGCAGCATTTGCACATTTCCCAGAGTTATATGACTTTGCACTCTCAAATGTAGCTGCAGTAGATACTCGTGATGCACTGGTGAAGTTGTTTGGACCTCTTAGGTAAGTTATCAAATTGAAATTGAAATTCTTGGTTCTCAGTATGATTAAATTTAACAAAATTCCAGGGTTTTTTTTTCCTTCTGACTTCTCATGTATGTAACCAGTAGTTAACTTCTAACTTGTTTAGTTTATTTTTTTAAACTCTGTTCTGTAGAAGAACTACAACAGAAATCATGAAAGCATGCCACTGTATTAACTATACTATACTGTACTATATTTTGTCTATACTACTGCACTATATTGTAAATGCTATGAGTAAAAGGTTAGCAGTATGTATTTTGACAAAGGCAGTGTCTGCTTTGTCATTTAGTTCCATGTCAGGTCTTGAAACAGTAAAACATATCCACCCCTTGCCGTGTTTTTTGTAGGTGAGAGGTTCAGCTTACACCTTATACACAAACTTCACTTAAAAGCCTGACCCGTAATGTTTGTCTCTGGTTGGGTCAGACAGTAGGAATTTTCTTTAAGGAAAAAGCTGCTGCCGTCAGCGCTGTCTCTTTGGTTTCAGTGTGACAGAGGCTTCTTTTTTCCCTTTCCCTGTGCAGCTCCAACGTTCTCCACCAGGTGGCGTCGTACCTGTGTCTGCTGCCGCCGCTGGCCGAGGGGGAGGACACGAGCTACGAGAAGGAGTTTCTGCTGGAATTGCTGGTACAAACGTGCTTAGTGCTGCCTGCCCTTTTTCTGTTGAAAACCCAAGGCATAGCTACATACGGCAACTACACCGCAGTAAAGCAGTCATTTAGAATGTTTTGTGAACCACCCAAGAGCCATGGCAGTATTACAGCAGTAGTTGGCATGTTAAGATGGGGTTTAAAATGACATAAATTATTTGAAAATGCCTATTCATAAATATAGTTTCCATGAGAAACTAATGTATTTTTTTTACGTCAAGAAAGAGAGTCTTGGAAATGATATTGAGTTATTCTGATAAGGTTTTTGTCCTATTTAGAAACAAAAAAATCTGCTAAAGTAGATCTAAATATTCAGTACCTATTTGGGCCTCAAACCAATTTGAAATATTGTTTGATGCACATCATGGTTGTTTGGATATTCGAGGTCTACCAGTATTACTGTAGGCTTCTAATCTGATAACAGTATTGTAATTTTTAAAATATCTTTTATAAGTTTGTTTTGTGGTTGTTGATTTCTTAAAAAACTGTTCACGTAGTTTTCAGAGGGTAGTGATATGATGCCTAGGGATGCCATGGAGAGATGTTTGTTCAGATAACATATAATAGTATTGGGTAGATTTTTTTTTGTCTCAAAGAGAAAATAAAGACTAACTTGTACTGAATGAGCTGTGTTAGTTAGGTACTGACCATATTTTTAATGGAAAGTAAGATGAGTTTTATTTGAAGTTGATTCTCTGCTGAGCCTTGACTATTTTCATTTCTGTTGTGCCATTTTTGGTCTGCTGAATAGCCAAATGATTGTTTGGTTCTAGTCATATGACCAACAGTTGGACTATGTGTTTGTTCATCTTCTGATGTCACTGTGTGCATTTAGTTATATTAAAATGTTTGGTTAGAAAAATATTGATGGAGAAAATGCGAGTGACCACCTTATGAATTACCGGCTATGTTTCAAAAGTTATCTTTATTATTCCTTTTTGACTTAGGTTTTAAATGCTTCCACTCTTTAGGTTTCCCGTCATGAGCGACGAATATCTCAAATTCAGCAACTCAACCAGATGCCTCTCTATCCCACAGAGAAGATTATTTGGGATGAAAATATTGTACCAACTGAATATTACTCTGGAGAAGGTAGGATTAGTAGTTCAGTAAATGCTGAACAGAGCAGTAAGTGCTGCAATAGCAAAAGGAGTTCTGATGTATTATGTTTATTCCATCTGAGAAACTTACACACGGTACTCTGACATCTTTCAGTATCATGGAGTAAAACTGGGGAGGGAGGTTCAGTTATGAATCAGGAACTCTTGAGATTAAATTGTTAGCGAATATATAGTGGATTTAAAGAAAAATCTATTTTTACGCAAAGGTGTTTATTTGCTTCTGGATAACAGATGTGCTGTACTACCAGCTGAGGCACGGGTAGGGTGAAAAAGGTTGGAAACAGCAACAGAAAAGCTGCTCTCTGTGCTTTACGTTGAAGTGTGTTCAAGAAAGCCTTTCTGAAAAAGGGAGAAAGGTGGTAATGGAAGGAAATTAGCACTACTTCTATTTCAAGGTAAAAGTACATGTAGTCACTGAAAGGTGACTACTTTGAGAACCTAATGTGCTCATGATCAAGGAAGCAAACTGCTGGTATTGCAAACAGGAATCATGTAATTTTAAGGTTTGCAATAGACAGCACATGTATTTTTGTTCAGCTGCTTTTAAAAAACGTTGTTTTAATGTAGATCATGAGAAATTTTATTAGAAGTGTGAAAAATTTAATTTGGAATGTGGCAGTTTCAAATAACAATGTATGTCTTCAAAGACTGGAGTTTGTTTCAAATTTTAGCCGACAGTATTCCATACCCTTCTCCATGTAGTTCTGATTTAAAGGTTTTTTTTTTGCGTAGGTATAAGCTGTAAGTTCAGCTGCTTAGCATAGATTAGTCTTTTTGGATAAATTCTCTGTGAAACATGTATTAAGGAGAAGAAAGACATAACCCCTGTTAGATGGGCAGGGTTATAGGCAACAAAGGATCTTTTTCTCAACAAGATAGGATACTAATGTTATCTAGAAATCTGCCCCAAAAGAGGAAAAAAAAATTTCTTTAGTATGATTCAGTTTGTTAAAAGCTGATTCAGATTCTTCTGCTGATGACGTTTAAAGAAAAGACAACAAAAAAGAGACTGCCCCTTTCCCTCAAAAAAACCTCCAACCGAAACAAAGGAACAAACCCCTGAACCAGGGAGATTGTTGTAATTTCTAGGAAATTATTAAATAAACCAAGTCTTCTTTTTAATTTTCTTTTTGTTTCAGTGACCAGCACATAGGTTGCTCTAATGCTCTGAAACATTCAGGTTCTTAGATGCAGGTCAAGGCAGCATTGCTGTCATTCATCCTGTGTTGGGAGGTTGACTTCTGTGTGCTATGTGGATATGTTTGATTAGCCAAATATATTAATGGCAATATGGGTTACAGTGCGGGGGGCAGGAGGAGAAAGCAGGTCATCATTGTGACTTTTTAATAAAGTATTATAAAGTTAAAGTGTTTTATCACCATCAGGCTTTCCACAAAAGAAATTACTGTGTTCTGCTGCCTTTCTTCGCTGCTGCTGTATCTCAGTGCATGTGAAAGTCAATATGTAGTACCTATACCAGAGAAAGGTTTCAACAGTTATATTGCAACTTTCAAAAGCAAGGTCTTAAACAGAATAGGAGTCTAGTAGTGTTAGATGAGTAAATCACAGGAATTTTAATTGTAACAATGGAAGACACTTTAGGACCTGTCTAGGAGTTCTAATACTCCTTGTGTAGTAGGATCTAATCTTCCTATGTTTTTCATTCTCATTTAAAAAACAAACCAGTAACAGAAACTTTAGAGATGTGTGTTAAAATTTGATTTCTTGAACTAAAGCTTTTTCTGCATTAATGGTTTTACGGCATCTAATAAACATAAAGCATGGGAATAGGGGAATTGTTGGGTGTTGCATGGTTTTTATTAGTTTATGAGCCCTTTTCATCATTATTTAATGCTAACTTAATTGTTGCATTTCCAAAGACCATTACTTTGCTGTGCATTTGATTTTCCTAAATTCAGTTTTGTTACAGTCTGAATACATTGATGGATTTAATATTTATGTAGTTCTATGTATTACTGCTAGAAGGATGAAAATTCCTTCAATCCTGTGCAGGTTCTTTTAGAGAGATCCTAAAAAATGAATGCTTTTTAGAGTTATTGACAAAAGGGGTAGTTTTTAGAATCTCCAAGAATAACAGCTATTGCAGTTGTACATTAAAGTGTCTATGTATGTATGTGTTCATAGAAACAGTGTATTAATTCATCTTTTTTTGTTTATCCCTCAAATACCTCTGCCCTTAAACCCTTAGGCTGTCTTGCGCTCCCCAAGTTGAATCTACAGTTTCTGACTCTCCATGACTACCTGTTGAGGAACTTCAATCTTTTCCGCTTGGAGTCTACCTATGAGATCAGACAGGACATTGAAGATAGTGTCAGTAGGATGAAACCATGGTAATATTTACTAACTGGTGCAAACCAGTCAGTTCACTTCTAATCAAAGTGTATTTAAGGATCAAAAACTGATTCTCTGTGTGTACTAACTACATAGTAACAAGTGCATGTAAAGTTATTACATAGATGGTTTATACTTACCTGTTCCATAAGCTGTTGGCATCCCAAGGGTTGATATTTTAGGGGTTTGTGGATATGTTAGTGTGTTAAAGGCAGATGCTAACAAAAGAGCCTTTGTTATGTTAAGGTGGATGAGTTAATTTTCCGTGAGTACTAAGCCTTGGCTGAGGTTACAAAATATGCAAATGTCATTAACTCCTCTGTTTGTGGGAGCTGTTACTGAGTATTCTTGAATTTGCCCTCTTCCACATTTTAATCCTCTTTTGATTTAAAGGGTTTATTTGGTGTGATATCTTTTATACTCAGTAGCTGCTTTTTCTTACCTTTCCTTTGTCTTCTGACTCTGAGGGTTTTTTTTTTAATAACGCTAGCAAAAGTTGCCTTTGTTTTTTGAAATGTAAGTCAGTTCATGTTATGCTTTGATTCTAATTCAGTAGCACGTAAAGTTAAGAATTCTATTTTTTACCTTAAAATTTATTGTGTGATATGTTTTTTCATAGTTTAAAAAATAATTTAATCTGTTATCAGCTAATGACTAACAAAACTGCGGGGTTTATTCCTTAGGTTATCAGAATATGGAGGTGTGGTCTTCGGTGGATGGGCTAGGATGGCACAACCCATTGTGTCTTTCACAGTGGTGGAGGTGGCCAAGCCCAACATTGGTGAAAACTGGCCCATGCGAGTAAGAGCAGATGTTACAATTAATTTGAATGTCCGAGATAACATCAAAGATGAATGGGAAGGTACTTAACATGCTTTGAAATAAAGTGCTCAAAATAGGTGCTCATCAAAATTCGTGTTTCATAACAAGATAATCTTATGTATAAGAAGACAAAGTTTTAATCCATGGTACAGATTTGTCAATACACTGTTTAAAGTTGGTTACTCAAATTCCAAGTTTAAGAAGTTTGTATTTTCATAAAGTTAAATTTGAAATAATTAAAGTACTTAGACATTCATTAGGAATAGAATGTATATTACTTCAGACTGATGTCATTCAATGACCAATTGTAAAATGCTATCGTTTACAGGGGCTGTGGAAAGTTAACTCAGCCTTTTAAATAGTGTGTATGCTATAAATGTCATATTGAAAAGTATGGGGAATGTGATATCTGTCTCATACATAAGTGGAGAGGACAGATTTTTATTTAATTCAAACCAGTGTATTTCGGTAGTTTTCAGCATGTCTGAATGTTACAAAGTGCTGACTGTACCAAATACTGTTTCTTATAAGTATCCACAGGGGACACTTCTTTTGCTTGGGGATTTGAACTTTAGTTGACCGTGTTGGCAAGTGATGTAGAAGCATGCACTTGTATTATCAGTAAAAGTCACTCCTTTCTCTTCTGTTAGAGAAACCAAATAAATGTGCTGGAGCTGTGTAGTGTGATTACAGGTCACATAGCATAAATGCTAAAGCTGGACTGTGTAGTAAATGAGCAGATACCTGTTTGGGATTGTAGATTTCTGTTAAAGTAGAAAATCTAGGAGGAGATACCCTAGATACCCTATACTGAGGGTATCTATGTAGTTAGTGGTGCACCTAGCTTTGTAAATACTAAAATAGTATTTTAGTATTTATAAAATACTCTATGATATAAAAAAAATCATGCTTTAACTAAATCAAAACTGAGATGAGAATTCATGAATCATTGACTGATGTAATGGGATCTTGATGAAACTGCCTTCTGTTGAATAATACCTGGTGCTTAATGAGGAATTATTTGTCTCATGAAAAATACAGCATGTTTTCTTAACTTTGAAGGTGTCTTAGATCTCTGAGACACTGGAAGTATACTGGAGAGAAGGTTTAGTGTTCAGAATTATGTTAGTAAATTGGAAAAGCAGCATTTTAAAAGTAGGATGTAACTCAACAGGGATGATTATTATGCAAGAACAAGTCACTGTACAAATGCATGTTGGGGAATAACTTAGCAGGGAATACCTCTGCAGAAGGGAAAGATTGGAGGTCATCATTGCTCACAAGTGAATGTGATTCCTCAGCATCATGTAAGTGCTGAGGGAAAAAAAAGAAAAAAACTTAAGTTATATTGAAATTTGTAAACTGGAATGTAACAGTAAACAAGTAACTTGGTTAAGTGAACTTTTACTCTATTAAATAGGTAACTAAAGCAACTTGGTTTAGGATTTTGTGCCCAGTTCTAGGCATTGCACTTAAATTGTTATTAAAAAAAAAAGGGATTGGAGGTTTCTCCAGAGGGAAGCAATGAGAATAAGGGATTAATATCACACTTCTTTAGAAATTATGGAAAGTAACTAGATTGTGTAACTGGAGTAAGATTATTGGGAGAAGAATAATCTTGAAATAATGTTTGTTCTTATGAAAAAAGCATTCAACTTTTACTTTTTATATCTATTATATCACAGTGGCATATGATTTTGTATTCTCTAAGTTAAAGGCATATTTTGAAGCAAACAAAATATACTCTATACAGGTTGGATTTTAAAAGAAATTTTAGTGAATTCTTTTATATGTATGTTAAGGAATTGGTAAGGAAAATGCCATTCAAATAAAACCACTGACTGTTCCTTTTGGGCGCCAGGTCTGCGTAAGCACGACGTCTGCTTCTTGGTTACGGTGCGTCCCATGCAACCCTATGGCACAAAGTTTGACAGGAGACAGCCTTTTGTTGAGCAGACTGGCCTGGTGTATGTTAGAGGCTGTGAAATTCAGGGCATGCTGGACGAGAAAGGGCGTGTTATTGAAGAAGGTATGGTATACCAAAACTTGTTCAAAAGATTGATTTTTTTTTCTCTATTTTTTATTTTTAACAGCCTAATTGATAATTTTCCTCTTTTTTAAAGAATGCTCATTGAATTAGTTGCATATGTGGGAAAAAACCCCAATTCTATAAGTAGCCTGAGAAAGGTTAACTAGTTTCCTCTAGTAAAATCTGATGTAGCTGTATTAATTAAATAAATCCAGTATGTTTGGTTAAGGAGTAAAATAGACTCTATTCAAAAACTACTAGAATAATGCAATGAAAATATTTCTATTGCTATGCAGAAATTAGTTTAAATCATGTAAATTTGTCTAAATTTCATTTGAGGAACAATTATGGATCACTTATTTGAACGATACTTTGCTGTTAGCACTTGAGTCAAATTCTAATCTTGCTGTTTCATTATGGGCAGGACCTGAACCAAAACCAAGACTTAAAGGTGATTGCAGAACATACAGAGTATTTCTGGACCCAAACCAGTATCAGCAGGACATGACCAATACAATCCAAAATGGAGCAGAAGATGTCTATGAGACATTTAATATAATAATGAGAAGAAAACCTAAAGAAAACAATTTCAAGGTAAGATGCTTGATCCTTAGCTTCCTTAGATCTTAAGTAAGAATATGTCTGAATATGCTGTCAGTACTGAGACTTTTCAATTTAGATGCATTTGGTTGGGCTTTTTAGTTGGCAAAGTTTAGGTTTTCCCTGCAGGAAGCTAGAGTATGTCAGTTGGTGATATCTTTCTCCTGCAGATAACTCTTATATAACTTTTTATAGGCAGGTAAGAGGAAACCTTAAACTGTATGAAAATCTATGTGTTTTTCCCCTGCTGTGAGTGTTCTCAAATGAAACCTTTATAGATGATTATGATCATCTTTACTAGCTCTTAGTTTAAGAATTCTGTGCTTTGATACTGTTGTTTGTTGCATATGTACACTATCTATACATTGACTCATTCTAACCAAATAATGTCAGTTAAAGAGTTACATTCCATCATCTTAAAACAGATTTGATTGATCTTCAGTATGATTTTTACTTGGTAAAAAGTCAGTCTCTTCAATCCTGTTTTTTCTGTTTTTTCTTATTTACAGGCTCTTCTGGAGACTATTAGGAATTTGATGAACACAGATTGTGTGGTTCCTGACTGGCTGCATGACATCATTCTTGGATATGGAGACCCAAGTAGTGCACACTATTCAAAAATGCCAAATCAGATTGCAACTCTGGATTTTAATGACACTTTCCTGTCCATTGATCACTTAAAAGCTAGCTTTCCTGGGTACAATGTTAAAGTCACTGTTGACAATCCAGATCTTCATGTACCCCCCTTCAGGTGATCTCAATATTTCAAGTACTTCTGGTCTGGTATTCTTGCTGAAATGTGTTTTCAGGTGGAGTTCTGTTCAGGGGTTGGAGGGAGATGCTCTTTCTTTTAAGATGGAGATGTGTTAAGATTTAGACAGTTATGTGGTAGAGTTAACTGTACAGCAGTTAGACCCAGGACCACCTTCTGTTCTATTCTTTACAAGAATGCATCGGAGCATTGCTTGTAGATCAGCCTACAAAATAGACGGAAAAAAAAAAAGTATGAGATAGAGTCAAGACACATAATGCTCTCTTCTGCATTATGGTATCTAGCCTGCTCAAGATCAGCCTAGAGAATTTTAATTAAAAGTGTCCTTACGTGTCTCATTACAACAAGCTAAGAACAGCAATTTCAACATCAATTAAAATTTGAGCTTTTGGAAACACCATTCAATCAACACAAAGAATTAAGTCTGAAATCCCATGTTGCTTATTTTTAGAAATGATTTCTGGAATGGGATGCCTGCCTTCCTGGCAGCTAAATGAGATTTACTCATTTTGTTTCAGTGGTGCTATTGTCCAGCATTTTCAGACTTGTCAATTCTGTCCCTCCTGGTGCACTTCTTGAACTTTGACAACTGAGATTCACAGTGCATAGTATTGGAGAACAGTTCTTTCAGCTGAAGAAACTACATCTTTTCCTTGTGAAGGAATAAATTTGTGGAGGGAAAAGATGCCTTTCCCCTGCACCAGTCAGCTTTCACAGTGGCTAAATTGAATCTCGAAAAGCAGGGTGGTAATCTCCTAAGCTTTTTTTGGAAACATTGTATGGAGAATTTGTATGGAGAAGGCACTAACACTATATAATGATATAAAAGTAGTCAGAAGGTATCAGGAAACGATCTCACACACGATTTTCTCAATGACCTATTGTTCAGTTTCAGTTTCTGTATTAAGAGAGATACTGCTCTTTGTGAAGAGCTATTGCTCTTCCTACTGCTACATTTGTCCTGTAAGAGATTATTACTGTTAGAGGTATCTGCATTTTTGTCTTGAGATATTTGGATAGGCATTGGGATTCCTTCACCTGTGATTTGTTTCTGAATTAGAGAAACTTGCTAATATATACAGAAGGGTATAAAAAATTTGAAATGAGAGTATAAAAACTTCATGTGTTGGGATAGTTTAGAACACTGAGACAGCTTATGTTCTATGAACATGACTATAATTATAACTTTTCTCCTGTCTGTTCCACTTCCACTTACGATCTTCTTGTCTTCAGTGTTTTTCCAGCTGGCCCTCAGCACTACTGGCTTTTCCAGTTATGAGAAGAGTGCTTTTAACATACTTTTTGTTTAATCAGCTTCATGAATTTATTTGTCATTTCTTTTCTTTACTCTCCTTAAAACTTTGTCATTTGCAGCACTTGTTTCCCTGTTGTATGAAAGTTTGTCTTAATGGTGAGAAAAAATCTTTCTGGATCACCTTCTGAGACAGTCTGTGTTGTAGTGAACATGTTAAACTGTAACCTTAAATTATGTGTTACAGGATAACTTTCCCAATGAAGGGAGGTAAAGGAACGAAAAGAAAAGAGGATGGAAATGAAGAAAACCCTGAAGAAGCTAAAACACTGATTGTAGAGCCTCATGTTATTCCAAACAGGGGACCATATCCATATAATCAACCAAAACGGTAAAAAATGGATGGGAACTTATTTTCAAGGGGTAACACATGCATAGCAGTTCATTTGCAGAAATGAGACAGGTTTGTTTTATATTTAAATCAGAATATTCTATTCTCCCCATCTTTTAAAAAGGTCCCTTGAAGAACAGTGAGAAATACTGTCTTCTAGTGGTTTTTCGTCTCAGGAATTTGAATATTAGGAAAGTAATACCTAAGTAATTTTACAACATCCTCTCCAAATAATAACTAAAGACAAACAGACTTTTAGATGGAATGAATTTGATGTCAAATGGACAACATGATTTACTGTCTTGCTTAGAAATTACAAGACTGTTGCAGCTATAGAAAAGGTAATTGTTCTGCTGATTTAATTTGTGCGAAAGTTTGCAAGTGTGTAGTTCAGGAAAGATATAAACAGTTAATTGAAATAAAGCCTATTAAAACAATTAAAACTATTGCTTTTATCAAAACTGTTGGCCAAATCTATCAGTTATCTGATCTAGTTTTGCTTTGTTACAGCAATACTATTCAATTTACCCATACTCAGATTGAAGCCATCCGTGCAGGAATGCAGCCTGGACTAACTATGGTAAGAATGTTTTTAAGGATTCTGTACTCTTATTTATTTAATTCTGGCCTTAGGCACATTCAGTGAAATACTAGTAATGCCCATTTCTGTAGCCTTGCTGAGGTAATTTCTGTTAGTAGTTTAAAGATACGAAAAATTAACATTTGGAGGTTCAACATCCTCCAATACTCACAAAATCACATGGCAACACATATCTCTGTATCCTGTGTTTCAGTGTCTGAAGGCTTTCCACAGCAACTGAATTTCCTTTTGCAGTGGTTGGAGAGTCTTTAAATAAAGCAGGATTGTTTTCATACAAAATTACAATTGGTAATTTTATGTGTAGATGCTTATGAAAACTGCTATTCTGTGCTTTTTACTCCTGAATAAATTATTTTGAGATGCTTCATAATACTTGAATACCTTTAAAATGTCTAAGGTACCAATTTTGGAGTGTTTGTGGAATTGAGCCTATGAAAACATTAACTATTATTATGTATCATCAGTTGTAGATTTCTGAGTAAAGAGAAGGAATGAACTCTTTTTTAAATTATTTTTCCGGTCCTTTATGTGTGTTTCACCTTATTCTTGTTCAGTAGTGTGTCTTAATTCCCTTTCCACAGTTTCCCCTCTGTTTAGCCTGTTCTGAGGCTAAGCTACTTTTTTTCTCTGAGGATGTTGGCTTTCATATTAGTACTTCCTGTGCCGGATTACCATATTCCTTTTAGTTAGGAATCTGCCAAAATAGTCTGAAGGAGTCTTTTATAATACGATGTACTTAGTCTGAAAATTCACCAAAGCAATGTGTAATGTCAGTGTTTTGTGAGATTGTTCTGGGTTTTGTCTTCCCCAGCTGACTCTGTTTTTTTTTTTTTTATTGTGAAGTATTCTGATAAATTGTTCAATGATTTTTGTTTGGCTTTATTTTTGTGTGTGTGCATTTGATTTTAGGTAGTGGGTCCACCTGGCACTGGAAAAACAGATGTAGCAGTCCAGATAATATCCAATCTTTATCATAATTTCCCAGAACAACGAACTCTAATAGTTACCCACTCTAATCAGGTAAAGTGTCAATAATCTATGGAATTTTCCTGTAATTACAATGTAGAAGAACAATAGGTACTGAGATCAGTAGTTCAGGAATCACATTTGTCTCCTAACAGTGAAAGCTTGAGTCGGCTTATGTGAAGTTTCTTTGCCAGTTTCATAATGTGAAATTAAATTTTTGAATTTCAGGTGTGTAGTTCTAAACTATTAATCTGAAGTTTTCAATGTATTTGATTGGTTAGAGGTCAAAAATAAGAAAATATTTTGAAAGAGTCTCTGCTTGGTTCTTACAGTTGCACATGCATTGCATGCACATCAGATTTTTGCTAATTAGCTTTCTCAGACACTGCTTGCTCTGTGCTTTATGCTCCTAAGGGAAGGCTTCTTCCGCTGAATATTTGCTTCCCATTCATAAGAGATGGAGTCTTACTGCTAATTCTCAGGCATATATGAAATATAATAATAATAAGAAGAATAAGAATAAGAATGTTAAGTTTTTAAGAGTCTTAATTTCCCCACTTTATTCTGCACTGGTGCAGCCTCACCTTGAGTTCTGTGTGCAGTTTTGGGCACCACAATATACAAGAAACATAAAGCTATTAGAGGGTGTTGAAAGGAGGACAACAGAGATGCTGCAGGACCTTGAGGGGCAGCTGTATGAGGAGCCGATGAGATCACTTGGTCTGTTCAGCCTGGAGGAGACTGAGGGGAGACCTCGTGGTCTTCAACTGAGAGGAAGTGGAGGGGCAGGCACTGATCTCTTCTCTGTGGTGTACAGTGACAGGATCTGAGAGAATGGCCTGAAGCTGTGTCAAGGGAGGTTTAGGTTGGGTATTAGGAAAAGATTCTTCCCCCAGAGGGTGGTTGGGCACTGGAACAGGCTCCCCAGGGCAGTGGTCACAGCACCAGCCTGACAGAGCTCAAGAAGCATTTGGACAATGCTCTCAGGCACAGGGTGTGACTCTTGGGGTGTGCTGTGCAATGAGAAGAGTTGGACTTGATGATCCTTATGGGTCCCTTCCAACTCAGCATATTCTGTGATACTATTAAATCTGCACCTGATTTGGAATGATTTGTTTGGAAACCAGGGTCAGCTGTTTCTTTGTCTTCCTGATTAGCCTGTCCTGTCTCAGTTATGAGTTACTTTAACTAAACATACCATTGGAAAACATTTCATAATTTTTCATCAAAGCAGGATCAAAGAATGGTTGAGGGAGTATGATTTGGTGAGGAGTTACAGCCTCAAATAATACAGGCCAGTCTGCAATAAGTTGCAGGAAAGTGACAGGTTAAAGTTAGGAGAAAGGATTGAGGACATATCCATTGAGGAGAAAAAAAAGGAAATACTTTGAAGCAGATAAAAAACTCTTCTTATCAGACAAGACTTTCATAAGGATGTTAACTTGAAATTGTACCCTGGGAAATTAACTGTATCTCAACAGGATATGTTACCCATGCCTTGATGCTGCACTTTAAGATGTTTACATGACTTGCAGTTGCAAGTCAAGCTTGCTTATGTTTATTCTTATTTTCAAAACTTGATGATCCAGTGCTTACAAGCTTGCTCCTTTGAAATACAATAAATTAGTTGATAGTAAGCCATTAGAGAACTGAAGAGTTTATGGCAGAAGATGTAGCACAGCTAGTTTAGTTAAGCAAAATTCAGTTACCCAAAATGGAATACAGTCACAGTACCTGACAGTCAGTACCAGATCATACTTCTCTAATGTACAGTAAAGTTAAATTGTTTAGTGTCATCATACAAAAATTGGTGTTTGTGCGACAGTTTTGTAAATTGATAGCATTATCAACTAACTTAACTATGTGATAGAATTAAACTTTAAAACTGTCAAATCAAATGTAATCGTTATATAAAGTATGCAAATAAAAGGGTGTTAGTAGGCTAGTGTCCCTGTTGTCAAGATTAGGAGTTTCAGTATTAACTTTATTTTGTTAAAACAAAATTAACTTCTGTTTGGTTTGGTTTCCATTTATACTAAAATAGACATAATCTCCTACTTACAAGTAATTCCTCAGTTTTCCCCTGCAAGAGCCTCTGAACTTCTAAAAACTACCTTTTCTGCTGTTCCTGTCAATCTTTAGGCTTTGAACCAGCTGTTCGAAAAAATCATGGCTCTAGACATTGATGAGCGTCACCTTCTGCGTCTGGGTCATGGAGAAGAGGAATTAGAGACAGAGAAAGATTTCAGCAGGTGAGAAAGGAGATGCTAATCATAAACTTAACTTATATAAACATGGCAGCAAGATGTCTCTGTTGAATCCACTCTACCTCCCATGCAAAGGAGTTGTGTTGGACAAATTTTACCCTTCTCATATCAAATCCCAGTAACACAGAGTGCACTATTTTTCAGTACAAGGTTTAGTAATTTTGGTTCTTATTCTGTACAGAAGCTGTGCTTCCTTGAGCATCTAAAGACAGAATCAGTCAGTTCTTGTTCACAAACTCAACTGCTTGAATAACAGATAATTAGATTTTTTAACCCTTATACCTTTTGTACAATTATCTGTGAGAGAAATTAGAATAATAAGGCAAATTCTTGGAGTTACATTTTTTTGTACAAATACTATATCACTTCTACTATCATGGTGATTTTTGCATTAATAAACATGAAATTAAACTTTCTGCTTTGAATTCTTCAGGTACTGCTTAACTTCAAAATTGCATATTTCATTGATAACACATTTTGAGGTATACATGCATAAGGAAAACTATCAACTCTGTATCAGTACAAAGACTTAAGAACCTGTTCTCCTAAATATTTGTATGTTTGTCATGCATTAGTCTGATTGACGTCAGTAGGATTACACACATTCATAAATGTAAGCAGGGTATAATGGTCGTGCACTGGAAATATCTGAACTGTCCGGTACTGGATTATCATAGCAATACTTTGACTTCAAAAGCTGTAGTAAAAATTATATATAGTCACTAGAAGCTAGCCACATGTACATAGTTTAGTATTTAGCAAAATAAATACCTTGTGATTTTTGTCTTTTAAATTGAATGCTTTGACATAGCCAAATTATTCCAGAAATTTGATAGCCAAAAACTCCCTGAAATGATGGCATAGAAGATACTTATTTAATAGTATCCATAGTTTAATATATTCCTTGAACTGTAGTGTTCATCATTAAAAGGAGTTTCCTTTAAGACACCAAATTGTCTATTTTCACGCTTTCTCAATGTAACTCCAGACCTATGGGATATTTCTGCAAGCACTATGGGTTCTGGCAGTTCAAGAGGAGGGAGGGATGAAGATTGAGGAATATATTTGAAGGGCTGCACTACTGTGTGAACTTTATTTCTCATGAGCTTGGCTTTGTGAATTGTTAGGGCTCAACTGACAGAAATAGCATGTAGCAAATTCTTAGGTTTTGGAACAGGGTTGTAGTTGTGGGGTTTTTTGGCAGGGTGCTGGGATTTTTTGTGATCTCTCATTGTGATATTTAGAATCTATTTTGAATTTAATAAAAATTATGTTATATGTAATCCATTTTGCAGGTATGGAAGAGTTAATTATGTGCTGGCTCGAAGACTTGAACTTCTACGAGAAGTTGGGCGATTACAAGAGAGTCTTGGAGTCCCAGGAGATGTTTCTTACACTTGTGAAACAGCTGGCCACTTTTTCTTATACCAAGTAAGGATTGAAATACTTCTGCAGAGAGACTGTATGACCTAAATACATTACAAAACACTTTGTAAAACTTGCAGTGAATTTTTCAGAGTTCAGAGTAAAAGCAAAAAGCATTTTCCTTGGTGATTCACAATACAGTAACAGCTAAAGTTAAAATTGCAGCATGACTTGCTTGTGTTGCTGTTGTTTTAAATCCTGCCTGCTGACTCACCAAGTCATTGCTGCCCTTCATGAATGCTGGCAAAGATTCTAACCTGAAGCTTCTCCTTCAGATAGGAAAATCCATGGGCTGCTTTATATTTTGGACAAGCGTTAGAGCAGCTACTTGATGGTCCTGATAAGGGGTTTTTATAGTATGAAATGCCAATGTGAAATGAAATGCACAATGTACAAAATGGTATGTTGCATGTCCCTCATTTCTTGTCCATGTACTTTTCAGTGATGTGGTCTACATTTGCAATTAGTGTTGCATAAGGGGACTTAGAGAGTGGTACTTAGGACTGAATGCACATATTGTGTATGTTTTTACAGAAGTTACTGTGGGCTAGCCTTAGTGTGGATCTTTACATTAAATGGACATTAGATGTTGAAGAGTGCGGGGGACATTGCTAGAGGTCATCTTCTGGTTCAGTTTCCTCCTGAAAGAATCCCACTTGGTATTTAAAGCGAAGTAGTGTAAGTGGAGATAATAAAGAAGTGTACTTCTGTGTTGGGTTTATGTGGCAAGGTCTGGGTAGCAGGTGGCTGTAGGAATGACAGAAAAGGCCGGGGGCTGCCCTGTCCTGGACACAGCCAGCTCCAGCAGACCCACTGCTGGCCAAAGCTGAATCCACAGTGACATGAGTAGTGCCTCTGTAAAAACCTCTTTGGGAAGAGGCCAAAAACCAGCAGCAGCAGCTGAGGGCAGAGAGGGGAGTGTGAGAAACAACTCCATACACCCAGGTCAGAAGAAAAAGGGACAGGAGGTGCTCCAGGCATCAGAGCATAGCTTCCCCATAGCTTGTGGAGACAGCCATGGTAAAGCAGGTTTTCCACCTGCAGCCGATGGAGAGGCTGTGGCAGACCAGATACCGACACTGCAGCCCAGGGAATACCCCATGTGTTGAGCAGGTGGATACATCCTGAAGGAAGAGGCAGCCTGTCCAAATCCCATGCTGGAGCAGGGAAGAAGTGTGAGTAGGAAGGTGTGGCGAGGATGTGGTCTTGTGAGCTTGAATGACAGCACCATTATTTCTGTACTGCTCTGGCTGGCGAAGAGATTAAAAAAATTGACAATGAAATTAAGCCTGGGAAGAAAGAGGAAGTGGAGAAGAAAGGTGATTTGGTGTTTGTCTTTGTTGCTCACCATCTTACTCTGTTTTTAATTTGAAATAAATTAAATCAATTTTCCATTTTGCCTGTGATCCTACTTGCTAAGGAATCTCCCTGTCTTTTTCTCAACCCATAAACTTTTCCATCTTTCTCCGCTGTCCTGTTGAAGAGGGGGAGTGAGAGAAAGTGGGTGGGAGTCTGTCAGCCAGCCAAGCCCAACCCACCACAACTTCAAAAATGTCATCGTGCCACAAGGTTGAATGCTACCTAAGACATACCTTACTTTTGTGATAATTTTTTAATGCTGTTCTGCAAGCTTATACATTGCTGAAAACCTTATGATATAAATCCACTTTGCTTTGTCATAGGTAATGTCTCGTTGGGAGGAGTATATCAGTAAAGTGAAAGTTAAAGGTGGAAAATCGCCAGATGTTGCAGATGTCTCCAGTTTCTTTCCTTTTCACCAATATTTTGCAAATGCTCCTCAACCAGTTTTCAAAGGCAAGTCATATGAGGAAGATATGGAAATTGC
Source organism: Brachypodius melanocephalos (assembly GCA_013398615.1). NCBI lineage: Eukaryota > Metazoa > Chordata > Aves > Passeriformes > Pycnonotidae > Brachypodius > Brachypodius melanocephalos. The sequence continues at coordinate 21,061,914 of VZSR01000520.1, forward strand.
TGAAGGATGTTTTAGACATATTAAGAAAATATTCACTCAACTTGAGGTAAGACATGTAACTGTTTAAAGGCAAGTGAATCTGGCTAATCCTATAGAAAAACTTTACACGGTTGCAAAATTTTCATTTTCCCTACATCCTAGAAAAAATACACACATCTAGGCAACTTCATTACCTTGCAAGGTGAGAATTTCCATTTTTGAGTAATATAGGTATGTTACACAATAGAGGCAAGGGTCTAGTCTCTTTTAGTTGGATCGTGGAAAGCAGCCGTTCTGCATCCATTTTCACTGACAAGGTTACAAGGATTGATACACATATCACTGCTCCTCTGATCCTCACAGGGTCTTTGTATTTTCCTGTAATCAAATAACCTAAAAGTAACAGATTTTCTTCTATTTTTGTCAGAATTGCTTAAGAGACTATTAAAAGTTAGGGTAAAGGTGATTTGTGTATCATTTGATTATATTGACTGTCATGGTCTTTCTGCTACTGAATTTGATGTGATGTTATGATGCAGTAAAGTAGGAAACAAGAAGATACAATAAAAGAAAATATGGGGGGGATTCTGAGAGGGTTCCTCAGAATTATTTGAATATTTTCTGCGAATTTATATGTACAGGCAGGTTAGAAGAATTCTTTGATAGGTTTTACAGGATTGTTTTTCAAAATATGCTAAACCTGGACACCACAAATTATTCAGATGGGATTGTTAACAGTACCTACCCTCAGAACTTTCTTGTTTAATTATGTTAAGAAGGTGGCCACCTAGTTTGAGTGGATTCATTTTATAAGTGATATTTTTTCATATTCTGACTTTCAAGACTTTTCTTTTGTCCTCCTTAGGAATTCCGAGCATTTGAACTTCTCCGCAGTGGCCTGGATAGATCCAAATACCTGTTGGTGAAAGAAGCAAAAATCATTGCCATGACTTGTACTCATGCTGCTCTGAAACGACGTGACCTGGTTGAATTAGGTTTCAAAGTAATGATTATACTAGAGTTACTGTACTATTAGATTTTGCTATTGGTTCTCCCCTATTCCCCACCCCATATGAATCTTTGTATCTTTGCCCAAAATCTACGCAGATAAAACTTCTGTAAGTAAAAAGTTAAATCACTTTTAAGTTTCTGTATATACAAAAATGCTTAATAGTGCATTTTTTTAAAAGTCAGTTTTGCCATATTACATGATAAACAGCAGTGATAGGATTAATAAAATAGAGGCAGAACTAGATAGAAAAACGTGGCCTTTACAGCTTTGTTTGCCTAAAAAATTAACAGTTTGAGAAAAAAGAACTATGATACAATACTTTTTTCACTCTGCAGAGGTAATTATAACTATTAATTTAGTGCAGTCTTTTTTTCTGACAAAAGCCAGCCACCAGTAATTCTTTCAATATTAGTTTTCACTGATTATGTACTGTATTGGATCACAAAATGGCTCCTCTTCAGCTTCAGTGCAGAGATACCAAATTAGTTTGCATCACTGCACAAAGCTTTTCTCTTGTGGTTGTGGCATATAGGAAGCATGTAATGTATGTAATTCAGTCATGGATTCCTTCTAGGTGTAAGCCCTGACTGGTACAGAGAGATCTGCCATTGATGTAATATGACTTCACCTACTTGGTAATACTGATATTTTGCCTATAAAGTGAAATCCTGCTGTAACTGTCCCACCCAGCAAACTCTGAAGGAGTAATAGATGCTTTCTTTTGGTAGGCTGAATAAATACATTCATTTGTGTTACTGTGTTTATGGACATATCTTTACTTTTTCTTTTCTCAGTATGACAACATCTTAATGGAAGAGTCTGCTCAGATTCTGGAGATAGAAACCTTTATACCTCTCCTGTTGCAGGTTAGACTTGAGACATAAAAGATTTTTCCAAAAAAAGATAATTAAGACTCTGCGTTCTTGAACAATATTGAATGTTAAAATGAAAATTACCATGTGCAGAAAGTAACTCAGAACTAATACTTGCTATTAAGAACTTTCACATTGATTATGAAATTATTTTATTCAATGAAGTAAACATCTTACTTTTTTTTTCAAATTTTTAAATGAGCATTGAATAACCAGATGTCTCTGGCAGGTGGGGGAAAATAGGTGTATGTGAGAAATGCAGAAACTGAAGAGTTTATGTAATTAGCATAGACCATTTCACCATAGAGGCATATTCTGGGACTAGTCCATGAGTTTATTTATATGAGGCATCTAAACAGTCCTTGAAATTTGAGTGGGTTTTTATTTTAACAAAACCTAAGGATCTAGCCCTTCAGACTAGCCGTACTTGATTTATTCATTTGCAATTCAGTAGGAAATTTTTAAAACCAAAATTTTTGTGGGGAGCTTTTTGTCCAAGATTAAAATGGCTGATGCATACAGAACAACTATATAGCATGCTTGGTCATCTCCAAAGCTGAAACTTTTGGGAGCAGGTAAAAAAAAAAGTTTTGATTTTGTGTGGTTTTTTTTATTCTTGCCAATAAAAATTATTTCCATCCTCTTACTTCCTTACTAAGGCTTTTTCAGGCTTGAGGAATTGGACAGTGCAGAATTCAGTTTTCTTTCCTGGCTGTCTGATCAGAAACAGCTTAGAGGTCTTCACTTCAAGTGGCAGGAAAAGGAACTTTATGTTCTCTCTCAAATAGTGTTCCCATAGGAAAAAGGAATTATCATAGGATGCTAGTTGTGAAAAGCATTCAGTCCAAAAGCCAAGATGGGAATTAGTTAGGGGCACATCCTGGTCATGGAAGAGGCTATTTGAGAATTACAGAAGTAAACAAATTAAGCGCATAACTACAGAGACGCTTGAAAGGCAGGTTCAGATTTCTTCAGACATCTGAACACTAAAAACTGTTTCAGATGCTTCATATTCACTGCCTCAGAATCAAAAAAATAAAGTTCAAAGGACAGTTCTGGGGTAATTACTACTACTGTGTAGTAATCATGGGGTTTTGGCTTTTAAAGCAATATAATATTATATTTATTCTGGTATTTCTCTACTAATTTTAGCAGCTAAAGGTACTTGTTTTTTAAGAAAAGAGACTTTATTTACAATTCTACTCTCTGGATGGAAGGTAGTAATCTTTAAAAAGACTTCAGTTCAGTTAGCTTAAAAACAAATGTTGAAGGGCTTAGAGGAGGACAATCTGACACTTAATGTGTTTTGAGTGCCTTGATTATATTGGAATAGTTATATTCCAATATAACATACATTATTATATTGCAATAGTGTAATTCTTCAATTGTAGAACCCCCAGGATGGATTCAGTCGTTTGAAGCGGTGGATTATGATTGGTGACCATCATCAGTTACCACCAGTCATTAAGAACATGGCTTTTCAAAAGTACTCCAACATGGAACAGTCTCTTTTTACACGGTTTGTTCGTGTTGGAGTGCCAACTGTTGATCTGGATGCACAAGGAAGAGCAAGAGCAAGGTAAGACAGAAAATCCTTTGTCTAGCTTGTAAGAAAGTAACAGGTTAAAAATGAGAGAAGGGGCACACATAGTTACAGAAACTGTTCTTTATTGTTAGGACAGGAGTTTGCAAAACTGGAATTTAGTTGTTTTGTTCCATTAATTTCAGCTTGGACTAGGAAGGCAAATTTTACTTCTCTGAAATGCAGAAATCAGATTAATTTCTTCATTGTTATTTTTACATAGTAGTACTCTGCTGTTGCATGAGTGAAAATTATATTCAAATAATGAAAATTATATTCAAAGATATTTAATTATCTTAAGTGTTTAAGGGGTTTTTTACAAATGAGACTTTGCAGAAGCTTTCTTTTCTAAACTAACATTTTGTATATTCAAAGTTAAATAAAGATCTGATTTATTTAGCATTGAATGTGTAATAATTCCCTTAAAGTCTGTAAAAGGATGCTTTTCTGTAAAATTTCAGGACAGCTGCCTCCAGAGATTGGACACATGCAGGTTGTCCACACAAGAACATAAAACCTCATTTATGTTAAAGGAGATACTGTGACTCTGTAGTGTAGTAGCTTTTCTTTTTTATCTATGTATTTGTCATTTCACAAATTTATTGATTTTGTAAATTGCGTATTTGTGGTGTCACATTAAGAAGGAAAATTAAAACCGAATAAGAGAAAATTACTCCATATAAAATCTTGTTACTCTAGGTTTAGTTTTAAATCTTTATTTTAGGCATAAAATGTAGTGAAAAATATGAAGGATGACTTAATTTTTTTCATGTAGAAAACGTTGGGAATCTAGAATATTATTTTCTAGTCTTATTAATAACAGTTCAGTATCATTTTTAAACTGATATATCATGGTAAATAAAGTTCATTTTACAAAATCTTAGTGAACTTATTAGTGATAAGAGAGCAGAAGTCCTTCACTTTGCAAGTAATTTCTTGATCAGGGATTTTTTTGTCCATGCCTTCCTAGGCTTTGTCTTTTTAGATCACAGGTAGCTTCCCCATGAGCTATCTGCTTCTTAATCTGGTCTAGATATTGTTGTGCATTTGTGAATGAGGCATTTTGTTAGTATTACTGTCCCTGTAAATATCAGAAATCATTTCAGTTCATGTCTTGCTAATACTAGGAAATACACAAAATAAATAAGGCAATCAATTTCTTTTTATTATAAGAATCTTTACCACAGTTAATGCAGAATATACTTTATTCCATCTGTTTGTAAAGAAGCATTACTATTCCTTAAGCTTTGTTACCCATGAAAATTTGTGCTACAATTCTTGCAAAATTTGTGGAGTGGACTTAAAGTTGAGTGTGCCACACTGACCTGGCATCTGAAATTTTCTGTGATAAAGAACAAAACAGAATCATAACCTAAAAGTATTGTTGGATAGATTGTTAGAGTGTGTTCATTTATATATGTGCAGACTGCCTAGCAAAATTATTCTTTTCACTGAAAACCACCAGAAGCACTAATCTCGTTTGCATCTGAACTATTTTGAATGAGTTAGAGCCTGCTGTAACTCACTCTTGGTGTCTGTGTGGTTTTGAACAGTTTGTGTAACCTCTACAACTGGCGCTACAAAAACCTGGGAAACCTGCCTCACGTGCAGCTTCTGCCAGAGTTCAGAACAGCCAATGCTGGCTTTTTGTATGACTTCCAGCTTATAAATGTGGAAGACTTCAATGGTGTAGGAGAGTCTGAACCCAATCCTTATTTCTATCAGGTAAGGGAAATACTACTTGTGTGATTTATTAACCTCAATAGGACTTGTTATATCTGCAGTGAAGACAGACTATCAAAAACAGTAAACTGACATTCAGTTCATATTCTCAGATAATTGAGTCTAACATGATTTTTTCCTCCTTTTACTGAGCTTTGAATGTTGAAAATGAAAGCATTATGTTGGGGCTTTTGCTCAGTGAATGACTTTGATATCTGTTTTCTCATTGTTATGGGAGGAATGAGGCTTGTAATTCATTACAAAACATCATTTTGAACTAATGGAAATTAAAGTCCATTGTAATTCAGTTGTACTGCCGTGATAGTGAAATAAACAGTAGCACTTACCATGAACACAAAGAATTGAAGTTTGCTTGGTAGCTCATACTCGAGTTTGAAGAGTCACTGTGTTGATTTGATCTGTATGTAGGAATGCTAAAATGCCCATTCATAAAAGAAGAAAACAGTTCTGCTAGTAATATGCATAAGAGACTTTGAGGATGAAGTAACTTGCCAAGAAACCTTAATGTTGGAGTTTCTCAACTGAGTTTTCTCAGCTAAATTTTGAAATTAAGCCATCAACAACAGTCTCTATCTATTTCTCTTAAATTAAGTAAACATTTTCCACTTGTAATGAGATGATTATATTTTCAGTCCTTTTATTTTTCTTGTTTTAAACATTGTTGGTTAACCAAACGATGGTACCTAAAATAGCAAATTTGGGCTTTGGAAAAGTTAGGGCTGGAGCGATGTGCAAGTTAAGGAGTTTCAAACATGGAATTAACACCTTATATTTTGCTTAATTTTATGGAAAGCAAACAATTTACTTTATGATGATAATATTCATGTTCAGTTTTCCCTCTGAAGATCACTGAGACTTATGTGAATCTATGTTTTTAAAAAGGTATAAAATATATGTGTAGTTTTGCTTGGGTTCTTCTCGGTTCTTTCTCAGTACAAACTAGTGTGCTGCTAGAGAAAAAAGCAATGGTAAATCATAATCCACTTTATCCAATTGCTAGACTGAGGACAGAATTGTTTGGAGAGATTATTTTGAATTTGTTTTTGAAACTTAACACGCAAGTAGTAAAAAGTTGTCCAGTGGAACACAAACAGCTGAAAGGAGTGCCTGATAATGGAGAGTCAAGCTCTGCTTTAGACCACTCTTTGGCTAAAGAAGATTAAGAACACTGGCATGAGGGCACAGAACACACTTCGCATTATGTTAGTACTCTGATGTGCACACTCTTCAAATACTTCCTACCATTACTTTTTTTTTTTTGTGATCTTGATAATTGAATGATAGTTAGCACACTATGTTGGTGGCATTCATGGTTTTTCATGAGATAACAGATTGCTGTCATGTATTATTTCTCTTTGTGAATTTAGGCTTTTCTGTCCGGAGTTAAAGGGGATTAAAATTTGTAGAATAGCTTTACACCCACAGGTGTTTGATATGCCTGGCAACTGCATTTTCCAAGTAATGCAGAGCCCACTTAGTAAGAAAAAATAAATGGGGCTGGTATGTCCAGCCTATTCAAACATACGCCAAGTGGGGATAAAATTCCTTGTATAAATAGAGCAGGAGTAAATGTCAGCATTTGAGAACAACTTTTTAACCTGAAAGATAATTTTTGTTGACAGAAAGTGGATTTAAATAGGCTATGAATATCTTCAGTCTGGAAATAGAACAAAGCTTCCTGTAGCCAGAAGAGTGGTACTCTGGGACAGACTCAAAAAGTAATGACAGAGAGAAAGTTACAGTATACAAAATAACAGCTGGTAATTTGTAATTGAATAGGATGGCCAGCAGTGGAAATAACTGGATTTGATAATCCAGATGTCTGTCTCCTGATTAATACTTGAAAGGACTTTATTTATACTAGTGCAACTAGCTCTTACTTTCAGTTTACTGGGGAGTGAGTCATTGCAGCGTTTTGGGCTGACTGGAACTTTGGAGTAAATATTGCGGAGTTTTCAATCAGTGCCTAACAATAATATTGATGTAGATATTTTTAGCAGCTCTCTGAAAAGGAATGAGAATGAAGGTATTAAACCTACTTGTGGTTCTTTTATTCTTTCAAAATGGCTTGTATGAAGTGAGCAAAGAATTGTCACATCTAGGGACATTTCTCTCAGCATTAAAATGTTTGTCTAAATACCTGACAGTGTCACAGATGGTATTTTTCTAACCTTACAAGATGAGTTACCCTTTTTTATTGTCTTTTTCTTCATGTATTTTTCTCTTATTTTAAACTTTAGAATCTTGGTGAGGCAGAGTATGTTGTGGCAGTCTTCATGTATATGTGCCTGCTTGGTTATCCTGCAGACAGGATAAGTATCCTGACAACATATAATGGACAGAAACACCTGATCCGGGATGTCATCAATCAGCGATGTGGAAACAATCCTCTGATTGGGCGGCCAAACAAGGTGACTTTGAAAATATATTAGTCATTGGAGTAGTTCTGGTTCCTGTGTTTTTAAATTGTCATATTGCAAATCAGGCTAATTTGAGCTATATTTAAACAGCTCTCTCTGGAAGTATTTCCTGTTTAACCACATATTTATGAACCAGTCTATGGAATTTCATAGATTACTGCCCTTGTTTTTGCCTGCTGATAATTTGACAGAGTGAAGTTGGTGAAGGTGAAAAGACTACAGGCTATGTGGGACAGAGTAACTCATTTTGTCATTTATTTTTCCTCAATAATAACATCATTCTCCAAAATCACATCTTTAGAAAGGACCACCCAGAGTGGAAATTATTTGATAGAACATATGATCTGAAGAAATCTGAAGAAACAAAGAATATATTTATAAATGTCTGGTGCTAATTCTGTAGGTTAAAACTGTATTAAAAAGCCAATGGCTTTCCATAATCTTTTGGTATTAGCACCCTCCTTCTATCTGTCTGAATTTAAACAAAAAGAAGTAAAAGAAACAGTATACAGTCAGACAAAAGCTCCTCCGAACATATTCCAGAAAAAAAACCTGGCTTTTTGTTAGAGGCCAGCTAAATCAGTTAAAGAATTTTCTTTTCTTGTTTACTGCAATCTTAGTCCGAAATTGGTGTTAAAATTTTGGTGTCATGTTTAAATTGAAATGGCAAAGATTAACCTACAGAGTTTTTTCTTACTTTTTAATTCTCTAGGTAACAACTGTGGACAGATTTCAAGGCCAGCAGAACGATTATATTCTCCTTTCCCTAGTGCGTACCAAAGCTGTAGGCCACCTTAGGTATGTAAGAACATCTTCTTTTAGTGCCATAGCAGTACTTGTACTCTGTGTCAGATACAGAAAAGTTTTTAGTACATTATACAAAAAAATCTGTTGTATGAGTATGCAGTAGAAATGAAGTTCAGTGCTATGTATATAATGAAGTTCAGACAGACTTCCTTTTATAACTGTCTGGTACCCTCTTCTCGACCAAGTTATCCTTTTGTAATGGCTCTTACCCTATAATTAGTTTATTTTGCTGCAGATAGGCTGACCTTGGTTTCACCCTAGTAGAATGATAGGACTGTAGTATTTGTTGAGCAAATGCAGGCTTACATTTTCTCATAGATTCTCTCCTGTAATAGAGACTTTTATTTCTTTTGCATCAGAAGTGTTTGATCATTGCATAAGTTGCATTATTGCGTGTAGTTTTAAATGTTTGCACTTTCAATTTTGGATGTGATGGAGGAAGACTTGTCTAGTCTTAGGTAGATAGATGAGTTATCAAATTCATCTTTACTCATTTATGTACAGAAATGCTATTGGGATTTTTTTCTAAGTGTTTATTCTCAACTTTACATCTGAGGTGTAGGAAAATAGTAGAGGATGGTTTTTCATAGTGGTATTGGTACAGTGAACCAATATATTTATGGTTCTGTATAATGGTACGAGGATTTGCTAGTTATTGAAACAATCTTGTAAAGACTAGATAGTATTTTGGCAGATGATTTTATGTTTCTTTTAATTAAGACTCCCATGTACTTCTAGTTATTTTTATTGCAAATGTGTCATCGCTGAAAAACAACGTGATTGATTTTTTTTTTCTGAAGGGATGTCCGACGATTGGTCGTTGCCATGTCAAGAGCCAGACTTGGACTTTATATCTTTGCAAGGGTATCACTGTTTCAGAACTGTTTTGAATTAACTCCAGCTTTCAGCCAACTCACAGCTCGACCACTTCACCTCCATATCGTTCCCACTGAATGTTTTCCAACGGCAAGACAGGTAGGAACAGCTGCACTGGATTTTGGTGTCTGTAATGGGTGTTTGTGTTTGCTCACTTTTTTTGAGTGGGCTGTTGGAGATGAAGCTGTTGTCTCTGCTAGACTGGTGTATCTGCTTACTGGCATTGGACCAGGTTGCCCAGGGAAATGATGGAATCACCATCCCTGGAAGTATTTAGAAAAAGGTTAGCATGTGGCACTTGAGGGTATGATTTAGTGGTGAACTCAACAGTGCCAACTGATGATTAGATTTTGTTGATATTAGAGATCTTTTCCAACTTTAATGACTACAAATAAATCCTTAGAGTTAACTTTGGTCATGATACACATCAGCTGGTTTTAATTCATGTTTCCACAAAAGTCGATTATCAGTGTAACTTAAGTATCAGTAACTGTTTTGCCTGCTTTTTCCTGAGATCTGCTTGTGTAAATTACTCAGTATTTTTCTGTTGTGATCAAAATAATTTTTTCGTTTTTACACGTTTGTGGTCTTGTTATGAAACAAAATTATGTCATTCCTCAAGCAAAGCTGCATAAAGCTACTCATTTCTCATTTAAAGAGGTAAAATTACATGTAATTAAGTAATTCAGGATTACAAGTTAATATTTTTTCTCTTAAAGTTGGTTCCAAGAGTTTTGCTGCTGAACTAGTACAAAACCCTAATTTTGTAATGTTGCACTAGACCTTTAGGGAAAGGTGTGTGTTGAGGATCTGAGCACAGGGCACACAGAGCAGGATGCTAAATGAAGAAACAAAGGAGCACATCTGCTCTGCTTTCTGAAGCTTTGAGAAGGGACCCCTGCATGTACCCAAAATTCAATTACAGATCTTTCCCTGGTCTTAAATGCTGTTGACAAGTTTGGGAGGGAGCCCTTTCAGTTGAAACCTGCAGATCAACTATGTAACCAGAAGGCAACAAGTATGGTCAGTGAGTGTGAGCAAGGAGCTGGGCTGTGACAGGCAAGAGGCCAGATCCTCATCTGATCATAAACAATTTCTGCCTTTAATATGTTAAATTACTCAAGTCCAAAATGTACTTCATGGAGTAAGAATCAGAACCCAACCTCTCCTTTTGAAGTTTCCTCTTCAAGCTGCATATCATGATTAATCCAGTTCCCCAAAATGTAAGACCTATGCTTCCTAACTTTCCAAAGAATTCACCAGTTGTTTTTTTTTTTTCCTTTGAGAAGCATTATTTAATTTCTCGGAGCTTTTGACTTCTTATATAGTTAAATAACCATTGAATGATGGTTGGTTTGCTTTGTTTGCTGAATGTCAACTTTTTTCTCCTTCCTTAGAATGGAGAAAGACCAGCTCACCAAATACATGTTATTAAGAACATGCCTCAAATGGCTAACTTTGTGTACAATATGTATATGCACATGATACAGAGTACACGTCACCATCAACAGGTAAGGACCTTCTAACTTTTGGAATGCATTTAAAATAAAATAATTTTTCAGTAAATGACATGAGAAACTGTTGAGATTTGAGTCTGTTTCTGTTATATTTAAAATTCAAGAAGTCTTTGTGACTAGAAGTGAGAGTATTGAGGTCTTGTAAAATGTTGCAGTAGCAAAAGCTGTGTCTTCTCGTGGTTTAAACCCCAATTTAAGGCCCCAGACCTATCAGTAATTGATGACAAGTGCATTCATTGATGGCTCACTCTGGGCCAAAAATACAATTCATTAATATTAAGAACTAGCTTGTCCAGTGTTAATTTGAAGGAAGCTTGTGTGTTATGTTTCAGGTAAGTGTGGGATTTTAGCTAGTGAGATTGTAACACCACTGCATGATGTAATAATGTTTAGTAAGAGAAAGACCAGATCATGTCTTGAAACCATTTTAACCCTGTTAAATCACCCTATTATCCAGGTTGGTTTGCAGCTGTAGTGTTTTTTGTTTAGAAGCAATTTTTTTTCAGCCTTACTTCAGCATAAAGCAAAATTGCATGGGGTTGGAAGCAGTTGTAGACACTTTTGCACCTAGTTTTGTCAGTGTTTAATCCCTGAAGCAGAATTCACAACCCAGCAAAGTCGTTGTAGTCTCATGTAAGGGAGTGGAACATTAAGGTAGGTTAGATCAGAGCAGAAAGCTGCCTTTACTCAGCATACTTGGATCTGTAAAGCCTAGAGGTAGTTAAACCAAAAGGAAATGGTTTAAATGCTACCCCTCAACTGCATCAGCTTTCACTCAGTGTCTGGGGTCTGTCATGTTTATATTACCTATATATTGTTCTTCATATATTATATAATACCTATATATTGAATTACCTATATTCTTTCATGATACTCTGAAGTTCCCTTATTGGTTTTTGTTCTTCTGAAAGATTTCCAAGAGTGGACAAAATCGATGTAAAAGGACACTACTTACTCTGTATTAGCTGATTGTGGGGAAGCGAGTGTGAACATGACTGTCCTTGAACAGATAGTCTAAGAGATCTCAGTTCTGTTCTTTAATGCAAGGATGTCTCTGTCACATCCTCTTCCTTTTCTTCTTTCACTTCCATGTTTCATCTAATATGGAACAGTGTAATCAGTAGAGATCAGAACCCAAAACTTTTTCTTTAACTGCATGTCAGACTTTTAGATAGATTTCTTTTCATTGCAGTTCTTACCAGTGACTTCTGGATTTTATTTTTATTTCTGAGAGAAAGCTTCAGCCAGATTTAAAGTGTTTCGTTATCCAGAAAAAGCCTTTTCCAGGCTGTTGGGACAGAGAGGATACTTTCTCACTGTTTTGGAGAAATGCTGTAATTACCTGTGTGCTATGAAGAAAAGGGGATATACAAAGAGAGCACTATTAGAATTTCTTCCTGTAATTTTTTAATAGTAGTGAAGTAAAGTCACAGTGTTTTTTAAGAAACCAGTCCTACAAGCACCTGTCAAGACTTGCTTTGAAGCCAGTTTGTCTAATATCATTGGAGATCTTTCAACCATGCAAAATGTTATGTGATGAAGACTTAGCAGATTGTGCAGTAGATTGGCCACATTTAGGTGTAAATGAATAGCCCTGTCAAAATAGGAAGTATGTACATAGATGCTAGCATCTAAATTTCACCAAAAAGCATTTGCTTGACACCTTAATCAACCTAAAACCTAATCTTATCCATTGCTAGCTAAAATTAGTTACAAAACTGCTGTTTTCCTACTGCGACAATGAATCACATTCTCCTTGAAGGAGAAGCCAAGAAGTAAACTACTGAAAAAAAGCAAGCTGGCATTAAATTTCTTTTATTCTATTTAATCCAACATTATTATTTTTCTTTTCTTTTACACTGGTCTTTACAGTAGTTGTCACAAAGTACAACATGCATCAAAGTAAGTCACAGAAGTCTGAGTTTGTCTCATAGATCAAGAATGTATTTCTGTAAGATCTTGGTTTGAAGCTACAGTTTCCTGTGCAGATGGTTATAGAGACAAGTCTGATAACTTCAAAGTCTATGAAAAATGCTTTTTATATCTCTGCTGGTAATCATAGTTGATCTGTAGATTTGCCTATGCAAATTTGTGATATTAGTGTCATCTAATTGAAAGTAAAACTTCACTGTAATTAAACATTCATCATGTGATACAAAGTTGCCTTTTGAGCAAAACAAAGGTAAACAATCGTCAAGTTTTTCAAGATTGCATTTTATTAAAAAAAATCCAAAATATTCTAAAGAAATATCCATCATGTCATTAAATAATGTCAGGCTACAAGAAGTATGAGTGTTTCTGTTCAGCCTAGAATGGTATAGCATTCATCCATACTCTTCAGCTCAATGTATTCCTGGTATTTTTTGCCCAGTTGTATTACTTGGCTACCATTCCAGCCTATAATGTTTTGCAAACTACTTCTTTGGTTGTAAGCAGAACATTTTGAATACACCAAATTACTTTTTCAGAAGTATTGTGTGAAAATATTTAAGCATTGTTTAACTCTTAGTGAAACTTGAATTGTTCTACATTTACAGCTGTGCATGAAACTTGTGTAAGTACAGATAACATTCGCATAGTATTTTATAAGATGTTTCAAGGGGAAATTCTGGGTATGAGTTGTTAAAAACAGGCCTGTTGAAGACATCAAAAACCAAGTTACATATATCTAGGAGTTTGAAACAGTAGCAGATGAGAATAGGGTAGAAATATGCATATTGCTCCAAGTAGGGATTTGCCATAACCCTATTACTTGTCTGAGTGTTTGGGATAATGAAATATGTTTTCTGTTTTTGAATTGAAAGTCCTGAGATTTTAACACTCTCTTTTCCAGAAAAAATGAGTCTAAGATGACTATATTATGACCATTATCCTAACTTTTCTTATATATAGGAGTGAAGTGCTTACAAATCGTTACAGCTTCTAAATTTTAACTGTTTGTTGTTAAATTGTTATCTAATGCAAAATCCTAAATATAAGATGGACAGAACAAGCTAAAGTGTAAAAACTAAAAATCCTTCCTTTTTCAATCATCCAGCATTTACTGCCCCCACCTGCCATGATTGAAGAACCAGAACCAACACAAACTGGAGAGACTGAAGTAGAAGGTGAAGGTCAGGGGATGCAGGAAGATGCAGCAGAAGAAAATGAAATAGTGGAAGAAATGATGAAGGAAGGAGAATTGAATGTGGATGAAATGGATGAACATCGAAAAATGCCAGAACATCCTGGAAGAGACAGTGATAGTGGAGACAGTGAACCTGAGAATGAGACTGAAAAGTGATTGATGGAATCTTTGTCCTTAATGCATTTTGGAAAATTGACAGGGAAAAGAGCAGAAAAATAATCGGTATTTTTACATTGACTTTCATTAAATGGTTGCCTGTGTAATACCTCTTTGGTATATTTTTCACTGAATACTTTGGGGACAAGCAAGATGTTTGGCAAACATTCTACTGAGTTCTTGTCACTGTTGATAATGTAATTTGTTTAATGGCCTCAAATTATGTGCATTTTCCTTTTTATAAGTTGTTCAGTAAAGATGCTTTTTATACCAGTTTTGCAAATTTGACTCTTAATTCAGTCACCCATTAAACCTCACCAAGTATATTCAGTATTGGTCAGACATGCTTTATAGTTTCCTTAGTATTTTGCCATGGAGAATTCCTTATGCAGAGCTGTGCTTGTATTTGCTGAACTGGTATTTTAGGCATAGGCTCAAGTTCTTCAAGGTATTCGTACTGTCTGAGATATGTGAATTGTCACGGGACTTTGAAGCTTTATTGAATTTTGAACTGAGTGGATTCTCAGGATTTCAAAGGCCCACGTACTTGTAGCAATTTCTCATCACTGACTTCTGATGTGGTTTTTAATTTATTATACTTTACAGAAGAAGGAAGGATGCAGATTTTCAACAGCACTGGATTCTAAATCAGTGTTTTGAAATAAATTTCTTTTGCTTGAAGAAGACACAGTAATTGCCCAAGCTAAAGCCACGAGGAAGAAAAATTAAAGGATTTCTCTCAATGCAGGATATGTAAAACATAAAATATCTGTATTAGTAACATAATAAGTGAGTGGGGTTCTTTTTTAGGGTGACTTCTGAGTGTGCACATTTCATTAAGTGATCAGAGAAAGGACTTGTCCCTGATTCATTATGAATACTTGCCATCATGTCAAATTAGTCAGTGGTTTAATGAGACTTAGGATTTTCCAGGTAGATTTTCAATGGCGATAGCCATAGGAACACCTTTTGCTGGCAAAGGGAAAACTCTTGGATTTCAAGTGGTGTTGAAACACAGTTGTGAAGCTGCCAGATGGACTTGCTAGAGTGATTAGAGAATAATTAACTTCCAAGCTTTTTTAACAGCATTGAAGTTTTTTATTTTTCTTAGTATTTTTAAAGTATAGTAAGGAAAAAATAGTATCAAGTTAAATGTATGCCAAGCTCCATGAAATGCATCTGTTGCGTACCAGTCTGTGCATGCTGGGATCTCATCTGCCCCTCTTCCTGAAATCATTCTCTCCCCTCTCTCAGAGGAGAGCTCAGGAGTAGCAAATCTAAGTACTTACCTTTGGTACACGGTGTTCTTTTATGCTCTTCCTTTGCTGAAATGAAGTTTTCTCAAACAAGAAACTAATAATAATGCAGAATTTCTGCTCTATCTATGTGTGTTTTGATCTAAGGGAGTGTGCTGTTTTATTACTGAATTACCTGCTTTGGAAGAACGAATTGGGTTGAACATATGGGCATTAAGTTTCATGCAGTAAGAATCGTGTTCATGCAGAATTGAATAATACTCAGCCTTCAGGCCACAAGCAACTAGCTTGGGTGAGGGTTTCATCTTTGTTTTCCTGCTAATTTTCTGTAGATACTGAGCCTGACAGGCATTTACTTGCTTTAGTATTTTAGGAATTTGAAAAGGATTCTCCAGTTGCTTGGGGTTTTTTTCTAAAATGAGTAATTTAGCTGACAGAGATTCTATAAAAAATTAGGACAGAACGACTCTTAACAAGCACCCAAAGCTGAAAGAGACCTTTTTGAGTTGTGCAGATTGCAGTGGACAGTGTCCACCCCTGGCTGTGCCGTGCTGTGTGCAGGCTCCAAGTGTGTCTGGTCACTTTGGCTCAGTCCTTGTAGAGCAGCAGCCAAGTACAGAGTTATTCTAGACAGACCTCAGTGTTACCCTAAAGTCATGAGTGGAGTTGTGATGGAGGTTGTTTCTGATTAAAGTGCAGGAAGAAGCAGTTGAACTCCTTCTTACAATTGTAAAAGCCTGAACAGCTTTAGTGTGCAGCGTTCTGAGGCACCAAGCACCACCTGTAAAAAAGTGGAAGGTTTTGTTGAGGTAACTTGAGCAGAGCAGGTCATTCATTATCCTTAATGCCATCTTCCACGTGTTAAACTTGACTTTTTTCAGAGACATGGGGGCACCAGGAGAATACATTTTCAGGAATTTGGGAAAATTGTGTCTTTGTTCTAGCAGTGTTAGGAAAGATCTCGAGGCTTTGCTTTGGAGTGTGAGGTTGGATTGGGGCCATTTACTTCCAAAGCTTTTTAGTTCTGTTTTTAATTTTTGGTAAAGGATAAACTTTGTCTTTTCCACTAAAATAGTTTATGATTATGATTGATTTACATTTTCTTTCAAGAAAGATTAGGTGGGAGAAGTGAAGGAGTCTCAAACTCTAATTTTGTTCTGTGTAGTTTGTTTTCCAATGGCAATATTTGCTTAGGATCTAGCATCTCTATTCGAGTGAACAACAATATCCAGTTGTTAAACTAAAGGTATTGAATTTTTTTTTAAAAAATACACACAAATTTAATTAGTTTGAAAAGACAGAAATTTAAATGAACAAAACAATTGTAAAAATAGCTTTAAAAAAATCTTTTTAAACATTATTGCAAAGGTTATTATAGCAGTGCATGAAAGCCTAGTCAACAAAATTTAAATCTTTCTGAGGGCCAGATCCTCTAAGGGTATGAACTGGAGGAAAAAATATAAAATTGCTTTATTTTACTGTTCCAAAGCTGTAGAATAAGAAATCCATTAAGAACATTCGAGTGAAATTAAAGAGTTGTTAGTGGTTTTTCTTCATATTTATTTAGCCAATCTTTACATGAATTACCTCATTTTCCTCTTACACTGAGCCTGTAAAACAACTTAGTTACTGCTTTCCAAACCTGCTTAGAGACTGGTTTAGAAACAGCTCAACCCTTGGATGCTGATGTAGTGCTAATGTAAAAATGATACTGTAAGGCAATGTCCTGTTCATTTCTGTAACAGCCAGAAAAAGAAAGGTGAAGAGCAGTTTACTCTGGGTTCTGTCATCCATATACAGCTGAGATAATGCTGAATAAATACGGGCTGGTTTCCATCTGTGACTGGAATAACGCAGGAAGGGCAGGTGCTGGTATTGTCAAAGAAAATGCCTTGGTAACCCTCAGAGCACAGTTTGCTTTTGCTTTAGTCTGTGTGGACTTTGAAAGGGCTTGGTAAAGGTGGTGGGTAAGTCAGTACTAGAACATTCAGGAGCAGTTTTGCCAAGGCAAAAAGAAGGGACAAGTAAATGTAAGACATAATGTTATTTTTTCCTAGCCTACACTGTATTTGCTTTGGTGGTGGACACTGAGTACTTCTCTATGTGTTCAGTAAGGTGGGACCTAACTTTCTTTAGAGGGGAAGCAAGCACTGACAGTTTCCCTTTCCTCTTGGAATGGATCTTGCCATTTCCTGGGATGTAAAAGTCTATGAATCCTGAAGAGAAGTGTTTTCATGAAGAATAGAAATTAAGGTTTTTTAACAGAACGGCTTTTCTGACAGGACAGGAGAGACCAGCTTTCTGAAATCACTGAATTCTCTCAAAAAAGACTTAGAGGTGGTGATGATCACATACTGGATGAACATGGTGACATCCAATTCTATTGAAACAAGAAGTAGGTAACACTTGAAATCTTGTAGCAAGCAGACAAAAGTGAATGTCCAGGTCAACAAATGAATCTCAGCTGACAGCAGTCAAGAAACTGTGAGTGCTGTTCAAATATATGACAGCATCGTTTCCTTTGCCAAACATGGTAGTGCTCTCAGGAGAGATAACCAACCAAAAATGAGTGTTTTTGTGGGAGTTTTGGAAGCTGTTTTTATAGCTCTTAGTGTTTCCTTTGCTATGCAGTTTTTCAAGTGTAGTTCTTTTACAATCCTTTTTCTGGAAGTATTGGTTGCTTACGTATCTGTTGGAAGAGCCCAATAACAGTGCAATGTTCATATGCTGTAATGTTTTCAAAGAACGCGGTTTCCACTGCAAATTGCAAAAGAACATCTTGAAAGATTTTCAGCTAAATCTCTTCTGTAAGTCATGTATTTTCCTAAGTTTTTGGGAGGTATCTGAAAAAGTTCAATACTCAAACTTCCAAAACTTGCAAACACGAGCATCTGCAAAATTGCTACATTGAAGAGAATAGAAGAGAGAGAAACAATATAATTGCAGTTCCTCCCTCTCAGTTTCTAAATAGTAGTATTTCAGACTAAACACTACTACCGTAATGAGAAAGTGGTTTTTTTTCCCCAAAGTTACAATAGGTAACAAGGACAGATCATCTCTCCGGGCCTTGCTCTGACAGGACTTTAGCTTAATCTAACCAATATAAAGGATAATGTAATATGTTGCTATTAAGAAAGAAAATGTGTTTTATTTAGCTGCCATTATGATTTTCACTCACCTTGTAAAAGGAACAAGGGCAAGGATAATTGAATGAAGTAATAGCATTAATTAAGTATAATACAGAGTAGTGTGTTGCTGTATCGCTATATGTGGAAAATGAGATTCAAAAAGAAGCTGAAGAGGAGTTGTTTCAGTTCTAGGTAAGAAACTTTCCAGAATTCAGGCATTATCTTTCTGCTTTAGAAACACTATCAGAGCAGAGTATGTTTCTGTACAAATATGTTCTAAGAAAATGTAGACCCAAACAAAAGGTTGAGCCAGCTATTGACAATGACATAGTTCACCTGTAAATATCAGTGAAAAAGCTATATACAATCACAGGGCATGTTTGCTTAATCAAACATTAGAATTTTGTGATTCCAGAGAACAGCGTAAAAGAAGCAAGCTGGATTGCCAAATAAGGATCAGGAATACATCAGTCCTGGCACCATTTGCAAGAGATAAAAAGAAGCCGCCCTTATTGCACTTATCAAGTGTGAATTCCTAAATTGCTGCAGCCCGCTGTAAGAGAAGCCCTGCTACGCATCCAGAGACGCTTCAGCATCCTGCTGTGCTAGCCTGACATCTCTTGTGTGTCAAGAGCACTTATTTTTAGATGGGACAGTCGTTAGGGACAGAACGTATCTTAACTACTGTAAAGGAAGAAAGGAAGTAGTTCAGGGGCAGCAGAAGTGGGTAGGGAGAAGCTCAGTATAGAGGCACAAAGATTCTGTTTCTGACCACAAGCCACAGCAGTTTAGGTTTGCCCTATTTTTTCAGAGTGATTTTTCGGCAGCAGCAGTCATGTCCTATTGGGCAATACCCTGTTTTCTAAAATGAGACCGTGTTTTGCAAGCTGAGTCAGAGAGGGGAGGAATCGACTCACCGATAATCCTCCTCTGCTGAGGACACATTCAAGAACATTGAAACAGAACTAACTGGGATGAAAAAAGTCCAACTATGGGAAGGTTTTCTGGCTGGCTGTCACTGACAACTGGAAATGTGATCAGAGTTAAATAAAAAAAATGCTGTATTTTAATTAGGCAATGCAATGTATGATCTAACTTTGAAGAGAACTCATGCAAATCCAAGTATTGCCTCTATATAGCTGTGAGTGAAACCTAATAGTGACTAAATTTAAGAAGAGATAATGGTTTTGCATGTGAGAAAGACATACTGAAAATTACTGTTCTTTGATTAAAGTATTTACTGAGACTAAATCTATTAGGAGTTTTGTGGTTTCATACAGATTCTAGAGGAGAAGATATTCACCTTCAAGAAAATTTTGAGTTCTTATTTTGCAGACTTTTTAACTGATAGTCTACTGTGTATTGATCTGGATTCTCTTATCTCTGTTGATGTGCAGTAGTGAGAAATCTTGTGGAGAGCAAGGCCAGAACCCATGGCATCCAGTTCAATTCTGTATTATAATTTTGTATCTGAAGTATTGCAACAGTTTATGCTTTACATAAACTTTAAGTGATGAACTATGGGTTTTCAAACAGAAAATTAATTATATTATTTGGAAACTTCTGTGGAATATTGTTTTCAAAAATAATGGTGTTCTAAACATGATGACAATTTTCCCAAAGCAATGCTTTCCCCAAACTGTTACATTAATGTTGCAATTTGTTGGTCACTTATTTAAAAGCAAACAACAAATAAAAACTTGCCTTGGTAATGTACTTTTCCCTTATATGAATTATACATTTTTAGGAAGTCATGAAATAGAAAGTAAAAGGTACAGTATTACAAAACATCAAAACCAACCAAACAAAAAAATCAACCTATCAAACAAAAAACCCCATCCACACCAAAAAAACACCCCAACATATTTGATTGTTTAAAAAATCTATTGTTTTTGTTTGTTTGTTTGTTTGTTTTGTTGATCCAATTAACATTGAAAGGAATTTAAAATTTGGAGTTTCACACAAAATGAAAACATCAAACTGTGACCAGCTCTGATCAAATATGTTTGGATGTTGAACTGTTCCTGCACTACCGCTTGAGTTCCAGTTTTGAAAAATGGCCAACTTCTGTGCAGAAGTGGGTGGTTCACTATAATCTTCATAAAGTTCAAGCTATTAGAATTGTCCTAAATGCCCTGCCTTCCTGTCCTGGTAAAAGATGTAGTATAATTCTCTTTCTTTCCTTGTCTGGACTGTCCATGTTTGAGGCACCTGCTAGTTTTACTCAGAGCTAAGAAATGCTAAGAAATTTTCACAGGCTCAGTTCTTTATCTCATTTGATCTCTAATGTACTATGAACTAATCTTGTTCCTGCATACACAGATACTTCAGTGATGGGACAGTTGTCCTAGATTGCTCCCTGCTCCTGCAGTGTTCACCCACTGGCGTTCTGTCAGTCTGAGCTGTGTAATGAGACGAGACACTGGGGACAGCTGCTGCTCCTGACTCATCTCGGTGCTCAGTACCTTTCTGTAACTCTGAGCTGAAACAGTCACTGTAAGTTGGAAACAAATACTGAGCAAACACAGCAGGTATAATATGTTAAATTTTATCTATTGAAACACTAATATCAGTGGAAGTACACAAGCATACCTTGTGTAATGGTAAATTTTTATCAAGCTGATTCTGAAGAGAGTCTCTTACTATAATCACAAATGTTTAGTTTTGTCAGTATGAAGCCTGAGATTTTATATAAATATGAGGTAAAGCCTATTTTGTAAATTATTCATTTAAACCAAGTTTTTGATACTGTTTAATTATAAGGAACTATGAGTGAATATGTATAAAATATGCAAAAAGCCTTTCAATTTAAACAACATAAAAGGGTTTGTCCTGCAAATTTAAAGTTATTCTATTTGCATTTCTTTTATTACATTTAAGAATGATGCCTTACAGTGTTCCAAAATGAATACAGGGGAATAAAGGGCCAATGCAAGTTTTTGTTATTGGTAACGCTCCTCTACCATGGAGGAGAAGGTGTGAGGAAGTCAATTCTTCCCTTATATTTCTGAATTCTGACAGCAATAGAGATTACTAAAGGCAAGCATGTTTTATGCAAGCTAAAGGGGCTTTGGGTCAAGAATACTTACTTTGATTCTCCCAGACCTTAGAGAAAGATGCTAAATTTACCCACATATAAATTTGTCCTAAAAATTGCTACCCAAATTTTGTGTAAGGGATTGTGTTGACTGCAAGTGACTGGGACCTGGAAGGCAATAGGTATGAACTGGTGAGACCATTAGATCAGAGGTGCATAATATATGCCATGAGCACAGTGTGAGGAGATGCCCAGTAATGTGTAGCAGTAAGGTAAATATGTACCTCAGTGGTTTAGCTTTAATTTATGAATGTAAAAACAGCTCCGTGTTTCTTCTGGCAAGATCTTGTAAATGAGCTATAAATACACCTCCTTTGATAAAATATTTTCCCAGTTGGCACCTGTCTCTACCTTAGACTACTTTTCTCCTTTGAGAAGCAAGGGAGGCAACTGTGTTTGTTACTGTTCTCACACTGATGCCTGCAAAGCCAAGCTCTCTTTCTCAAGTCGACCAGAAAAGCCTTAGTGGGAATCTTCCCCCATCCTCTGCCTTCTGCCTCAGTTTGCTGTGGATAGAAACTTCTCAGCTTGCAAACTTTGCTGGATGAGTTGTGCAGCTTTTTGCAGTATAGATATGACCACGTTCAACACACAGTTGAAGGGAAAAATGTAAGCTTCACCCTGCAAGGTGAGCCTCTGAGAGATGAACGTGAAAAAGGATGAATGTGCTCTGTATAAGTTTTATAAGCATAACTGTAACACTAAAGCGTCCAACTGCCACTGCCTGACTCAATGTCAGCCATGCACATCAAGGTCTCTCCTAAGCCACACAACCCTGTGGCATTAGGGAGGAGTTATGTGCAGATTTTGGTTATGGTTTTAGATTTTGATGTGTACATGCTGTTGTATTCACAAAAGTTTTGGTTTGGGCGGGAGTGTTTTCTTTCAGACATACCTCTGTGCTGTATGTTTATCAGTATCTTTTCAAATCAGCAAGCTTGAAGACAAGATTATTCACAACAATCTTTTGGGTAATCCTGAGAAAAGGCTTGAATGTGTTCATAATGTTTTCATTAAATTTTTTGGACTATCACCATTTCAGAGACTCTTGTAAAATCTGCTTAAAATAGCGCATTCCCTCACCCAATAGGACAAGAAAGACTGTATTTTCTTGTCTTGTTCTAGCTTGAAGCCAGATTTGAGACATCTTAAATATATTCATAACTGAGAAGTTTGAAGACAGGTTTAATTAGCTATGTAACTAGTTGGTTTAGGAAAGACAATCAGAAATTAAACACTAATTTGCAATATTATTTCTGTGGGTACATGTTCAGAGTGAAGGTTTTGTTTTCTATTGAAAGAAAAACAATTAAACCGTCTCCAAATTAATGTTAAGGGTCTGTTCAGCAAGTATGATGCTGAAGATGTAGTGCCACTATTTTGCTATGTCCTGTGCATTTTCTTTATTTGAATTTGTTCTTTTGCTTAAGTTGACTGTGTTTAAAATTTCAGCTGTCAAGCTGTCAGGCTTGCCAGCAGCATTATAACTGTGAATATCATGACATCCATATTTTCAACCAAAATATTTGTTTAGCAACTTCAGTGATGAAATAAATTTACGAAAAAACCCCACTTCTTCATATACACTGTGAAAAAAAGTTGACATAGTTCAAATCAACATATATTTACATTGACTATAAGATGTTTTGTTAAACTAAATGCTCAACTCGTTTTGTGGCAGAGACTTTCTTTGAAATATCTCCATAAGAAGAAAGTTACTTAGAATATCTCACATCATTTCACTCTGATGTGATTTAATATAGTCTAAGTGGATTTTAGCAGAATTTTCTGAAGCATAAACATAGTTGAATTACACAAAAGCTGTCTACATGAAAGCATTTGTTAAATGGCTTTTAAAAAATTACCAAATGCACTAACAGAAATACACACTGAACATTCCCTGGAAGTCATAAAATGTTCTTGTCATCTAGCAAAATGATGGCAAAGACAAGGAAATTGGAGAATTTGAGAATGTGCTTGTGTAATGAATATAAGCAGAAATTTTTGCATAGGGATTTTGGGATATGTTTTCTTCTCTGTCTGGTTGTTTCCTCTTTCTTTGGTGTGCCTGTACCAAAATCACAGAACCGCAGAATATTTTGGGTTGAAAGGGTCCGACAAGGATCACCAAGTCCAGCTCCTGGCCCTGCACAGCACAGTCCCAAGGGTCACACCATGTACCTGAGGGCATTGTCCAAAAGCTTCTTGAGCTCTGTCAGGCTGGTGCTGTGAGTCCTTCCCTGGTGAGCCTGTTCCAGTGCCCAGCCACCCTCTGGGTGAAGAATCTTTTTCTGATGTCCAATCTGAACCTCACCTGATTCAGCCTCATGCCATGTGAATGACATGAAGAATATACTCTTTCACAGTGATCACAGCAGAGTTTTCTGTAAGATCACTGCAAAACTTTTCAAGCCCACCTTATTTTTCTATTCCTGTTATGGAAGAAATGGAGGGACTAATTTTTAATATTTTCAGGTGTGCTATGTCTCTCCTCCAGAAGTTTTCACTAATCAAAACACAGCATGCACATGCATTAGTGTCTATCTTTACTTTTCCTGCCTCATGTTTTTTGTAGCTGAGATTAGAAGAAATTTACCATATTCACTAAAATGCATCTGCCAAACCATGGCTGAGGTTGGAAGCTGCATCTTCTGCTCTTCAGGATAGGTGACATCCAAGGGTCTTACCAGGGCAGCCATCAAAGCCTCCTGGGATGTGCAGTCTCTGGCTGATGCTGATGACTTCTACACGCTTCTGTCCTTGCCCAGCAGCTCCAGACAGCCCAGCCACCAGCTGGGCTTCCGTGAGCCAAAGATATTTCCTGCCATGGTCTCTGGTTTACAGGTGTGAATGTTGGGGAATGTCAGGTTCAGGAGTGCCTCAGTTCCTGAGACATTCACTGTCTACAGAAATCTCTCCATTCCTTGCAGCCCTGTTGAGGCATGAGCCACTTGCTGAGACCACATCTGTCACTGTGGCATGACCCTGTTTTGGCTGTAGTGGAGTTGGTCGTGTTCAGGTGACACAGGAGGAGATAGGCTAGAGTCAAACATCGTATTCACCTTGGTTTCCTGCTTTGGTGAGTTCCTGCTGCAAAAATTACGATCATTTAAAAAGCCATAAATCTGTGCTGCCAAGGTAAGGAAGGCTGTTTTCCATATATTTTTCTGGTTTTACTCATAATGTATAAATTTCTGTGCTTTAGAGTATGATGTTATAAGGTAGTAAAAATTGAGCTAATTAATCCACACCTTCCTATCTTTGAGCCCTTCTTTGATCCATTTTCATTAACAGGAATGATGAAAACTGCATTAGAATGTAGTATGATTGTGTGATTGTGTTAGTGTGATTAGTGTGATCACTATGAAATTAGTCCATGAGCAATACTCTCTAGGTAAAGCTTTACTGTTCAAGAAAACATTCTTTCTGGTTGGGCTTTAACTGCTTTATAAGCAGAACTTGTCTGGAGAAATGGAAGTGTATATGTTGCCCATACACCCAGAGATACTCTTATTTTTCATGTCATTGTTTACTTTGTCATGATTTTAAAGAGGTGCCTCCTGTGTGTTCATGTATTTCACCAACATCTGAATTGCAGCAATCTGTTTAACTCAATAATACTGTACCATATCCAGTTATCTCTCATTAGGCTGAGTAATACTTCTTTTTGCTACCAAAACTTTTCCTTCTCTTTCTCTCTCCTTGATGTTTAACCCCTTCATCACCTTGTATATATAACTACTTAACAGCTGTCATCTGATAACCAAGAGTGCACAGGGTTCTTGGACTCTAATTTTAAAATAATTTCCTTAGCAGTTTGTATTTTTACCACAAAATCAAAGTATGAATTATTAAAAATGATACATTGAGAAATGTCTCAATATTTTAGGTATGATGATTTCTTTTTCCACTGCATCCTTTTTCTAAGTTTATTTGGTTGTTGCACCTCTCACAAGACCATCAGAAAACGGCAGGTTGTGTTTTCAATTGTGTGGTGTTATCATAGTTATAAATATATCTGCAGTTTTCCAGTCTGCTGAAAGAATGAGCAAGGCAGAAATAAAATATCTGACAGCTCACAACACATCTCAGTCATTGGGGAGATAGCTGTTAATAGTCTTGGTGGATAATAGGCTTGATGGATCTGTTAAATAAAGCACATAGCCTCAAAGCTCATCACAGGGAGTAGGTGATAATGAAAAGAACCAGCAGATATGCAAACTCAATTAACCTGCTACTAGTTGTGTGCAAGCTATTCCTCATTAAGCCAGAAAATAAGCAGTGTTGTCAACCCGAGGTGTTCTGCAGCTTTATGGACTAGCCATAGTCTAGTTCTTGGCATTTTATTAATGCACTATATTCCAAAAGTCTTATCTTCCAAACATGAAATTTGTTCTTCATCTATAGCCATATTTTATCATGTATTGAAGGGAAATTGAAACTTATCTCTGTAGAGCTATGTTAAAAGTTTGTATCTAAGTCATTCTTCTCTAGAATGCTACTCATTAAAGTGAATCTGGTATTTCCCTTTCTTCCTCAGGAAAAAAAACCCAGAAGGCATGTGTGACTTGGCATTTTTTAAATTAGACTTTTGTTAAATAGAGGAAACAGATCTTTCTTAGCTGAAAATATCTTTCGCTCCCTCCCTCCCTCAAAAGAAAAAATAAATCAAACAAAAGAGGTCTATCTATATATCCCTATATGCACTTGCAGTCAAAATCCACCCTTCTTTTCCATGTCAGTGGTTTCAGATGACAGACTGCAACTGCGTAGTGTGGAGATTATTTTGCCTCATTGTGCTGGTGTTTCTTGGCTGGCCGCTGGGCATAGCCTTGTGTGCCCTCTATGGATTCCTTTCTCCCCTCTTGGCTTCCACAGAACCTGATGATTTAAGCCAAGTGTTGCTGAAGGGCACGGGTCTGGGGAGGCAGCCTGCTCAGAATGCGTGCAGTGGCAAGCAGCTTTGCATCAGACAAGCTCTCAACTGTACGCTGTTGGATTTCATGGTTTACTCTCTTAATCCTTGTTTTTCAGGTCTGAAGAACGTTTTCTCAGTTTTTAACTGTGTGAATTGCTCTTAAGCATGTGACAGAAACCTTAACAATCCAGAGGTTTGTCTCCTAAAATATACAAGGGAAGCTATTGTACTTGAAAAGGTACTGAAATGTATTGAAAATGAGTAATGATACCTTCTACTTAGAAAAGGTACCTTACTTCAAAAAGGTAGATGTATATGCATTATATTAATTAATTAGAAAAGATTGAAAAGAGGAGGATAGGTTATATTGTGGCTCTAGACTTGAATGTAAGTAGAATGAGGTTATAGGGCTGAGAAGATGTTGTTGAAAGACCTAGAGGAAAACAATGCACCCAGGAATGATACTTATCCCAACATGGTTGTGGAAATCTGTTACTCCTGTGGCAATAATATTGGTGAAAGTCTCACTGGGGAAAAGCATTATGGTGCTGTATGATGTCACTTCTGAATTTCAGCTTCCTTTTTTTTAAATCTCCCTGAAACCTTTGTGCAAAGGCAATTCAGAGAATCCTTGCAAAGTCAAGAACCCAAAGTCAAGAGTGTTTATCTTACAGTTACTGATTAAGTAGGAGTTAAATGACTGCCTATATTTTCTTCAGCAGAAGTTTTGGTATCGCTCTGGGTGCTACAGGGACATGCTCTGGGTGTGATGCTTTGGACTTTAATTTTATTCAATCCTATTCCAGAGCTTTTCATATGTGGAGATTAATGTATCGTCTTGTTCTGCAGGACCCTTGGAAACCTCTGTGGTGAAGAAGAGAAAATGCCAGAGGAAACCAGAGTCCATCTTCTCCAGCCTACAGCTTAGAGAACCATCTCCAAGGCTGGTTTACAGTATTTACATAATGCAGTTACTTGTTAAGTGCTGAACGGGAAGAATAGAGAAACAACCTCAAATTATCTCTCATTTCCTCTTTTTGAGGATGCACCTAATCATTATGATATAGTGAGAGATTCAATCTATGTGTATAGCTACCCATAATTACTCTTGTAGTAACTTCTGTCCAGAACTGCCTTGAACTTGGTTCTGAGAGGCAGTGATATGTATTTCTACCTCAGTAGGAACACAGAAGGATTACATATGATATTTATGAACAAGCTACTAAATGGCAATTAAAAAGCCATTGGAAAATAAAGCTGGCCATAAGTGATGCATTTTTGAGCCTTTAGAAAGTGGTTTCAGGCTGTGAATCCAAACTGGCAAAAAAAAAGCATCTAAGCTTTGAAGATGAATGGTATTTCAGAAATACCCTTGTCCTCATTTATGCCTGATATGACAGTTGTAGAATTCCTTGTGCTGAGTATGTCTTAAGGGGTTGTTGCATTTTGGTTTTTGTTGTTGTGTTTTGGTTTTTTGTTGTGTTGGATTTTTTTTTTGATCAGAGCCTGTTAAATCCTATGTTATTAAGTTTTCTTGTCAAGCTATCCTTGATCATGTTTTGGACTGCATCCTATCATTCATTATTTCCTAGCTGGAATGGGTCTCCAGCATTGTTTTAGGCTGGTGGTCTCCAAACTTTTTTGATTGCACACCTCTGTTAGTAAAAATTTTGAATGGGCACATCCAATCTATGTGTATTTATTAATGTATAACTCATGTATGAGTGCCACTGTAATAACACATTGTGTACACTATAAAACATATTGAAAAACAAAATTAGAAAGCGAATGAGATAAAGATTAAACAGACACAAATGAAAAACATTTTTTTATCTTATCTAATCTATTAATGGTAAAAAAGAATATTTCCTCCTGCACCCCAGTGGATTGTCTTGTGTGCCCCCTTGGGTCCTTGCATCCCACTTGGACCCCACGGAATTTACCATTTGTAACATCCTTTTCCCTAACTCAGGGAAAAGGGTACTGAGTAGAACCAGGATAATTTCTTCAGTTTTCTTTTTAGAGTGCACCCATCTCACATGATTTTTTCCATGCTAAGTAATTAATCTCTCATGATATCATATGAGTTGTTTTGGTAGCAGAGACATTTTAATATCCAACTACATTCTACCAACAGTTCCAGAAGCAGGAGGTAAACCAAGAATATATGTTAAGCTGTGATTTTCAAACCCCTTGTGCTTCTGTGCTCAAGATTTTATTTTTTCTTTTCATTTGAATAATGCAGAAATAATTTTCCTAAAGGTAAGGCCTCTAGTATTTAATTTCCTTTTTATTAATAATTGAACTCAGAATCTTACTGCTCTTTGGCTTTGGGTGGGTGTCACTGCTGAAACCAACAGTACTTTCTAGAGCTTTCAAGCAGACCAGCTTGGAAAAGATAGCTGAGTAAAGCAATTTCTTCATATTGACAACTGTGTCACCATAGTAAAGTCATCTGTAAAACTGCATGCCCTAAAACACTAGTAGGAATGAGGGATAATTAGGAAATTTGAGGACTATAGGAGTGATGCATAAAACACTGGTGTGGTACTTCTAAGAAGAATTTTTTCCTTTTTCAGGGTGATCAACTATTTCCTGTTTATCAGTAAGTCATTAACCTGTGCCTCATTGCTTTGTGCATAAAAGCCTCACAGGAATTTTGGGAGTTTAAAATTCACAAGGAAGCATGAACATCTTAGTTATATCAAATTGTAAGACCTCTGAAGATCCAGAAATCTTTAGGACAGAGGCAGGTTGACAGCTAGCCCAAGACTGTAATTACAATGCATGTTCTATCTTTTCCTCTTTATGTTCAGGCTTTGAGATCTCATTTAGTATATATGCTTCTTAGTGCATATGCTTCCAGGCCAACTGGAATTTTCAGAATATATTTAGACACTCTATTTTCAATATTAATCCTGTTATTTATTTAATTTTGAATTTATTTTTATGCTTGTATGGAAATGCATCTTCTTCTTGGTGTTAATAGAAATTGACTCAGCAAAATATTATGTCAGTCATTTAGTTCAATGGGCACAGTCCAGTATCCTTTCAAGGTGACAACCTAATTAACAGTTTTGTAGGGTACACAGTGATTCATAATTAATGGCCAGAGTAAATATGCCAGCTATATTTCTACCAAATAAATATTTCTTTATCCTTGGGCATTTATGCCTTTTATTTAACTATAAATAGTTGTTGTGTCTTTCTTAATTTGATAGGAAAGCAATATACCTAGACAACTCTTCTTGGGCTTATTCCAAAGCCTATAAATTCAGAGAGAGTTTATTAAGAATTTGTAGTTTTTTATGAACTCCCTAAGCTTTCATCTAAAGATTTTTCTTTCAAACATACCATGCTTCTGAATTTACTGTAGTTAATTCCCATTTTTCCTGGTCTTGAGTGCTTAGAACCTGCATTTTGATTGCAATAGTTTCATTCTTTCAGCAGCCATTTAGATGGTTTTCATCTGAGTTGTCCTGGGATCCTCACTGGGAATCAGCTTGGCCACGAATGACAGAAAAAGGAAACAGTGCAGATGAGTCTTACAGAAGACAAAGTATTGTCAGTTTCCAAAAACTTTAACAAAATTAACATTTCACAAGAGATTCCGTATTTAAGGCCTTTACCTTTAAAATTATATCTTTTTTGAAAGCATCATAGATTTTAATTGTTACTTTCAAAAAAGTAACAAAAGTGAGTGTAGTGTGCTAAGTGTAAGGTGGGCTGGAGGTGCTGCATACCCAATTCTCAGTTGCCTCTCACTCAGCAGGAATCTAGAGAATTGGCTTGGTTCCACCTGCAGCATGTGAGATGGCTTGCAACCCTCATCAAACAATTGTTCTTTTTTACTAATTTTTGCTGAAACCTTTGTCTGAAGGTCATTTTATCTCATTTTGAAATGCAGTATGCTGCATTTGAAATTTTCTTCATGCCAAGCTATGTCATGAAGACAATACAATCCAAGATGAGACACTGGAAAACAACTGCTTGTCATGAGAGCCATTCCTCTGAGGGCAGCCTTGTGGCCTGGTAGTTTAGATACCATTTTGCAAAGTAGGAAAACATTTAGATTTCCCTTGTGGTGACTGCCTTTGGTTGTACTATGTGTATTTTTTTAGAAAATATTTTATGGGGAAATAATTGCTTTATGAACCATTGAATTGACCTTTCTTTTTTTCCCCTGAACATCTACTATGCTTAAGGCAACCTATTAAAACTGTATTTTCAGCAACATTTCCCCCAGCTGACTTAAATGATGAACTTTTGCCAGTGAGATTTTACTGATTTCCATCTGGTACTTTCTCTGATCTTGAATTACTGAGATTTTAGATAGATTACCTGTTCCTTGAATATGCATTTAACTTTTCAATTTTGACCCTTTTCCCCCCAAATTTTTCCAGGGTTTCCAGGGTTTTGCAATGATTCAAACTCCTGCCTGCAATGGATCATTGCTCCCAAGCTTAGAATAATTCCTGTTTGTCAATTCTTTACTGGATGAATGACAATCAACAGAAATTTTAGCTATGCCTTAACAGCATTTTAAATGGAAAATTCTATTGCTGCTGTCTCCTACCTCTGGTATGTACTGGACAATTTTATACAAAATGCTAATTGAAATTTGAATTTTTGACATCTTTGTAGCAAGCATAAATATTAATAGATTAATAAATTATTAATATTAAGTTTGATGAGCCAGTAACATAACTTCTTCCTATGTTAAGGATGACAGTAGCTCAAATAAAATATTCCAGTACATTGGAAATCCAGCATTCTGTTCTACAATTAACTCAGAAATGCCTCATTTTCTACCATGTTAATGAAATCTTGGTAAATACTTAGGCTTGTACAAAACAGGGGATTTTACCAAGAAAAATGAGAGACATCCTGGTTTGTTTTTTTTTTTCCCTAAGTTTTTTTCCCTAAGTTAGAACTTAGAATAAATAAGTGACAAAATAAGTATTGGCAGAAAATACTTCCCAATGTCATTCTAGAATACTATTTTGAAAATTATTAGACCCTGGACATAATCCCATTTTAGTCCACTGAAATAGTTTCCATCACCAAGCATTCTATAATGCCTTAAAATATGAACTTGGTATTCTCATTTCACTCTGATTTTTTGTTGTGGTATTGTTTTTTTCAGCCTGTAGGTACCTAGAGGAGTAGCTTAAAAGTCTGTCAGTACTGTTAAAATGTTACATATATATTTTGTTTATGAAATGAAAAATGTCAGTCTGATATGGATTCTTATTAGTTGCACTGTATATATCATGGAAATTCTGAATTGGAATTAAGATTGCATTACTGAGGGCAGCTCATTGTAGGATATTGATTTTGTAAATATTTGGGTGTTCTTTATAAAACACACTATGCAAGTAACTATTGATAAAATCTGGTAAAAAGCCTAAGCCACACATGCACAAAAAAGGCAGCCATGTTATAGGTTCCCTGTGAAAGAAAAATTTATGATCCAGTGGCTGACCAAAAATTCAGGAAATGGAGCCCATATTGCATAAGGATTTCTTCATTGTTAAGTGTAGATTTTGGAATTATGCTTTCTCTCAATCTTTCTCTCTCTCTTACTAGGCTTAAGGAGAAATGAATGGCAAAAGTTGTATAAAATTTACATTTGTAACATGATATACAATCACAATATATGAACTTACTCTAATAAGATTTTTTTTTAGTTGTTACATAAACTCTCTTTAAGGTAACTTGTGGAAGCTTCTTCAATCTTGTAGCTAGTTGCTTATTTGCTAATTGTACAATTTTCAAGGGAATCTAATGGTCAGCAAGATTCCAGAGTACTTTCATTTTGGTTATCCGAGTTTTAGCTTTGCTTCATAAATTGTTATGGTTGAGATAATTTTTCATCTTTTGAAAATGGTGAGGCAAAAAATAATTTTTCTACTGAATTTTTCTGGAGGACAAAAATGCTGAAAATACTTAGAAATAAAATTTGGGAAAAAATAGCTTCCATCAAATAATTTTTTTCTTCGTAATTCAGATAGTGTTTTTCTGCAAAGTTAATATGTAGTTTTGTGGATTTTTTTAACTGTAAGAAAGTGAAATGAGCTGACTTGAGAGCATTCTTTGATTAAATGGAGCGGCAAGCTTTTGAGGTAAATGTATTTTGAAGGAGCTTTGGTTTTTTAGCAAGAGAAATAGTTTTTCCAGAAAGTTCCAAGCCAGTCTGTGCATCATCCAGTTCTACACCTGAATCCACTTACTTCAATTCCATGTAACACAGTGCAGCTACACCCTCTCTTATTAATTGAGATGTTTTTGTCTAAATCATCTCACAGCTTTGCAAAATTGTATGTGGGAACCATCACAAGTTTATGAGACTCATCAAATATCTTTGTGTTCCTAATAGCATCAGCAGAATCCATGGGTCTTGTAACATATTTCTTCAGAAAGATATATCTATGGATTGTGGCAAAGTAAACTCTCTGCATGGACCACAGATTCAGAAAATCTTATGTACTTATATCTGAGAGTAATGGAGTGCTCCTTGTTTAATGGCAGAACAGGTCTCCAGAAGCAGGATTTAATTCTTACATAAACTGCAAATTTCCAGAGTGACTTCATCCTGCTGAATCTGTAAAGCATCTCTTCCTTCTCTCCTTAGTCTATGCAGATTGAGAAATGCTGGTCCTCCTGCTTTCACACACAGTACAAGCAAATGCATGTAGAGGTTGACAGAAAGACAAGAATTTTATGGTTTCCTCTATTAAAGGTTAATTCTTTAGTGAGAATGCAATTAAAATAGACTGTTTAATTGCTACTTTTGTTGTAATCATGAGACATCTGTCTCTGATTCTGGAAAACTAAAAGGCAGCTGAGAAATAATCTGGAAACTCATATCTTACTTTGCAGCATCTGGTAGATTCAGGGTCCTTTAGTTTTAAATTAGAAGAATTTTTTCCTAATGTCTAATCTAAAACTGCTCTCTTTCAGGTTGAAGCCACTTCCCTCTGTCCTGTCGCTCCAAGCTCTTGTAAAAAGTCCCTCTCCATCTTTCTTGTAGGTACTGGAAGGTACTTTAGTACTTTGGGTACTGGATGGCCACAATTAAGTCACCCTGAAGCCTTTGTTTTTCCAGGATGAACACTCCTAATTCTCTCAGCTTTTCCTCACAGGAGAGGTGCTCCATCCCTCTGATCCTCTTCATGGCCCTCCTCTGGAGTCACTCCAGCAGGTCCATGTCCTTCCTGTGCTGGCACCCAGAGCTGGATGCAGGGTTCCAGGTGGGCTCTCAGCAGAGCAGAGGGGCAGAATCCCCTCCCTGGCCCTGCTGCCCACGCTGCTTTGGATGCAGCCCAGGACACGTTTGGCTCTCTGGGCTGGGAGTGCCCATGGCTGGGTCATGTCCAGCCTCTCACCAGCAGCACCCCCAAGCCCTTCTGGGCAGGGCTGCTCTCCATCTGTGCATCCCCAGCCTGTGCTGGTACCGGGGATTGCCCCAAGCCAGGAGCAGCACCTAGAACTTGGCCGTGTGGAAACTCTTGAGATTCCCATGGGCCCTTTCCTTGAGCATGTCCAGGTCCCAGTGGATGGCATCCTGTCCTTCAGGTGTGTCAACCACACCATTCAGCTGGAACATGAACTACCAGAGGTGGTTGTGACTCAGACCTTGCAGAAGGGCTTACAGTAGATATTGTGACTACACTGGGAAGTGACAGCAGTGTCCTGGAAACACCACCACTGGTAGTAAGTCTGCATCTGCTTATGGCACTGGTCTGGTAGCAGTTTTCAAAATGCTAAATTTGCAAAGAAATACATGGATAGGGCACAGATTTACTTGCCCAATCTGGCACTCTCTGAGCTGTCTTTCCACTGCAAAGGGGGCAGAATGGATATAAGAATCTCATCCTTTCTTTGGAACTGACATGTGGCAAATTTCTGGAAAGAGACTTAGAAGAACAAATTCCTTTGACTGTCACTCACCTCCACTTATGCTGCCCATGCCTAAACCTCTCAGCTTCGTAACAAGATGTTTTAGCTGCATCTCCAACTCCCAGTGCCCACCTTATGATTTTACTGTTTCAGAGCACACTTAAGATGTTTTAGGTTAATTATAGAAATGCAGCAGCACATGAGTGAGTGAGAGAAAGACACAGAGAGATGATAAGAGCCTGCAATTATGTGAAGAGTTTAAATGCTGAGGAGACAAGGAATATATAAAGCACAAAACATGGGCTACTAGGTGTATTAGGGTGAATGAGACATAACTAAGAAAGGAGAATACCCAACAAATTCTCTGGAAAAGTCTGCCAGACAATGTAATTATTAAATTGGGAGACTCTCTTCTAGGAGGAAGATTTCTCACTTGGAAGGTTCAAGATTTCAATAGTTTCATAGGGAAAAAATTCATATTTGTGGTGACTGCAGAACTGTCTTTTCTGGCTTCTCCTTGTACGTCTGCATACACAGAGATTCATAACTGCACAGATATTGATAACAACACATGGCTCCTTTGTGACAGTGACTCCTTCATGACAGTGATTTGCATCATATATTGCATGTTTGGCATTCTCATCTCATCAGGACTTCTGCCCATCAACAAGACTCTGCTGCAATGCTGCTTATATTTCTAAAGACTATATAGCTCCAAACAGCTGTTGTGAGACAAAAGAGACAAAAGAAAACCTGTCAGAATGGCATTTTCTTCTTATTCTTGAAAATGTAAAGTTTCTTTCAAAGACTACACTGGCCTGAGGCTTAAGAGAGGTAACATTTGGTTCTGTGCTTGGACAGATTTTATATGTCAACATCCATTGGATTTAGAAATAACAGATTTTAAGTGAGAAGTTGCTCTAAAATCTGCTAGGTCAGGATATACTGTGTATAGAATAGTTTGGAATATTATGAAAAATTTATTGATTTTATTGAGACATTTACAGAAAAAAAGTCATAAACTAAAAGGCTGAACTAAAAATTACAGAGAGGATCTGGTCCTACACATTTTCAATTTCTGAATGCATTGCCAAATACTGTAAATAATCTGAAGTCTGTTGTAATAAGTGGTCTATGCCTTAAAGCTTTTAAAGAATCATGGCTATATTTTTAAGTATTTGTAATTTTTTTAGTCAAAAGCTGAATAGCAGTTGTGAGGATTTCTAGGTATCATAACATCACGGTGTGATTTTTTTATTCACATTTTTGCCATGCAGAGGTAAGGACTCATGTTGTGATTTTGGATGCACATACACACACACACACATCTCTCTATATACACACAGACATACATATATTTAATGTTGCTCTCCTATTAATAATCATAGACATTGAGGCTTCATACTCGTGTGTGTTCAGGCTGTTCTAAGGACATGCAGATCACGTCCACTGCAGATCTGTCTGCTCTCCAGCACCCTGTACTGCCTGTGGTTCCTTGTCTCTGGGGTCATTCCCAAGAGCTAAGTCATGAGAAATGTGCACAGCATGTGGGGGCCCTGGTCAATCAGAGCTAGAATGTTTTTCCTGTAGATGACATTGCATAACATACCTCAGTAGGATTTTGCTTCTCTGGTTTATTTGAGGATGTGATAACATTTTATTGCAGAAAGCAGAATTATTTTGGCCAAAGGAATATCTTTAGCTGGGCAATTTTCAAGTGGCTACGAGGAAGGAAATGATATTTTGGAATTACGCACGTTGTGTGATGCCCTTTCCATTTGACCTTGCAATATATGGGAGTGTGTTGGTGTGTGGACTGATGAGTTCTCAAGTGCATCAGGATCCTAACTGTGAGTCCTGTTGGACTAGAAATGTAATACTTGAGGAGATAGTAGAGAAAGCAAAACTTTAGTTAGAAAGTAAACAAGAAAATGCAATCTGTTTCATAGATTTTTTTCAGTGAGAGCTTGGCTCTGTCTCAGTTTCAGGAGAGTCTGTCTCTCCCTAGCCAGAGGGAATGTAGGATGTGTCAGAGAGGGTCTGATTGGGGAGGAATTCAATGCAGCTATCAGCAGTGGACTTCTATGTAAATACTGCAACACCTCTGAACCGAGCAACAGCTGAGATAACACTGTAAACTAATCTCTAGTGCTGGTGAAGCTGGTCAATCCCTCACATTATATGGTTTCTGTAGAAAAGATGTGCTAGGAGAAAAAAAAAAAAAAAGCAGATTTAAACTATATATGGCAACTTACCATGGGGTAAAATATGCCGACTTTTTAAAACTGAAAGCAGCATATGGTATTTTTTTCTTTGAAAGGGTGTATATGCTTAGAAATCCTTGCATATATATGAATTCTTGTGTCAATAGACATTGCTATGACCAAAGTATTTCCAAGTGTCTGTTATGTGTGCCCGATCAATTTAGATAAATATATACTCACTTGGGGTCCTCATCCCACCAGGATTGATTTTGCTTGATTTTCCATCAAGACAAAGCAAACAAAGAGCCAAAGTTTGTCCAGAGCAGTGGCAGTGAAGCACAGTGTTTTGCTGCTTTGACCTTTTGAGGTCACTTCAGCTCACAGTCTTACACAGCCTTTCTTAGGTAGCTAGGAAAAAGAAAAAAAGGAATATATAAATACATATATATAGACACAGATAAATACATGTATATAAAATATAAATGTGCATATATATTTTTATATACTGGTGTATTAAATATACATACATAACAAATGGTACACAAATGGTGTCTCACCTGGAACAGGTTCTCCTTCCTCAGGACATTTAAAGAAAAACAGGAGCTATTAATACCCAAGAAGCTTGCTGCTACCATCTCTTTCAGAGTTGTGCTCATAATTGGGCACAACCCAAGATAAACTGGGGTTGGGGTGGAGCTAACCACCTCATTAATTGTGCTAGAAACGAGGAAACTGATTCCACAATCTCTGATTTCAGAAGAAATTAAAGTCTGAGGGTCTCTGACGCCCCCTTTGGATATCGTTCAGAAACAAACAGCGATTTCCAGTTGTTGCATGCTTTGTCAGAGCTAAACCACCGTGCAAAGATTGCTCTTCCCCCAACAGTTCTCAAAACCTCCAGACTGCAGGTTGTGTAGCATTCACGAGCTCTTTCCTTTCACATAATTTAAGATGCATACACCCATGTGATGTCTGCCAGCCTTTGTATGGCATCTCATAAAATGGACCTGTATTTGAGCAGTTGATCCTCTTGAGCGTTCCCCTCTTGACTTTGAATGTCACCATTCCCTTCTGTCCCAAACCTAAATCCTCCCTGCTGCATCCTAGCATTGTTTCACTGGCAGACGTGGGGCATTTTACAAGCTGAGCTCCTGGAGGACACTGTACTCCACATTATAATGAGTTTCTCTGGGACGTGAGTTGACAATCTCTCCTTTCACATACCAGGCCAAACCCACTCAAGGGATGCCTCTCCAGTCTTTCTATTTTTAACAAACAAAAAAAAAAATCCTGAAGACACATGGATTTTCTGCGTTCCACCGCTGAAACAAATTATCAATGTGGATGTTTCAACAACTGAGCAGGAAAACAACTGTCACATTACATTAATACCATAGCTGGGTTTTGTCCAAGCAATTCCCATATCTCGTCCTAGACATATCACTATCTCTTACTGATCTGGTGTGCATTAGAAGAGCAAAAATGAGGAGTGTAAGTATATGCATATTAACATAAATGAGCACATCCCGTTTTGTGCTATAGATGTCAGCCAAAAGCAGAGAAAAGGGTCATTTTTGCAGCGTGTGCTCATCAAAGTTTAAAAGAAATTGAGTGTGCACTGTTCCTTCCTAAGGCAACACGGAGAGCAGATGCCGCCTCCATGCAGGAGAGGAGCCTCAGTTGTTGGCACTGAAGTAACCTCATCACTCGTTGATTAAATAGAAGCTCGACCCGACTTTTTTTTTTCGGTGGAAAAAAGAAAAGCCGGTGGAGAAAACACCCGTGCTGCTTCCCTCGCACCCTCCGCCATACCCGAGCATCATGAGTTTGAGGCTCCGCACCTGGTCGGGCACCGGCGGGTGCTGACCCCGGGGGCCGAGCCGGGCCACCGCTTCCCGACCCTTTCCCGGCCCCTTCCCGGCGGCGCTGACCCCCGGGGGCTGCGCTGGGCTCCCTATTTGGCCATGCGGCGGCCGGGGCCGCGCTGCCCCGCGCCTGCCTTACATGGGCCGGGCGACCGCGCTGGCCGGGGCTGGCCCGGCTCCATTCATGGCTGCGCGGCCGCTCAGTGGCGCGGAGCCGACCAAATAAGGAGAAGGTGGCTGCCCCGGCCCGCCGCGGCCCCGGGCCACGCTGGCCCTCGGGGGGTATAAATTGGGGCGTCTCCGCCGAGCCAGCACCCAGGGTCTCCTCCGCTGCCCCCCCGCCGCCGGTGCTGGTCTGGTGAGTAGCGCGGCGGCACCGCAGCCCCGGGGGGCGGGCGGGGAGGGAGGCATTGGGTGGGACGGGACGGGACGGGATGGAATACATGGGAGGGACAGACGGGAGGCGGACGCCGGCCGTGCGGGTGCAGCCGGATCTGGGGCCGTGCAGCTCCCGGCTCAGCGCTGCTTCTGCCGGGGACACCGCCCGCACCGGCCCCGGCCCCGGCCC
This sequence comes from Brachypodius melanocephalos, assembly GCA_013398615.1. Taxonomy (NCBI): domain Eukaryota; kingdom Metazoa; phylum Chordata; class Aves; order Passeriformes; family Pycnonotidae; genus Brachypodius; species Brachypodius melanocephalos. The sequence continues at coordinate 21,100,943 of VZSR01000520.1, forward strand.
CGACCGTCACCCGCAGCATCGGCCGCAGCGCTTCGCCACCCGCCAAGCGCTCTGGACAGGACAGATCGAGGCGATTCAAAAAGCTTTTCCTCCTTTTACTGTCTGCGGCCAGAGAGATCCGCTAATGACGCCCTTAATTGAGCGTCTTGCAAACTGGGGCGCCTTTTAAAGCGCGGAGAAGAAAGCGGCTCCCTTTAGAGCCCTGCCAACGAGCCGTCGAGCATCCTCCCGGGACGACTCAAATTTCCCGCTCCCGCCGCAGCGATCCGGCGGTGCCCTCGGGATGGCGGGCGGGAGGGCGCGGAGGGGCTGCCCGCGGGGCTCTGAGCGTGCCACCGTGCTGTTTTCCAGGTTCGTGCTTCCTTCCGAAGATGTGCGACGACGAGGAAACCACCGCGCTGGTGTGCGACAATGGCTCGGGGCTGGTCAAGGCGGGCTTTGCCGGGGACGATGCCCCCAGGGCCGTTTTCCCGTCCATCGTCGGTCGCCCGAGGCACCAGGTAAATTCAGAGGCAGGAGCGAGGCAGGACAGAGCATCGCCCTCTCTTCCAGGCTATGTCGCCTCCACTTTCCCCTTCCCTCAGTTCTTCTGCCCTGTCCCAAATACCCTGCCCTCTCGTTTGCTCACCTCTTGCGATAGTACTGATGATTCATTCCCGGGTCTGGCCAGTGTTTCCTTAACTTCCCTGTTTGGCTGTCCTATACCTCATTTTTCTCCTACAGTTTCCTTGGTGAAAGGTTCATAGAGTTCATAAAGCCTTTTTTATCTTTTTAATTTTTTTTTTTAATTTCAGTTTGTATTTTCTTATCCTAGATAAATTACTGCTGAGGTTGTGTTGTTATATGAAGTATTTTTGATCACTAGAATGCTAATTTCCCTCTGTATTTTCCCATTTATAAACTCCTTTTCCTGCTCATGATACAGTGCAGTTTACTTTCAGTCAAATTTTTGGACCAGAAAGAAACAATTGAAAATAAGAGGTGTATTATAAATGGGAGAAAATCCATTCATCTCATGGAAGGAAAAAAGATTTTATGAAAACACCTCAGATTCTATTATTATTCTATTCTAATATTTTAATAATGCTAAATTTATTTTCCCACGGCCTTTCAGAGGTGTGACTGCTTGTACCTTTCTCAAAAATAAGATAGCTAGAATTGCAGAATTGTAGAATATCCTGCCTTGGAAGGGTCCAACAAAGATCATCAAAGTTCAATTCCTGGCCCTGCATGGGACAGCCGTGGGAGTCACACAATGTGCCTGAGACAATTGTCCAAATTCTTCTTGGACCCTGTCAGGGCTGGTTCTGTGACCACTTCCCTGGAGAGCCTGTGCCAGTGCCCAGCCACCCTCTGGGTGAAGAACCTTTTTTTAATATCCAAACAAAACCTCCCTTCACACAACTTCAATGTAGTTGTTTGGGCTCTGTGATGTTCTCTTCCCCAAATAATGCTTTTCCATGCTTTCTTCTCTTAGGGTGTAATGGTTGGCATGGGTCAAAAAGATTCCTATGTGGGTGATGAAGCTCAGAGCAAAAGAGGTATCCTTACTTTGAAATATCCAATTGAACACGGCATCATCACCAACTGGGATGATATGGAAAAAATATGGCACCACACTTTCTACAATGAACTCCGTGTGGCCCCTGAGGAACACCCTACTTTGCTCACAGAAGCCCCCTTGAACCCTAAAGCTAATCGTGAAAAGATGACCCAGATAATGTTTGAAACCTTCAACGTACCTGCTATGTATGTGGCAATCCAGGCTGTCCTGTCCCTGTATGCTTCTGGTCGTACAACAGGTAAAACAAACAAATAAACACCATTTAATTTCTATTTCCTTTCAGGAACTCTTCTTTCTTTCCATTCCAAGTAAGAAAACACACCATAATGCATTCAATTTACAGAAAAATAGGTATTTTTAGTTTATAGCAATTAATCATAACAGTAGCATAAAAACCAGTACAAAATACTTCCACATTGTTCTTTCCACAGACAATTTTCATTGCTTTTGGAGAGGCACCATGGAACTGAATGTGCCACTGATTGTTGTGGTGCAAATGAAGAGACATTCCTGTAGGGATACTGCAGATACAGAAGTGTTACACCTGCTTATGGGTTTAAACTGTACCAAAAGATGCCCGTTATAAAATCAAGACAGTCACTATTGCAAGTATTCTTGCTGCTCAGTATAGTAGAGGTGGAACACTGGTTTTATGGATTATCATAAAACATGTACAACTGTTTTGTGGGAAAATTCACACCCCACGGGGATGTCCAGGCAAGCAAAGGCAGAAAGAATTGGAAAGGTCTCTGTGACAGAAAAAGAATTATGCTATTTTATGTTGCCTAAAACAATTCTTTGTTTTGTTATGTTTCTTGCTACTTCCTGTGTGTAAGGGCTCTAAGCATTTGCTAGGTGATTCCAGCTTCTCTCTGCCATTTCTCTGCCAGGTATTGTTCTTGATTCCGGAGATGGTGTCACCCACAATGTTCCTATTTATGAAGGGTATGCTTTGCCTCATGCTATCATGCGTCTGGATCTGGCTGGCAGGGATCTGACTGACTACCTCATGAAGATCCTCACAGAGCGTGGCTACTCCTTTGTGACAACAGGTCAGTCCTTCAGCTTTTCTCTACTGTGAAAATCCTCACATCTCTTTTGGCTGATCACCTTCTCTAGTATTGTGCTTATCCAAAGCTTGATTCGATTCTCCTATGCCTACAGCCGAACGTGAGATTGTTCGTGACATCAAAGAGAAATTGTGCTATGTTGCACTGGACTTTGAGAATGAGATGGCCACTGCTGCCTCTTCCTCCTCTCTGGAAAAGAGCTATGAATTGCCTGATGGTCAAGTGATCACAATCGGTAACGAACGTTTCCGCTGCCCTGAAACTTTATTCCAGCCATCCTTTATTGGTAAGTGTTCTCAGGAAATTCTCCTTTCTGTAGGAGGTATGAATGAATCAGAAGATTTGGAAGGTGCCCCACTCCTCTTCCTGCTTACCTAAATTTGGCACAAAATCAGACATGAATGAATAATAATTTAGATCATTTGGTTCTTGTAAGATGGTCTTGATGTGAGCTCATCTGGTAATTAGCTGAGTTCTGGGCTCTTGCTGCAAGTTTTAGATCAAGTTTTAGGGTCACAAATTTTTAATGATAAAATTTACAGTTACAATATCATCGTTAAGGAGCTGGACTCCATGATCTTTATGGGTCCCTTTAACTCAAGACATTTTATGATTTTGTGTCACTGATGGCAAGAATAGCCTTCAGTGCTGTATTTGTAAGGCTTATACTCAAAACAGTATCTATTTCCATGAAGAAGTGTCAGAGAGGGGAAGGACATGGAGTGAAGGTGTGTGTGTATTTATATACACTGTAATTAACATTGCCATGGTCGAGATGGTAAGCCTTGCTGGTTGTGCATGCAGCTGACGGGTACAGCAAATGTTTATACTCTTAAGTCCCAAGTAGAACATGCAGTTGTTCATCAGCTGACATCTTACTGTGGATCCAGTGTCAGCCCTTGCAGGAAGCACCTGTTAAAATTAACAAATTGGAATGCAACCCACAAACACTCGCTTCTTGTTTCTTTTTTTTTAACCATCAAGTACTAATATCTTCTGTGTCAGATTATGTCTTCCCTTGATGATTCTGAATAGTATAGACTATATTTTGAGTAGACTGAGGAAGTGACTATTGTCTTCTTTAGTTCTACTTCAACTATTTTTATCGTCTTCATTTGCTGTCTTTACTATATTCAACTAATGCTTTTAGTGAGACTGACATAAACTCATGCTCACGTTTTCTGTTCTTGATACATCCCTCTTCCATTGGTCTATACTAAATGAGTTTATCTCGCGTGTCTACTTGTTCTCTTACTATATATTTTGAGGTCTCTTCCCTTTGCACATGCATTATGAGTCTTACCTTTTCTAACAAATAATGTTCACTTCCTAAGTTAGTTTTGTAATTCTATTTCTTAAATATTTTTTCTGTAACACTTTATAATCAGGAAGCATTTTTACAAGGACAGGGCCATAAAAGTTCATATTAATGATGATGAGAAATGCCACAGTTTCATTTCATGGAGACCTGTTATGTAATTCACGGGCCTACTGTCTTTTTTTTCCCCTCAAGGTATGGAGTCTGCTGGTATCCATGAAACTACCTATAACAGCATCATGAAGTGTGATATCGATATCCGTAAGGATCTCTATGCTAACAACGTCCTCTCAGGTGGTACCACAATGTACCCTGGCATTGCTGATCGCATGCAGAAAGAAATCACTGCTCTTGCTCCCAGCACTATGAAGATCAAGGTAAGGAATTGACTCTGTGTTATGAAATGCGGATAAAGATGGAGACAATGTCTTCTTCATTAAACTGGGATATAGGAACAACTCAGAAATAAGATCAACAGCTGATGGACAGACAAGCAGAGATTCTGTTTAATCAGAGTAATTATATTGGTTAGAAGCAAGCGTTAGACAAGAAGAAAGTACGATAACAGATTTTTTTAATACATTACATGTATTGTAAGAGCTGCTGAATATCAATACTGTTACAGAAAAGTCCTTTACTTGCTGAAGGAAATATCTAGTGTAGCATTGACACTATGGATTCATTGTTCAGAAATGAGGATTCTGTTGCTTTTCTTTATCCTAGATCATTGCCCCTCCTGAGCGCAAGTACTCTGTCTGGATCGGTGGCTCCATTCTAGCATCTCTGTCCACCTTCCAGCAAATGTGGATCAGTAAACAGGAATATGATGAAGCTGGCCCATCCATTGTACACCGCAAGTGCTTCTAAGCACTTCCCCCTCGATTTACTTCCCACTCAGGATGACGACAATATGCTTCTTGGAGTCTTCTGGCAAACCTTCCCGAACTCTTCAGTCATTGTACAGTTTGTTTACACACCCGTGCAATTTATTTGTGCTTCTAATATTTATTGCTTTATAAATAAACAAGATCTGGGACTTGCAACCTACAGATTATTGTCTTTTTGTTTTATTTTAAGTGTTTTTTGGTCAGAAAAATGAGACTTAACCCCTAGGATTTGGAAACTCCCATCAGACCTGTGAATACTTTTACTGTGTCCGTGTCCTAACTGATGTAGGCATGTTAGATCATAGTTTTCTATTAGAAGGATTTACACTTAATAGTCTTAATTTTAAAACTTGGAACAAAAGAAGCAATATATTTCAAGGCTTATAAAGAAAAAGCCTTAGGGTAGACCCAGTAAGTGGAACAAGTGAAAGGAAATTCAGCTTAGAAAGATTCTTCTATCGCATTTATTGTAACCCGGACATTTTAATATTCATTTATTAAAAGCCAAAGCTTCTGTAAGAGAATTATGTTAATACATTTAGAATGTGATTTATAAATAATTAGCTCAATCCTAAAGAGTCATGCAATTGTTTTCAGTGGGCTATAAATATTTATGACAAAACATTAATTGAAACTGACAGCTTACTCATCTCTCTCAATCTCTTCAAAGCCAGAGATAAAGTGAAGTCTTTATTGTAGTAATGCACAAGAATCAAACTTTTGCTGTATAAACCTACAATTGTTACAATCACAATTATTTTCACATCATCATTCATATGTCTTAGGCAATTTTTAATCCTTAATCTTTGCTATCCTTTCTTGCTATTTGACCTAGATACTACAATCATAAACTGCACACTTTCTATGGGTGTTTGCATTCCTCACCGAGACTTCTTATAACTGGGCTCTTTGATTGATTTCTTTTAAAAAATTATTAACTAAAAAAGGGAAGTACGGAATGATCTGGGACATTTTCATAAAAGTAATGGAACCAGTCAGTGTCATAGTTTGAACTATGCACAGGCTAGAATATGTCTAAGTGAGATTTAGGAAATCAGTTAAAGCATGTATCAGACTGTGTATATAGCTGGTTAGCTGAGTTTCATTTCAGCTGTTTGAAAAGATAAGACTTTATGCTAATTTTATAATCCAATATTAATTTAAAAAAATAGTTTACACATTTGTTGGGAAACTTTCTGTTCCTCTTTGCTTTTATTCTCTAAAAGACTATTAAAAATAGTCATGAGATGTGATCTGTAATTATATAGAACCAACTTTACTCTTTCAAAAACATGAAGATACAGTTAATATTTGTCCTCAGTTTACTTATCATTAGAAGGCATTTTACTGGAGGACCACTGTAATTTCCTACCATCCTCTTGCAATTGAAATATTAAAATATTTCTAGATATTTTTGGGGTTGGGCAGAGAAGTTGGATGAAATTGTCAAATACAAAAAAGTTTAAACATATATATGACACATAAAACATTTTACAATTTGGACGTTAATTTAAATATTTTAGGCACACATAAAAATGAAATTTTGTTGGTATGAAAATTTAAACGTAAATGTGAAATACTCATTCTAATACTGCACACAGTATTACTGAAATGTTGCTGCAAATTGGCCTTTTCATAACAAAATACAACTTTATTAACCTGTGAATCTGTTAAGGCAAAGTCAACAGCCTCCAATGTTCTCAGGAAGGTTCCCACAGAAGGTGATTATTCTGAAGTTCACACTATGGAGAAATTCTGCATGTCTTGAGCACATGGGAACCTTTCCAGATGTCTGACCAACACAGACGTTTGCCAATGACTTTTGCATATCGTTGTTTGGAACCATTGCACTTTTTTCGCTTGGCTCGCTTGCTAATTTGAAAGATTTGGCTGAGCAGAAAGGTTATCTCAGGTATTAGTGTGAATTAATAGGGTAACACTGGACATAAATTGCAACTAATTGGAGCTTAGAATGTTAAGCAGGTATGCGAAGGGTGTGCTAAGTCAGCCCTGGTGGCTGCCTGCCTTGCCTGGCTCTGACTGACAGGTCAGGAATGGCAGGCAACTGCTGGCACCACATCCACAGCTCTGATCAGGGATTCACCACTGAGCCTGTGGGCATGAGCAGGGAATTGAAGGAAGCCACTGATTACAGGACTGGTGGAAAAATTCCTTCCACAGCCGTTTTGGGTTTGGTAATTCGCAGTTTGTGGAAATGGATATAAGCAGCAAGGATTGTACAAAACAGTCACGTGCTTGCATATAGGTAGGACAGGACTAAAAAAGTATCAATGTCTTAGCCTTTCTCCCTTCTGGAAAAACAGTGTTTTTCCAGATGCATTAATTTTTAGTGCAATAGTCCCAAATTTGGCCATTGAACATGCTGTATTCCCACTCCATGCGGAGAAAACTAGTAATTCATTTATATGGGAATTATAATAGCTATTTCTGGAAGCAAAACTAGATCTAATTTGGTTGAGAGGAAATTGAATATTAAGTCACATAATCTAGGATTCAAAATACTGATAAGAGAGGCCACTATTAAACTTTGCCTTCTGTTTGCATTTTATAAGATTTAATATTTTATACATTTTGCATGCAAAAGGAAGATGGTGGAATGGGATGCAGAAACTAACTGCAGAGCACCTCTATGATAGGGAAAACTATTTTTGGATATTTCCTTGAAAAGGGTAGATTAAAAAATATCTGCACCTGAACCCTGTTGTGGTCAACCATCTTTCCCTCTGAAACACCTCAGCTGATGAAGACACTGACATTAATTTGAAGACTAAAGGAACACAGCCAGCCTTCACTGCTTTTGGTGAGGTATGCTTTCAATGGAAGAACGAGAATTAATGTTTAGCCAAATTATAAATTCAACACACACATTTTGAAAAGCAGTGTGAATACGTGGCAAAAGGCGTGTCTGCCACACTGAAGGGTGTCTGGTTATTTGACTTTGCAGCTCCTTACTGCTCTGTATGTAAAATGGAGTGGAAGGAATTCTGTGGAAGTCAGTCTGACGTGATTTTTAAGCTACATAAAGAAGCTTTATTCGGTAAGAAGGGCTAAATAGTATTAAGAAATACTGACATACATCAGTGAGAGCTGAGACAAAATCTTATTGCCTGTTCTGGGAGCCAGAACAAACACTGCCCAGCACTTAGGCTTTTGACTGAAGGGCATTGAGGTATTGCCACTGCTGGCTGACCCTCAAATCTTACAGAAAACTTTCCTTGTGGACTGACAAGCTTGTTGATGTTTGAGGAGTATTGAGAATTATGATCAAAACACAATGCTTTTAATATCTATATTAAGTATGTGCTAAGGATCTGGAAACATTGTGATTCTGCTTAAAAGGATGGAATTTTTTTTTTACAGGAAACGAGATGTTTCAGAGCTCATTTGTTTGTGCTTAAAAGTTTCCTTTAAAAAATGGTAGCAGAGTCAAATTTGATAGAGTTGTCTACTTTGTACTAATCTTCTCTTAAAAGGCTGTTTTAGCTAAAGCTTTAAGAAAGTCAGCCTGAGGGAAAGCACTAATAGGAAAATTTTTGGCTTGAGTAATTGAATTCTGTAGAGTGATAATTTTTTAAAATATAGAATGAGAGGGTTTTATACTTAGAAATCATTAAGTGACTCTAAATATATGTGACAGTCAGATTAAATGACAATAATAATACTAAAATAGAAAAAAAATGGATAAACCCCTCTAGTTGGATAACTGTATATGAGGCCTGGGAAGAGATTGATGCTTGCTTCCAATAACAGCTGAACTCTGCCCTACCCTGAAGCAATCTATGACAAAAGTCTCTGTCGTTATCAAGACACAAGAAAGAGAATAAAATATTATAAAATTGAATGATTAGTAAATCTCACTCATTACATTTCACAGAGAAGCAATTCAGGCAGTTAATATACTACCAATTACCTTTGGTTTTTATCCTGAGGATGGCTGCAATTGCTGAAACATAAAAATAACAGAAATGTTAATTATTGGAAGAATGTTATAATGCTGTTATATATTTAAAGGATGGGTTTATTTTGTGATTAAGCTGTCCTGTGTGAGTAGTACTGGATGAAATTAATATAGTAGGCATTAGCACAAATTAATATGTCTGGTGGCGACTTTATGTTTCACCATAAAGGCAGAATTCACAAAATACTGTATATGTTGTCTACCAAATACAGGGTAGTATGCTCTTGCAGAGGAGATGAATTGTATTTTAGAAACATTTTTTGATGAGGAGATATATATTCATACAGAGAAAAAAAGTGGATGAGGCATAGCTTAAAGCTTTATTGACATAGATTTGTATAACATGTAAATGATATAATAAGTCTGGGAAGGTGCCAAACAAGATGAAGGTAGAAAGAGCTTTAAGATTAGTTCTGAGTCTCTAAGCCCCTCAGGTCTAGATCACCAGAAAGGATGATTAACATTATCATTGACATTATCATTGACATTATCATTGACAATAAAAATGAGGACTACATGAGCTTTCTTTCCAAAGGATCCCGAATTCCTTAGGAGTTACATTGTGGCTTCTGGACATGCTTTTGCAAAAAGGTGGTGATCAGAGCAAAATCAAGGAGCTCCTGAATTTTAGAGGGGGCCTCCAACTCCAGTTCTTCTAGAGAGTGGAAATGCAGCAGCACAGCATCTCCTGCCACACAGGTATCCCCCTCCTGCATCTCTCGGTAGCTGCTTGTGGCTGCCCCAGCTGACACAGCAAACAGATGAAAAGTGTAGCTGATTGTCTTCTGGGAAGAAAAGGGTCTGGGAGGCACATCTGGCTGGGCCAACATTGTAGGGAGATCTTCCACAGCATCCAGAAGCACAGTGATTTTACAGTATCTGCTATCAAGGAAAGAATCAACATTTAGGGAATACAAGCCATATCCTCATGTTTATGTAATTGATGAGTTCTTATTTTTTTTTTAAATTTTGATTATATAAGTTATTTTCAGGACACAGACTTCTATCTTCAAAAACAGTCACTGTTTTATATTAAAAAACCAAACCAAACCCCAAACCTAAAGAGAATAAGAATCATTAACCTTAAACAAGGAAATAGTCTACTTTGAGTCTGTGTGTATATGTGTGTTTACAATGCTCTGATTCTCTGATAAGTCAGAGGGGAGAAGAGTTCTTGCAGAAATAGAAATCTCAGCAGATTTTAAAGACAAATCTTTTTAAAGATATTTTCTAGTGCTAAACTTCTGACTTCATTATTTAATGTTATAGTTTGAAAACAATACAATCTCTGGTCTCATTGTGAAAAATACAATCTCCAGTTTTCTTCTTACAGGTGTTTAATAATTTTTGATCTGTATTTAAAAAGCCAAATGTACTTGCAGGGATGAATATGTAGTAGCCATTTAATGTATAACTTATTAAATGTTCCAATCCATTGTCAGTTAGTAAAAAATGCCCAAATTTACCTTTAACTTGTAACAGGAGGTATTGTAAAAAACAGAAGATTTAATATGTGATGCAATAATTTACAAAAATTATCTTAGGCCTTGCTTGTCTTGGTGGTGTGGAAATAATTTCAGATTTATTTTTGATTGACTTTGGGGTCTCTTGTGAAGCTCAGCTCTATATGGCAACCAGACAAACTGCAGTAATGCAGCAGCTTCTGATGTTTTGCCCATACACTTTGGCAGTTAAATTGAACGGAATTTGAAAGAAACTTGAAATGGAATAGATATCTTCACTGTACATAGGAAAATGAGTTATTGTGCCATTGATGGTGATGTTTTCTCTCTTACACTTTTTTCTGGATTCTCCAAATTTTTTCTGTAATAACATATATATATATACACACACACATACATGTACACAGAAATATATTTATACATATTTGTGCATATGCATGCATAAAAATATTTTCTGTAAACCTTCTCTTTAACTTTACAATGGAAGTGCATCCCTGACTTGGTAACAAGTTTCAGAGACCATGTCTCTACCACACAGCAAATGTGTACTCCTCTCTGGAGAACCAGAATAGTTGCTGTTGGAAAGGAAAATATTTCTGATCAGAAACATCACAGAGGTATTTTAGTAAGACAAAACTATGAATATTTTGTAGCCTTGTTCCTAACACAGAAGTTAATTCCTGATTTATTTCTGTGCTCAGAATTTTGGAATTCTGAGATCAGAACTTAAGTGTTTTTGGTTTTCCTTCTTACAATCTACAGTCAAAAAAGTGCCCCAGAGATAAGATTTTCAGATGTAACCTCAATACATCACATACTGCTGAAAGTGTAAAAAATGCCCAGAAAAAACTTTTGCAACTTCTGGTGTCACATTCTGCATTTTTATGGCTACAGCAACAGTTTTGTAGACTTTTCCTTCTGGTGAAACATATTACCATCTGTTGTCATCAAACTTTTTCTCCCATTTCATTCCAACTAAGATCATTAATTCTTCCCATTGTACTGGTACCTAACAGAAATAGGAAACTACATTCTGACCTTATTTTTGTAAATAAAAAGCACATGAAATCATCAGGAACAGTAAGTATCCTGTAGGCTTTTCTTTTTGCAAGAGATACACAAAGAGTTTCGTTGCTTATACAAAGCAAATATCTTGCCATTGAAAATGCTGTAAGGCTATTTCTTGTATAAGAAATTATACAGAGATAGTGATTGTGCAATCTCCTAATAGGGTCATGTGGTGACAGTGGGACAGTGGGTGCTATTAAAAGCTTGACATTTATCACTCACAGTGTTTAAATTTGTCATGGAATTTGTGGCATTTGCCAATCTAAGTATAGAGAATGCCACAAATACCACAGAACAGATAAATATGCTATGCGAAACCCAACAAACTGCTGGTGGTTCTTTGCTAAACCTACAGCACACTTCATTCTGGAAATGCATTGCAGGTGCTACTGGCTGAAATTTCTCAGCATGAAAAAGAAAAAAAAGTTTGTTATGCTTTTCTTTCCCTTTATCTTGACTATTTAGACTAAAAGCTTTTATGTATAGGAAATTTTTTAGTGTATCTGTCTGTAGCCTCCAGAGCAATGGAGTCCCCATCAAAGTTTAAGTGTCCTAAAGCTAACTAAAAACAGATCATGGAGTAAGACTTTGTGTTACAGTTTAGCGGTGATATTTGGGAAAACGTTGGATTTGATGATCTCGCAGGTCGTTTCCAACTTTTATGATCCTATGATGCCATGGCATATCATTCACACAGACAAAATGTACATGACATGACAGTACATGAGTTTTATTAAATGTTCTATTGGAAAATACATTATGTAACTTGTGAAGAACAACTGTGGAATTCCTGTTGGAAAAAATGACTTTTCTGTAGAAAGTTGTTCTCTAGGGCTCTGAGCTTTAGAGCTCTGTCTGAATCCTGAAGGACAGAATTGACGTAATCAATCACGCTCTACACTTGCTCTAAGAAACACAAAAAAGTCATCATTATTTTCTTTGCAATAACTGCAGAAAAGACATTAAGATAATATAGTGTTTAATGGAGCTATATTTTCTTCATCTAACAAAGAAGCTTTAATGGTTGATGGTAGAGGAGATAAAGGCTTTGCCATTGTCTTATGAGTTTAGGCTTATGGAGTCTAGGCACCCAAATCCAATTTGTACCTTGGAAGATATTGTTTCTTGACTTCTCTTTCCCAAGTTCCCAGGGTGAACATGAAATGGACACCTGCTCTCAACTCACACCAGCAGGTGTAGTTCTGTCTCTGCTTGGCTGGAGGAGGTGTTGTGGTGCTAAAGCAACAACCCTCACGGGTATAAACTGTGTAAAAGGTATTTTGCTACGGCTTAAGAAATTGAGGCAAAAAGTTGAAAGAATGTGTCCATAGCTGTGACTAAGTCCTTCATCTTTGGCAATGACGTGCATTTGATTTCTTAATGGGATTCTAGCCTTGTAGGACAGACCTAAGTGTAGAGTTAGATAATTTCCCTGCCATGCAGATATTGAGACTGGCTATTTGATTATCTCTTAAGTTTTTAAATGTATCTGGTTACACCAGATGGCACTGAAGAGTATATAATGAAATTCCTGGGCTATCAACAAGACCTGCGCATCACAAGTCGCTCCCGCTGTTAGTTCATGACATGAACTCTTCACATTCATTTGCTATCCTCTTCCAAATTCTTTCCAAAACCACAATTTGCCTGGTGAAAGCAGTGGAGGGAAGTAGGCTAAGGAAAGAGGGTACTGTATCCAACTTCGGCAGTTTCTATAATGATTTAAAATTTACACAAATTGTAGGTAAATTGACCTCTTAAAAATCTCTTCAAAAGTCTAATGTTTTTGGCTTCAGAGAGTATTTCTTTATAGGACTAGAACTTCAGATATAACTGAAATGCAGAACAAAAAGGCTGCAAAATATTCTTAGGTCCATAAAAAAAAGAAAATAAAAAAGGGCCAAAATCTCAGGTCACATAAATCTAAACATTCCTCTTGTTTTGAAGCTGATGATACTAGTAGGGCTGTCTGAAGTAGGTGAGGGTATGGCTATTTTCCAAAACAGATTTTTTTTCTTCCCATGCTGTAAATCTCCAGTTCATGCTTCTGATCAACCACTGAATATAGTGGCTAAAAAGAATCAAGTGGATATACCTTTTGTGTGGCTATTTCAAACTGTGTGTTTCAATCTAGATTCTAGTGCAACCTGATCCATACCTCTGACTATGGTATTTTGACTTTCTGACTTCTGAAAAAATTATTCTCATAATAAATATCATACATATTTTGTGTTCTCTTAAGCAAGAAGGCAATAATATCCAGTCACAGGAGACCACTTAGAATTTGGGCTATGTAGTTCTTTAACATTGCCTTTTCTGTGTGTATTGTGATTTGGTTTTCTTATCTACACATTCTCTTATTTAAAAATAAAAATACTTTAACAAGTTAATTACAGCCATTGTAGCAGGTTGCTGGATTTGTTTCAGAGGCAGCTGTGATAGGTCTCTGCAGGACAATCATCATGCCCTGTGAAGCAAGTGTGTTGCACTTCCTAGTTCTGGAAAGACTGATTTTCCCTGCTGCTGCGAAAAGAAAAATTAAATATCTTTAATTCAATTCTTTTGGTATATATACTTGATATGTTTTTCTGACCAACCTTTCCAGTGAAAAGAAAGCTTATCATCTTATTTATGGTGCCAACATCAATGTCTTTACATTAGACTTCCTCCCGGCCCCACCCCAATCTTAAAAACTGAAGAAAATCACATTATTGAGAAGGACTGATCGTAAGGAGGGGAAACTTGGACTCTGCTCCCTGTTTGAGAATGTCTCTACAACCATGGTGCAGGTAGGAGGCTTGCCAGCCAGTTTAGTTTATCTCATTGGCCTCATTGTCTTTCAGAGTGAAACCCGCGGTGTTAAGTTGTATTTTCCATTCAACAGAAGCTATGCCTACACTGTGTGTGTGACTCATCTGCCTGTCTAGTTGGTGTTCTTTGGATTAATTGGTCTATCTCTGAGCTCATGTTTTCTCTCACGCCTTGTTGGTTTTTGTGGCAGTCATATTTGGATTTCACACATTTATTTTTCTGTGCATTGTGCCGTCAAGCCCAAGGTACAGCTTGCACTGACATTTCAGGTAGCATGACTTTGGACTTCGATTACTAGTTGGTGTAATTAAATTACATGTGCTTCACAAATACTTATTAAAGCCCTGTGGGACTGGCTGTCATTTTTTTCTCTTCCCACTGCACTAGCCTTCCTGTGAGCCTTTCCCCTCTGTAATACAGTTTCTGTCTCAAGGCTCATCCTACACGCCAAGGAAATAGTTAAAACGATGAAATGTATCAAAACCTGCTAATGAAACAAAGAAGATCAATAGTTTGTCCATGCTTTTTGGAAATATTACTGATTGAAATACATTTTAAACAGATGGAGCCTTTAAGTGTTTATCAGAAAATACTTGAATCACCTTGCCTGATTTTTGTCCGCTAAAACTGTAGGATGGATATACTTATACAGTGAAACCAGGGCTGGAAATCAACTCATTCCTGTTCCTTAAGATCAGGAGAGGGTCTGTTTTGAGAAAACACTGGGGAGCTATGTCTCACCATGACATCCTGAAACTCCCATCTGAAAATTGGGTGTAATTTTCATCTATTTGAAGCATTGAAAAATCTTAATTAAATTGAAAGCTCGGGAGACCTAGTCCTTCTGGCTTTTTGATTCACTGTAACCCTTTTTTCTTTTTAGACAAAGAGAAGTCTCTGGGATGCAACAAGCCTTTCAGAGATTCATTCTTAGAAGTTTCTACCAGGAAGAATGTATTTCCCTCTGCCTCTGTGCAGTAAATCAGGATGGGGAAAGGGAGAGTTACTGTCCCAGGTTAGGAGGTATGACCACATTATGGGCTTGAATACAGTCTGAGTGACTGTCATGAGGAATTTATGTGTGAAATGAAGATATTCTGTACAAGGTTATTGAAGAAAATATAGTTCTTTTATTTCTTTTATTGTGTTCTGGCAGATACAGACATACACAGATATAAGAGGTGGCTCAAAACCTGGAAAAAACCTAAAAAAAAAAAAAATAGGTAAAACCAGATATTGTGTTGGCAATACATCTTAGAAACTAGTGAAAAATCAACACCTCTTAAAATTGTTTATGACATAAAATATTTATCCTTTTGCATGTAAATATAAATATATAACATTCACACTCTGTTACATCCTTTGAAGTTCAACTGACAAATATTTTTAAGACTCTCTGGTTCCTGCTCTGATTTCGGTGTTTAGCCTCACAAGAGGTGTGAAATGTAGGGTGTGTGATGTAGCCCTTCAGCTTCCCTTGATCCTCAGCAAGGTGTAGAGGTGGGCAAGCACAAGAAGGAAACGTGTCCAGGGATGACCCCAAGAGGTGCTTGGTGGGCTGGTAGGGTGAGCAGGGTTGCCCACCTCAGGGCCCAGCTCCTGGGAATGTTGTAAAGATCTGGAGAGACTAATGGAAGATAAATCTCTTCATGCTGTTTCCCACTCATAAAACCGACACAGCTTTAGATTAGTGAAATCATGGAGCAAGGTAGCATGACAAATTTTGCTTTTCTTTTTTCTTTTCTATAAATCAATGATAGCTTAGTTAAGTTTATCAGAGCAAAACAAGCCCCACGTTCTTGCAAGAAAGTGTGAAAGATGTTGCAAACACTGCAGAGCAGAATTTCTAAATCTAAAGTGCCAAGTAAATACTTGATTCAAACAGATTTGCATAGGATGTACATAAATCAGTGCAGCCCTTGAGCAACTCTAACCTATACAAGAAATTATATGGGTTTCACTTCCAATCTATAGCAACATTACACATAAATCTGAATTGTCTTTTTCTTTAAAACACAGAAATAAATCACACACATTTGCATCTGTCCTACAATGTTTTATGAATGATTGAATTTATCTTTTTCTCTTGTTATGTCAGATTCCTGCATTATAAAGTACACCATCTCTAACAGATTCTGAAAAATATAGTTATGAGTTGAATATTTCAGAACATGAAATTTTTTGCAAAATATATAAGTAAGTATTCAATTTGCTGTGGGATAAAAGAAATTGATATTCTGAGTTTGATTTTGCTCCATTTTGAAATGGAAACATTACAAAAATTTAATTAAATACTCATCCTGGAAATCTTTTTCTTTAGGAAAGATTAACAAATGGTGTTATGAAAACAAAGCATGTTGCACAGCACTGAACAGATGCTATTTGTTAGTAACAGTTGTGGAACTCACAAAAATGCCAGTTTAAATCACCACCTGTGAAATTTCAGATGTGCATGGTTGGAATGGGTCTGGGAAAGCATTCTGGGTCTATAAATTGGTAATTTCCAGTAAAAATGTGTAGTTCTAGATACCAGATTAAAAATTCTAGACTAAAAAATGGATACTACTGAATAGTCATAAACTTAGATTAATATGAAAATAATTTTAAAAAATTTCATGAACTCCACAAAAAAATCTCAGATTGTTTTTTTCAAACCCATGACTATATTTTCTTGGTCCATATGTACTAATTTCACTGAAAGCCAAAATTCAATATCTTTTACTTAGGATCTTACCTGGGACAGTAAAAAATCATGTGGAATTTAAATATATTTTCCCCACAGAACCAATTTAATTCACTTCAGTGATCTCATAGAAGAGGATTCCTAGACAATTTCTACAGATGGGTTTGCCTTTTCTTAATCCAGACTGTCTTCCCTAATACATTCCTCATATGCACTATGGGAGGCTTTATCCCCTTCTGTGGGTAAGCAGGTTCTGACTGAGCAGGGTCAGCTCAAGAGGTGGAGCCTGTAGTGTTAACTAATCAGTTGTTAATTTATCAGGTGTTAACTAATTTTCACTAAAATGTAAATCTCAGTGTTTGAAAGTCCCAGCACCCACTACTTTCAGTGTGGTTTTTCAAACTCCATTGTACCATTCAATTTTCCCAGAGGCTGGTGCCTGACAGAGAATATGACACACCCAATCAATACTCTATGGCCCAGGTGTCTATGAGGTTATTTTGAAAATAAGTCCAATTGTCCAGCTCGATTATTTTGGGAGTGCCATGTCTACACAGGACTTGCTTTTCCAGGCCAGGGATGGTGTTTTGGGCAGTAGTGTGAGGCACAGGGTAGATCTCCAACCATCCTGTGGTTCCTTCCACAGTGGTCAGCACATAGCACTTGCCTTGGCTGGTTTGGGGAAGGATGATGAAACCAATCTGCCAGGCATCCTCGTAGTTATATTTTTACCATTATCCTCCATACTGGGAGGTGCTGTCCATGGCTGTGTCCACCCTTCAGTCATGAGCCCATCTGGATGTTGCATCTCTTCCCTAATGACCTGAGGTGTCATGGGCTCACCAAGCCAGAAATAATTCACTATTGTGTTGTCAGTCCAGATCCACGGGAGACAATTTAATCTTGGCAGCCCAATCCACTTGTCCATTATGGTGTTGTTCTTAGCCCAACTCTCGGGCACATCTGCATCCCATGGTGTATTTCTACAGCCAACTTCTCTACCTAGGTGGCAATAACTTGCCACAATTCAGCAGCCCGAAAGGTTTCCTTCTGCACTGCCAATTGTTCTTTTTCGATCGGTCCAGCCACTCCCATGGAACGTTTGCTACCATCCATGCCCCAATGCAGAGGTGGAGCACTGGCCATTTCTCTTGTTCAGTGATGTCCAAATCCAGTTGGATGGCTTTCAGCTCAGCAACCTGATTTGATGCCCCTTCCTCCTCAATAGTTTCTGTCTCACCACATAGGACTCCCCAGCCATGACACACATGCAAAAATAGATACATCTGTGCACCTATGAATACGTATTTAAACCTTATATATCTGGAATAGAATTAATATCAAATATATTTCACAAATTTTTATTACAACTGTAGAATCTTTGAATGACAGAAGGATTAAAACCCCTCTGCATTTCTTACTGAGCTCTTGCTTTTTTACTCTCATTCACTGACACAGTTTACTTTCAAGTCAATCCCTTGACTGCCCTAGTTATTTCAAGGGATTGTTTCAGCCTGGCTTCTGAAGGGAAGCTTTAATGTGAAGTGAATTCCCTTCTGTGACTGGCGAGATGGGGAGGGAGAGGACAAGAGCGAGGGGCACCAGGAATACTGAAGACATATGGTGGTGTAAAAATCAAAACAAAAGAAAAGAACTCTTCAGTAAATCACATCATCAAACTGGAAGCAGCTGGTAGTACAGAGATTCAGCATTTGGTTGAAGACAAATGCAGACAGGGCAGAGATAAGCACTAGGTCTGAAAAAGTGCTTGATGTAATGCATTCATGCTGAAACACTGAAGCATGGTTTCTCTTTTTTTTTTTTTTTTTTTTTGTATGGAATAGGAAAAGTAAAATGCTGCCAAGAGTTCTAGTATAGAGGATTCTTTTCTTATTACTGGATCTTATTTTTCTGTTGTTCTGGATATTCTGAAGCATTCAATAACTTTCCCATAATTCATAAACTGCCATAGAAAATTTTAACATGTTCTGGTATAAATGTCTTCAAGGTTTTTAAATTCTGTCTCATCCAAAGCCAGTGGGAATTGCTATTAGTACAATGAAAATTTACTAACACAGGATGGAAATATTATAAGTTTTTAAAGGTATTATTACAGTTAAATTTAATTATGTTTCTTCTGATGAATATTTTTAAGTCTCTTTGATGGAAAAGAGAAAAATAAGGTTTGCTAAACTGAGTCTAAAAATATTCTGCATTGGCTCTGACATCTGTTGGTATAATTGGCTGGTATTTTACCACAACACCCCAATCAGTTATATTACATTTATTTCGTAATACATATCTTTGAAAGAATAGACTCTAGGAATAAAATCAATGGTTTAATGGTGAAAAATTTCACACCCATATTGAATTAATTATTATATTATTATGTAGATATTTTTTGCATCATCCTTAAAATGTGTAGTAAATCTGTTCATAGAGGAATCATTCATACTCTTTTCTGTCCAAGGTATTTTTGACAGGCTTTTTCATTAGTGTATATGAAAACTTAAAGAAAATGGAAATGGAAACCCACATAAGATTGGCTCACAAATTTACACTTAAGCCATCATAATCCATGAAATTGCATTAATGGATGTTTGGATGCTTAGCACAATGTGAGCGTCTTTTTGAGATTGGTGAGGGTCAGAAAGGAAACTCAGCAGAATGGCAGCAGATGATCTGGTCACTAGAATATTTTACTTTTTTTGTATTTCTTTGCAGAGCCTGTCAAGTCATAGGTATTTGTTTCAAGGATCTTTTCCTTACCCTGGCTGCATCCTATCTGCAAATAAATCTGACTTTGCAGTCTCCTGCTGCATTAGGAGCTGTAAATATGCCAGAAGTAAATGCAGCTGTAATTCAGTACATAGGTTCAAATTATTTCCTAGGAAATTGATTTGAGCTGTTAATTTGTGCATAGAAAGGTCCCTGCGGACAGCTTACAAGAGCTCCATAAGACTTGGGTGATGTTTTTCTGTCAGGAAATCAAATATTGTATAACTAGGAAAGTATGATACTTGAAACTTGTTTTGTGGTTAAAGCAGTTATATTTTGATATTTTAAATTCCCTTAGTTTAGAAGATTGTGGAATATTTACTTAGTACCTGCCCCCATTGTCAATGTTTCTTATGGAAACCCCCCCACCCCCTTGCAAGAATAGTTACGGAATTTCAACATGACTTAGGAACTCTCACTTTCAAAGTTCATGACTATTCATAGATTTATTCCTTCTTCACTGATTGCATTCATTGTTTTCTTGAATAGCTTTCCATTTATAGCAATCTTCATTTGTAGCTATGGACCTCTGATGGATAATAGAGTCTTAATTTGATTATTAGGTTAACTGAGTATTTTTTCTGTTTGTGCATTAGAGGAAACCCTGAATTCTGTGCGCTTGACACTGCTACAGTCAAGCATGAAGCATATAAATGCAGGCTCTATTCCATGCTCACCACAAGGAGCACAAGAGCCCATCCTGTGACTGACAGCTTTGACACAAACACTGTTGACTGGGTGGGGAGAGTGTGCTACTCATTTCTTGGCAGCAAAATGAGTATTCTTGCAACGTTGCTTTCTCTTGTGAAGGACCGAAGTCATTAGCACATCCAAATTTTTTACCTTTTGGGAAGTCATTACTTTTAAAACTGCAGAAAAAATACACTTTCTCTTCCGTGATATACCAGAGTTACCTTCTGAGGGAATTTCATTTGAGAAAAAGACATGGAGAGGGATTTCTTATTAAGATCTACATACAGCACCTACCTTCATCTAGAATTGTACTCATACAGTAGGGAATATACACACAAATGCTCATTTTAATGAGAGAGAAAGTGTAGGTAGAAGCAGATGACCTAGATGATTTTATGAATAAAAGATTTAATCTGATGCAATCATTTCATTAATACACACATGGCACCAAATGAGAGCAGAGCATAGCAGATGGCTATGAGAGGTCTTAAAAAGGCATTTTCAGTTTAGTAGCTAATGACTTAGATTTCATGGACTACATTGAATAATATCAGAAACAAAACATTTATCATACCAGTCTTCCAAAGAATGTTCTAATGCTTTATGAAAGTAATGCTGAAAAATCTCTCACAGAATATATAAGGCAACAGCTATATTTTTTCACAAAAACTACTGAAAGAAAACCCCATTATTTTCTTTATTAATAGCCTATATTGACTTAATTTAAAGCTATTTCTTTGCTTCCAGTGTGGTACAAATGACGGAAATGGTGGTTTCCAATATAACAATGAAATACAGTCTTTTGCCATGCAATTTTAGAATATAAATATAGCATACATTAATTTTCTAGGATGATGGATCCACTGAAAACAGCTGCAAAAATTGCATTGAGGAAGATTGTTGGCATAGTACTAATAATTGATTTGATTTATTTTAAGATGAAATATTTGGAATAAATTTATAATGAATGTATAACTTTAAAAGTGTGGAAGGTTCATGTGAGGTTTGTATTGTGTTTTTACCTTAGTAAGCCTCAGCAGAGAAAGCAATGAAGCAGGGGAATAATGGTGTTAACACATTCTATGACAGCACTGGCCATGTGGCTACCTCATCCTGACCCTGCCATGTCATCCCTGTCCAGGTTGCAGGGGGTCTGACAGACAAGCCAAATGTGTCAGTTCTGCTCTCAGTCTGTTCTGCTCCATTCTTGAGGAATGTGCGTCCTACAAGATTTGACTGCTCTCCAGACCCTTTACAAAACCAGATCAGGGCAAAAGGGCTGGATTTCTTAGAGAGAATCTGGCCTACAGCTTCTTACAGACAGATTAACCTCTGTTTGGCTCCAAAGTGAGGACACACAGTCTCATTCTTCAGACCTAATCCAAGATCAACTTAGTCTATATTATTTCATCAGAAATTAATATCACAGCACTGCCATCTTTGAACTCATGCAGATGGAATTTTCTATTTGCAAAGCTTGTTTGAGATCCTGTTAGAAATGATAGAGTTTATACTGAATTTGGATGGAAAAAGGAATACTTATTCTCTTTGAATGCAAAGCAAGAGGAACAAAAATACACCCTACCACCCAAAAGCCTATGTGTGGAATAGCAAGCTGATTTTGTTTCCTTTCTATGCAACAGAAAAAAATGTTGAACAAGACAAGCTTAGCCCTGGTGCAAACTGTTATTGATGCTTCATTAAGAAACAGTTCTTTGCAAGCCAGGAGATATAAAGTTTTGACAATTCTGAATGCTTTTGAATGAAATGTAGGCATGGGTTTCTAATCTGAATATTTACCCTGTGCAATATACCTCCACAGCATCTTTGGCAGCCTGCTGCTCTGCAAATCCTGGCTTTGCTATTGGCTGAAGCATTCAGGGGAATGGTGTAAAAACTAAGATGAACCTTTAGAAGCTGAAAATCTTCTTACGTCTACAAGTTACAGACATGACTATACATAGTCTGAGCACTTTTTGATTTAGACAATTTGTCAGATAAGCCCACAGGTTGCTGTTACTCGTGTAAAGGATAATGGAAAGGCAGAATTCATCCACTTCATCCACTTCATACACTTTTCATTTTTGTGTAAAACATTCAGAGAACATCACCTTGATTTTTATTACTTCTGTTTTGACAGCAAGTCAGGCCACAGAAAAAGGACAGAAATTAATAGCCACAGAAATCATCCATGTAAATTTGAGATATATTAACTTCCTTTGAATTTTTTAGTTACTTTAAATGAGTGTTGTCCTTGTGAAAGAGACTCGATGAATTTTTTTTTTCCAAACTCACCAAGCTCTGAAGTTTCTGTAAACTTTCTCAAGAGAAAGGCCAAGTATCCTGCATGTGAATGTGGTTACAGGGTGGCGAATGAGGTTACTGTTAAAAAAGGAGATGTCAGGTATTCCAGACTGAGATGCAACTCCTGTAAAAGAAGGTCTGAAAGAACTTAACTTTAAACCATAATTAAATAGGAAACATTTAATAACAATGTTTGCAGCACTCATTTATTATATTTCACCTCCTTGTCTTCATGACTGGGCTGTCATGAGCACAGCAAACACTGACTAACTGTTAATTAATAGACCAGTGTTTGATATGATCAGAATGTAATTCCTTTTCATTTAAGGGTCCTAAAAGTTCAAATAAATGGGTTTTCTATCCCTGTACCAGGGAACAGCTTTCCTTTGTAGAAATTCTGTTATTTGTCTACGAACCAAAATTTTTTCTCCTCTCTTCAGTAACTTCAATCATGGGTTTTCCCTCTGTTTGGTGTGCTAAATAGGATTATCATCATTAGCTTCTTAGCATATTCCCTGCCCTCTCTCCTTCTACTGCTTCCCTTATGCTTTGATTTCTCTCTTTTTCAGATCCACCTGAAAACAGACAATTTTGGTCCATATGTGACACTCAGTTGTGAGGGTAGATGAATAGATACCACAGTCCTCTTAAAACAAACTAAACTCCAAATTCTTCTTTTTAGGTTTACTGTTGTTGCAGCAGCAATTTTTAGAAACTATATGCAAAAAGCCAAAGACTCTTGACTGGGAGAGAATAAAAATCTCTCAATTTTCGTGCAGAATTTCTGCGTATTCACTGATCCTCTCTTGTCTGATACTCTCCTAATTCAATCAGTCAACTGACCCAGTATCACGTGAAGCAGAGACCATCTGCATAGTCCAAATGAAAAGACAACAAACCTTGGGGTGTCTAGAGCATACAGATGCCTTCTTGCACAGATGATGCATGGTCCCATTTGTTCAGAAAATATTTAACATCTTTAATATAACATGGAATTGGTTCATGAGCTGCAAAGCAAAAAAAAAAAAAAAAAAAAAAAAAAAAAAAAAAAAAAAAAAAAAAAAAAAAAAAAAAAAGGAAAAAAAAAAAAGGGGACTACACTGTTTATTATGGCCTGTGCAGTTCTGCTTTAGAAAGAATTTGATTTTACTGAGTTCAATGGTAGAAATATTACAGTAAGTCTGATGAGAATTTTTCTTATGTTGTACTTTAATGAGATTACTTGAGCAGGTGTGAAGGTTTACTTGATTATTTTGTAAATATACAGAATAGGAGAATATATTTTACACTGCTCCACTGGAGAAGTCAATTCCAATTGGTACCAATGTCTTGTGTGGAAATGTTTGGTGACGTCTTAGGTGCAGTCTGTAAGGGTATCTGTAAAATTAAAAGAAACTATTTCAAACACCGTTTTTAATGAGATTAAAGTACGCAGACTGATCATAATGCAGAGATTTATTCAAGATCCTTTTTCTTGTACTGTTTAGAGATGCTTTGTGTGAAGATTTGGTGTCTTTTTTAGCATAAATACAATCTTAGTCTCAGTATTCGCTGAAATGGCTATATGTGAGCTTCATTTCTCCGCAGTGAATCTTATAACTGTAATCAGGAGAGAGCAAAGATGCAATTTTAAGTCAAATATCTTCCAGAGCTTAGCAGCTCTAACAAGTAAAGTCACTGCTGTATGACACCGCTGTTTTGATCAATAGGAGTGAGGCAAAGCACAGCAACCCCTGGGGACTCCCGGCCAGGGGCCCGTGGCCGGAGGGTCGGCGGTGTCCCGCTCCGGCCCTGGAGCAGCGTTCCGGCCGGGGCAGCGCCCGGAGCCGGCGGGGCCGCGCTGCGGGCGGAGCGCGGGGTGTGCCGGCGGGCGGGGGCGGAGGGCAGCGGAGCGCGGCCGGGGCGCTCCGGCAAGGAGCCACTCGGTTGCACAATGAACCTCGTGCCTGCCGAGGCAGCTCTTCCGCCGCCCTCCCTCCTCCTTCTCCTCCTCCTCCTCCGTTTATTTATTTAATTTATTTTTATTGCATTTATTTGTTTGTATTCACCGGAATAATAAAAAAGAGAAAATCCGAGCGCTGCTTTTGGCTGCTCTCCACCAACCTGTCAGTGACGCAAGCGGAGACTACTTAAAGGCAGATTAGAGGCAGCAAGACATTAAAGCCAACCTTCCTCCCTCCACGCCGCCGGTCCGCCCGCCGCGCCGCGCCACGAGCCGAGCGGGCCGGGCCGGTGGCGGCTGCCGAGCGGCCCCGAGCCCCGCAGAGCCGAGCCGAGCCCAGCCGGGAACCCTCGGCAGGGCTGCGCCTCCAGCCGCCCCTCCCGCCACCGGACTGCGGGTGGTAGAGACGGGTTGCTCTCCGGTTTGTTTTCCCTCCCCCTGGAAAAAAAAAAAAAAAAAAAAAAAAAAAAAAAAAAAAAAGGAGGGGTAAAAAAAGGCAGAAGTGAAGAGATCCCCTACGCTTGCCAAAGTCTTTGTCTCCGGATGAACAGCGATGGGGGAATGGACTATTCTAGAGAGGCTACTGGAAGCTGCCGTGCAGCAGCATTCTACTATGATAGGGAGGTAAGGGTCGCGGGAGAGCTGCGGGAAGCACGGGCGGGATCCCCTCCTGTCCCAGCGGGCCGGCCAGGAGGTCGGCGGCGCGCGGTGGGTCCCGGCGGCGCGGTGCCCTTCGGCCGAGCTCTTTCGGGGTGTGCCTGGAGCCCGCGTGTGTTGTCTGTGTGTGTGTGTGTGTGTGTGTGTGAGTGTGTGAGTGTGTGCGTGTGTGCGTGTGTTGGGAAGGCTGGTATGCGGCACGGGGCGCGGAGGCGCGGGGACACGGCAAACGCCACCGTCCTTTTCCCCGAGGAGCCACGGGGCACCGGGCGGTCGTCGGGGAGACCCCACGGCCATCGGGGTCCCGCTGGAGGAGCAGCCCCGCGCCTTTTCCGGCCGTGTTCTCGGGGATCCCAGGGCCCGTGTGACCGCCTTTCGGCCGAAGGGGCCGGGCGGGGGCCAGCGTTGACCGCCGCCCGCGATCTGTGGCACACGGCCCCGCCGAGGCGATGTCGTGCAGCCTGCGCGCCCCCCGCGCGGAACCGGGGCCGGTTCGAGGCGCCGGGGCCGTTTCGGGGGGCTAGGGCCGGTGTCTGTGTCCCGGCCGGGGCCGGCTCGCGGTGCGGAGGCGCTGGGGCCCGGTCAGCACTGGACAGCTCCCGGCCGCGCGGCGGCGGCGCGCACTGACGGGCTTCTCTGTTGCAGGATCCTGCTGACCGTGGTGGTGATCTTCAGAATTCTCATTGTGGCCATTGTAGGGGAGACGGTGTACGATGACGAGCAGACGATGTTTGTCTGTAACACGCTGCAGCCAGGCTGCAACCAGGCTTGTTATGACCAGGCTTTCCCCATCTCTCACATAAGGTACTGGGTGTTCCAGATCATCATGGTGTGCACTCCCAGCCTCTGCTTCATAACATACTCCGTTCACCAGTCTGCTAAACAAAGGGAACGGAGGTACTCCACTGTCTTCCTTACCTTGGAAAGGGACCAGGATTCAATGAAGCGTGAGGACAGTAAGAAAATCAAGAACACGATTGTCAATGGGGTGCTGCAAAACACTGAGAACTCCACCAAAGAGGCAGAGCCAGACTGCTTAGAAGTGAAGGAAATCCCCAATCCTGCTATCAGAACTACAAAGTCAAAGATGAGGAGGCAAGAAGGCATTTCTCGATTTTATATCATCCAAGTGGTCTTTCGAAATGCCCTAGAGATTGGATTCCTAGTGGGACAGTATTTTCTGTACGGATTCAATGTCCCTTCCATGTATGAATGTGACAGATACCCTTGCATTAAAGAAGTAGAGTGCTATGTCTCTAGACCCACTGAGAAGACTGTGTTCTTGGTATTCATGTTTGCTGTCAGTGGGATTTGTGTGGTGCTTAATCTGGCAGAACTGAACCACTTGGGCTGGAGAAAGATCAAAATGGCAGTGAGAGGAGTACAGGCAAAAAGGAAATCCATATACGAAATCAGAAATAAGGACCTGCCAAGAATGAGCATGCCTAACTTCGGCAGGACTCAGTCAAGTGACTCAGCTTATGTGTGAGGCTGTGACAGAACTGAAACACTGTGCCAGGTGGAACAGACCCAGATACCATTAGAGAAAGGTACATTGCTTAGGCAAGCATTTTATCAAACCACCAAGAAAGCCATTAAGGTATTGGATCTGCACTTACTGAACCAGCTGCAAAATGCAGCGCTATGTAAAAGACTGAAAAAACAGCTATAAAACCATGCTTGACCTAGCCTTACAGCACAGCTACTATTATTCCTACTTTTCTTTCTAATGATTGGGTTTTATCTGTCAGTGAAGCAGCTTTTTGGTCGTCATTAGGATGTTTACAGTTTGAACTGTCTGACTAATTGTTGTAAATGTGTAGAATGTTCATATCAAAAACTCTGCAAGGATACTCTATATGGGGTGGGGTGGGGTGGGGGACACTGTCGCAATGTGCAGGCATAAGCATGTTTTAAAAGGAGGGTAAGCACACTGTAAGGAACCTAACCACAGCTCAGTCAGGATATCTGCGTTCATGTATCTCACAGAGGTCTTATTTTGTTTGTCTAAATCACAGAGTTTATTCCTGGTGTGTATTACTAGCTATTTTCTATCATGGTTTGTGCATCAATTAGTCATGCTAAAAATAAATGCTGAATATAATTTTGCCATTTTTTCTTTGCCTGTCCACACACACACACACACACACACACACACACACACACACACACACACCAGAGACCTTAATCATCTTGCATTAGTTGTGATCTGCAGAATATATCAGTACATTTTGATTGATTCCCTAATATGTGCATGAATAAGATGGAGTTGGTCCATGCCAGCCAAGTCATGCATTTACCTACAATCACCTATGATGACACACATACCAAAGGAAGAGAGTTCATTGAATTTAACTGTGAATATATCATCTTTTCTCTGCTCTTATTTATATAAGTGCCATATTTGAAACATCTAGCTCTGTACTTAGTCAAAAGGTTGTCTTGGGATACCAGCTGGAGTGAAATGATTTTATACTCTCTTTTGTTTATTCTGTGCTATTTGTTTAGTCATTGCAATGGTGTAAAAAGCAGCTAAAGTATCTATTGATAAATAAAGTACTTGCCTTTTTTTTTTTTTTTTTGTAAGCCAGAGAGATTTGTTCTTCTTTATTCTTGTATACAATTGTAAAAAAACTTACAGGGTTAAAATAATTGACTTACAACAATTATTCTTCAGGGTTTAAAATTACTTCTTGGTATTCTAAACTCTAAGCGACAAAACCTGGGAAATCAGGACTGTTTTTTATGTCTGTTTTCCTCCTTAAGCAAGCTTCCTCTGTCTTTAAAGCCTGATCCAAAGCCCACTGACACCAACAGCCTTCTTTCTGCTGACACTAAGGGCAACGCAGTTGGCTGCCAAGGTCACTCTAGGAATAGCCAGAATACATTTACCCATAAATGAAACAATTGCAGCTTTTCATCAGGGAATCCAAATAGTAACCTCAGCTTTTCTGCCTTACAGCTGGTTTAAGAAATATGTTGTTCGTGTCCCATCAACTTAGTGGTAAGCCACTGGGGCAGTCTCAAATGAATCTCTGTTAACAGCGATTATCTTAGTGCAGAATAGAATACTAAGCTTTACTTAATGATTTTTTTAAAGATTTAAAAAAAATTCCTTCTGAATTCAACAGAAAATATTTCTCTGGCAACAGTAGGAGTTGGATCAGGACTAAAAAACATACAAGTGCATTTTAAAATAAATAATATCTGCCCTTTAAAGAAAAGGGCCAACATGGTGCTGGAAAATTTGGGGGTACTTTATATCATAAGAAGGAGACATGGGCTCAGAGTCACAAATGGCCTTTTGATTGTATTTTATGCCAAGCCTGAAAATGGATTTTATTATATATTGGCTTGGAGATGATGCATATAAATCTTTTCCTCTTGGCTTACAACAAATACCTTAACATTCCATTCTTGTCGTTTGCCAGCATTGTCACTTTAAAAAATGTTGATTAATTCTTAGATAGTCTATCCATTATCACATTCATCTGCTTTTTTCTTCCACTGTGAAGCATTAAAGGACTTTGAGATGTGTCACGTTTTTAAAGATTTTAAAAATATTTTTCCTTATGTATAAATTTAAGAGTTTTCCTGATTTGATTATAGAAACATCTAAAGATGGATTTCTCAAAATCTTTGTGATAAAAATGCACACTGATATTGCTAGTTGACTGCATGCTCACTGGAAAATGGCATGTTATTTTTAGAAGGACAACATGGCAGCTAAAATCTCCATCTGCAAAATAACAAGCTTCTGAAGATTATTATTTGACACACAAATCCAAGTCTGATTTTCATTTCGCAGAGTCCTGGGATGGTTTTCAATACCTCATTTTGAACAGATATTTAAAGGAAAAATATTCTTTGACAGTCACAAGCACTCCATTAATATCGAAGAAATGAGCGATTGTGTGCAAAGCTCTTGATCCACTGCAAATTGAAGTTGAAAAAAACAAAACTAATACTTCATTGGGCTTTGGTTCAGGTTCAGCATAATTTCCTGTTAGGCAGAAGCCCTAATGCAAGTTTTTTCCAGTGGCTGCATAGCAGTTTTTGGTCAAATTCTAGTGAAGGTGCGTGTTTTGAAAGTGATAACATTATAATACCTTAAAGTTCTAAGGTAATATTTAGAAAGTATCTGTTTATATTAGTCAATGCAAATGACTCAGTTAATTTATTTTTTTTATGTAGTTACACATTTGTACTCCAGTATGTTGGGATTCTTCAGGTTTGTCCAAAGAGGAGAATATCAGGAAATGTAAATGCTGATTTACGTAACAGGATCAGTGATAAAGTAGGCAAAGACTTGTATTTTGATCAACAGAAACATCATCCACCTTACTTGGAATACTGATTTTCGTATTTCAGATGAGAGATGAAATGTGTCAAGAGATCAGTTATTCTAATCTTCCTTTTAAATTGTTATTTTTCATTTTTTACCAACTGCTCATTTGTCATGGACAAGAGAAATACAGCAAACACTTTTTTTGTCAATGTATGTGAGAATCATATGATTAATGCTAATGGACTGTTTGCATGAAAGCTGACTATTCATTTACAAAATAAATGCTTTAAAATTGTCACAGCAATGGAAAAGTGTGTTAACTGAACAGAACTGAGTGAGCATGAAGCTGAAGGGCACATTACTGGCTACTCAGGTCTTGCTCCTGCCTCAGTGAAATAAATTAGTCTCACCATTGACATCCCTGTAAGGATCAGACATTAAAAATGAAAATTCAGTTAATGTTTGTTTTGTTCATTGTTTACATTGTTTTGCACTGGTGGACAACATTATGTGTCATGATAAGTGCAAACATAAGTGCTGTGTTTACTAAGCTCCTATGGGAAATTGCAATAGAATCTAGTAAACGATTAGTTTCATGGAATTTTAAAATTTAGGTAAAATAATGACATTATTTCATTTTTATATACATTTGATCTTGTGCTTTCCCCACGTGTGTGGATTTCAAAAACTATTCAAAACTATTGGGGTTATAAATCATTTTATCAGATATGTGTAAGATACAATGAGAGTCTATTAAAATATTTTTTAAGTGGAATTTTTTTTCCATAATGAAAAGTAGCTGCATTTTTACATGTAGCATTTTTACACAGGGAAGCTGAATTCACTGGTCTCATAAAGAGTTTAGTTTTAGAGACCTCTGACTTTGAAGAAATCTAAGGGTTTTCAGCTTTTTCAAGGAAAAAACTGAAGAACAAAGAGATCAACAGATTAATGAATCACAGAAGTGATCAGATGGATTTTACTTTGTTTTACACTAATGAAGACAGAAATATTTAGAATCTTCAGAGTGGGTGCAATGCTTTTCTTGCATTATACCTAATAGGGTAGGACAAAGCTGCTGCTATGTAGAGAACCATAGGAAAAGACATATCTGAAATGTTAAATGTGAGGAAGAATTCTTTTTTTACATCTGTAAAAGAATACATTTTTTTCAGAGCATGAGGCTGGATCAGGTAGACATCGTGCCAGCATCCTTTTGGCTTTATTTTGCTTGAATATAACTGTTTCACCTTGCTCCTTCAGCAAAACAGATTAGAAGCTTTTGTTTGCTGTGCGAGTACAGAAATGGGAATTAAAAAAATTGGGTCATATGAGGAGAACACAGGCATATGTTTTCAGTACTTAGAATCTCGTCTGGTTCTTCATGAATTTAATGGCAAGTCTTCATTTTCTTTCTTTTCATTTTCATGGGACCAAGTCAATTCCCAGCCGGGTGAAACACTTATTTCATGAGATTAACAGGAGAGATTACAACATTTCTGTATTGCGCACCCATCCCCGCATATTTTGGAATATTCTTCCCAGAAATTCTATTTTATTCCAAGTTTTCAGAAAACAGACTAAATTAGTATCAGCTACTAATACCAGATCCTAAACATCACATCCTCTTAACAAATAGTATCTCTATGAAGAAAAATTGCGCTGGGCAGTGCTTCATATTACGCTTATTCAAATGTAGAGAAGAAGTCAATCAAGAGTCAGCAGCCCATTAGATAAGTGCAGATACAGAGTATTCCCTGACACTGCATTAAAAATAAACCATGCATATAGATGTGTATATGAAGCTAAATATTTGCAAGATTGTTAAAAGATTTTACCTGAATTGGCGTGTTAGAGATTGAATTTCAGAGATGGATACAGTCACACATCCAGAGACCAAACTAGATGCAATGATCTGGCTGGATATTTAACATGCAAAACCCCACAGCTATCACCCTTTTCCTGTGACTTCTGGGGCTATGGGCTATACCAATTGCTTTAGGTAGTTTAGCTGAGCAGGTGTCTCTCTAAGTGATAGCTTTTAAGAGGCTTGTCTTCACAGCATTAAAATCTATCAGCTTTTTCTTGGTGGTTCCTGAAATACAGGATGAATCTGATCTCTAGGTTATGGAGACCCACATATAAAATGAGTTTCTGATATGCCCTCAAAGTTAAAATCAATCTTGTATTCAACAGAATGTGAAAGTAAGGCAATTTGCTACTAATCCACCTATTTTTTGCACATGTAGTGTGGCAAAAAAGAACATAGAAGGTTTACCAGTACCTGGATAATAATTAATAAACCCTAAAGTGATTAAACAAATCTTGACTTTTGTTTCTTTCACTGAAAACAGCATTTGCTGCATATGATTTATCTCTAAATATATTTCATGGCACATAATTAAGTGTAACTTTCATTTTTTGAAATATTTTGTGAAGTTTCCAATGAAATCATGATTAATGTTCTCTTTTTTTTCAGAGAAAGAATAAAAGATTACTGTTTGAAATTGGCTCTCTATTTTTTGAGAGATGTTATAATAATTAATTCTATCTTTTATATCTGCTAACAATTTGAGGTTTTTTTGAGGGATGCTAAAGTAGAAAATTATTTGTTCCAGTTAAGCAACATTACATTTGGAAGAGATGGTTTCCTTTCAGTGACAAGCTTTGTTTGTCAAATATATATATTTTTTAAAAAAATTTACATTGAGCAGGAGGTAGCTTTAATGAAATGTATAACAGCAAAATTGGGGTGAAAAAAAAGTAAGGATTTGTGGACATTAGAGAAAAATAGGTGTGCTATGGGCTTACTTTACTTATTAACAGTTCAGGGATTAAACCATCTTCAGAACATATTAATGAGCAAATAGACAAGATTCCTTGCACTATCTTTTATGTAAGCAAAACATTTCTAGAAATTATTTCCAACTCTTCTCCAGTTTTACTTTGAATAATGTCAGTAGTGCATTACAATATCCAAAGCCATCACGAATACTGATGTCCTTACTTTCACCCCAAACTTTAGGGTTTTTTTGAAAATGCACAACTGTTCTGTAATGAAAATTGTTTTGCCATCAGAAAACCTGTCCATGACAAAACAAGTGACTTGGATATCAAGCAGACTTTAATGGAGCAACCAGACTTAAACATGCACATTAAAGGGTGACTTGTGATGAGCATGTTATGAGTGGAGTTATTGAAAGGCAAAAAAAAACTTAAATAAAGGGGCTTTCACATTCGCACTGTATGTCATATGTAGGTGCAAGAGATTCAGGGGTTCTGAAGAAAGATAGGCACCATAGGAATTTCTTTACTTTTTCCTTTGAAAAAAGAAGACAAAAGCTGTTCTAGCAATGTTCTTTGTGTAAGAAAATGTATAATTCTGCATACGTACAATTCTGAGAGGAGCCCACATCTGACATTGTTAAATGACCACCAGCAAGTGTAATTGAGCAATATTTAATTTATATATATAGAGAGATAACACACTGGAGCCTTTACCATCATTTTCTCACATTCAAGTGGAAACATAATTTGTAGGATCAAGGAAATAATTGGTTGCAGCTGCTATATATTTGTACTTCATCGAAGTAAAATCCCTCATATTTCTATCTCATGAAAGTATTGAAATTCCTCTGTTTATAAAAAAGATGGAAACACATTTCAAAAAATTTTAACATGTTTACATTAATGCCAGAACTTGAGGGGGTTTTTTTTGTTTGTTTTTTGTTTTTTGTTTTTTTTTTTTTTAAATTCTGTGTGGTACAAATTTTCTTAATGCATTCTTCAATTTAATGTTCTGGTTATTGTTTGGATTGTGTCTCATACAACTACAAGGAACTGTAATTTTTTGGGTTTTCTTTTTTAATTATTATTATTAACTCAGATTTTCCATGTATGCTAAGGTATTGTAATTCTTAGAGTGTCAGCAAATATAGAATTTTTAAAAAAATATGTACAAGGCATCCAATTATGTTTAATTTAATTTGTGGGCATTTTGTTTTAAAAAACTGATAAAACAAAGCTTTTATTGATCACTTTAATTACTATTTCATTTCTAGAAATTATATCTCCTCCATTTATTAATGCCATTTTTTGTATTACTGGAGACTGAAAATTTTATCTGCCTTCAGCTATGTGATCCATAGCTCAAGTTTCAGCTTACTTTAAACCAATATGACCACAGAGCAGGGAAGAATCAAGAGAATCACAGGGCTCAATTAGACACATCAAAAGAGAGTGAATTTTAGAGTGATGTTGGTCTTATAAATAAGATATACTGAATTAAATCAGTCTTTATAGCCTAATCACACATAAGTGAATATATTATAATTGTATATTGTTAAGAGTCACACTAAGAAAAAGCTAGTGTCACTGATAAGAAGAATCTCTTAAAAATCATTAGATTTTTAGTTTCTCAGATAGTTGTTTAAAAATCCCTTAAAATGATGCAAAGACTGGAACGTAACTGTGACACTTGCCCATCTTCTTAAGTTGCTGAAGCACAAATTAAGTACATCTCTATTGATAAAATACTTCATAGAATCACAGAATATGCTGAGTTGGAAGGGATCCATGAGGATTATCGAGTCCAACTCTTGTCCTTGCACAGCACACCCCAAGAGTCACACCCTGTGCCTGAGAGCATTGTCCAAACACTTCTTGAGCTCTGCCAGGCTGGTGCTGTGACCACTGCCCTGGGGAGCCTGTTCCAGTGCCCAAACACCCTCTGGGGGAAGAACCTTGTCCTGATATCCAACTTAAACCTCCCCTCAGTTTCATGACATTCCCTCGAGTCCTGTCCCTGTCACCAGGGAGCAGAGATCAGTGCCTGTCCCTCCTCTTCCTCTCACAAGAAGCTGCAGACTGCAGTGAGGTCTCCCCTGAGTCTCCTTTTCTTCAGGCTGAACAGACCAAGTGACCTCAGCCACTCCTTACACTGCTGCCCCTCCAGAGCCTTCCCCATCCTCGTGTCCTGTCTTTGTACATTCTCTAACAAATTAATGTCTTTTG
Source organism: Brachypodius melanocephalos (assembly GCA_013398615.1). NCBI lineage: Eukaryota > Metazoa > Chordata > Aves > Passeriformes > Pycnonotidae > Brachypodius > Brachypodius melanocephalos. The sequence continues at coordinate 21,135,461 of VZSR01000520.1, forward strand.
TATGTCGAGGTGCCCAAAACTGCACACAGGACTCAAGGTGAGGCTGCCCCAGAGCAGAGCAGTGCTTCTGTGTTCATGTGTGTGTACTCTTCAACTTTGCTTAGCAGGCAGTCAAGAGAGAAGGGCTTTAATTGTACAAGTTTTGTTAGACTGCAGTAAGAGCATAAACAGATAAAATATTTATAGCATGATTTTTGAATCTGGCAGCATGACTCTTATTAACATTAATGGAATTTTTACAGCTGAATCTTAGTGCATTAAGTAAAAAATATTCATTCCTGCTGTTTGCCCAACAACTTGACCTTTCTACTGTAAATTAATACAATATTTTGAATTAATTTTAGACTAATTAAACTTTGAGGCCCTCTTGTACTCTTTCATGAAAACACATATCAGGGAGAAGCTAGCTTGTCAGCATGAGCATATGGTTATCTAAATTTAGCCTATTTCATTGAAAAGGTGTCAAATTTGATACATTGAAACTGTGGCACCATTGGAATAGCACCTTACACTTTGCAGTATTAGAGTTTATAGCAATTCAGTGTGCCAAAGGACTCTGCAGCACTGGATATTTGATTCCTTTCAGTACTGAAAAGCCTATGAAAATTGGTTACAGTGACCTTCTGCTTTGACTAAAGGAGAAAGAGAGGAATCCTGCCATTATGGTGCTTGACCATGCTGTCTCCTTAGCAAATGAAAGAGCTTCTGCAACAAAAATATAAAAATGGAACAGTGTTTAGACTACCAGTCCTATTCAAACAGGAGTTTTGCTTAGAAATGTCCCGTGCTAGACTATGGATGATACTACGGGGCTGTGAGAGCTTCTGCAAAGCTGCTGCAAACCTGTATGAAAATATTTAATTGTAATTAACACTTGAGTTACCACTGATTGTCTGTCTTGAAGGTACTGTATGACTTGCTTAACTTATAAAACAGCTAATCTCTTTAATTTGTTTTGGCCAGCGTTGCTTCACACAATATCTATCAAGAGGCAAAACTCCTATTCAAGCAACCATGCTTTCTCAAATTTTTTCCTGGGAGAGTGGCTCATATCCTCACAGGAACTAAAGAACACAAAACTGGCTCCAGCCTGTTCAGCAGCATAAGCAAAACCACGGGGGAGGGAGGCAGAGAGAACAGCAAGAGCTGGCTCTGCCAGTTTTCTGCTGCTAAGGAGGAGTGGGAAGGAAAGCTGTGCTTGTCCTTGCCTTCACCCTGTCCTCACTTCTCAGAGGCGGCTGTCACCTCGCATATGTGACCGTCCCCTGGACCCAGCAGCTGTGGTGAGCCCTGTGATTGTGCTTGCTGGTCTCTCCTGCCTGCTGGTGCCCTTGCAGGGGCTGTAATGGGCTCAGCAACCGGCAGTTGCTAATTCTCGCTTGTCCTGGGATTCTTTCACCATCCCTCAGAACAAGATCTCACATTTTTCTTCTTCGAGACAGCTGAATTATCAAGAGTCCAAGGCAAGCCTTGATAATTCATGCATTTGCTCCCTAATGAAGAAAAAAACCCAGGCTTATTAAACACAGAAGTTTTGAAATGAAATTAAGGCTGTAATTTCTCAGCTGCTAAGAGATATACATAGCAAAATTCTTTATGTTGGAACGTTCATCCAGAAATGCTGACTCATTACAGAATGAATGCGTATTTCAAATTAAATTCTAAGGAAATATGAGGATACTCCTGTCAATGTCAATTAGAGATCTTTAGACTTGTCTGGAAAAGAACAAAATGTCACATGCAAATTAGAGAGAATAGTGAAAAACAATAAGGTTAATATGTTCTAAAAAGTCCATCTACATTTATAAAAAAGTCCCACTACAGATAAAAACCGTGAACTTCCTTTTATACTTCTGATAAGCATAACATGTAATTGTCCCTGTGCTGTTTTTAAAAAAATCTTTTTAGAGAACTTTCTTCTGATACTCATCATACTCAGAGCTCCAGGATAGTTCAACACTGAAGATGAAAATACTTAAATAGATAAATATCCTCAAATTTAAAAGTCTTCCAAAGGAAAAAAAAATATAGTTGGCTGTACACTCAAGAAATACTTTGAAGTGTTTTTTGAAAAACAGAATTTATCAAGACAACAATTAAACGAGTGCCAGAAGAACTGGAGCAATGAATTAAGATAGTCACTAAGAAATGTGATGGATTTACACTTTGCTGGATCTGATAGCCCTGAAATGAGTAAACTTCATGCCCCAGGTCCACCCAGCAGTGAGACTGAACACATATTCTCAGCATGCACACACAGAGTCCACACGCATGAACATCACACATAAACATGGCTGGCTGCAGAGTGCAGACACAGAACACTCACATGGAGCTCATCCCACTTCCATCTGTGTGGAATGAAGATACCACAGTGGGGGAAAAAATGTATTTTTATATATATGTACATATATATGTGTACAACTTGGCACTAGATCCCAGTGTCCTCAGTTGCTGTCACCTGGACATGCGACCCCTGAGGCCGCAGCCTCACTGCAGGTGCACTGCAGAGCCTGCTCTCACACAGACACACACGTGTGCACATACCCAAGGCTGTCACTGGGTTTCACTCACTCAGCTCCCTCCAGTCGCTTCCACAGAGGCACGTGGAATTCCTGACTCGTGGTCTGACTGTGATTGCTGGCACCCAGATCCCAGTACACACACACTCAGTACAGGGTCCATGACAGAAAGAAATTTTGAAAGATAGGACAAGCTGAGCTGGTCAGGTGCAGCTCTGGCCAGAGAAGCATACCAAGGAGAAAATTGCACCTGACTGGCCTCTTTGTCTCTTCTTATCTTCACACTTGTTCCTCTCAAAATTATCTAGATACTTCCTTTTCCCATCCTTGACTTGTCCCCAAAACATCCCAGAACAAATCTTGAAATTAACTTCTCTTGCATCCCATGGTATGTCCCATACCCTTAGGCGCATTCCTCCATCTCAGCTAGGGTAAAACCATCCAATGATGCTGTAGTCATAACTCATGTTGATGGGCTTAATATCCAGACTTTGGTGCTGAGGCTGTACTAGGGCAGCTCTGAGAGATGCCTAGACAGAGCATTCCTTCCTTTGAATCTTTGATTTGTGTCCTCTCCTTGCTTTTGTACTCCTGCACTTCTCTGGTCTTGTAGAGATGAGTGTTTTATGGACCAATGGCTCCCGTAACGGCTGTGGCAGAAATTGGGAAGGGTGTATTTTGAGTTTCCCTATCTGCTGTTATCTATCTTCTTTTGTGGCTGTGCAGATGAGCTTTGATCACCTAAAAACCTTTTTAAGGTACAAATGCAGGTTTAAAATATTTCCCATGAGAGCTTACAGCAGAAATGCATGATAGAAAAACTGAATTTGTTGCAGCTGTATCTGTCCAACATCCTCTTACAGCTTTCAAAGTGCTGAAGGAGATTTAACTACAACGGTGAGCTTTTTAAAGAGGAACTTGAGCTGGGAAATAAGGAAGCGTTATTCTGCTTATTTTGTAAGGGTAGCCCATTAGCTTTGCCGGTTCTTTCCTCAACTAAGTGGAAGAATTTCACAATAACATGAATGAAAGTTGGCTTCATGCTCATTAAAGAATTCAGTCCTGAGGAGTTTCCTGCAGAGAAGAGGATCTGAGATCTTGTTCCAGTGACTTAAAACGTTTTGGCTGGTTCTTCTGCACTCTTAGATCCCACACCTGTCAACACTCTTAGATCCCATTCTCAGCTAACAAAGCAGCTTCTGTCTTTCAAAGGCATGCACTAAGTTTCTTTCTTGGATCAAGGCATTAAGTTCTATGGCCAAATCGACAAGAAGAATGCCATGATTCCTGTAAAGGCAGCAGGGTTTCTGAGCATGAAAGGTAACTTGCATCTGAAGTTTTCATTTAAAAGACAAAATAAATTACCCTTTTATCTATGATGTAGTTTACATGATTCTCTTCATATTGACAACTGTGTTATCTAAAGTACATAGCAAAAACTTAAAATCTGGAAAATTTTGACCATCTTTGATTTACACTTTCCTAAAAACATGAAGGAACAAGTAGATCCATTTTGTTATTTTTTTTTCTGGTTTCATTCATTTTATTAATGTGGTTAGTTCAAATGATATACTGTACCTCAGCCCTTGTGCTTGTAACTCTGTCTCTAGTTTTCAGCTTGATGGCTGTTGACAGGCACAGGAGAAAGTACTTCAGAGCATATAAAATGTTCTGTTACAATCCCAGCCATCGTCTACTTGAACAATTTTGCAATGTTCTATTTCAGATGGCAGGTCTGAGATCGCTGGGAAGCATCAGCTCACTGCCTGCCCTCTTGCAAAGGCAGAGTGCAACAGACATGGAAAATACAAGGACATAAACAGCTAAATGACAGAAAATGTGCAGAAATATTTGCAGTGTAGGTTGTCCATTGTGGTCTAGACACCTGTCACCCATGTACAGAGGGGCTAACTTCGCCGAGATTAGTATACTTTGTAAAATCACATTTTCACCATGTCAACAGAGAACCATATCTGGCACTGTTTTTACAACTACGTAATGTCGTAAAAAATATTTCAGCTTTTTCTGTTGTGCAATTGTTACATCTTTACATCGATATGAGCTGCAGAACAGTATGACACCTCAAAATGAGTAACACAGCTTTTTAATTTTTTTTAAATTCTGTCTACATTTTTGGTTAACTTGTTAGTTCCCCATTAAACTCACATGTGTGTCAAAATACTTATATATGTTTGTATATATTTTTGTGTATATATATATATATATATTCGTATGCATAGTAGAGACCTGAGGTTATATTGACTCCATCTGTGTTTAAGTTGTCTTTTCAACAACTTGGGAAAGGAAACATTATAAAAAGTCCTGTTCATTGCACAGACATCCTAGGCCTTCCATGTGCACTGTTCTTCGACAGCTGCTTAGCCATAGGCCTCTTTTGACTTCATTCAGGTGACTTTAAAAGCTAATGACAGAAACACTTGTTAAGAAAAGTGAGTGGCTCAGCCCCATGGCACAGCAGAATGTCTTGTTATCACAGTGAGAGAAAATTCAGTCACCTTTACTTAAAGGTTATTTTGTGCAACCACACATTGAATTTAGCAGTTATACTTGTTTAGTTGTTCTATGATCCTGACTACTTTGAGGAAATCTATACATCTCTGTGAGCCACCTAGTCCCTCTGCACTTTGCTGTCACTCACTGGGAGTATTTCCATGCTGCAGCTGCACAGCTGTGCTCAGATGCTTGCCCATCCTGTCACACCACCCTCTTGATGGCTGCTGAGTGAAATCCTACCAAGGTTCAATGGACACAGTTTAACTGAACACAGGTTTTGTTATCTTCCACTGTGGGCAATTCACGGACTCTATCCTGTGTGATCTGTGGGTTTTCCATGAACCTTTAGATTTTGGTAGGACTACACTATTATAAAAGGGAAAATTGTAAGTGAAATCCCTTTTTTCCCCCTGTTATTATACAGCCATGATAAAACAAGAGGCGCCAACAGCAGTTTCATGAAAAATGTATTGTATGTTATACAATAATATACTATCACATAAATAACAGTAGTCTTAAACGGGATGTTTTATTGTAGCAACTTTTAGTTGCTCATCTATGGCTTAGTCATTTTGTTTCCTTCCTTGAATGTGTGAGATTTCTTATTTCTTTAAATACAGCTTTTTTCATGTATTATCTTTTGATACCTTGTGTGCAAACAGCATTCTGTAGCTGCCAGGTTGGAAAAAATATGGCAAAGGTAAGTTAACACAACATCAGGAAAATAATTGTCAGAGTCTAGAATAAAACTTAGAGGAAAATCAAAGGCCTAGTAAATAAAAATCAGCATCTTACTGGTTTCTAGTGCTCTGTCCTTAATAGTCAGTGAACCTTTGTTCCTAATTACTAGGAAGCTATTCAAGCATTTATTTGAATCTGTTAACTGATATATCACACATGAGTTCATTATCACTCACCTTTGTAGCTCATATATGAGCCACGTTACTAAATCACATAATCACTAAATAATTTATCACTAAATAGCATCAATATAATTCAAAATTTTTGCCTGGCATTCCTATAACAAAGCACAAAGGCCAAAACACTATCCTTGGTGTTTCTAAGCAGCTAAAGCTGTTTGAGAGAGATTTTTAGCTAATTGGTCCAAAAACTTCCTTAATGTTGTTTAGCAAGTTAAATTGTTATATTAAAAATTCTCGCTTTGAATGAGTTTATTCCAGATAAGAACCCATAGTTAAATAGATTTCACACATCTTTCTCTCACCCTCTGTCTTACAGTGCTGCACAGAAAGAAGTAAATGGAAAGCAAAGTAACATCAGTTCTCTCCACTTTCAGCTTCATTTGTTATGCCTACAGAGATGTTTATGACTCTGCAAATATCCTGGAAAAATAAAGCAAGGTCTGTGAATTAAGCCTGCTGATCAGTGAAAGGGCAAGGCAGAGAGACAGGCAGCACTTCTAGTGCAGGATTAGCCACGGTGGAGGATTGTCTGCTCACCTCAGGTCAGGAATTGCAAACAGTTCAAAATCTGACAGCACCTGAAAGACCAGCAGACACTTTGGATTGTGTAGGAAATGATAATTTCCCTGAAAATCATGCAACGTTTTCATGCATGGTGAAATTTTTCATACTTGCTGTGGCACTTTTACATGGAGCCAGCATTTGGTGGTGTTGAAGGTGTTATGATTTAGGACCCAGAACACAGTCAAATGTAGGCCAGTTTTATGTCAGGAGGGTCCAACCACTATCTAAAACTCTGGACAAGAAGAAACATTTAGAATTTCTGTTCATTAATAGTCTTTAATCACTTGAATCCAACCCAAGGGTGCTTATAGGAAAGGAATGGGTTCTGAACAAAACCAGATGAATAGAGGGGAGTCTCATTATGCAAAAATCTTGACGGTGAAAGAACTGGGAATTCCAAAAATATTCTCCATATGTAGTGTGGTGACACCTGATGAGAACTTGATATGAAGGGGAAAAGTGAGATATGCATCTAATTGTAGCCTTCTAGATTCTGCAAAATCATTTGTATGGATTACCACTTCCCAGCTTTGCAGGTCTGCTTTTTCTAGCCACTAAAAAATGTTTTCATTTTAATGAGGAATGGATTTTAATTTTAAACTTGCTGTCTTTATTTCCATGGAAAAAAAAAGAAAAAAAAAGAAAAAAAAAGTATGCATATATAAATTTGTACAGATTTTTTGAGAAAACGGCAATAAAACTTTTTATTTAATAAGTGTGAAAATCAGTTTTCTTTTTCAAGGTGACCACTCACTTGATTACAGAATATTTCCTTAAAGGCTTTTTTCTATTTCTTTGGGATGCAAATTCCAGGTACTTTTTTGCAAATTTGCTTGAAAGAAATTTCAGACTTTTTTTCCCTGTCAAAAACCCCCTTTTCAGCATAAGTAATTCCTTTGACCAATTTGCTTAATTTAACAATTCACCTTTGAAAATTACAACTTTGTACCTAATCTGTTCTAAATTATTCTTCCACTTAACTAAGACTATTGAACAGTGCCTTCGGGCAAAGTTGATTTCAATGACCACCTTTGCTATTATTGCTTGAGGCTTAGCAAAGACACTGTAAAATACTCATCACCTTTTGCCACTTTCTTGGTAATTTAGTGGCTATTGCACACAAAGACCAGTGTATGATCAGTGCTGCTACATTTGCACTCCCTACCCATGAAACAAATATTTCTGGCTTGTCTGTGTGAAACACACGTGGAAATTCATAGCAGACTGCTGTCATGACAGAATGTCTTCCCATAATATTTGGTAGCCATAACAATTGTATTTAGTCTGTTTAATCAGCCATTATAATTTGTTCACTTTGCCATTCTTACCTCTGTTGTGGTTGCTCAACCACTATATGCCATTTAATACTGCTGCTCAAGTCAGGGTCTTCAAACTGTCAAATTTCTTTTTTTTTTAACAACTAACTGACTGCTAGGGAAAGGGGCATGAATGGTCTGAGAACACGACAGATCTTTCTAATAAGGTGGGCTTGCTTATAAGGTAACCACAGAATGCGATGAATGTACTGTTACTTCAATAAAATGTGATGAAAACTGCAAACCAATTCACAGTGATCAACACCTCTATGACATGAGCATCTCAGGCCAGATGAGGAAAAGAATCCTGTGGAAATATTACTTCTTCAGCTGAGAGGTAAACACCTCTCTGTATCAAAAAAATTCTGTGAATGTGCTTTATAAGTTTTTTAACAAAACACCAACCTACATATATAATTACCTATTTTGTTCTATTATTAATTTCAATAAAAGAGGGCGGAAACCAGTGAAGCGAAGAATGGACAGAACAGGTTATGAAGCAACTGTTCTAAAAATTATTTGTTCTTTGAAAAAATCTTTATTGAAACTATTGGAGAACTAGATAGAAGTTTCATTATTTGAATTTTGACCAGCACCAGGAGACAAATGTTATCATATATTATTATATTAAATGTTATATATATTTCAGGAAAGAATAAGTTGAAGAACACTGATGCGTATCTTTAAAACTAATATTAAATTAATTTTGATTTACTAATTAAATAATGAGAATCAAAATAGAAAAAATAGAAGACAGTGCTTTGTCATGTTTGTAAGATATTTTTATTAAACATAGTTATTGTTCATATCTGATCATTCTTTATATTTGCACAAACCTACTGACTTCCTCTTGGTTATGTGTGTGTATCTAAGAGAAGAATTTGGTCACTTCATTGTCTGTCACATGAGGTAACCAGATTACTTTGATAGCAAAAACCACAGGGGGAAAAATAAATATATCTGTGTGAATTAATTTGTTTTAACTACTACAGGATTTGATTTAATGATTAAACACACTCTCTTCTCTGGTAAAAAACCAGGTACCAGATGGTATGCATAGCAAAATATGTTTGCTCTATACCTGCGGGTTTTGAAGTAAAATACAACCTTCCTAACATCTGGCATACCACCTCAGGACATTTGAAAGTGCACAAAGTGGACAGATATTATCAGACTACGAAAGACTATGTTGAGTAGATTTAATCTTAATTTTATACAGATAGTGGCACAAAACAGTGAGCAACATAAATAGCATACCAAGAAATATCAATTCCATGCAGCATTTTACATCTAATCTGTAGATTGTCAGTTGTGCAACACTGAGTTTCTTAGAATAGCCACAATTGTCATATATAATTTATTCTGTAGTTTCCATTGCTAAACAGAAAAATGTACAGAGAGTTATCTAAAAATGTGTTGACATACTGGCTTGTATATAAATAATAAATAATTTTGTATTGTTTCCTAAGGGAGCTGTCAGAGAAGAACTGCAACAACCTAGGGTATCTTTCCTATTTCAGTAGGGTTGATACCCATGGCATTTTCATTCTAGTCAAACATAGGATCTGAATAAGTCCAGAAGCACCAGTAACTTAATGGAGTTATCTTGTGGAACTGTATGGATGTATACAGTCCCATTTGAATTTCTGAGGAGTTGTGTTCACAGCACACAATGCAGGAGTATGGAATACTGTAGTGACGTTAAACCCAGTTTTTGAGCTACTCCTGGGCTTTTAAAAAGGGTAGCCTTCCCCTTGAACTTCAAGTGTCTCTTCAGAGTATTTCAGAGTTGTCAGTCTTTTATTTCTAAACTGGTCAATTCCATGGAATGTTGAGTTTCTGCTTTAAAGGGCCTGATATATAGATATTCTATGGCATATAGAATAATATGCAATTGTATGATCTTATGAGCTGACATTTTCCATACCTATAAAGTGGTCTGAAATATGTCTGTTGCTTTTTTTTTTTTTCTGTTAAATTGGTTAAAGATTTTCTTTTAATAAAGAATTTAGAAAAAATACACTTTTCTTGCATTGTACTTGAGCTATTTATTGGATTGGCAGCCTAAATATTCAGTATCCAGAAGTGTGAGAGGAATGAGGAATGAGCAGGCTGCCTTCCATGCTGGATTGAATTTGACTCCCCGTTTCAAATGAACAGGTGAGCAGCCTGAATCCAAAGCTTCAGGGGCAAATGGCAATAGTAGTTCTGCTGTCGTGCTGAACAGCCTGGAGGAGCCAGTGGAACCTTTTCATACAACTGGTGTCAGACCAGACACATGGAAGAGACAGGTATCCCAAACACTATTCAGATGTCTTGTGCTCTGCTATTAAATTGTCTCAGGTGTTCCAGTGAAAAACGACTGAGATATTGTCAGGCATTAAAAATAGTAATTAAAAATTCTGAAGGAACATCACCAGACTATGCCGTACCTTAAACTGATCAAATACTTATACGGCAGCCTGAATCCGAATATTTTCCTAAAAAGGTATGCTTAAATACTTTTCCATGCTGCAGCCTATGACTTTGGATATTTATTTGTCATGTTTTATTAAGCTTAGTAGAAACTAGAATCTGCAGTGTGTTTCATTTTGCAATTTTATTCAATGGATTTTTTTCAGTAATACGATATTTAGTGAAATTGCTTCTTTGCAAAAACCTTTTATCCTGTGTTCAATCTGAAAACTAAAAGCTTGAAGACTGTCTTGTCTTTAGGTATAAATTTCTCAGAAGCCTAAGTATTACTCAGAATAGTTGATTTTTCTTCTCTATCACCAGTGTCTGAAACGATATTTGAAGAGAAACAGAACTGTATATCAGAATGTTCTTCTGTCTTGTATTCTCAGGGAATGACACTTCTTGAGAAATTTTGTTGACCACACCTGTCTCAGATATTGTATAATATTTGTATTTCTAAGAATGACCATCTGACATTTCCACTAAATAATGTGCCATTTACAAATGAATCAGAACAGTTTAGCTCAGTACAGAACCTAACCAATATAGAAAGAAATGTTGCACTCAGGAATGTTGTTCTGAATCAGACTCTACGTGAAGCAGTAGTTTTCCTTTATAATGATAGGAAAAAAATGGATATCAGATACACACTATGTGAACACCTCCAATCTTTTTACATTTTCCCAAATCCACTGTGCAGAATAGTCTTCAACAGTTATGACATTTTAATGATTAAAATCAAGGCTGATCCATCTGACCCTGGTTCTGCTGAGTGCATTTATCTATATTTTGGTCTCATGTCACTTTAATGTAAAAGAAGAGGGATTTGCATAAGCATTTCTGTCCTTCACCACCGCTGGAAGAGTAGGCATTGTCAGCTGCAGACCATGGTCAATCTGGAAACCTGCCATTCTGCTGAGAAAAGGCTCATGGTTGGTCTAACCTTGCAGTTTCTTGGAGGCAGGTGGACTTAAGGGCCAGAACACTGGCCTGCTGAATGACAAGCATTGGTTCTCTGTGAGCTATTTCAAAGACTTGTTTTAAGACATTGCTTATTCAAGCAAGTTATGTAAATAACTGGCAAAAAAAAAAAAAAAAAAGGAATGAGTGAATGAAGGCATGGGCAGGTCAGTAGACTGAGTTATTTTGCTCTCTCGACAGACATTAAAAACTGAGTGGGAGACAGAGAAGCAGTCTGACTCCTCTTCAGGGTTCAGCTTTGTATCTTGACCCTCAGAAGCAATATTCTGAGCCCGGGCAGAGCAGAATGCTGATACCTTGCACCCCTCAAATGCACTTCTGTTTCTGCTTCCTTTTGAAGAATATGAGCTCATTGGATATTGCAAGTTGTCATGTCTCCTCTGAAATGTGGAGAAGACTTGTGACCTTTCAGGTGTGGAAAAGTCCTGGTCTGATGACAGCATGTGACTGAAGGAGGGCAGTCAAAGAGGTAATGGCAGCTCCATCTGAAAAATAGGCACCTTTCTATTGGGAAAATATCTCTGTGAGGTGGAAAAGTTAACTGTTGTAACTGGTTCATTGCAATTTTGAATCTGTAGACCAGGATTCATAACATCTGTGTTTTATTGTTAAAACAAAAATTGAACAAAAATACTTATCATAAATGACTGTCCTTGCACTTTATCTCTGCGTGAATAACAAGGTTGTTATACTTAATTGCTGAGCTAACATGCTCCTAGCAGGCCAAAGAAGAAAGGTAAGACAGGCATATTTGGCAAGTTAGGGGGTTGACATATTTTCTGTGGTTAAAAAAAGAGAAATTCATGTTATCTCAAGCCATTCTTCTGGACAGAAATAAACTGGTGTGTCTGTGAATTTCAATAATAAATGACACAAGTGCATATTTACTGGGTAATTCCCACCTCATCTATTATCTAAAAGATGCACAAGTATCCCCAAGTAAGAGTGGTCTGAAGTAGGTCTGGGGAAATTTGGCTTTTTTTGTAATAAAAATAGCAAGGCCAAGTGCAGAGGCATGAATTTAGTGGTGTTTAGAAGGAGAGGCATCCTCTTGATCTGTTTTAAGACACACTTTCTAACGACTTGGGTTGGAAGATAAATTCTATCACATGGTTCTCAAACTAAACACCCCAGCAAACATAAGCAAAAGGTTATAGCAGGAGCAGAACTGGATGGCCACCTAGCAATTAATAGTGTTACATATGAAAAATAACCTTATAAGGTTAAGAATAAGGTCTGTTTGAATTGAAGGTACAGAGTATATGGACTATCCTGGCTTTATCAGCTTTCCTCCTGTAAGTGTAAAAGCTTATCTGAAAATATTTACCCAACTTCCCTTTTATTCCAGTTACTCTTTCTATGACAGGACCTATGTGTAGAAGTTGAGGTACTTTCCCAGACCATGTTGAAAATGTGTTTTCAAAGCAATACACTTTTCAACATTCTGAATTTAGCATCTAGACTAAATGATAAAAGTAAGCTATTTACAGGCATCAGGAGATTAAGGGAATAAGAGGCTTGAAATGTTATATGTACACAATAAAAAGTAAAGTAGAAAGTAAATTGCACTACTGATTCTCATTGAGATCATAAGAAAGTTAAGATTATGACAATCAGGTTGTGAATTTGTAAAAGATCTGAAGAAAGGCACAATAGATTGCACCTCAGCATCAGGCACAGTGGGGGCCTCAGCTCAGAGCAGCTAATACAAAGAGCAGAGAAAAGAAGACAGTAAATGGATATTTCTATACGGGAGCCATATTAACAGATTGCATAAAATCACATAGTCAAAACCTGCCTAATCTCTTGGTAGCCAGAACATGAAGAAATTGAATGCTGATAAAATGTAACATGAGTCTAGAGCAAAAAAAGTTTTCATTTTTCCTTTCCATAATATTTTAGAGGAATGTGCGAGCAAAAGGTGCATCTTTTAAATATATTTTTATGTAAGTTATGATTTAAAAACACTGTTTTAATATTTAATACTGAAAAATTGCTTGAGAGGCTAAACTGTATACAGTAAATTAATTAGAAAGCAGAGGAGCAAGAAATACCTAAAATCCAGGCTCAGGATAATGGATAGTCCAGAGGAAAAAAGATGATGGTATAAGCCCCTTAAAATCCTTGGATTACACAATAAACTTTTTTTTTTCCTCTCCTTTAAAATTGCTGATTCACAAAAATAAGTGCATATTAAACTTCTTCTATAGTTTAAAATTATCTTATGTACTATTTGACAATTTCAGCTAGCTCTCGCAAGCTCTTTGCAAACCATCCTGACTGAAACAGATGGATGTGTAATTCAAATAATGAGCTGGATCCACTCCCCGTAGCAGTCAATTATGCAGGATTTTTTCAGTATAGTATTCAAGAGACTAAGATCTTTCTCTATATATAGATCACCTGAAATGACCTTGCCTATGCAGTGTCAGAGCCAAAACAGAACAGTAGGATATGTATCTTGCTTCATTTTTAAAAGCTCAGACTGATTAAGAACTATTACATATGATATTTGCACTTAAATTGTTCCCAGTACTTAGCACTCTGATCTTTTAATGTGATATTTCTCTCTAGGTAAACTGCCCAGAGACATCTGAGGTCTGAACATTGCATGCCATGCAAGGACTCCTAACACTGTATTGTGCTGAGGAAATCATGACAGTGAGGGAATGCATGTTCACCTCATTAACAATAACTGATAATCTCTTAACAGTGAGAACTCATGGACAAGATTTAATTTGCTTCTAGCACTGAAAATGAAATTGTCTAAGGACCTGTCAAGTGGTGTGTGTACAGTGTTCATCAAAAGTATTACACAGAGACTGCTCTTCCTCTGTGCTTGTCAACGTGCACTCTGGACCAGGCAAAACTGTAAAAACCTTAAATGCTGTGGGAATTTTCCTTGATCTGTAGTGAGGCATCAATGACAACACTCTAGCAAACTGTGTCATAGGATTGGAACTCCTTTTTAACAAATGAAGCAAAGATTTGAGGTTGGATGGGGGCCTCACTACTGCTTACAGACATTTGATTCGTCAGGAATCATCACAGAAAAGAAATACGCTGCTTGCCTTTGACTTGCAAAGCTCCATCGATGGTTCAATGTGTGAGTTCCTGAGGCAAAACCTGGAAAGCCTCTTGAGGCTGTGTCGTGGGGTGGAACTATACTGCACTCGTGGAACAACTTGGCTGCTGCTAAAAAGAAAACTTCTTGCCCATTGCAGAGCATCTCAAAAAGTGAGAAGCACAATTATTTCTATTCTGTTTTGTATGACTTGGTATGCAGATATAAACACTAATTGTATGTGGCTGGGGTCAAAATGATGTGAAACTGAAGAACGAGAGAGAGCTGAAATCTGGATCTGCAGTTAAAAACAGCCTTGAAGCTCAACTTTTGCAGAGAGATAGGATATAATATGCTAGAATTTGTACTCTGATGAGTTTTAACCCTTCATTTTCTGCATGAAGGGGCATAGAAAGTCTGGAATTCCTGTGTTACATGATAACAATGAAATAACTTGTCTGTATAACTTACAGTTTTCAAATAGTTTGCCAGATATGAAGTACTCAAATGTACTTTGATGATTAAACAAAGACACTGTTATGCTCTGACTTACCATAGAAATGAAATTAATGATTTATTTGTTGCTTGTAGAAGTGTTCAAAAGAACATTTACAGCAAATGGAAGGAAAAGATTTGCAAATAGGACAGAATTTAATTTTTGGCTTACTACAGTACCATTACTTTACTTTTTTCTTGTTCTCTTAATATTGTTCCCTCATTCAGAATAACCAGTATTTTTAGAGTGTTTTAGGTGTTTCCATCCATGTCAAGTTGTGCTTTTTGCTTTTTAAAGCAAAACCTGGAATTTGTCAGACAGGGCATTAAGAAATGTAAAAATGATCAACACTTCTCCATTGAAAAAGTGGGTTAGAAAAAGAGAGTATTTCCTCATAGGCTGCGTTCTTATCCTTTGTTCTTCCCTGTGCCTGGGGAAGGGTTGATTCATATCCCAGAACTATCCTGCACTAGAAAGGCTATCCACTGTGAGCATTAAATTCAACCCACATAAAAGAGTTCACTTGAAGGAGATCGTTTCATTCCCCCTCACTCTGCACTGTCTGCTCTGGAGATGGGCCAGAAGTTTAATGGAGGAGAGAAGAGGAAACTAGGGGTATGTGTGTGACTTTAAGAGGGGGGAAGCATAAAAAGACAGAGTTTGGAACATCTAAATCAGGAAGATACGAATTCTTGCTCCTGTATCACTTCTGACAGTTTTGATATACTAGTCCAGAAGAACAGATTAGCTAAGCATTCTCTGCTCTCAGTATTTAACACAATGAGAGGGGAAAAAACACAGAGCTCTAAACTGGGTTTGCAGCAAACTGTATGGACTATTATAATTTATTTCAGATCCATTTTGGTTCTGACAACCTATTTACTTTTCCTGGAGAAGATAGAGACATGTACTAACAATGTGAACCTTCTATGGTCTCTACCAGAATGAGAAAGTTATCTAGTAGATATGCGAAATAGGGTCTGTTTGAGTGACTTTTTATTATGAATGGTCAGTTATAAAAAAATGGTGGGCCTAGAATAACTGTGACCTTTTTCAGCAGCCGTGAGGCTGATGCTGATTAAATAAGAAGTGACAAAAATTAAAATTTTTACCAACATCTTTCTTGAAAAGAAAACAGCATTTCAGGAGGCGTAAAAAACTACGTTTGCTCACCATTTCATCACCCTTCAAGCCTGCTTTCATCTTTATAGCATGTCTTTCATCTTTACAGCATGTCTGTGCTAAGGGTCAGTAGTTCTCATGTGCTGGTGGTGGGGCTTTCAGGTTTCTTTTTGTTTGGATGGGGTGCAGCTCTTCCCACAGTAAATGACATGAAACTTGATGATGTGCCACACTCCTTTTGCATTTATACCATATAAATAGAACAACACAGATGGATTTATGTTGCCTTATGATACAATCTTTTGCCTAACAATAGATTTTTCCTTAGCAGCTGGTAAAGCAGGAGTTTCATTGTCGTATCTGCTTATGCTCATTTATGTAAAGTGGCATAACTAAGGTCTGCTGGGGACTGAGCCATCTAAATGTTAGCTAAATCACATTCCTGGTGTGCTCTCTGTGACGCCAAATGACAAATTATAGATAACCATCTTGGTAGTATAGGCTGTAAGGCTCCAACAGTCTACCTGTTGGTGCCAAAAGACCGGTTTAAGCGTAAACAATTAAACCCACCTAGACAACTAATTATTTGGAGTTTTGTTCTCATATTAGCCTGTGTTTTTGAAAATTAAAAATAAAAATCCTTCAGTAATTTTTTTTTGCTGTTCTTGTGTAGACTCCTGGGGTTGGCAGATGAAGAATTGCATTAATGCAACCCAGTTCCACCATTGCTTTTATTTGAGAAAGAAGAAAACTCATCCTTTTTACTGCTTCGGTCATTGTCATAAAGTAAAAGGAAGTTCTATTATGGAGACCAGTGAGGTCAGTCATAAAACATTGGTCATTGCTTTCTATTTATTCTTCATTGTTTCATATCTGTGCATTTTTCTGTAATTTGCTGTAACTGGGGTGAAGTCTTTGGATTAGATTTAGTGCTTTATGGTCACCATATCCTTGATTGACCCCTTCCATTCACAACGCTTGAATTTCCTTTCCAAAGCAAATGACTCTCAAATTCTGCTCTCCATCTAGTTTTACAGCTGCCACTGTCTCTTGGGCATCCCTTAAGAAGTTGCTGGTTTTGCTTTTTCCATATTCTTTCTCTCCACTATAGCTAAGAATTCCATGCACTCAGGAGAGTATGCTCCTAACATCTATTTGCCTTCCAAGTTATTGTGCTGCTCTTATTTTTAAGTTGCTGCAGCTGATTTCTAGATGTAAAAATAAATATTATAAATACGTGAAAATACTTTCTTTTTTTGTTTAAATAAACATTTTTCCACAATGTTTATAAAACATTTTAGAACATTTGAATGCAGTTTTCTCTAGACCAAAAATACCCCTTTTATTTAAACAGTAAAATGTAAACTGTCATGACACATTATTGTTTATCCTATTCATCAATGCCTTGGATGAAGGTGCAGATCCCTCCTCAGCAAATTCTCTGGTGGCAGCAAGCTGGGAGGAGTGGCTGATACCCCAGAGGGCCGTGCAGCCCTGCAGAAGGATCTCAGCAGGCTGCAGAGATGGGCAGAGGAATCTTCTGAAATTTAACAAAGGCAAGTGCAGGGTCCTGCAGCTGGGGAGAAACAACCCTTGCACCAGTACTGGCTGGGGGCTGAGCTGCTGAAAAACAGCTTTGTAAAGGTGGTTCACAGAGAATGACCTGGGTGTTCTGGTGGCCAACAAACTGTCCCTGAGCCAGCAGTGTGTCCATGTGGCCAAGAAGGCCAATGGGATCCTGGGCTGTGTTAGGAAGAGCATTGGCAGCAGGTGAAGGGAGGGGATCCTGCCCCTCTACTCAGCCCTGGTGAGGCCTCACCTGGAGTGCTGTGTCCAGTTCTGGGCTCCTCAGGATAAGAGAGACAGAGAGCTATTGGATTGGATCCAGTGAAGGGCAATAAGAGAGCATCTCTCGTGAGGAAAGGCTGAGGGAGCTGGGCCTGTTCAGCCTCAACAAAAGGCAGCTGAGAAGGGACCTCATCGGTGTCTGTGAGTGTCTGAAGGGAGGGTAGCAAGAGGATTGTGCCAGGCTCATCTTGGTGGTGCCAAGCAACAGGACAAGAGGCAATGGGCAAAAAGTTTTGCATGGATAATAAGATAAAAACTTTACTTTGTGTGTGTGACTGAGCACTGGAACCAGCTGTGCAGAGAGGTTGTGGAGTCTCCCTCACCAGAGATATGCAAGAACCCTCTGGAAGCAATCCCACACGATGTGCTCTAGGATGACCCTGCTTGAGCAGGGAGCTTGGACCAGATGACCCACTGTGGTCCCTTCCAACCTGACCCAGTTTGTGATTCTGTGACAAAAAGAAAAAGTATTCTTGAAGTATGTTTCCCCAAGTTGTGACAGCTATTAAAAATGGAAATGTTCCTCCAGTTCAGTCAGCAATTACTTAGAATAGTAAGTGCAACAGTAAAAACAACACTAACAGAACACATGAAGAGGAAAATAGTTTTAAAATATTTTTCTTTAAGTTGATTGTTTATTAATATTGACTTCACATCAAAAACAACATATTTAAAATAATCACATCAGATAATTGTACATTTTTCAGTGAAATTTTAGAATTGTTTTTGCTAAGAAACATTTTTATGCCCTGAATGATAAAAACCCTTAATCTGACAGATTTGTGAAAACAGAGTTGCTTGGGACTTTGACAACAATCATCTCAGTCTAACCTCTGGTTCAGGACATCTTTAAAGTGCAGACTGCTGGAAGCTGAGATGACACATTGGGAAAGTATAACTTTTGTATTCATGGCCTGTACATCTTGTAAAGGTCATGTATTTAGGTTAACAAAGTTTTACTTGGGGCAATATCTGTATTTACTCTTTTAAAAGCTATCCTTACATATATGAATATGTACAAATGTATAACCTGGTTCCAATATGATATTTTGTGATGCAACCTAACATTAATGTCCCACAATTTATGATCTCTCTATTCCTGCCATGACCTTTATCCAAAACTCAGGCTCCTGTGCTATAAAGTACATGATACGTGATAAGATTTGCACTTCTTTCTGTCTCTAGGTCCTTGGTACTAAAGTAATCTTTATTAAATCTTTTAGACTACTCTTCATGCTTCCCTGCTACTTCAGCTTCTTCCTCCAGTTTCTGTCTCCTCATTCTTTAAAGTCTTAAACTTTCCTGGCTTCAGTCTGTCTTTCATCAGTAGCCCTTTGAATTCCATCTCTTTCAACACTCATTTCCATAAGTCACTTCACTCTGTATGGAGACCTGCTCCTAGAATTACTTTCGAGCTTGAATATGTTAAATTACTTACATGTAATAGATCACTGCCTACTACCTTTGATCAAATTTTGGCACTGAAATAAATTTGTGCTGTCTTTTCATGCAAGAAAGATAGTGAAATATCATACAAGATCCGTACCTCAACTTTCCACAGTGTGAGCTACTTTTCAGAAGTCAGTGCACAGCCTTGCCTTCTTCTGGGCCATGACTGACTTAAAATAGATGTCTCCTGCTCTACAGCATGACACAGCTTTGACAACAGAAGTGAAATTCATGCTGGCTGCAGGGGTAATGAATATCAAGCTGTATCAGAGGAGCAACGTGCCACATCCTTTAAACGAATCCTTACGGATTATGCTTGACTCTACCACCAGTCCACACAGTTTGTGCATGCCCTTTGCTCTTGTTGGAAAATCACAAGAAGCTGAATCACTCTCACTTTCTTTGGTGGAAGGTAAGAAGCCTTCAGCTCTACTGGTGACACTGGCTATGATATTTAACTTCATTTTACCCTGTGATATCAAGCTCAAACAATAGATTGACATTTCTATAGGATTCTTATTGAAGTTTCTGTTTCTGCTTATATGAATAAGATAAATTAGGACTACTTATCTCTGTACTGTTCAAAATAGACTAGCTAAATGCTAGGTGACTACTGGAAATGATTTTTGTAAAGTTTAGCTCCTGAACCATTCCAGTTTTACAGTGTTATAGCTGTCTTGCTGAGAGAAAAGTAACATTTCTTAGACTGGTTTCCCAAAGGCAAAGGGCTTATGCTAGCAGAATATCTATCTACTAAGCCTATTCCTCACCTAAGAGTTTTTCAGCTGACAGAGTGATTTCAAAAAGGACAGGAAAATCCCAGAGACAATTAATATCCTGGAAGTTTTAAGAATATTTATAGAGTGAAGGTATGAGCTCCCACTGCCAGACTTACTATTTTTTAAAGAATAATTCCATGGCAAATCAGAGCAAATGCAGCTGGTAAAGGCCACAGCTCATGCTGGCTCTTCCCCAGTGGAAGGCTCAAAGGAAGCCAGAAGGAGCTGTAATCATCATAATAAGGTAAGCAGCAGGAGAGAGATTGGGATAAAAGTTACAAATCTACAGGAAACCACGCTTTTGCAGTCCTACTGCTCCTGAGGCAAATTGTCTTCTGGTTTTTGGGGGTCTTCTTTTTCGTAAGAAATGTATTATCTCTCTGAGTGCTTCTATCACAGTTCCTCTCACTATTTTAGGTGTCGAGGCTCAGGTGTCAGTACCTATTTCATTCAACAGAGTTTTCATGCATACATTTCCATCCTGACTGATAGCTCTAATATATCTGTAATACAAGTAGAGGAAACATTCTTACAATACCATGGCATAATAATCAGTGCAATCCTGGACTGCAAGCAGCTGCTGTCATGATTCTTAACTGTAAACAAATGATACTGTTTCTTGAGGACACAAGATGGTGTCTCAAGCTATTTTTATTTATTGCTTTAAAATGAACCTTTCAGAAACATCAAGAATTGTGCTGTTTAAAGTGAACACACTGCAGATAATGCAAGAAATGGATGAAAATGCAAGTTACAGATATAAAGAAGGCATACAATCCAGCTTATAAAAGACTATGATCTAATGGCTATAAATTCATTCAGTAAAAAATTTCCTCAAACTAGAGACAAACACAGGAATTAGAGAAAAGAAAAAAAGGGTAAGTGGAGCATACACTGTAGAATATAAAATGGAATAGCTGCAATGTTGTAATAACATTTTTATTAGTAACTATTAAAAATTACAATAATGTAGCAACAAGGAGTCTTTGCCAGGAGTGGAACCTCAGGTTGAATCAGGGAATGGAGTCTGTTGCTATCTCCAACCCTTTCAGACATTTCAGTGGAAGATGAAAATGTAATGGGGACGCTGGGTGTTTGCTAGGTAAAAACCCCAGCACAACCCAGCCTTGAGTGAATAACCTGCAAGAAGAGCCCATGCTGAGGTTCCACAGTGTTTGTTCCTTCTGAGGCACTGCCTCCTGCAGCCAACACCCCGGCAGCTGTGAAACCACAGAGCTGGGCTGTCCTTGTGGGTTTGATATTTCCAGCCATTTGTGTGTTAGCTTCACGATGGATGAGAAAATTGTGGAGTGCAGCAGTGACTTTGAGAGGATGCATAGCTATTTATTTATTGTTTCTTCACTGCTTGCATAAGAAATCTGACAGTCATTACCTTTGGCTAGGAACAAGGGAAAATGACTGTCAGGTACACACATTTTCAAGTATTGTTTGCCTTCAATGGTAGAAAATACGATTTCAGCCTTAAGATGCTTTTTAAAAAATTTCTTTGGGTGCTTTCAGAAGCTTTTGGAGAGGAGAAGAGACACAAATTTTTCAAGGTTAGGTTACAGACATGGATATATGGCCAGAAAGCAAAGAACAGCTTTAAGTAATGATGGTTACAAGTGACAAATCTCTTAGTTTGAGTGCATTTTGTAGGTAGCTTATGTCACTATGGAAAAATAAGCTAGGATAAACAAAACAATTTCCACTTTTAGATATCAGGTTCTGCATCAGTTGTAATTAACTTTACTTTCAGAAATACAGAGCCATAAAGTATTAGAAAATTTTAGCTGTCAGAAAGACTGCTGGAAGTCAGAGTTACAGCTGAAAGCATGTTGTGATCATTGTCATTCATTGTCCAACTGGATCCTGGAGAGAAGATAAAACCCTGATTTTGTAGTCACACACTGCTGAGCAGAGGTACAGTTTAGTAGCAGTTCAACAAATGGCTGAAAAGAAAATTGTTTTTATAAAAAAGCTTTAAACATATCTAACAGGTTTTGTGATGATTAGTGAATATGCCTCTCTCCATCTGCTCTGAAGGAATGGTTGGCATTACATTTTCTGTGCACTTTGCCTCACAAACCCACAGGAGCAGCTGAAAGCTTCAAATCTTGGCTCTGCTCAGCAATCCACTGAAATCCATGTGGAGTTGTGGAATGCTTTTTTTTTAGCTACCCCAGGCATCTTGGCCTGGTGTATTGATAGCAGGTGGAAAAATCATTTCTCTTGTCTCATCTCTGAACATGAGAGCCTTGTTCAAAAGGGGAAAAAAAATGTGGCCCCAGACTTTTATTTTTAACCACTGTATTTAAAAGATTTTAGGACGACAAGTACAACTTGGACTGGGGTTTCTAGAGGATGTGTCAAAATATAGCAAGCTGTAGCCAAAAACATCAGGGTACTAGGATTCCTGTTTCTGTTCAGCAAGGGCAATCTTTCCACCCACACAATGAAATTTTGTATATTTTTAACAACTTTGCAGCTGCTGTCGTCATGAATATCCCTTAGTTGCTGTTCTGAGATGGATTTGCTGATAACCATATTCAAAGAGGAGGGGCAGTGTTAGGCTCATGAGGAGCCTAAGGAGAAAGAAAGGCATGGACCTCTCCCTCCTTTCACCCACAGACTGAATGATTTGGATTTCTTCGTAACTTAACCCAGCAGGAACATAACCACGTACTGGGCCTGGGGCTCAGACTGGCTCCTTTTTTCTCTAACACCTGCTCTGCCCAAGAAGATGCTTCTCTTTTCATTATCAGTCAGCAGTGAGATTAGAATGGCATGACAGCTGGATTTATTTATCAGGAGTTTGTGAACCAGGTTTTGATTTGAAATAAAAAGAAAATCTCGGCCCAAACTGCTGAGTTGGCCTGGTTTTGATTCAGATTTGGTGGCCCTTTTTTGAATGGTTTCTTAAACTATCAAGCCTCTTTTGCTGAGCTCTGTGCTTGTAAACCCACACCTTTGAGAGCAATGAGTGAAGACAAGGAATGTGATGTGCATCTTTCTTAAAGTCTTACAGAATATTCTAGGCAATCCTTAATGTTTGCTTAACTATTAATGGTGTGATGAATTTCCACACAGAGAAAAAAAGGAATTTTGGCTGAGAGGTAGAGCAGGTGAGCCAGCAACGCAGTAAAGCAAGTTGGACCAGATTTCATTTTGTCAATTCATGCAATATAGCCCTTAGAATAAATTAACAGATAATAATTAAGAGAGCCTTATCGAATCTATTTGCTGCCTTATGTAAAAAGCATAGATAATGGCAATCCAGCTCTGAATCACGGTGTCCTATTCAAGCAGTATGTTTTACATTCTAGATAATGAATTAAGATATTATCTCTGTTCTAAAACCAGATCACTGTGTCAGCTTTGCCTTTGTCATTGTGCAGCTCAGCTGTAGCCCTCATGTGTTCAAGCATTTCTGTGTAAGGCACAGTTGGAGCCGAGGATCACGTTGACAGAAACATATGCGGAACCGGCAGCCATTAAATCTCCCAGTCAGAGTTTTCTGGCAGGCACAGATGAAAGTTGTAGCAGGCTCTGCATTTTTCCTTCCAGTTTCATGTTGGGCTAAGAGTGCTGAATGGCACACAACAGACTGCAAGAAAAACTACTTGGATTTCAAATACTTTTCCAGACATATTGTTATTAACCCAGTTTTCCAGTAGCGGCTGTTTATATTTAGGGAACTAAATCCCTGTATTTAAATGCTCAATGGAAAACTCTCCTGTGTGCAAAATACTGATTCATGTGCTAGTTAAAGCTTCCTTAAAGCTTTATGTTTGTGCTTGCATGTTTCTCTCAGGGTATTCCTGAGAGTCCTAGGGACTGGAGTTCCTTTTCTGAATCTGAAAAATCACTAAGTATTATTATGACATAGTGATTTTTGCTTTAAAAAAGGAATTCACATGCTTGCCTCCCACTTGAATAGCTGAAATACATTTATAATGAGATCCTGGCTGTATTTGGTTTGGTAGAGTACTTTTTGCCATTGTCAGTAACAGAATGATATTTGATCATTTTATCAGGTTATTTATATTTGTATGCATACTGTGTCTCTGTCAGCCAACTGAATACTGGCTGAGTGCTCTGTGTTAGCTAGTGAACTTTGCTTCTTTGGGGGATAAACCACAGTGTCTCTGAACAGCCGTGCATTATATGACGTAGAAATACAGATTTATGGAAGTAGGGGTGTTGGGTCAGATTAGGAAGGTGGGTGATTATTACCAATAAACAAGACCAAGTACAGGATGGTACACTGACAAAAACTCAGGGATCAGTCATGAATCAGAAAGGCAGTTTGGATTTACACTGCTGTTGAGGTTTTTGAGATGCTGCAGAAGAAGGTCACGTTGCTGTCTCCTTGCTGTATTTGTTTCTTTGCTCTTATATGTCCTGCAAAAGTAAAAAAGCCATGCAGGGTTGTTTTTAGGTATCAGTAGCTGACCACAACCAGAGCAAACTTTGCTGTGACATTGCATACTGAGGCAGTTCTGGTAGTGACTTTCAATGGAACAAGAGGCTGGTAAATGGATGCTCTGAATAATGGCTGTTGTGTGTTCTCAGGCTGATGGTGGATAGCAAAGTAACATCTTGGAGTGGAAGGGCTTGTTTGTTTCTAAATCAGAAAGGAGAGCTTAGCTCTTGCCAGATGTCCATCACTGGGTAGTCTGGTGGTAATGCTGGTTAGAAAGCAGGGCAGACACTGGGTTTTTATTACTCTGTAGAATATATAAATGGCTGCCATATTCGATGGGTGACAATGCTCAGAACTGACACCCTTCATAAAAAGAAACTTTTATGTACAGAGGCAACTGTTTCAAAGAAAATGTGGGGGTTTTTTGGAGGGCAGGGGGGAGATACAACTTGTATTACAGACAACAGGTGGTTTTTTACCTTCAGCTTTTACCCTCTCTCTTTTTTTTTTTAGGGAATCTTTAAAAACTTCTACACAATCTCCAAACCAGCTAGCTATTCAGAGAGAAAGAACTTTTAACATAATGCCATGTCAGTCAAATCAAAACAGAGGAGCAAAAGAGGGCTCCAAGCCAAGCAGTTGCTACTGCAGTTGGTACAGCAACTGGATGTTAAGTAGAGACCGAAGTCAAAAACAAGTTTGGATCTCAACTTTCTGTACACGCATTCAACCTTCTTTTCATGCTTCCTTCAACACAGATTGATATTAGAAAGTTGTGTTTATCTGGACATAGCTTTAAAAAAATGATAATTATACCTTTTAGATGTTTACACTGTGAGTATATCCAGATTTTTTCTCTACTTTGCCTTCAATGCAGAGTTAGACTGCTTGGTGGCTAGACATATGCAGATAGTTGGCATGTGTAATTTCATTTAGACATTTTTTGGAAAGGTGAATGTATGTATTCCAGCTCTGAAATGCTAAACATTTCCAATATTCTGAATGTGCTGGAGCTCAACTGAATTCGATGGAGCATATTTTCCTTTATCTCGGTTGAGGTTGCATACTTTTTTTACTCTCAGTCAAATCTTTGATTTCAACATGGTAAGAGTATATGCTTATGGCTGATTTAGAAACACTGAATGTACATAGCTCTTAATTAAAATTACCCCTTTTCACCAAAGCCTCTCTTTGAATAATACTGATGCTAGTGTGGCTTTATCTGGGTCGTTGTCTGGTCCACAGTTTCTGGTCCACATTTCTACTGAGTAAGAAAAGAAATTGTCTGGTCCACATTTCTACTGAGTAAGAAAATAAAGAATAGGCCACGAGTCTGTAATAACTCATGATGTGTGATTCTCCCAAGGTCGGGTGGTTCTGTACACAATAGCTAAGCTTCCAGACAATACTAGAAAAAATCAGCCCCTCTGTACATCATTCAGTCATTCTCTACCAGGTGCCATATGGGAAGAATCAAGGGATACAGAAAAGCTTTGTATATTATAGGGAAAAATAATCTACCTCCCTCCTTAAAAGCTTCATCTAAACTGTTTGTCACATTGCTCAGAACCCAAAGATAAGTTTTGTGTATTGAGCTAAGACAAGCTGCCAGTGCCAGTGACACAGTGACTTTTAGATATGTGCTAGGGGGATGATTGGAAAACACCTAAAAGTGGTCTTGAAAGAATCTGTGTGTGCATGGATGCCCCCCTAAACTCGTAGTACACAGCTTCATGAACAATGTGCCATTAAAGGATTTGTATGTCAGGAACAAATACTAGCTTTAAAAATTAACTTACTGATGGTTACCCATTTGGATTAAAAAAATTAATGTTTTCTCTTATGACAGATACATGAAATGTATTTTTCCTTGCCTCCAAAGGTTTTTCTGTATGTTGCTAACCATTGATTTTCTGAACACTGAAATGACAAGTTCATTAGCACGGGCTTATCCACTAGAAATGGGTAAGGAGGAGGGGATATGCTCTCCCTTATAGAATTAGTAACTACACAGTGGTTTTCAACATGAGCTCAGAATACATGATGCTGCTATCTGGCCTAATCTTTTGGGACATGGCAAGTTCCAGGGTATTGATAATTTCAGATTAAATTTAGCTCTTAAATTTGAATTGGTCCCTCCAGCATTGCTGTCAGACTAATAGCAGCAAGAAGAAAGATCTCTTCCTTTCTTAGATAAGAAACATCCAGGCAGGGCTTTAGCCCATCCCCCAAACAGCACTGTTATTTTCACAGCATTAACTGCATGATGACTGTGGGTAAAATATACTGCAGGCTTTATGCTGGCCATTTCCATTCGATTTTTCAAATCAAATATGTGTAGTTGGGATCAACTTGGCTGATTGGATTAAAAGATGAGACATTTGGATGAGGGAAATAGATTATCTACTCTCTCAGATCTGAAAGATGTCTAACCATTCAATTCCAGCTTTACTCAAGTATGCCTGAAAGTCAGATTTGGCCCACAATTGCAAGCTTTGCTGATTGTTATGATACTTTCTATGTACAACTTTATAGGAAATCAGACACCTAGAGGTAAAACTAGTGCCTTTAGGCATGCAGGGTGAGAGCTGTCTGGCTGAGCATGCCCGGGGCTCAGTGCACACTTTGTGCACCTTGGGCAGATGTGGTGTGGGAAGGCAGTAGAGGCAGGCACTCTGCTGCTTCCTCTGCTCCCAAAGTGTTGCCTCCTGTTGAAGGAACCCCAGCAGACCTACTTGTCCAGCTGATGCAGAGAGCAATAGGGATTCCTTCTGTTCTTTGCCTAGTGCTCTATCCACCCTCTTCTGATCAGACACTGACATACATTCTTGATATTTAACACATGGGGAGAGAATGCCTAGTTTTAATGCTCTTTATTTGCAATCAATAGGGAAACATTCTGTCTATCAGATAACTCATTAGGTGAGGCTGAGATTTGCACTGGTAATTAATACAGTGGCCTTGGTGTTTGCCACTAAAATGGGTAAGTGCCCTAAGACTTTGTGAGTAAATAAACTAGCAAAGTAGTTATGGAAAAGGGTTTTGTTCTGAGGAACACATGCCATGACATGAGAACATGGTAATCATCACATGGAGAGAATAAAACATAAAAAACCTCCCTTTCTGCTTCTATCCCACCTCCCTCTTTCCCAGCTCTAAACAAAGCGCTCTATCCCACCCTGCAACCTCTTTCACTGCCCCACAAATGACATACCTTCATCTCTGGTGGCAGTGCTTCCATAGCCTCCCCTCCTTGGCATCTAGGACAGTGAGACAACATGGTCACTTCACTGGCACGCTACAAAGCCAGTACTTTATGCACCCCAGAGGGAAGGAAATTGAATCAGGAGGATATTTATAGATTATTCAGATGGAATTTCTGATTGCTTTGGAAAAAACAGCAGCTAGGAATTAAGCATGAAGCTATTGTACCCTTTTTCCTCTCTTGAATGAGATCTACACTGCAAAATTGTGGACTGTCAGAATGAAAGTTGCTTACACATTTTTAATTCTGTTCCTCTGTACTTATGCATTATGAAAGCAGAATTCATTCTGAGCCATTCCCACGGCCTGTGCCTATAAACGTTGTCAGACTAGATGATCAAGATGAGTCTTTCTAGTTTTGTAACCTACAGAGTTCTGATCTAAAATGACATGATCACACACCCTTTCCCCTCAGCCATGCCTACTTCAGTGCACCAGGTAGATCTGTACTGTGGCTGAATTAGTTTGCTGTATCTGGGATAACTGTTCCATTTGTTGGAGAATTTGTGAGATATATGGGGGAATGGGTAAGCTTAAAAAAAGTAAAAAAAAATGGACAGTCACTCTAGGGAGCTGCGTTCTACCCTTCAGTCTGTCACATAGTTTCTGTGTATTGTAAATTTAGGCTGGCTTTCGACACACAATCATTAATTTCTGGAAATGTAAGTTGTTTTGCTGGTCATTTCATTAGAAAGTGGGGGCACTTGTAAAGTTAAAAAAAGCAAATAATTAATTTTGTAATTAAAAGCAAAACCTGTCTTTTGTACATAGATGCAAAGAATTAGAATTTCTTTGCAGAAGGACTTGAAATTTGGAATCCAAATTAGTGCAGAATTCTGATATTTTTGTATCTGACAGAAGTACCAGCTTCCACAGTAATAAAAATGGATATGAATAATATTTGTGAAGAGTTATGAACATTGGACAAATGGAGGTAAATAACTGGGTGTTCAGAAGAGAGATCAATTGATGTGTCTTAAAGAAGACAGGATCACACAAAATTTAGGAAAATATAGAAGAATAAGAAATACATAATCATTTTATTGCACAAAATGAGAAAATATATCTAATTTATGAAATGTTACTTTGAGGTATATTAAAATTAGTGTATATGATTTTCAGAAATATTTTAATGATGAACAAAGCTAGATAAAGGACAAGTTCTTGGCTTATTTAAATTATGAGCTGCTTTCATAAAACCTGCATTAAACAGAGATCTTCACTGACCCATCAATTCTAGAGAATACTCTTCTTGTGCTTTAAAATCAATAATAGCAAAGAACTACCAGAACAAATTAAAAGGGGTTAATGTGCATGATACTAAATAACATGAAGTGCTTTATTCTCAGGATGACTTTTGAGTCTATCAGTTATATCCCTTGGTCTGTCATCTGAGAATTGCTGATCAGAAATGCTTCTATGACAATAGAGATAAAATATTAGAGTTGTAATATTTCTCACCCAGCTATGAGCATTTCTCTTGATTGTTGAGTAGCTTTTTTGGACCACTGTAGCGTTATGTGTCAGATGCCTGTCACAGCCCAGGTGTGGAACATTCCAGGGAAATAACTGCAGTCTTACAGTACACGGACACACGTTGTGATCTGCAAAACCACGGATAATAACTTAAAGATGTACACGTGCATCTTACACAGAAATATTTTTCCAATCCCTGTATCAGATTCATGAATTCTACTACAAGGACTAAAGCGTATTTCTCTGGGGACTAAGGTCACCGGCAATAAATGGTTCGTCTGTTTAATAAAGGAAAAACAAAATTGATCAGCCGGCCAACTCGCTTTTACATGTAGGGACCTTCCGAGATGGTAGGAAGGATCTGATTCTGCTGGTAAGATGTAGCTGAATTTTCTAAACGGCAAGAATCACCAAAGAAGGATTTTGGAAGATGCATCTGATTTACCAGTTTACTGAACTAACATGAATTTAACAGGTGTGACACATCAACACAGTATTATGAGCTTAAGATAAATTATAGTACCCTTTTTCAGCATGCAGCAAACTGCAGTGGCGTATTGCACAAAGCTCAGTGTGTTCAGTCACCAGGCATTTCTGCCTGCTGCTGAAAATAGAACGTCTTTCTGTGATGGGTTAATCCCTCTTTGGCTCTGATCCTGGGTAGATTACCAGTTATAGCATGCTATGAAAGACTGCTGTGTAAGGCAGGAATTTCACTTAAGTCACTTTGCAACATTCTCTGGACAGTAGAAGTTTCTTGTGCATTTTCTTGCAATGTGGGGAACAGTTTCACTGTCATTGCTAAAGCTTCCAATGTATATTTTGATAATTATTTTTTATTGTGTATTAGAATGTTCTTAATCATAACACACTTTAAATATTAGGGAAGAAATCAGTCTTTGATCTTGCCTAGGAGTTCTAATCAGTGTGGTTCATAATTAGAGCACAAAATGTATTTGGTTACTCCGTATCACTTGGGTTCTTTTAAATTCTGGGAGCTTAAACTTTAGGACAAGACTGCAGTGATAACTGCAGTCTACTTTACACTCACCTGAAGGTCAATAAGTATCAGAGCTTGGCAAAGAAAATAGAATATTCCTTAAATAATTCTCTGCAAGAAAAATCAGTTTATTTCAGCTGAAATTATGTCCCCATTTAAGAACCTTTTCAGTAATGTTTAATTAATTGAATTTTCCTGAAATAACTGTGTACAGAAGACAAGTTATAAACTCAAGAAAGTTTACACTTTTGTGCCAAAACCAGATACATTTAAAGTGCTTGATTTTTAAGATGGGCTAAATACTTATTTTTATCCAACCAGGTAATTTTAAAACACTCTTGGTGTTCAAATCTCTATCCTCATGGCAAGTCAGCAAAACTTTGTTGATTGCTTGATACTTAGAGAATGGAAATGGCCCTGTGCAATAACCATTGGAGAGTAACACTGCTCCCAAATAATGATGGAACTGCATGGGGAAATATTGAGACGATAGCTCAGGAGAAATGAAAGTTTCACCCCAAAGACCTGAGTTACTATGAATAAGGATGATTCTTAAGTATCTGTTAACAGTTGTGGACACAAAGGGGAGAAGCACACTATTATCTGCAGGAAATATTGTAAAGGGGTGGGATATTGCACCAGGAGAGGTATGGATTACACGCTAAGAAATTTTTTTTTCACAGAATAATTTGTAAAGCAACTGCCCAGGGAAGCAGTGGAGTGACCATCCTTGGAAGCGTTTAAAAAACATGTGAATATGATTTTTGAGGACATGGTTTAATGGTGAGCATAGTGGTGATACTATTTTGGCAGGTCTTTTCCAGTCTTAACAATTCTATGATTCTGGGAGCAATAGAATCAAAACCAAAACCAAAATAAATAAAAAACCCAAACAAAAAAAAAAAATTAAAGAAATAAAGTAAATCAGGGATTTATTTTTTTTAATATTGGTGAAAAGAATTAAAGTTTCATTTCTCATAGAAGAGAAGGATCAGTGTCAGGGCCGTGGTAGTGCATGCTGACATCAGATTTTTCAAGGTCGACTAGAGCATTTGTACTAGAGATATCTGCCAAAATCAACAATACCATATCACACCTGTCAGAAGCTACAAAATAATTGCCCTTGAGTGAGTCATGTTAACATCCATGTACTCAGCAAACCAAGCAATTATAAACAGGTCTCTGCTCTCCCTACCAGTCATTATACTTGTTTGTTCAATTTGTTGCTTTGCCTCAATTCTAGTTAATGTGACTTATGAGCACTTAGTGCATACTGACTGGAAAGACAAAGGAGAAAAGTGACTCTGCTGAGTGTCTGGGCAACTGTCCAAAAATCCTAAATCTATAGTGACAGAAAAAATTGGTTGTGACTCACAGGAGAATGCAGGATTATGGAGAGAGATGCTGCTAGCTGGCAAGAAAACAATGACAGTGAAATTAAACAAAAAACCTAAGACTGTAAAGGAACCAAAGTTCATTTTTTCTAGGGCATGACAATAAATGCCTCTGTAGCAATTTCAGGCATTGCTGACTGTGCTGGTATATTTACATGATGAAAAGCTCACTTTCAGTAATTTCATTTTGTAAAGCACACTACATTAGGAAATAAAAATGCATATTAATGCCATTATATTATATGAGAAACGAAGCAAATTATGTCCTTATGAACTTGGCTACCTGTAAGTTCATCCAGTATTCAGGTGATGACTTAGATTTTCTGAATAGCAGATGTTCAGATATTGGGAGACAGAAGCTGGCCAAGAAAGCTGCCTCAGTAGCAGTGCAGGTTATAAATTCAGCATGGACAATCTGTTCTCCAAAACAGAGCTAAAGTGATTTAAAAGGTTCATCAAGGTCACTGAAGAATACTATACAGCAGTGCTCCAAAGCACCAGCTGTCAGGACTGTCAAGTCTTGCTAATGAACTGTGGAATCTGCAGAAAATAATACTAATGCTAATTGAAGCCTGAATAGCTTGAAATCTAGTAGGTCATGGCTATTGATTTATTTCCTCTGATAATAGCTCTGCAGCATGGGACAGTGCTTAGTTGCCTATAGTAGTAGTTAATCCATTGCTGATGTCATTCATACAAATATCTAACATGTTTGAAAGCCCCCCTCATGAGATGAGGAGTTTGGTTGCATATATTGCAGGTGGTGGATCACTATTCGCTTTTTCTACTAAATCCTGAACAGTGGCCTAGTTTCAAAGAGAGCATACAAGTGCTCTGAGTCTGAGAAGAGTTTGCTAGTTAAAGCTTCTTGTGGGCGGTGGTATGGGAATAATCTGAGTCAGAATTCAGAACTCAGCCTAGCTCTGGACCCAGGCATAGTCTAAGTGTACACTCGGGTTTAATAGAACCAACGAGCCCTACCTCTTGGTTCAGGAATCTTTGCACTGTATGGAGTATGCATGCCCCTTATGCCCTCCTTTGAATCCAGTTTCATTTTAAAGTTAAGACTTAAATTCTTTCAGGAGCAGTGTCAATCTTTAAGCAGCTCTCAAGAGGTTGCATGAAACACAGAACAGGCATGCTTAATTTCAACACAGTATGTAGGCTGTGTGTCCTGACAATCCAGAAAACATTTACAGAACATCAGTCTGGGACTTGATAGTCCTCAAGTGCAGAGGTCCAGGCAGGTTCTCTATCGTGAGTTATGTTGTTCCCTTAATTGAGTTTTTATACTTTATTTTAGAAATTAAGTAAATAGGGATCACGACGTGCAAATGGTGTTTGTGTGAGTATGTAAAAGTTCTGTAGGAAGGCACTTTTTGGGAATGAGGGTCTCTCTCTACCACCCAAAAAGTACAGATCCTCAGAGTCACTTACGAAGTTATTTCCACTGAAACACATACTTACCATGTCCTCCCTTTGCTACTTGTCTCTTCTTGTGCTGTACCACCATAGCAGATGAAACCATTTAGTGACAAGTTACAATTTTCCAGATTTATGATGTGTTGGAATAGTTCCCATGGTATCTGTTTGTACATATTTTCCAATTTAGCCTCTTAAGTAAATCTCTGGGTGTTGAGTTGCAATTAGTTTCAACTAGCAAGCAATTAAATGCAAAATGTTGTCTGATGAGTATTCTAGTTGGATTTATGATCTTCAGGTTTCATTTCATACTATGAAGATTGTAAGATTTGCTTGCCAGACAAACGTTGAATTTAAGAGTGGAATTGTTTTAACTGAGCTACGCAGTTTGTTTTCTCAATGTTATGACTAAACTTTGCTAATGTTTTATAATTGTTTTTATTTTACTCTGACACCCTCTGAGAGCAGTTACCATAAACTGCTGCTAACAGATATACAACAGATATGTCTCACTGACCTATTCTGATCCTGAGTAAAAAATGAGAAGTAGTTCCTGTCTCAAGAAGCTTAGGATTTAAATAGGGCAGTTCAAAAGGCACCAACTGATGTAAGCATGGTAAGATTTTGTGTCCTTCCATATTCAGATCCGTATTTTCAAGGAAAGACGAAGTGATCATTCTCTGATACAAATGGGAGGATTATCTGATTTTCCTCCAAAAGAGATTATATTCAGTACCCCTTTTAAACCACTGTCAGATCTCCTTGAATTTTAGAACAGATGGCTGCAAAGAATGCAATGAAAGTTGTCTATTACTCAATTAACTTTTTGAATAAGCTCAAGCTAATTATATCACATCTGATCTTTTGATATTTACTTTCCTTAACTCATTAGAGAAACACTT
This sequence comes from Brachypodius melanocephalos, assembly GCA_013398615.1. Classification (NCBI taxonomy): domain Eukaryota; kingdom Metazoa; phylum Chordata; class Aves; order Passeriformes; family Pycnonotidae; genus Brachypodius; species Brachypodius melanocephalos. The sequence continues at coordinate 21,169,377 of VZSR01000520.1, forward strand.
TTGTTTCAGCCAACAAAAATCCCAAGGTGGTCGTTAGAAATGATTCCACCTCTGATGCTCAGCCACTATTGGCCTTTTCCAAAAGCGTGCAATATGTGGTAACAGCTGATAACACTGGCAAGATGGCAGCTCCAAAGTCTGCCTTTCTGGTTAAAGTGAGAATGCTGCAGAAACTGGAGGTCAGTGTGGCTGTGGAGCCTGGATATACAGGTTAAAAACAGCTGATGCATCAAAGAGGTCAGTCTTCATGTGGGACTTTTATGGTGAAGGATTGAAACTGTTAACAATTTTAAAGCATATATTTTTGGAAATTAACCATTTGGAAGCTTGACCCAAATGATCTCTGTCCCAGCTGCAGAGGTGGAATATAGGGTGACTAAACTGTCTAGTGACTAACGAACTGGGAATGCTCAGAAGTTTTTTTCTTCATTTAAAAATGATTACATGATTACAGATTTTGATTCAAAATGCCTTTAGGTTTTTAATGAAGTGTCAGATACTATATGCACTACATGCTCTATAGAGGAAGTGCAGGTCTCAAAAACATTAGAAAGTGAATGGTAACATACACAAAAAATTAACAGGAACACGGTAAATATAATAAAATATAATGAATGAAAAATGAAATGAATAATGAATAATTAAATGATAATTTCAGCATGACAAATTGCATGAGGGTGCTCTACATTCTTGGCTATCTTTACTGTTTTCAGTGTCTTGATAGAATTCATACCTCATATAAATCCTGTACTCTTGAAAATTTTATTTTACTTCCTTTTCTATTAAAAAAATAAACAAATCCAGTGATTTTCAGAAGATGTAGTTTGTAATTACAAGAATATTTATTTCCAATTTCTGCATTTTAAAAGTTTGCTATGAGATAGTAGATGCTTAAAAACCGATAAATTATTTTTGTTCTTAATAATATTAATAATTCTTATTATATATACATGAAGATTAAAGGAGTAAGGACAATAGTGATAACATTATTTTGTTTTTCTAGGAGAAATAATATTTTGATGAAGGAATAGAAAGAAAATAAATGTAAGAAAATAGGTCAATACAGGTATACATCTCCATTTTGTTGACCACATTAAAAAAATCATTAAAATACATCCTTATTTTAGCACAAATGTGTAACACATGTTGTCTTAGGTGAAATTTAAGAAGAAATGTAAGTCCTTTATAACATATGAATGTAATAACTCACTGGCAAAACAAAGCAAGTGTTTGATCAGGACTAATCAATGACAGTTTACGAGGACAGGAATTACTGGTACATCACTTGATGTGTCAGCCGTGACTAAAACGTTTGTATTTCCTGTAGTGTGTTCTCTAAGACCAGTTTGTTTTAGGATTATAAGCTCAGTTAAATCTTCATAATGGGAAGCAAAATTACTTGATCTTTTCACAAATCAAGATTCTCAAAGACTATTTGGCCAAACCTAAGCAGGCAAGAAATCCTGTTAAACTGTTGAAGCAAAATCCTAAATTATGCCTGTGTGGCCTCTTTTCCTCACTATTTAGAAATGAATTTAATGACTCATTAGATAGCACCGTGGTAGTTCTACCCTACTTCTTGCAAAAGAAAAACATTATAAATATAAGAGGATTATATTATCGTTAAGACTCCTTCTGAATTAATAAGCTTAGGAGGGACCTGAATTACAATAGCGGAAGATGAGTTACAGCAGAATATTTTACATGATACCTTGAGTCTAGTTTGGAATCTCTCCCTACAGCCAGTTTGGATGATGTGGCTTCAAAGATTCCCTTTTGTCACTAAAGTTAATTAGGAAAGGCTTTATTTAGACAAATTTAATACTGCTACTAATGAACAAAGATCAAACTATCTGGAAGCTGCTGCTAAGAATATCTTATTCAGTCAGCATTTATACTTCCCTTAAATTCAGCTGCTATCCAGTGCTGTGCAAGAGTGTATTCTCCCAAAAGCAACTATTTATAGTGGCAGTTAATAACAGGACAAGAAAACAGTACCCAAAACAGGCATGTGCTCTGCAGTGGCTGTAGAATGTCACTCAGTCACACATGGAGCTCTGCAGGTTGGATCAACCACTTTCCAAAATTCCTTCCTGATGGATGAAAGAAAGCTCAGAATGGATATACATCCAGCCTGCACGGATCAATGGGGAAGGGATTGTGGGGATAAACAGATGTTCTCTCTTATATGGGATTTCATTTTTGAGCCTTCTAGGGCAATGGACAGGAAATACTGTCTTGTCAGATAAGCAGTTTCCCACCATAGCCAGAAAATACTGAAACCACCTCCTGAATTTCTTATTTTAACTTGAGCAGAAGAATCTCAGGAGCTGCAGTGTTATTTAGATTATTTTAAAACAGGTTACCTGGAAAATATAGTGGAGATACCACTTCTCACTTGCAGTATTTCAAAACTTGCAAAGTCTCTTGTCTCTTAAGTATTAGGATAAAGAAATAGTTTAAAACATTTCAGAGAGTATAAGCAGGAGCTGAAGTGTTACCATTTTAATACAAAATGAATTATTAGTACTTCATCCATGATTTAATGGTCACGTTAGATCTCATTACAGGACAAGTTTTTGCTTTGTAAGGAATTACTGCATGTAATGTGTGAATGAAATAAACATACAGTATTTTAGATACATCTTCATACTTGGATTTCTAGATATCAATATATGACATGTTATGCATATATTGTATGTCTCAAAATTATAGATGATGAACTCAGGACAGAAGGACAGAAGGCAATATTTTAAAAACTAGTGGTCAAGTGTATAGTTCAATAGTAATACTCCTAAACAAAAATATATTTGCCCTTTATATTTTGGTTTATATTAAAATTTAAAAAATTGCCTACTTAACTCAAGATCCCACATTTCTTTTTTGTGCACAATTAACTGAAGAGCTTATGTATTATTGAATTGCAATGAGATTTTAAATTCCATGTAATTTTTCAAATGTAAATTACCTTTCAAAAATGCAAAAAGTATTTTGGAAATTTTAACCATAGTTGTGGTATTTTGAAAATATCACCCAAAACTACTTTTTCAGGAGCCCCAGTTCCACAATGGCAGAACTCAACTATAAGGTGTTTTCATTCTCAGTTAAGTGTTCCTAACTTTATATGAAAAGTCTGTGCCTAGTGGGTGCAGGTTACTGTCAGTGTTTTATAAGGTAGCTATTCTCTGTCTTCTCCTTGTTCATAGAATCAACAGTTTTAAGATTTCTACCACCAGCTTGCACTTAATAAATCCTGCTAACTTCTCCTCTAAAAATCGTCTTTAGCCATGGTTAGAATAGTAAAAAACTAAATAGTATAGTTAGTATAATCGTTAGAACCAAAGTTCTAAAAAGCAAACTCCTCAATTTTCCATATTGTCTAGATAGTAATTAACAGACAAAGATGGAATTAGGTTGGTTGTCACAGCAGACACAATATTACAGCAGCCCAATTTTAAAAGGAAAAAGAAAAAAAAATAGCCAGTCCGTCTTATTACCTAGATTTTTCAACTTATCATTCAATGAACACAGATCCTGATATATTGGGACTGCATTGTGTGAGTTACAGTTATTCCTTGTGTTGTAGAAGAAATACATGTATATCAGCAACATTAGGCATGAAATTTTGTCTCAAGACTGTGAATCATTCAGTGTTTTGTTGCTAGACCTTGCTTTTCTGCCTGTTTGCATATCTGAAGCTGTGTGTTGATCTTGAGGTTATTTCAGCTGAAGTGAGCTTGCTGGGCTCCCTGTTGAGCAAGGCTGTTAGGCAAGACAGTTGCATGACATTTGGTTTAATTTGTTGACACTAAAAATCTCTGAGTTCAGCTCTGATGGAAGACAGATAATATAATGCCCCTGTGAAGGACTTGGAGCATTCTTCATGTAGAAGCTTCAGACCAGAGAGCAGTGTTTTAATTCTAGATTAACAAGAAGTTACAGTATTTTGGTAGTCCTTGTTTTAATGGATATATGAATTTTATCTTGTGGTTTAACACTTTTTTATGCACCCTACAAGCAGTTGAAAAAAATTGTTACATTTTAAGGTTTTATTTCCTAATTCAAAACACAGATTGCAGTAAGTTGCACATCTGAAGAAAAGTGCAAATCATGCCTGTCTGCCCAAAAGGCATTGAACAATCTTTGGATTTATTATATATATCATATATTTATTATATATTTATAATACATATTTATATTACATATTTATTATATATATCATAGCTAGCAGTTACAGAAAAAATAAAGAAATTAGAACAGTGCTTACTAGACAATGAATACTGTATTTCTGTCAGCATCTATCTTATTATGTAGAAAAGATTAAATAAAGCTAATTGTATCTGATTTTTTGTCATTATTAGGGATTTCTAGCAATGATCCTCTGGTTTCAGTTCAAGAATTAATTCCTCAATCTCCGTTAAAAGTTTAATTTCCAGCAAAAATTATAAGACGCTGCTATTTTTGGTATGCTGCTTATATATCAGTTTCATAAAAATGAAGAAATGCATGCCAGATAAAAATCCTACACCCTGTTCTCCAGGTACCCAATCCCCGTGCTGGAAGACAGAGACAGGAGGCAGAATGAAGCCCCCAGAATCTAAGGGGAAATTCTCAGAATCTGCTGTACCACACAGACATGCACAAGGGCAGACAGAATCCACCCAAGGG
>VZSR01000520.1:21184430-21211080 GCA_013398615.1 Brachypodius melanocephalos
ATACTTTGTGCTAATCCTATACTACAACCCAGGACACACCTGCCTGCCCACAGAAAGCAGTGAATGAATTCCCTGTTTTTTGCTTTCCTTGCACATGTGGGTTCTGCTTTGCGTATTGACTTGTCTTTATCTCAAGCCACTAGTTTTTTTACTTTCACTCTTCTGATTCTCTCCTCCATGGTACCAGCAAGGGGAAACAAGCACCTGCATGGAGCTAAGCTGCTGGCTGGGTTGGAAATACAGCACAAGAGTTCTTGTGAAAAGTCTTGCACAACTCCATGGAATGTAAAATGGTAAAGAGCAATAGGTGCTTTGCCCTATATTTACTCAGCCAGACAATTTGATTCCATTTGAGTGTGTGTAATTGTACCTGCATTAGGTAAATGTGAATCTGCATGGGAATTTTATTTGGAGCTGGTCCTTGACGTGAAACAAACCAAAGGAGTTCCCTTCATAAGCTGCATAAATAACTAAATGGTACAAACCTCTGGGCTGCTCACTGGTCAGAGAAGGTACTTCTATGGAAAAGTTTGGGGGTTTTATGCATTATAAGGCTTAATGTTAATTTTTGTACTAGCAGTATTTTTCTATTTAGCATTATGAAATAATAGCAAGCTAGAGAATACAATAAAAATAAATAATATTTACACATATTTTTACAAACTTACCAATACTATTTTTAGTTGTATTTTAAAATAAATACAAATATTTATCAACTGTGATTTAAGTTGGGCACTAGCTTTTATGTCAAAAAATGAAGAGCCTTTTACTTTAGTGGTTATTTTTTCACACAAAAAAAATTGTGGCCTCAGTCCCTATTATACATTTGAAGAACACTTACATCATCTAAATATACCCCTCTACAGAATATTAAAATGTCATCCACCCTGTGTGTGTACATGAATGCACAGAAAAGGACAGGTCATGAAGCTCTTACAATGCAGACACTCTTGTTTTTATTAGAAAAGGACACATTGAAAAATAGGCCCTGAGCTGATCACTCAAGGTCATAAATTTGGAACAGTCTAGCCAGTGGTGTGTGATGGTCAGCAGCACTGCTTTTCCTAACCTTTATTTTGTGTCAAATTCAGAAGAATGTTTTCTATTTACTCTAGTGATTACATCTTGTATTTATTTCCAAAGGAGGGCTGACGTAAAAAAAAACCTTTTCAGTTTGTATCTACTAAAAAAAGGTTCCTTGCCTTTCTTAATGAGAGTATAATGAACCACTTAATCAGCTCATTAATTTAGCATCAATGTTCACTTAACAATTTCAAAACAGAAAAGTTCTTCTTCTGTATTCTTACTTACACTTCCTTCTGCGAGCAAACCCCATTTGCACATTGATATTAAAGAGGCAACAAATTGGAACCATATAAATGACTACAAATTTTTTGCAGCCTAAAAAAAGCACTCTGAAGAAAAATCATCATCTCTTATGTGTGTTTTCCATTTAGAATAAACTGTATTTTTACAAATGTTACATTTCCGAATTAAAAATTGCTCAGTCAAGATAACCTAAAGGAGGAAAAAACCCAACCCAAACCAGAAACTAAAACTATGAATATGTTTCAAGCTTTATTTTCCCTCATTTAAATCTTCTGTGAAATATCAATCTTCTAAACCTTACTTATCATTAAACTGCTTTTCAATAGTATTTTTATAATACCAGTTGCCCATTATCATTCTGCATTAGCCTTCTCTATTCTCTTCAAGCTGATCTCTTTTATTATTAAATATCTTTTTTTCTAAATACAAAAATTACTTCAGCAAATGTATTGCTTTATGAAACTAGCTATATTTATTGTCCCTACTTCATCAGCTACCAGATCTTGAGCCTTTCGCTATTTACATTATAACGAGCATTCTGATCACTTACAAATATGCACCAGAGTATTATCTGTCACTCAACTTGCAATACATTTTTTCCTTTTCTGTACTTTATAGTTCCTACATCTTTCTCCTTCTCAGACTCTCAATATTGTTTTCATTTTTAAAAGCCTTCTGTTTATTGCTCCCACTAATCTTTAGATCTCTACTTAACCTCATTGCCTGCTATTGCCCTTTTCTACATTTAGATTCATCCAGTATGTCAGTTACAGTCTCTCTTGAAGGTTTCTTACAAAAAAAACCCCAAAAAAATCCCCCCAAACCAAAACCAACCAACCAAACAAACAAAAAACCCCCTCCACATTTATGTGGTCCTCATGGTACCACAGCTTTCTTCAAGTTATATGTCCTGAAAAATCTTTGCTCCTCTTGTTTCTATAGGATATGTCAATAGAAGTGGAGAAAAGATAGGAACCAAATATTTTTTGTTGTTATTTTTGAAAAATGTTCCTCCCTTTAAAAAAAAAAAATTAAAAAAATCTTTGTACGTCTACATTCCCCATCACTTGTGGAAGAGCTTGGAGAGAAAGATCAATCACAAATGGCAAATGCATTTAAGCTTGACACAAAGAGAATTGTCCAAAAGAAGTCCAAAAGAACTTATTAATGGCGTACCACATGCATCTGAGAGGATAGAAGAAGTTATAAATGAATCTTTAAGTTTTGGACTAGGAGTAATTATGGCCATTTTTTCAGTGTTGCTTATTGCCAGAGTTACTTTTTTTTTTGTAGTAGTAGTAGTAATTCTAGCATGTCACACACTTTGTGCAGCCTTCATTGCTTTCAGCAAACTCATCTTGGTTATTATTATCTACACTTAACTATAGGTTTTCCCTTTTGGCAGTCTCTAAAAGAAAGCCATTGTGGTTTTTGCTGACCTTGAAATCCTGAGTCTACAACAAATATTGAAATCATCATTCTAGAGTGCCTCTGAATATTGTTCACTAACTTGTTGTGTGGCACATTTTCAGACACATCCCACCCTTTTAGATCTTATCTTCACAATTTTTCTCACTGCTGTATCTTGTAGTGGTAGCTTGACCTTATCAAACCATACTTTTGCGAAAGTGAACTTTGAAGCCTGGAGTTGTAAACTCCTACTGCCCTGATTTGACCATTTCCTCAGTTCAACCACCATGCTTAATCTCAAAATTTTGATCTTCTTTATTTAGACATCCTCTTTACCTTGCCAGTGGTATGGCAAACACACATCCTTAATTAACCATCTATAATTTTGTATTGCATTTGTGTGGCCAGGTTTTTGTTGTGGGGGAGGCTTCAAGAGTGGTTTCTTTGCTTTGCTAAGAGCATCCCCTATGTCTGAGATAGCCAATGCCAACCCAAGGTTCAGGACAGACCTGCCAGTGGCGTGGGCTGAGCCCATCGGAAATGTCAATAACACCTCTTTGAGAACATATTTCAGAAAGATAAAAAGTTATTGTGCATTAGTAATTGTGGCCAGAGAAGACAGGAGTGAGACTGTGTGAGAGAAACAACTCTGCACACATCAAGGTCAATGGAGAAGGAGGAGGAGAAGGTGGTCCAGCTGCTGGAGCCGAGATTCCCCTGCAGCCTGTGGTGCAGACCATGGTGAGGCAGAATGTGCCCCTGCAGCCCATGGGAGTTTGTGGGGAAACAGAGAGCCACTGGCAGCCCCATGCCAGAGAAGGTGGATTCCTGGAGGAGGCTGTGACCACATGGTAAACCCACACTGGATAAGGTTCCTGGCAGGAACTCTGGACTTGTTGGGAGAGATGCCCATGCTGGAGCAGGTTTTCCGATAGGACTTGTGACTTTTTGGGGAACCCATGCTGGAGCAGCCTGTTCTTGAAGGACTGCACCCCATGGAAAGGTAGCCATGTTGTAGCAGTTCATGAAGAGCTGCAGCCCATGGAAAGGACTTAGCTGGAGAAGTTTGTGGAGGAAGGTCTCCTGTGGGAGACTTTCCTGTCCTTTTCCCCTCGCTGGAGCAGGCAAAAAACTCCTCTTCCTTAGGAGGAAGCAGCAGCAGAAACAACATGCAAAGAACTGACTCTAACTGCCATTGACCTGCCATGCTGGCAGGGAGAAGGTAGACAATCAGGAATTAAGTTAGGCTTGGGAAGGAGGGAGAAGTGGGGAGAAGGTGTTTTTGGATTTACTTCCCATAATCTCTCTCTGATTTTGATTTGTAATGAATTCAGCTAATTTCTCTAAGTCAAGTCTGTTATGGTCATGATGGCAATTGGTGAGTGATCTCTCCCTGCCCTTATCTCAACTCACAGCCTTTTGTTATGTCTTCTTTTCCCTGTCTGGCTGAGGAAGGAAGTGATAGAATAGCTTTAGTGGGCACCTGGCATCCAGCCAGGGTCGAACCACCACAGATTTACTCATTTATGGTAGCTTGAGTGCTTTCAAATTAGTACAAAGGAAGAACCTTTTCTATTGATGATGTTGGAAGCGATGCTGGAATATGCCAGTCAGTAGTAAAATTTTTGAATTCAATACAGAATATGGTTCTCAGCTCTCTGGATGTGGAAGCTTCTCAAACAGTCAAACTCATGTCGCCAAACCCATGTAGCTCAACTTAAAAAAAGAAGTGGAACATTACATTTGGAACTAGAGGATGTGTGCCAGTTCCTTGGGAGACAGAGGTAATCCTCTCCCAAAGTGGAGTAAGAGTACTATGAGCAGATGGTGTTACAGCTGCATTTGGGTAACAAAACATGGATTTACATTACCCACCTTTATTCTTATGCTTTAAACAACTATTTCCCCTATCCTTGTGAATCATCCCACTTGAAAGTCTCTTGACCCCCTGCATCTCCTCAGTGATTTTCTGTCTTGCTTCCCTCAGCCTGCCTCATTTTTTAATTTGCTCAGTAGACTTACTTGAGTTCTTTTGTTAGACAATCAAGAAAAAAAAAATCTTTTAGAGGGATTAGTAATAAGTCTTAAGGTTGTGTCAAGCAAGCTTATGGTAAAAGGATTTCTTAAACATACCATGCATTAGTGAAAGTGGTTGACTAAAAAGGTATGCACTCTTTATCTGTTGCCTGCACTCTTTATCACTCCCTGCACCTCCTCAGGCAGTAAGCAGAATTGCTTATCTGGCACCAAGAGAGTTTACTGTTAGAAATGTGAGAGTTCCAGCTAAGGAACACTAGTGCAATTTTATTGTTGCAGGACCTACTTTTGGAGGTTTTGTCTTACCAAAGTACCATGGTTCTACAGATGCTGTTGTGGCAGTCTTTGTTCATGTCATTGCACACTTGCTTATTTCTAATCCCTGCTTATAACCCTAAGGCACATGGAAGCTAAACCATGTTTATAAACCATGTCAGTAATTACACATTCATTTTCAAATGCATTGTGCTTACAATTGACTTCTTTGATTTTTCAAAATATTAAACAATTGGGAACAGTATTCAATCAAACAGCAAAAATCCAAAGACACATAATTGAAGTTCAGTTTCCAATATGTGCAATGAGTCCCCCAGAACACAGCTACTTCACTTTTCGTCTTGAGAGTGTTCATGCCTAGCATAAAGTGCTTATCATGAGAAATACATCACATCCTTAGGGGTAATTTCTACCTGTCAGCAAGCCGTTCTATCCAGGGTGCTCAGGTCTGACTTTTGACAGGGAAGAGTGTGTGTTCATGGCTGCCGGTCAGTCTGATTGGAGGAAGGGACAGACTGACAGCAGCAGGGTTGAGATTACTAGCAGCTTGAATAAACAGCTTCTTTCTCTCTTTCTCTTTTCACTGAGGAGAAGAAACAAACGTTTTCCAGCTGTGACAATTTGCTATTTTAAGGTACAACGTCTGTTTTGACTTTTTTATTTATCCAAGATGACTTTATAGACAGTGGGGAGTTTAGATTTAAAATATCTGCTCTACTAAGTCAGATAAATACAAGCAATTAACAGGATGAAAAGGTGTTTAATTTTCTGCATCAAAATCTTGTATATTCCTTTATTTAAGTAACTGCAATTCAATTATTGGATGAGGATTTTACCACTAGAAAGAAATTATGCTTTCAAAATATAAGAAATAATGAAAGTAGAGACATATCCTCAACACAGCTACAGATGTTCCTTCCCAGTGATGCCATACATAATTATCAGGTGAGACTGGGCCCCAGTTATGCTCATCCACATGTAGACAGAACCTTGAGCTTTCAAGACCCCCTTACAACCTAACTACCTAAAGCAAAACTTCAAAGGAAACACTTAACAGTCACCAAAGAACTGTGAAATTTGTAATAATTGAAAGTAACATCCATATATGCCTGAAAAAAAGATGAAGTTGTGAATAAAGCTAGTTATACAGATGGGAAGAAGACAGAAGAGGAAGAAGAACTTCAAGGACTGAAGTTTTGAAACAGAAACCAGAGACATAAGAAAGGCCATCACAACAGAGTCATCAAACCTAAGCCAGTCCATCTGGACTCATTCTGTTAGGAATTAATCACAAGGAAATCTGAAAGGGAGAGGAAGAAACAAAGCAAGTTATAAATTCCTGATTTTGTATCTTCTGGGGCTATTGTGGTCTGAGATTAATTTAACAGCTGAGACTGAGTGGTGTCCTGACACCTTGACTGCTAAAAAGCATCACTTGAATTTGGTCATTTTAGATTTGAGAAGTTCCTCATTAAATACTGCATCTTTCTACAATGTAACAATTATTTCCTATGAGAACCTTTGTTGTCATACAATTCATTACCTGCTTTACATATAAATCTAGATGGGGAGAAGATGATGGGTAAAAAAACATAGTCCAATGGGCCTTTACTCAGATCTATAAAGAGAACCCAGCAAGCTTTGTAGTATTACTTCTGCAGTTGCTAAAAAGATTGCTCTATGTGGCTGGAGATGAACTGAAGCAACCACTGCAGCAGAAAATCTGTCAGCTTTATGTGGTTAGTCACAATTCTGAATTGCATTTAACTGAAGTTTGTTTTCATTATATGTGAAGGATTTCTTTCCTCCAGAAGAGGAGTTGTATTGAAATGAGACAGGCATCTGAAACAGATGATTGACATTAATTGCATTCACTGTCATGGTGCTATGGCTGATTCTGGTATGGATCCTACTCTAAGCCTCAAACAAATATGAATTTGGATCTAGAGACAGTTTAAAGTCACAGCCTCATCGATGCATCTCAAGAACAGCTGAACAATAGGAGATACTTATTAGGGTAAACATTTTTGTCCCTTGTGAGACTATAAATAAAAATTCAAATGTGGCCTTAGGATCAAACGATTTATTCATCTCTATTATATTATTTAGATCATTGAGAAATGTGTTACTTTAATTATTGAGAAATGGAAAGATTTTGTGAGGGGATAGGGAACCTTTTTAAAAGTCCTTAATGTACAGACTAATGAGAATTGCTTCCTAAGTGGAAATAGTAGCTCTCATTCACAAAAGTAAATACTGCCACTGCAGTATCTCAGGCGAAATTCTTTCTAGAATGCTTCAGTTCTGGTGAAAAGCCAGGAGTTTCTTGGCTTTTTCTTTTGAGTGCAGAAATGCTTCCACAGCTCTGTTACCCTGCAAGAGACTTCACTCAGACAAAACAACGGAAAATGTTAACTTACAAAACAGTCACAGCTGCAGTTGCTTTTTAAAAGCTTGTCAGAGATGACCAGCTTCACCTTATTCAGAAAGTCAAAGACTGCAGAGACATTTGGCTGCTGCCAGTTTAAAATAGCACCACCATATACACATTAGTTTTCTAAACTTATCTTTCTTTTTACACTCATTGCTCTTAAAAATCATCTTGTATTTTTTCTATCAGCATCAAAATAGATCACAAATCTTCATAGGCTTTTTTAAAACTATATATTGTAAATCTTAAAGAGATATATCAGATCCAGGTAATAGCTATTTCGACTGGCCTTCTGTTTTTGGTGAGCTTCATAGAATATTCCTAAATTGGAAGCAGCTAGCTGCATTGACTCCTATTACACAGAGGAGGCAAAAACCAGCTAGGAGGTACCTAAGGAACTATCTCTGTAAATCTAATTGCTTACTTATCTGACTAGTCTTCTATTACTTAAACACAGGAAAATGTTGAAGACTATTTACTTACACCTATATGACTGAATTATCAGAAATGTGGTTCTTTGCAAGTGGTTTGACTGCAAGCTGCTCAGTCTTGCTTTGAGAACTGTGTTATTCTGAATGCCCTAAGAAAAGTAAATACAAAAATGAAAAAAAATGGAAAAATCAGGTAAAACAAAGTGAAAAATTGACGTATTTTACCTCCAACCTATTTAATAACCCCCATCAGGAAAAAAGAAGTATAAATGCATCTATGCCAAATAAACAACCCCAGGTGTCAGAACTAATGATCTTCTCTAGTTACTTCAAGGCACCCCATTTATTTCGAGTAACAGAGGCAATTGGAGAGGTCCAAAGCACTTCTGAGTATTGCCATGTCACAATTCTCTCAAGAATTTCAACTCCTTCATTAAAGCAATGTCATTACCATGACCTGATTGACGTTTCTCTAACACTGCACAGCAGAGGGGATCGTGTTATCCAAGCCCACCTCAGCTTTTTCCAGATCATTAGCTGAGAAAGGCAGTTTTGAAAGCAAACAGAATTCTAAGAGAATGCTTAAAGAAAATGAAAGCCTACAAACTATACAGAAATTCTTATTACCCAAAGTTAACTTCATGAAGTAATGTGAAAAGGAGCAGCATCAGAGGCTGTTAAAGGTGCAGCACATCTCATCCATCACTCTATGTATACTTCAGGGCTAAAACCAGTGCTGAAGTTTTTGTACTGGGTTTTCTCGTGCATATAAATAACCTCTGGAACTAATATGGGGCTATCCATGTTTTTCATGGAAGAATTTTCCATGAATTCTTGCACAGGGCAAAGCCAGTACATTTACTTAGACTCCTACGTAAATTGTCCCAGGATCCTAATTTGATGTACTCCAGTGGAAAGTGATTAGGGTCAGAGGACTTAAGCTGTATTCTAACACATATTAGATTTAAATAATCCTGTCTCATCTCTTCTGGCTCCTATCCAGATTATTTTAACATGTTTTGCTGAGTGAGTTGGTTTGTAAGGTTTAACCAAGTTTTAACAGCATCTAGTGACATTTCACTAGCAAGCAGACGAGCCCCACAAGTCCAGGCTGCAAAGCGTATCAATGTTCAATTTTTGTAAGGTTTCACAGGAGAATGAATTTCTCAGAGGAAACTGAGGAAACATGGTTTGCCAGACTAGACATTTCAGGCTCTCTAACTATGTATATGTCTAGGTGGTTCTACTGGGCACCTCCCAGTAGAAGCTTGAGACGTTATCTTTTATTTACTGTGCACCAACCAGTAATGGTAGCAAGTGCCAAGAGAGGAAATTGCAAAAAGCTTATTAAAAAAGCCTCCACGTGAGTACTGAAGTCTGTTTTCTTTTCAAATTTTTAGCAGCAACCTGACAGGATGTGTCAGAGCTCCTTGTCTAGTCTTTGAGGACACCCCAGAAAATGCGAGGGAAAGGTTTTGCTTCTCTTTCTTTTCCCCTCATTTCTCTATCCATACGTTGCTACCCTACTTGAAACATTGCATAAATGTAATTTGAGAGAAATTATAGATTAATTAAGTTAGAAGAAAATAAACTAGAAGAACGTATGAACACAAGAATGTGTGGACAGACCACGTGGGCATAAGCTGTTTCATATTATCAGCTTAAAGATACAAACTTCAACAATATATTTTAACTTGAACTCTGGAAATACTTGATTTTTTTCCCTTTATTTTTTCACAAGTCTTCATTCTTGTGACAGTAGACAATTATAATGTAATTTTAAAATTAATTTTTTAAGTTCCTCCTAGGCCATTTCACTTGAATGAGCCTGCAAACCATTGACAACCCTTGTGCAGAATTTAACAATGAGACAGAAACTTAAGCAGCGTTTGATAGGGTTGCTCCTTGACATAGAACATGACCTTTGGTTTGGACACTGTACGTTCCTATCACCTCCAGGTACTGCAAGTAGTTTCACTGAATGTTATTCCAGAGTCTATGGGGAACACTAATTATTTCTTAATATGGTATATAGAAATAATAACTTTAGAAGAAGGTGAAATATTTCTTTATTTCAATGAAAAATGGAATGTAAGTGTACACAATACAACAGAATTCTTATACCAACCTAAGAAAGCCCAGTCCACACCAGAGACTGAAAAAGTCACTGGGCACAGATTGGTGAAAGGCAGACCAGGTTGGAGTAATGCATTTTCAAGGACCTGAACTGGCTGCTAAAGTCTGTTGGCATTACATACCATGATAAGAAGAGGTCAGAGAAAGGCAAGTTTTGTGTTGAGTTAAATCCTTAAATACAGCTTCTACTAATCATGGCGTTAGGTAAGGAACCAGCAAAATGCAATCTCTGTTGCTGTAAGCATTGAAAACTACAATAAATGGGGTTCTAGACTCAACCATTCTGAAAACCTCCTTATTTGTTCCACATAGCATGCAATAAATCAAGTTTAAAGATAATCAGATCCATGTACATGTTAACACAAATGTCTGGAGTTCAACACCCTGCTTGTACTAGTGATTTGTCAGAAACATCTAACTTTATGGCTGTTTTCAGCACAAGCGGTTGTCTTGACAAATCAAGATAAGAGATTCAGGACTGTTCTCCTGTAGTACTAACAAGGTTATTTATGTAGAGGGAAAAGAGATATATTAAGAAGGGAAACATGAGTACTGACTTTGCAAGCCAAGTCGGTCCTTTCAACTGAGATATTACAAACTGCATTGGGAAAAAAGGGAATTTATGAGGTAATGCTTCTTTGCATCTGTAAATAAATAGATATTTAAAAAATATGTTTTGTGCTTTTAAAATATGATTCAGCAAAGAAAAAGAGCAGCATGGTGAGGATAAAAAGATGATTTATCCCATGGCCACAGTGCTTCAAATTGACCGGAGAAAGTAATCTAATCAGACTTTATTAAACTGATTCTGCAGTACATCCTCGATGCCTGGAAGCATTGTCTGAGCTGGTCTGCAGTCTAATCCTGCTTTAGGATGCTTGCCAACTATTTAGCCTTTTTGAAGTAGAAACACAGACACATACAATTTAATTATTGCAAAATGTTTTAATTAGAAAAAAATGTGAACTTTGATGATTCCTGGCTTCTGAGAGAAGCTACATCCATGACAGAAATATTTAAATAGTTCTGAACAAGCGCATCTGTTTTTCTCAGAGCAAGCCATAGCAGATATTGTAGACTCACAAACCAGCCTAAAGAGCTGCTGCCAGGTTATATAATCTTTGAGCACTCATTCAAGGCATCCCTGAAGGCAAGTGCAGGGGGGTGAAGTGCTAAGGGGTTGGTTTGGCTTCAGCCATTTCCCCCATTGCGTGACAATCACTGCCCTGCGAGCTGGCAATATTGATGGTGGCAGCTCCAGACCCATAATGAAAAGGAAGCTTCATTCGTGTGACAGAGAGCTCCCCACAGATCATCAACAAAAAGCAAGCTCAAAATGGGATGTTGCTAATCCTTTCTTGCACATGCAGATGTCTAAATTTCCTCTCCTTATTATTTGTTTGCCAAGTTAATTCTCAATAAGTTCCCACATTTTATGGAAAAAGGTAATGTGGAGAGACCCTATTTCTTTTCACAGAGCTGAAGGATAATTTTCTTCGTAACAGCTGGTAAGTTGCTATTTTTCACATTTGTGAACAAAACAGTAGGGATAACACAGCAGTTGTTTTTGTTATTGTATTGCTGAGCAGTGCTTACACAGCATCAAGCTCTTCTCAGTGCTGCCAAACAATTGGACAAGAGGCAATGGGCAGAAACTGATGCACAGGAAGCTCCACCTGAAAGTGAGGAAAAGCTTCTCTCCTGTAAGGGTGACTGAGCTCTGGAACAGATCGTCCAGAGAGGTTGTGGAGTCTCCCTCACTGCAGATATTAAAAAAACTGTCTGGATCAATCTTGTGCCATGTGCTCTGAGATGAGCCTGCTTCAGCAGGGAGGTTGGAGCAGATGATCCACTGTGGTCCCTTCTAACCTGACCCATTCTGTGGTTCTGTGATTTTTCACCCCTAACCTAACAGCAATCAGGCTGGGGGTGCACAAGAAAGTAGGGGTATAGCTGTGACAGCTGTCCCCAGCTGATCATGCCACATGATGTCATGTTCAGTAATAAAAAGCTAGGAAAAGAAGGAAGGGTGGGAGAGGCATTTCGAATCAGAGCACTTGTCTTCCCAAGTAACTCTTCTGCATGATGGAGCCCTTCTTTCTTGGAAATGGCTGAACAGCTGCTTTCCAGTGAATTAATTCCTTACTTTGCTTGCATAAACAGGATTTGTTTCCCTCTCCATATTAAACTGTCCCTATCTCAACCCCTGGGTGTTCTCACTTTTCCAATTCTCCCCTCTCTCCCACTGGAGTGAATGAGCAAGGGACTCTGTGGATAAGCTACTGGTCAGGGTTAACCCACAACATTTGGACACTGGATCTTTAATTACTTTACTAAGGATAGTGCAATTGTCATCTGCACTGCCTTGCCTGATACAAGAATAATATAGCACATTTTAAATTAAAAATCTGAGAAAAACCCAACTTGCTGATCACACCCTTCAAGAAATTGCTCTCTATTTTGCCTGCAGTAATGCCATTGTGCAATATTGCAAGTCGCACTTAATTAATCAGTTCTGTACTCTTTAATCCACCAACACACTTTATTCTTCCTGTTATCTCCCTCAGCTGTGTGTTCTCTCACCCCACATTCTGCAACACCATCCGCTGTGTTTCTCACTTGATGAATTCTTCTGCAGAAAGTATGTTTCTTCCTCTCTCTCCTGGTCAATCAGTGTGTGCAATTCCTAGGATATGTGGAATTAAATATGTGATATTATATTCTTATATATTCTATACTTCTTATACCTTCCATTTATTCATGACCTTCTGCCCTTCAAGAAACAAGTCTGTCATTTTTGCAGAGCTGCCAAAGTCTATCAGGTCTCAAATAATGAGTTCTCATTGCCTTTCTTTCTTACCTCAGTGACTGAGTTCTTGTTGGATATATGTACACAGAAACATTCAATTCTTGATTTTTCAGGGCACATATGATGCAGAGTTCTATGAAAAGATTTTCTACGTATTTCCATGAGCTTTCTGGTGAGGCTGTACTGAAGCACACAAAGATAGTGCATAAATCAAAAAAGCTGACAAAATTCAGAATAACTGCAGGGATTGGGATCAGCAGGAAAATGTGTGTTCTTTCCTTCCCAGTGCCCAATGAAGTATTGAGTACCAGAAAGATTCTACATGGTGAGACATGAAAAGCAAAATGAGATGCAAAGTAGGTTTTGCACTATAGCATTAATATCTACAACTCAGATACCTTGAACAACAATAAATGCTTTCTAGAATTATTTAGTTTTCCTGAGTTTGCCTACAATTTCAAATCTCATTCTTTCTCTGTGATTTCTCTTCATAGCCATCAGAAAGAATTTCCAGATTTTTCTCTCCCTTTTAGAATGGTGTCTAAATGCTAGTATTCCCCTTACTCTGTCCTTCCTAAGACACATCTCCTTTCCTAGTCATGTATACCTAAATCATCCTCTTCTCTAATATTATTAGAACTAATAATATTCCACTTCCCATTCTAGCTTAACTCACATTTTTGTCCACTTCTCATCTCTTTTCATGTAGGAAGTTCCTTTTGTATTCCAATTGTCTTTACAAATATATTCATTTACCTAACTGGTTATTTCTGTTGCTCCAGGAAGAAAAACCCCCAACAACTTAGTACTGCCTTATATTAATTAAAATCCTGTCTTTAGTCATAGCAGTAGTTTCAGGATACATGGGGTTGTGATATTGTCCCTTGCATGAACCTTGTGAGCCATGCAAAAAGAACATGTGTCTGTTCAGAGATGTGATGAGAGAGAGGAAATCCTACATTGAATCAGCTGGCTTTAATAATTCCCATCTATCTTAATCCTAGTGCTGGCAATACTTGTATTCCCAGAAGAGTGCAGCATTATGGATTCTCTGTCCTCCCACTCATGCATGAAATGAGTTGGAAACATTTTTCTCTGGAATTCCAGTGGTTGCAGTGCTCTGGAAGATGAGTCATGGGCAGCAGTGAAGAGAGGACAATAGCAACAATGCATACTTCCCAGTAAATCTTGAAGAAATACTAGTTTTGGCATCTAAAATTCTTGCTTGGATCTGATTCCATTAAAAAAAAATTTGGCCAATGACAATGGGCTTTAACCAGGGTCAATGGTGTCCATCATTTCAGTCCTATCTAATTTGTTTTGAAGAGCTTTGCAAACCTTTTTCTCTCTATGTGCCTGCAAAACACATGGATTATAAAAGCTTGATCCTGAATGAAGCATCACTGAAGAAGAACTGAAAAGAAGCAAAAAATTCATGTTCCCCAATTTTTTGTAATTACTGACTATTCTATATTCCTTTCAAGAATAAAGCATTAAAGGCTGGTTTAGGGCGTTGTCACTGAGCACTGGAGATTAGCTGCCAGGATTTAGCTGCTCTCTGACCTTTCAAACTGCAAGCCACACAAACCCCATATTTCCAACCTGTTCCTTTAAAATTCCTACATTTTTTTTGTGTGCAGTGCTAATCCAGTCATTTTACTTGTTTATTTTTCTTGTATGATGGCCTTCCATTTGGAAGGCTGCCTGCGGAAAGACGCCTAAAGGAGAAGAGGGAAACCAGACAGCTATAAAAATATCTTGCAGTCTTTTCACAGCACAAAATGCATGGGCATGATGGCAACTCTCCCGCCTTTTCTTGCTGGAGCTGCATACAGTAGAGAGACCACATCAGTGTTGCCCTGGTGTGATCTTCTGTAAGCTGCAGAGAGTGCCATGCTGTGATATTTACAGCATTGTGTGCTGTGTTTAGTGGCAGATCTGCTAACAGCAGCAATTCTATTCCTGGCCTTGCAGAGTGGAATTCTGCCTACTCACTCTTTCCTCTCTCTGCATTGTCTTCCTCTTTGTCGTGCATTTTACATTTTTACTTCTGGTGTTAAGTAGAGCCCAGACAAAAAAGAACTTTGAGTCTGAGTGCTTTCAGATCTATGAGTATGGGATAGATTTGAATTCCCCCATTAGAAGTAACCCTTCCTTCTGATTTTAGTATTGGGTGGTGTCCAGAACCATATGGGACCTAATTTTGAGTTGCATTAGCATGCAGCCAAGAACTCACAGCCAGTCTGAAGAAACCTAGAACAAGCTGACAGAAACAGTATGATAAGCAGAAAAATAATAAAGTATTCACACCAAAGAAGGTAGAAACCTCTCAAACTTTGATCACTTTGATCTTTCTAGTTTTTCTAAGAAAAACTGAAAACTGATTCTACTTTTTTTCCATAGCAACACATTTCATCTGCTGAAAATTAACTGAAATTTCTAAGCTAGTTGTCTATCTATGGGGAGGAGAAAGGGGTGGACAATTATTTCTGCAAATTTCAAGCAACTAATTCTTTAAGAGAAATGAATGGCTCACTGGAGGCTCCTTTCTTTCTCCCTTAACTGCAGTCGAGAGTATGATGTTTACATATATCAATATTTTTATATAATCCAATGTTCTTAGGCATTTTGTAAATTTTATGTGCAAAAAAAGTGAAGCAGGGTACCGTTAGGAACCCCACTTTGCAGCTATCCCAAGGGCCATGTTTTTCACATGACTTTACCGGGAGAGCTTAAGGCAGAGATCAGTTTTAGATTTTTCTAAATTTATTTGGGTTTTTTTAGATCCTTCATGGTTCCCTTAAAAATAGAGAGAAAAAGTTTGCAAGATCTGTGAATAAATGGGGATTGGCTGAACAGTGCTAATTAAAAATTAAAATAGCATGCTGAAATATTTTTAGGCACTGTTTATACAAGCCTCAAAATACCCTCTTTTAAAAAAACCATTGCATCAAGGCTTTTTACACACGTAAACTAAAACTATTGCTTTCTTTGTAGAAATGGAAGGGAGAAACTTAAACTAACATGAAGAGAGAAAAATAGAATGTGTTCTTCTCGGTCTTATAGCCGTGCTTTTTAGCATATTATCGTTCCCCTCCCTCGCCAAATCAGCAAATTACCAGTCATGAATCCCCAAAGCAGTAGTGCCTTTACTCCACCTGTAACACTCACTAAAGATTGAATTAACACAGCACATCAAATCTTGGGTAGGGTTGGGCATCTTTTTCCCCAGCCTCAAAACCATTTCTAGAGTGCCTGCAGTAGGAATCAGTATCCCCATTAGTATTTCAGCACGACTGAAGAAACTAAAGAGCATAACCAATAGTTTGCCAAGCAGTCAGCTTTTAGCTATGAAGAGCTTTGGATACCAAATTCCCCTCTTCCACGAGGCATGAGGATACAACACATTTGTGGCAGCGTAATGTGAGCACTGTCTCTCTTGGTATGGCATGGATGGCTGAGCCCATCATCACTCACACAAGAGAATATGCAGCTGGGGAAAACTGAGCCTGGACATTTCAATCCCTGGAGGCATTAGAATGAGAAATTTTTAACTTCTGCAGTTCTTCTGAGGACTGGGAAACTTTTTTTACTTGGGACATTTCAATCCTCAGATGTGCAGTCTATAATCTGTCATCAGATGGCTTGTCAGTCAATGTTTGTGCCCAGTTGCTGATGTAGAAGTGGGAAGCAGACATGTATTTGTCAAAATTTAAAAAATGTCTACAGCATCTATGTAATATGAAACATTTGTATAGGTCTTTATGCAGTTAGGCCCAGGGTAAGATGTAGATTTTTTTTTAGTATCTACTGGATTCATCAAACTCCCAAAATCCTCTGGACCCACATGACAACTTAGAAATCACTGTTTCCTTCTTTGCATTCACTGACCACCGACTGATCCTCAATTTTTCATAGTATTCTGCTTTGTGATTTAGTTTATCACTATGAATTAAGACACTCAGTCTCCCTGCCACTGCACTGCGATTCATTGTTTGGCTACACTCAGCACAGTTCATCTCGCTATTCCAGTCTTTAGACAATTGTTATCCTTCACCTAAGAAATATGATCCAAAAGTTGGGGATCCCTTTCCCTTGAAACACCTTTCTTTCAGCATGATACAATATTTGAACTGTCTACTGTACAAAATATTTTTACAGCACATAGCCCTAAAGTTCAGCAGGCTTGGTATGGTGCCATTCTAGAAATTACACAAGAATAGAAAATTTCTGGAAACACTTTGGATAACCTGCAAGTAATGTTGTCTCGTAGTCAATAACTGCAGTCACATGGTGTTCTGATTGTCTTGAAGATGCTGGAGGCAGAAATAGTGTTGCATGCTGTCAAATATATGACTGAACATTGGCTAATTGCAGAACCTTGACAAATCAGGGAAAGCACAGTGAAAACTGTGTATGTTTCCAGTGTCTGTCAGCTTTCATAGTTATTAAGGAGTGTTTATCACCCATTAACTGCAAACAGTGAAGTACATCATACTTAGACTACAGCCTATTTATCTCTTCATACTTTTGTTCCAAAACAGTTGAAATAGATTTCAACCAGGCATAACTTTCTGCCTTGTATATTTTGTTTATACGTATATATAACATTGTGCTGCCTGGTATCAGCAGTTGCTATCAGATTCCTTTATGAGTTGTCAGAATAAATAACTTTTTTAAAGCACTGATAATTTAGCTATCAGTATCTGAAGGTATTGATTTTGTTTTCATGTCTGCTACATATGCATATGACAAATTATTTAAATTTTCAAAATTTCTATTAAAAAGAATACTGTTATAAATCTGGCAAGGTGAAAAAAGTGTGGCAAAGAAGTTACATAAAAACTAGTAGTGTTCTGACTAAAAAATAATGCATATGATGGGTGTATTATAACGAGGGTACAGAATTGAATATCTAGTGAGCATCATGATATTGCCAGAAGGTGTTTATGACCCAAATCAATACAATATCCTTTCCTCTGAGTACTCATGTCACATAAGATTGCACGCCTTTGTGTACACAATAATTCAATGCATGGAGATTCCATTACCATTGTTTGGCTGACTGGCAGACTGACTGGCTCCTTCTGCAGCTTCAGCCACACAGACCGTGGAAAACTTGGGACTACACTGCAGCAATTTTCTTTCCTGACCATTCAGGTTTTCTTTTAAAGGAAGGAGGCTGTGGGAGGCACCATAGGCATACAGGTATCATTCTGTTCTAGAGCCATCTGCCCTATAGCTGACATGCAGACCATGGTTTGCCCAAGAACACACTGCAGGAGGCAATTTATCTTAAGAATGAGCTTGGGTCAGGCTTTTCTAAATAGCCACTATCGGGCATCTCAAAAGTGTGTGATATCCTTGTCTTCCTGTGCAGACTCGGCTGAGTAATAAGCGGTTCCTTAGATAACAAGAATTTACCTACAGGCTCTATAGGATTCCTATATTTAGCAGTAAAGGGAAATACTGAATTTTCCTTCTGCTCCAGTTAGTGTTAAGTGCTACAAAAATTAACAGATACAGACTGTTATACTCCTTGCACCAAAATCTTTGTGGAATGTGACATCACCGTGTGCCTTGTAACAAGTGAGACATTTTTCCCCCCATGTACTTTGTTTCTAAATAAAGAAGCAACAATTTTGCCCTCCTCCCTTTTGTCTCTGGTTTCTAATGCTGTGATATTAATGAGGAGTGACATGTTTAAAGCCTTTCTTTATACTGGTTGAGAATATTTTTGCAGTATATATAGTGTAGCATACCAAGCTGAGGACATTTCATGGTAATTTTATGTCATAAGGCAAGAGAAGATTTTCTTCACAAAAATTGTCAAACAAATAGATCATTGTAGTCAATCAAGAGGGAGAAATTATTTTTGTGGACATTTCAAGCAATGTAATTCATACAATTACCCTCTACTAAAAGTGCAGGGATGGTCTGCCTGGTCTATGCACTATTCACCTTGGCCAGGCCATAGGATTATGTTCAGGCTCAGAGCGGGAATCGGAGGAACGGAAATGCTTTTGCTTTGATAGCAACAGCTGTTAAAGCATAATAAGAGTTCAATTCTGCTGACCCACCTTCTACCCTTCCTTCCTCAGTATTCTCTTCAGTCTGAAGATCAGTACATTCCTTAAGTATCCAATGATAATTTCCTGAGGCCTCCCACACCTTAGGGGCTGCTATTCACTATGGAGGGTGGTACAAGCACATCTTGAGTTTTAGACTGCTCCTTCACAGTTCTGAGACAGATTCTGCTCCATATTTAGGGACAGGTAATTTTTTAGCAACAACTTCATAGCATTGACACCAAGTGACTTTAAGCAGCAGATTCCCAGTGTTTCTTTCCTCCAATCTCATCAAGTGAGGACACATACAGACAGTATACTGCATGAAAATAAACAGTCAAGTCAAGTCAGTGGGCAGCAAATCCAGTAACCATCCACACAGCCAATGAGTATGGTTAGATTTTCAGTCCTCTGTGCTGGAGGAAAGGAGACAAATACTTTTTATAGTGAAAAGAGGCGATAAATCTACTATATCCCTTTCTAAACCCTGCTCTAATCTAATCCAGTCCTAGAATTTGGACAGTGTATTTATTAATAAAGAAGTATTAATATCCAAAAGAATACTGAAACTAAAATAGCTCTTATACACAAAGGATCTTTGACTTTGCACTATCCAGTGGCATTCCTTAAGGACACAACAACACCTTTTGATTTAAAAATAGAGGCATGCAATCTCCATCTCACTAGTAATCATTTGAAAAGAAAATCACCATTCCACACTGCAGAAGGAGAACACCATTAAAAATACTGACACAAGTGGCTTTCCTTTCTGTATTTAGTTTTCTTGTATTCTTTTCAGCTTTCCAAAACTGCTTTTGTAAAACTGAACTTGTACTCAGTTGTTCAAATAATCTGGTTTAGAATATATATCACTAATTGTATAATATTTTCATGCATATACTTCTAAAATCTATGTTTATAAAAAATAAGAAAGTTCTTTATTAGATTCACTTCAGAAAACACATCAACATCCTACTATATTATGACTTTGTAAGATTAGGCATAACATCACATATGACCTCTTGTTCACCAGAAACTTGTGAGTTTCTGACTTGCTATTTTGGATTGCTATTTCTCATTAAAAACCTGAGATTGTTGGTGCTGTTTAAAAACTTATGGTCTTACACAGAGGCTAAAGACTCTGAGCAGTGAGCAGTGGATATTTTTCCTAGAACTGTTGAGTAACTGGGTGTGAAAAGTACTCGTGCTATTCTGCCTTTCCCATTTCCTAATCCAGCTCTGTAGGAAAACTGAGTGTTCTACAGCACAGCATGATCTCATGCCTGAATCCATTTCTAATTCTTTAAGATATAAATTTCTCCTTTCTGAAAGAAAATTTTCTCCTATGAGTTGAACGTGCAGGCTCTGTATGAAATAGCCTGTTCTTTCCCTATAAGTTTTTTTCTTCCCTATCTGGCATATCTAATTTGCACAGAAAAAATTGACATTAGAGCACATTAAATTATTTTGGCATTTGGTGGTGGTGATGGTTTTTATTCCTACAAAAGCATTTTTTCCTGCATAATAAAAATCTGAATTACATTGTTTAGGAGCACACAGTGTATTTTTTCTCTTCCACATTACACAGAAGGAGCATTTGGCATGTGTTTTCTCTTAGATTGGCTTGGAAGAAATGAGTGACAGGTGATTCCTTGTTTGCTTGTGCTGAAGTTGCCACATTTATCATTCACAGCACAATGCAAAAGTGTTCCTGAAAAAATTAGTCAGATTTTCATGGAATTATGAAGTAATTGACTTTTCAGGTTTTTTTTAGAGCGGTAATGAAACAGTTATGATTGATCAGTCCTGAGCTGATTTTTTTCCAAGCATTCATTTAGTTCAGCTGTCCAGTGTTTTCCTACAGTAACACTTTGACACGGAAAGAAAGAAGACACATTTTCAAATCTTTTCACTCAAAATAAGTGAAAGATTCATGCTTCTTTCCACAACCTGAATTCATAAAGATGAATGTATGGAGCATCTTGTAAGTTATGCAACCTCACAATGTTGCATAACTTCAATTAGCTTTGTCGCACAAGAAATATAATATCTGATTGGGGATCTTTGCAAACATTCCTCACAGGATAATGTCTGTATGGCAAAGGCAGTATATCAGAAGACAACACTCACTGGCTTTATCGTTGCCTAACAGCAGCCCTTGTCCTAAATGATAATTTTCCAGAGATGTTAATTATACTCCTTTCAAAATATTTATATATTGATTTTAAAGATGTAGCTCTACCTGCTGTCTGACACATGGAGAGGTTTCATTTGGGTAACAGAATCATCATTCACTTCTGATAATCCTGGCCCTCTACATGGTTGCACAGCTGCACATGATACCGGGATGCCGTTTCCAGCAAATCTTGTTGGCATCTTCTGTTGCTGCAGCAAGAAGATTTATATGGGATTTTAAGGTGTCAAGAATGAATCCAGACCTAGGTTTACCACCATGTAGGATATAACAAGAAAAAAAGAGGAAGAAAATAAGTATAAATGTTTCCTGTGTTTCCTGTTCATAATAAAAAAGTCTCCTGAAGCCAAGAAACCAGGAGTCATAGAATCATAGAATGGTTTGGGTTGGAAGAGACCTTAAATATTGTCTAGTTCCAAGCCCCCTGCCATGGACAGGGACAAATTCCACTAGACCAGGTTGCTCAGAACTCAATCCAATCTGACCTTGGAGCCATCCATGGCTTCTCTGGGCTACCTGTGCCAGTGCCTCACCCACCACAGAGTAAACAGGTTCCTTGCTTATATCTATTCTAAATCTCCACTCTTTTAGTTTGAAGCCATCCCCTGTTGTCCTATCCCTACACATCCTTCTAAAAAGTCTCTCTCTAGCTTTCTTGTAGCTCCCTTTAGGTAGTGGAAGGCCACAAAAAGCTCTTCCCTTCCTTTCTCCAGGCTGAACAACCCCAACTTTCTGCGTGTCCATATTAGAGAGGTGCTCAGTCCTGTGACCACGTATGTGTCCCTCCCTTGGACTGACTCCAGCATGTCCACATCATTCTGATGTAGGGCCCCCAGAACTGAATGCAGCCCAGGACACGTTTGGCTCTCTGGGCTGGGAGTGCCCATGGCTGGGTCATGTCCAGCCTCTCACCAGCAGCACCCCCAAGCCCTTCTGGGCAGGGCTGCCCTTAACCCATTCTCTGCCCAGCCTGTATTTGTCCTTGGGATTGCTCTGACCCAAGTGCAGCACCTTACACACCAATCCTTGTGGGGTGTTGGGAGCTGTGGGATATTCTTGCTTTGTGTATCATTAAGGTATACAGATAAGCCTGACTTTTTATTTTCACGTTTTTCCAAAAGGCTTTGTCACTGGGACCTTCAGGAATGTGGAGTCTTTTACTCCACTTCTGTACGGAGAGTTAGATGATAAAAACTCTGTACAAAGAAAATTCTGTACACTAATGGAAGTGACCTCTTACTAACAGATATCTAATTGGCCTTTATGGAATGGCTCTCAACAACAACAAAATCAACACTTGAAGTAGTTTTAATACATGCCAATTTTTTCAGCTCTTTCTTAATGTTCTGCTCTGTTTATTACCTTTAAAATTTTCTAGCTCTGGGAGCACCTGAATATGTAGCACATATTTCTATAACACTGAAAGTGTGCTTTCTCTTCGTTTCTGAAAATACAAGTGTAATGACAGTTTTCTCTCATTATAGTAACTGATATTAAGAAAACTTTCTTTAGGTCCATTATTCTACATTAAAATTCTAGAGAATATTAGTGATGGGAAATGAAATTATATTTCAGTACAGTAAGAGGAAATCAGTAGAGCAAGCTAGTGAGGTGTCTACAGGATAAGTCCTGTGAGAACGGTCTGAGGAAACTGGGATTGTTTATCCTGGAGTAAAAGACTCTTGGGAGAGCCTTTGTCACACTCTTCGATTCCCTGAGAGGAGGTTGTGGCCAGCTGGGGGCTGGTCTCTGCTTCCAGGTAACAAGTGACAGGACAAGGATAAATGGCCTGGAGTTATGCCAGGGGAAATGTAGATTGGATATTAGGTAAAAATTTTCCAACAATAGGGTTATGAAGCATTGAAACAGGCTGCCCAAGGAAGTGGCAGAGTTACTGTCCCTGAAGGTATTTTAAAAATGTGTAGATGTGGCTCTTATGGACATGGTTTAGTGGTGAACTTGGCAGCTGGCTCGTCTTGATAATGTTAAAGTTCTTTTTCAAGTTAAATAATTCTATGTTTTTAGAGCATTTTTTTTGTCTAGGAAAAATATCACTCAACATCTAATTCCATTTTGTACCAAAATAAAATTCTTTCATTTATGCAATAACTTTCTAATTTGATTTCTTGCATCTATTAGTTTACATGACAATAACCATCCATTACAGATCTTAGCATTTAAATTAATTGATATCGTTGAACTGGCAGATAAAACTTTGACAGGGTTTTATGTAATTTTTTTTACCATAGCTAATCCTACATCCTCTTAAACAATACAGTCTGTAATTTCACCAAAGGAAAAAAAAATCTGTCAGATGTTTTTGGGATTCTTTCATTTTCATTGGTTTCCCAGTTAGCCTCAAGCTTCTTTAAGCCCTTCTCTATGTGTGCAGTTTTGAACCAGCTTGTGCAGGCATTGCTCATCAGCCACCTGTCTGCATCTGACCACAGCCATGTGAGGTACTAAGGAGATCACCATCAGGGAGGCTGCCTCTTGCCAAGCTCTTAGACATTTTTCGAAACCACTGGAAAACTCTAAAGTAATTTTTTGGTATCTTATACACAGATAGTATCACTGAAGGCTCTGGGCAATGAGGGGTCAGGCTGATGGAGTTATTTTGTCCAATGCGCCTGGAGGAATTTGAATCACTGTACATATTTCAGGAACTTGTAGAATATATTCCTCATGCTTAGCAAACAAAATCTCAATACAAATCAGATTTTTTTAAAAATGAGAATCAGACAATCTACATGAATACCTCAAAATGTCTAGGTTCCTATATAACCACCTTACAATGCATACCCTGTAGCTTTTTTGCCCGTGTTTGTTCATAAGAAAAGGATGAAAGGAAAATGAAGTGGTGTTCAGGTTCTTTTCCAAAGTATCTGATAATCCTTGGTGAACATGAAAATTTTTTTCCTATAACTAGCTGCACTTATCAATGTTTTAGACAGAAGCCTTTTTCTTCCATTGTTTTATAACATCTTTTAATTGAGGCTATGTCATTTGCAATAATTGCAATATGAGAATGTATTAGACAAACCATATAAATGTGATATCACTTAAAGTATATGCAGAAATAATTTGATGAATAACAATAACAAACACCTTTGTTTTTATAATTAAAATCTCAGTTGTTTGAAAATATTCCTATAATATTTGCTCAAGAGGTGATTGAAACAACAAACATGTTGTTTGCCACTAAATTTTTAAGTATTTATGTAAGAAAATGTGATTTTAAAAAATAGTCTTTTTTCCCCTTTCCCTTTCCCTTTCCCCTTCCCTTTCCCTTTCCCTGATGGTAAATGGATTAATGTAAATATCAGACATATTTTGGCCAGAGGAACATGAACAGCAAGAAGCGACAGTGGAAGAAGACAGTGTTTATGCTTTACGTGTAATGCTGCCAAATCATCTGCTAGTTGCCCTTTCAATAACCTCTTTTTCTTCCACTTCTGCTAAAAATATCTCAAAAGCCCTCAGTGAAGCCATAATTTAACAAAATTCAATATCCTGTAAATAACAACAGGTTTAGGAGTCCTCAACCATGCCCTAGAAAAGCCAAAAGAACATGAACAATCTACAGCATTTCTGTGAAAAGACTGTATTGTAATCCTTTGCCAGCCAGAATCAGCAGAGATTTTAAATCTTCTTCTGCAAACGTTAACCCCACAACTGACAAATCTCAGGGGAGAATAGTTGAAGCTTTTCACTGACTTTATGAGCAGCTCAAACATTATTTTTCTCGGTTATCAACTGGTACACTAAAAATAAAGTGGCACCTTGGAGATTAATTTTATTTGAACACACACAGTTTTGTATGTAATGCTTAGATATTTGAAAGCTGATGGGAGAATCCCTTAACAGCAGATTGAAATAAAATAATGAGTAGAATGGGGTAAGACAGAGGGCAAAGGTTCAAGCCAGGACTCCATTCATTCTTGTCCTTTCTACAGAGGTCCAAAACACACCTCGAATTTCAATTACAGGTGCTATGTCAGGGTAGGGAAAGAATGCACTTATGCATTTTTGGTATTCAGATCAATATAATGAAATTCAAGCCTTTACACACGTAGTGGCATTTCTGCTTAATCAGCTTCAGCATTTTCTCACAGTGCCTACGGAGAGATTTTTGCAGCACCACAAAAAAAGCAAAAACATTAAAAAAATTTGCTATGGACTGCAGTAGCTGAATTTTTTACAAGTTGTAACTCAAGATTACAGTGTTTCTACAAGCAATTATTCATTCCCATATAGCAAAGACATAATTTAGCACATGAGTTGTGAAAATTACTATAACCTTTGGTTTCAACAGCAATGCCTGAGTGATCTTCAAGATAGTTTTGCCTGGGCAAATATTAAAAAAAAAATTAAAAAGAATAATCAGAAGAAAATTATGCCTTTTGTTTGTTGAGTTTCTCAGAAAAAATGCTCAAACCCCAGATATTTATTCTGTAGCTTGATGTAGGCATTGAAATTTTAGCACCACAGTCAGGTCTTTGATGTGCACAGATCTGTGCATTATCTTGGTCACCTAGACTGTGCAGGTAGCTGAACAGTTCATGTTGCAGGTGTGCAGAGTCCAAGACAGGTCAGAGCAGCCGACTTTGGTCTGCCAAGCTTGCTGACAGGAAACACAGTACAAATGTAGTGATTATTTTTCAATTTCTGTAAGAGTAGAGGCACTCTCGTCACACGGATCTAGAGCTACTCAGTGTGAATGAACACAAGCTGACTTCATGTAGAGGCAATCAGGACGTGTGTGCACCACAGCACTCCAGGTTCTGGTGGAGTTTGCTGTGTGAGATGCAGCATAGTAAAGAGACAGACACATTGCTACTCAACTCTAAGCTCCATGATCTCATAGGCTTCTGCCACCAAGACAATAAATCTTCTTGGAATGGGGGAGAGCAGCGTTGAACAGACTCTGAGCTGACCCTGTGTACACCAGACTGGGGTAGCTTTCTTATTGTGTTGCATTTTCTTCTTATTCTGTTCTTGCCAAAGAGGGAACTGACTGCAAGGCTCTACTGTTGTGATGGTGGTGCTGGAGACTTCATCATTCTGGCTTGAAATATGTGGAAGATCCTTCTCTCCTGGAACCATGATTAAGCCAAGCCCTCTGACTCTGCAGTGGAGGGTACAGGGAAACAGCACAAGGCCTGGTTCACTACCTTCAAGGGAGACAAATCAGCATGGCTGAAACCTTCCAGAGGCTTTCATCCATCTTCTACCACACTTGCTTTGATGCTGATCAACCTTTTAGCAACTTTATCTGCTAAATTCTATCCTTGCTAAACCCAGTTTCATCCCATTTTCCATTCCTCTAATCTTTCCTTCAAAAATCTCTCTACAGCAGAAGTCTTCCACATGATGGAGGCTGGGCTTCTAGCTGCCTAAATTGCTTTATATTTGGCAACATTTGTCAGTCATTCCCCTCATCTTCTCTCAGCATATATATTTTATATTATTTTGCAGCAGTAGTATTGTCAGAACCCAGAGCATCCCTTTGGCTGCCCTGGGAGCTCA